>JAUNZM010000609.1:1200000-1800000 GCA_033459285.1 Clamator glandarius | reverse complement strand
CTGAGCAGACTGGTAGCTTGGGAGCCTTAGGGAAAAGTTCTTTGTTGCCAGGGTGGAAAGCGAAAGGGTCTGGGCTCTGATGCCTTCCAGGGCTTTCTGTAGGTGGATGGTACTTCGCGGGGCTGCGAGTGATGCTGATTAGGTCTGAAAAATATTTAAAGCAATCATTCTCAAACTACCCAGAACACAGTGTCGGCTGGGAGCTGGTGTAGGTTCTGGCCAGTGTCGGGGCAGCATATTCTATGCACGCTTCACCTGGCTGTGGATGCACAACCGAGGGAGGAAAAAAGCACGTGCATTTATCTGTTGAAAATCTGTAATAAATCTTCACATGGCGAACGCTGCCAGTCTTGCTGTGATAATTTTACCCTCACCAAGAAAATTCAATATACTGCCTTCCCAAATGGCAAATAAATAATATCGAAAGTTTCCTTTTTAAGGTAAGATGTATCTTCATTTTATGGTTTAGACATCTATATAGTAAAGACTCACTGAAATTATTATTTCATTGTCACATACACTTTTCACCAAAAAAAAAATTGCAGAGAAGCCTTTTGAAATAAATCTGGTGACACTAGAGAGTTTACAAATACTAGCATATTAATATACAGCTAAAATAATAATAAAAAACACCATGCTGCTAAAGATGTTTGGTATTATCCGCTCACTGCAGGAGTTTATTAGAAACTCCAGCTTTCTTTTATTAAAATTTGAATTGGCTTGGTGGATGAGATCCTATGTTAGTGTCATAAAGTGAGAAGCCAGAAGGAGAGGATATTGGCATTTAAGTGCAGATTTCATTTTGAAATAGTGTATATTATACCAGAATATTACATATCACAAATATTACATATTAGTAGTGTTAGAAATAGTTACACTGATTTCTATATTCATCAAATTGTCATTGTTTTCTGTGCCATCTGGTCGTTTATACATGTCATTTTTAAATATATCCTAAGAGGTTTTTAATATAACTATAAACGGAAAGCAAACACTGCACAGATATGTGAAGATCTGAAAAGATGTTTGGCACAGATTTTCTCCCAGAATTGGCTTCAGTGTCAAGGGACGAACTTTAAACTGAAAGACTAGACTTTTCTGAACAGTTATAGGGGCGACGTGGGTTTAAATTTGGCCGTTGTATCTTTTTAGGTGTGTGATTGAATAGGGGTTTTTATTTAAGACTGCTCAGTGGTTTTTCACTACATTTTCACTTCTGTAAAACAACTGTGTGACTCTCATCGTTTCCCTCAACTGGAAATTGGGCCTTTTTTCTTTTTTTTCTTTTCTTTTTTCATTTTGAAAACTGATCACTGAGTTCTCTGCTTAAATCTTCCTTCTGTGCTGAGCTTTGGTGAGCAGTACCGTACGACACTAAGCATTGACAAAGATTTTTGCTGCACATCAGCCTCTGTGTTTCCTGACATCTTCAAAGAAGACGAGCTGGAAAAGAATAGACCCCCAAGTAGTGTGCGGGAAGAAGGGTGGGGTGCGCTTATCAGTTGGTTTTGGCCTTGGAATCATAGAATGGTTTAGGCTGGAAGAGACTTAAAGCTCATTCAGTCCCAACCCCCCTCCCACTGGATCAGGTTGCTCAAAGCCCTACTCAACTTGTCCTTGAACACCTTCAGGAATGGGGTAAAAATCTCTCGCTATATTTTTTTTCCCAGAATTATACTCCTTTGTGTACGCTTAAAACAACTGATCTGTGTTTGCCCTTTCAAAATGCCCGGGGGTGGCAAAGGGTGAACAGACATCAAGTACCAAGCAACTGAGACCACAGCGTTAGTAAGGGAGGAACTTGACTCCACTCTCCCATTTCTCCTCAGCGATGAAAGGACTTGGATGAAGGGGTAGTCAGAGCTTATTCATAGAATTCTAGAACAGTGTGGAAAGGACCTGAAAGCCCATCCAGTTCCACCCCTGCCATGGGCAGGGACACCTCCCACTGGATCAGGGGCTCCCAGCCCCATCCAGCCTGGCCTTGAACCCCTTCAGGGATGGGGCAGCCACCACTTCTCTAGGCAACCAGGGCCTCCCTGCCCTCACAGGAAAACATTTCTTCCTAAGATCTCATTTAGATCTTCCTTCTTTCAGCTTAAAACTCCCCCGCCCCCCTCCAATCCTGTCCCTGCACTTTCTGATGAAGAGACCCTCTCCAGCTTTCTTGTAGCACCTTTCAGTACTAGAAGCATCTCCAAGGTCTCCCTGTGCGGTATAAGATTCCACCTAAGATCCCACAGGACTGTACGATGGAGGCAATTTTGAGACTGCATTGCTTTGTGTCTCCCTATATGTGCATAAACACAACATGAACATGGGTATTTTAATTCTTTCTTTTCTACCTTTGCTTTTCAAGAGCATGTCTGGATTGCTGCTTAATTCTATTTTTTTCCTTACTGTTTTTTTTTTTTAATTTTTATTTTTTGTTTGTTTCATGTACTATAACTTCGGTGGTCTCAGCACAGTGACATCTGGACATGTTGCAAAATGGTCATAAATTAGCCTGCAGTCTTTCACATGCTGGTGTAATTAACTTAAGCTTTTTTCTATTTTATTTTTGAAGAGGTTCCTCTGTTCTCTTGTTTGCGATTGGATAATCAGTGTTTCATTACTGGGTGAAGTGTTGCTTTAAAAGTTGATGGCACCAACAACTCAATCCAGCTGGAATCTTCCATGACGGGGGGTGGGGGGGAAAATCTCTCTTTCACGTCCCCCCATCTGGATTCTTCAAGATGCAGCGAGAAGTTTGCACTTCTGCAGCTGCAGTTCTTTCCTGACAGGTTCTGTGAATTTTACACATGGCTGCCTGCTTGGAAAATATTTTCCAGATTTACATGTTTACAGCATTGACATGTGAAGCTGCAGATCTTTCCTTCTTGATTATGGCACAAATACTCACAGATTGCACACTAACTTTATAAAATCTGGAAATGGATCATTTACAACTTTCAAACAAATCCAAGCGCCCTTTAATCTCGACTCCAAGTTTCCTTAAGAGCAACAAATAAAAATAACTTTTTTTTGGTGTTTTTCCCTAAATGTGGTCACTATTATATCTCTCTGGAAACTCAAGCAACACATTTAATCCATTTTTGTTTCAAAGTGAATGTCCTTGTGCGGGAAAAGATTAATTTAGCAAATGTAGGCACCATTGAGAACACTGTATGGCTGGTGGGGAACATCTGTAGAGGCTGTACAAACTCAGCAAATGATACCCCAGTCCTTCCTTTACTCCCTCCTACTTGTGTGGTTTAGTTTTCACCAATGTTATCACAGAGCTGGAATAGCTTTTCTGGAGAAAAAAAACCTCAACGGTGCAAACTCTGTGAAAATCCATAGTTACTCTGATGCGAAGTAATTTATTTCATAACCTTCAATTACATTTTTCTGATTCTTACACAACCACCAAACACTTTTAGTGGTTATAAACATTTAAAACCAAGCATTAAAAATATATGCTGCTGGAAACGTGAAAAATCTGCAACAATTACAGAACACTTGAATTTTACACTATTGTATTCAGACAGTCATCATCTGTGGTGAGCTTCAAGTTACTATGCTGCCTATAGTCACTATTTTCCTTGGCCTATCATTTATTCAAAGTTGGGTTATGTTTTAAGATATGTTTTCTGGATGCTACAAGAGTTTAGAACAAAAATATACGGCTTGCTGACAAAAGAAATACACATCATTTATTAACACTGGTTGAAAAGTTATTTTTATTTTTGTTAGATATTGCTGTTTTTGCAAACATGTGCTTTTGGCTCCTGAAAGGACTGGAATTCCTGCTGCAGCATCCTCCGCATTTTCTTAGCGTCAGTCACGCTGCTGCCTGAAATATTTTACCTTTTAACAGTTAAAATCTGGCACAAAGGACATTAAAAAGCCATTTTCTGTGGTAAAGATAGACTGGAGGAGGGTAAAGCTGGGCATCTCAAAATTAAAACTAGCTTTGGAGAGAAGTGAAGTCTCTTGGCTTAGTAGGGTGGGTTTTAAATAGCTCATCTGCTTCAGAGGAGTGAGGGGTCCAGGGACAGTTGGGTTGGTTTATGGCCTGTGTTCAGAGAGCTGAGATCAGATGAGGTGTGAGTTAAGCTTCGTATGGTCTGAGGCAGCTTCTCATTCAGTCATGTTTATTAAGATGGACAAGGGCTTCAAAAGACTTTTCATACATGGAGGAGGAGGAGCAGGCGCTGGTCTTTTCTCTCCGGCGACCAATGATGGGATGTGAGGGAATGGCAGGAAGATGCGCCAGGGGAGGTTTGGGTTGGATATTGGGAAAAGGTTCTTCACCCAGAGGGTGGTGGAGCAGTGGAAGAGCTCCCAGGGAAGCAGTCGCTTGCAGAAATGTTTGGACAACACCATCAGACACATGGGGTGAATATTGGGGTGTCCTGTGCAGGGACAGGAGCTGGACTCGATGAACCTTGTGGGTCCCTTCCAACTTGGAGCATTCTACGATTGTCTCATTATGATTAAGAGTGAAAGATTTGAATAGAACCAGATCTGAGTACGTCTCTTCCCTCCTTCTGCCCTCTTAATGGTTAAAAGAGTGGCCTCCCATGCTTTCTGGTGGAAGCCGAGCAAGTATGAGAAAACAGCAAACCAGATGGCTTTGGAACTCATTTTTGCATGTGATGAATGGCTAGGATAACCTAGAGGAGCAAGATGAGCTAATGAAAGAGTGACATAAAATGCAAGTCGACTGATTTTTAAAAAGTAGCATCATTCGTATAAACATGAGAAATGAGAACGATCACTTTGTGTCTGCTTATACCGTGCCCTCACGGTGGGCTGTGAGTACAAAGCAAGAGGCTTGGAAGGAAAACGCGTTTCTGCTTTTCTTCAAGAAAGAATTCTGCTTTTTAACAGAGCTGTGATGCTCATAAAACACTTAAACGTGATCTCTAAATAAAAAAACCCCCACATTGTGTACATGCGCTGCACTAGGCTGCACACAAGCAAGGCAACATTTCTGTGACTTGCTTCTAGCTTGAATTCCCACACAGCACAGTTTCATCTCTATGTAGCTTTCTGATACCTGGATAATTTTATTTGAAAATGAGCTTTTCTGTCTTCTGTATATCTGAAATAAACAGTCTTCACTATAATGCTTTAATCCCAAATCCAACAGTATACAGTTCATAAAGATTTGTGTTGCTTTATTAAGGTAAAATAAAGATATCTGTAGTGCAGCTGCAAATGATGGTTATTTGAAACAGCTGCCATACAATTTCCAAATCCTTTCCCCTGCTGCTTTAATACAGAATTTCTTTACCTTTTTTTTCTGCAAAATAACTTTTTTCACTCTGGTAGTGAAAATTCTGTAGTATTACACTCTTTTCCTGTCAATGCCTGAAAAAAATAGCTGTTAATAAAACCTGTAGTCTGCAGGCTTGTTTGTTGCTAATTGATTTTTTTTTTTGAAGGAAAGAGAATGGACTTGGTTAAGCTAATAGGAATTAATATGTTTAAGTTGCTTTTTGAGATTATAACTGCTTGTTTGCTCATAATTAGGATTAAACCTAAATGTACTGAGTAGTGATTATGCGTATGGCAGTGCTGAGTGGAGAGAAAGAGAATAGGGTATTTTATTTTTATCTCTGTGTTCCATACCCCAGCAGTTTCAGAGAGGGCACGTTTGCTTCTCAAATGCTCAGGGCTATCCTTGGGTTGAGATGGTGTGGGGGATGTTTGCAACACTGTGTCTGCGGAGCTCTGGTCGTCCTGTCAGTCCTAGGCCTGAGAACGAAATATGAAGTTATTTTCTAAAACCTGAAATGTAAAATATATGCCGCGCTTCTGCGCCGCTTCACATCCCTGCGTTGTTCTTGGCTACTGCAGCCGGGCTCCACTGGAAGGAAACGGGGAAAAGCTGTGCCTTAGTCAGGAATAGTTTACACTGAACATTAACTTAGCATCACAGTGGCATCTATTGGCCTCTTTTGCTTTCTCCTCCTTCTCTGCAAGGTGGAGAAACCAGCCACCAGGGCTCCCAGCTTCTTAGGATGTGTATATATATTTTTTTTCTTTCCACATGTTGAAACAGCAAGTAGTGTTTGGTCTATTAAATGGTTGTAGCAGCAGTGATAACACACCACATCCCATGCTACGCAGAAGGAATATTAAAGCATCTTCTGAGTTAATTTCTCACTAGTAAGTATCTTGGAATTCAAAACACTGGCGATATTTTGCGAACTCAAATATTTAATTATTATCAGATTGCACAGCTTACATTCTTCACCATTCTGAAGCAAGACATGTAGCAAAGAAACCAAAACAATTTTGGGTTTGTTGTTTCATCATTCACAGAAACTAGCTGCATTAAATATCTCATTAAAAATTGTATAGCTTAATAAAGTAGCAGAAAGGGAAGACATCTGGATGACAATTTAATTTATCAATTGCCTTCTATCTATTCATCTCAGGGCCTTTGAAATCTGCTATAAAGTTCATCCCTGGACAGTAAGTATTGTAACAGTCATTTTGCTGAGAGGTAAACTGGGATAGAGATCTTTTCTGTGTCTCAGGTCTCTAAAAAAAAAAAAAAAAGAATAAATAATGCCAAGGAAAAAAAGCAGAAGGAAATCAGCTGTCACACTGCTCTTTCTCTCAGCTTTATATGAAAAAACAAAAGGTTGTTTGAAATGGCCCTCATCAAGATATAAGAAAAAAAAAAAGAAGAGAGTACAAAAAAAGTAAGAGAATAAGCAAATGAGATGCTACCGTCACTGCTGCACTCTCTTCAAAGGGTAGGAGAACCCCATCATCTTCAGCCTTCATCTGTTGCCACCAGCTTATGATAGACGCACAGCTACTACCACAATCCTTCTTTCTCTCTTCCCAGCCATACAAGTGTTGGACCTGCCACCAGTAAATAAATAAAGGTGGTATGATGTGTGCTGGTTTCAATGACCAGAAACTCCTCCCCCTAGGAAGATGTTTCCAAATTACCGTAATCAAATACAATACTTGGTTTTCCAAGCAGTAACAAAAAAAGCTAAATACCTTCTGATCTGCAGTCGCCTGTGCCTAGTGGTGAACAATAATACTTCTGTTATGTGAAGGAAACTACCCACTTCACAGAATCACAGAATAACCAGGTTGGAAGAGACCCACCGGATCGTCGAGTCCAACCACTCCCACCAATCCCTAAATTGCATAAAGCTGAACAATAATATAAGATCTACATAAAGAAATAAGTGTTCTTGTTTTTCATTACGTTAGTAAAACACTGAAGATCTTTGGGGCTGTTCCTAATGTCTTACGAGTCGTCAGCACCAGAAGGATGTGAATCTCTTAGAGTGAGTCTAGAGGAGGCCACAAGGATGAGCCAAAGGCTGGAGCACCTTCCACACAAGGACAGGCTGAGAGAGTTTGGGTTCTTCAGCCTGGAGAAGAGAAAGCTCTGGCAGAGCACTGAAAGGGGCTCCAGGAGCTCCAGGAAAGCTGAGGAGGGGCTCTTGATCCGGGAGGGCAGGGATAGGATGAAGGGGAATGGTTTAAAGCTGAAAGAGAGGAGATTGAGATCAGAAATGTTTTGCTGTGAGGGTGGGGAGGCCCTGGCCCAGGCTGCCCAGAGCAGGGGTGGCTGCCCCATCCCTGGAGGGGTTCAAGGCCAGGTTGGATGGGGTTTGGAGCCCCTGATCCAGTGGGAGGTGTCTCTGCTTGTGGCAGATTTGGCTGGAACTGAATGGTCTTTCAGGTCCCTTTTAACCTGAACTATGTGATGAGCCTTCATGAGTCTTCTCGGGGTGACTTTTGACTTCCTGCTCGTTCTTTGTGTGGAGCTGTCTGTGCTGAATATGGTGATCTAACCTGAGTCCCACATGTTATAGAGAAGGGAATGTGCTGTTTAGGATTTGGTATTCTCACTAGATCACTTTATGCTTCCATGCTGCTGCTTCTGCCATAAGCTTCTGGAAAGGGTTCTTACATGTCATGTAGCATTTACTAAATTATCAGCTGGAGCGCTTCCACATTGCCTAATTTCTGGTCCTCCCTTTGCATCTCTTCCTAGCTGGCTGGATCCTGGCATCTCGAATTAAACTTTCACAAAGGTGTTTATTCAAGGCAGTGAATACAGACAAGTGGCTTGACTAGTGGTTCTTCTGGAAATCCACTTTGTTCTCGTATTTTACCAAATAGTATGATGAAAAAAATGTCATAGGTGTTATTGTAAGGTACAACAGAGAGAATAGATTCTCTCCCCAACTGCCCAGCAAATGAATTAGGTTCTCTGTTTTGTATAACTGTGGGAGATCGTTTCTGAGCACTTCTCAGGAGAAGATTTCTACCGGTTAGATTCCACTGGGGATTGACTCTTTGTGCACTTTTAGTGCGTGGGGGAAGTACGTGAAGAGAAATGGGAAACAGAGCACAGCAATATCAATAAGCAATTATTTCACAGAAAGCAGTCAGAAGTCAAAGCTTCCAAGTGTGGAACCTTGTGAAGCGTGGTATCTATTTAATACCTTTTTGACCAAGTTAAAAAAAGCAGCTGTTAGGAATTTTCCCCTGCCTTTTTATTTTTCCCCAAACAGGAATATCTTTACCAGAGTGCGCCCCAGCTGGGAAATGCTCTGTGGATTTCCACAGATAACACTAAGCAAAGAGTCAAGTGATAGCTTCAACTTCTCCTCACTGTTGTTCATGAAGCGGAAGATGACCTCGCTTGACTCTTGGATTTGATATCGTATTTGCATGTTGGCAAGCAGAAAAGTAAACAACATTTAACTGGTAAACTTAGAGCTTAATTAATGGTATTAAAGTAATTGAGAGAATATGAATGTAAAATGCCAAGATGCTGTTTTTATTGCACCCTATACAAGGCAGAACTGTAGTAAAAGTAAGTTATTCTGCAGCATATAGGAGTAGGCATTATTAGTACATTAATATTTGTGTTTATGGGAGCTTTTAATGGTTTATATGGCAATTAAACATAGAAAAAATAAATCCCAGAGACTGCCAAGAATCACAAAGGACAACAAATATGTTAGGGTGTAAAGTGTGATGCAGAGTATTTCTAGAATATCCTGAAGACCAGGCAAAAGCCATATTGGGGTGGATGTGACAGTGTTGCCCTTACTATGCACCTAGTTCTGGGGGGAAAAGAAATTCCCAGCCAGGCAGTCTGAGCCACAACTCTATCTGTGTAAGCTTTCATTGGTATAGAGCCCGCAGGATGTCTTAGCCGAAGATGCCGGACACGTTGTCCTCCGGCAGCGACCTAGAGCTGTTCTGGAAGTCGTTGCTGTGTCAGAGGCACTAGCTTAGCGCAGATGAGTCACTCAGGCCAGTGTGTAACGCGGTGGTGACCCCACTTGGAGAAGCTGTGCTGGGATTTTTGGGAGACATCAGGATTGGTTTAGTTCGAGGAGGTATAATTTCACTTGTGTAGCACTAATGTATATGATAAAGAGCCAGGGAAAAGAGAGAATTAAATCTCTCATATTTATTTCTGTAGGCATGAGGACATACAGGGATATGAGTTTGATAGAAATGAATGCTTAATGCAGTGTAATTAAGCAACCTCCAACACTTTCCAATGTAACATTTGAATCACAATGCAACGGCAGTACTATTAATTAAGCAGGCATATAGAAAACTATGGACAGATTATTTTGAAAGGTAATTGTGTCAGATATTGATGAAATAAGAAATCTGAGTACAAAAGTGAAGGAAGAGGATAGAAAGGAGTAAAATGAGACATCTGGATTAAAGACTTGTGTAACAGCAAGTCATGTTGGACCATGAATGGTTGGACTTGATGATATGGTGGGTCTCTTCCAACCTGGTTATTCTATGGTTCTATCTAGTTGGACTGATAATCATTGAGCAAATGAATTTGTATGCAACTGTTATGTGTTTCTGGTTGTAAGTTAGCAAATTAACTAAAAAGCCCTAAAACACCTTTGATTGATGGATTCATTGATTTGTTGGATAAAATCTCTTGCTTGGTACTGAATGCTATCAGTAATCTTATAAGGGTGGAGAAAATAGATTAGGGCTTATAGTGTGGACTAGAGTTTACAGTATGATCTGTAGAACTGGTTTTATAATCACTATTAATCTCCTTAGGCTTTTGCCAGAAGACCTTTTTACAAATGCTGTAGAAGAATCCTACACAAGTTGAAGACAACTCCCTAGAAAAAAAATGGTACAGTTTCTCTAAAGAGCTTTTAAAGGTAACCTGTAGGCATTTGTGAAGAATGAATCCCAAGGAAATATTCCTTAGGATCAGTAATCCAATAAGTGCTTCTATATGTCTGTATGCACATATGCAAAATGTCAGTGTTTCCCAGAAGGAACTGAAAACATTGTGACCGTGGATATAATATTGCTAAAAATGATGGTAAATCCAACAGGGAACTTTTCTAGGTTCTTACAGTCTTGTTTTTTTATATATGTGTGTTTGCAGTGGTTTATGATATAGAGGAACATCTTGTGGAAAAAAGTACTTCAGCTTTTTGTTTATAATTAGTGATGTTATGAGGAAATCTTCCTGAAATTAAACTGCATGTCACTTACTCACATACTCTTTTAGTTGTGTACAGCGATGTTTGACCCTGGTTAATGCTTTTCTGTTGTGCCCGAGAGAGAGAAAATACATGTGCTAGTTTTCTACCCTATAACTAAATTAATAGACTCAGGGACCAATACATTAATATTTTATATCTGATTTGTTTGGGTCATAGCTCTGTTATAACTTGTTATAAATATCTTATTCCTTAATATCGCATACTCTATTAACATAACAGACATTAACAACAATAGCCCATCTGGAGCTAGAGGGAAAAAGCCATAATCATTTACCTTGCCAGCTGAAAAAGGACATAAAACCCTTATATGTTACAAAAGTGATTTGACCCCTCTCACATGTAATCAAGGAAATTATAAATAATTAAATGGCCGTGGGAGAATCAATAGAAACTGTCCACATTCTTCCCCTGATGATCTGATCCTTTTATTTACTCATTCAGAAATTCAATGAACGGAGAATTTTTTAAGACCTCTGATTTTCTTGTTCTTTCATAGGAGATATTGAACAGTCCTTGCTGCTCTTTGGTAAGATTCAGGTAACACTGAGCCTCTTGCTTCTCAACAGAAATTATTTCATGCATCATTCTCTAAAACTATTGACTCTGACTCAGGACCCCTGAAAACACTGAACTGGGGCGGTGTTCTGCTGCATTCTCTCCATTTCATTTGAAAGATAAGGAGGGCAGGAATGCGACCCAGACACTTAAACATCATATAATTGCTCCATGATTGATTACTGTACATCTTGCTCTTTTTAATGTATTTCTTCATTTGCTCCATGACTTTTCTTCGCTCATCCCAAGCTGAACTCTTCTTCCTGGTAGCTGATCTCTTCTCCCTGGTGTCCAGTGATAGGATGCGTGGCAGTGGTTCAAAGGTATACCAGGAGAGGTTTAGAATGGACTTCAGGAAACATTTCTTTACTGAGAAGTTGATCAAACGCTGGAACAGAGTTTCTAGAGAGGTGGTCAATGCCACAAGCCTTTCAACGTTCAGGAGGCATTTGGACAATACCCTTAATAATGTGCTTTAACTTTTGGTCAGCCCTGAACTGGTTAGGTAGTCGTACTAGATGATCATTGCAGGTCCTTTCCAAATGAAAAATTCTAGTCTGTTCTAACATCTCTTTTAAACAGAGCAGAAGCGGTCACTCTGGCAATAGAAAGGCAATGTTTGCATAATGGAAAAAAGGAATTCCTTGTGGGAAAGAGGATCAGAGATGAACTGACATTATTAGAAAAGCTATCAAACACTGGTCTTGAAGACAAGTCTCTACAGACTCTGATGGACATATCAATGGATGAACCAGAAGGGACCGTCTGTAGGGAAGGTTTATAATTTACAGGAAAGTAAAGAGAGAAGTCTTGTCCTTGTGGTAGAGGAGCTCCTCATGGGAGAATCTGAATTGCTAGATTTTAAATCTGTGCGCTAAATGACATTAGAGGATGACACTGTTTATCTCTTTCTCTCTGCTTGGGGAGTTCCCCTGTACGTGCTTGGAGCATGAGTCTTTCTCTACCCGTTGAAAGGGACCAGATATCCCTGCCTCATACTTGAGCAACCTATGAATATTGTTTATACCCAGAGCAGTATTTACATAAAAGCCAAAGTAAAAAACCAAACAAACACTAGAATCTCATGTTGATTGACTGTGGCCCTTTGAAATCTCATAGTATGTAAATTATTGCTCATGCCATAGCTTGTGGTTAACTGCTGGAATGAGTGGAATTGACATGCCACTAATTTTCTCTCTTGTCCTCTGAATCCAATTTAGATCTCAGATTCCTCTTGGCAAAACCAGAAGTAGGATGTATATGATTGTTGTTGAATAAGAGGGGGGGCTGTGTGTGTTCATAAAAAGAAGGGATGCTTTTGATCTTTGCATTTGCATGTTAAACTATGCATATTGCAGCCCTCGTATTTTGAACTTTGATCAGCAAGCCAAACGTTGGGGAATGCTTCTCCTGTCCTTAAAAACGATATTAAAATAGACTAGAATATTTCATTTGGAAGGGACCTACAATGATCATCTGAACACAACTGAAGAACCTCAAACACTATTCTCCAGTCGTCTGCTACTAAATATCCTTTATAATATTCCTGTAGGAAACTGAGAAAAATGAAGTGGTGGCGGTGAGCTGACGGTATTAACTAGAATAAGTGTCAGTTCAGGGTGCAGGAATCCGGATTGTCCTTGACTGTACAAGGTGAGAATCTCTCACTACCTACTTAGGACTCTTTAAAGAATGACAAAGTTGAATGTTCCTACTTTCATTAACTCCTTTTATGTCAGCACTGTGCAAATGCTAACCTTGGCTCATCAAGTGGCTGAATTGCACTGAACAGAGCTCTGTGCATAAAAGAACCTTCAGACAAAGCATTATTAGGACTAACATTAGAGAAATGCAAGAACTTTCTGAATGCAGATTTGTGCATCAGAAGTTTCTGGGTTTTGAGTAGATGAACTCATTAAAATCATATATGAGCATTGTTTTTACTTCAGGGAAAACTGGAGGAAAGAGCCCTGCTTGATTTATTTTTGTATAGGTGGCACAGTGCCTTCTGTTCTCCATCCCTTTACATCAGATTTACATTTTCTATCCTCTAAATCTCTGAAATTAATCAGTGAGGGAAGGCAGGGAGTAACCTTTGTTTTTACTAATGCATTGTAATGTTAAACACGTGAAATGGAAAACCTGTTAAATGGGAGAGACAGATCTTTCATAACACTGTGATGCAATAAAAGGATTGTAAATACCTCCATGCAGTATCGCAATTCCAGGGTTTTCCGATATGTTTTTTAAAACACTTCTCAGTCCTTTGTGAAATAGATTTAGAACCAAGTGAAGTTTTTCTCTAGAATAGTGTTTCTTGATTGTAATTACAAGATGTTGCCAGTTTCGGTATTAATCAATGTTGCAATCTTTTGTGTTTAGACCAAGGGCAAGAGTTCCTTGCTGTTGATTGAGTCAGAAAGTACTCTAAAGTTTTTAGTGGCATGTCATTAATATTTATGCTCCACAGGTAATAGAGTAAATATTAGAGTTATGAATTATTGAAAGTGAAAGAAAAGTGATGAAATACTGTTTGTTAGTTTGGTTGTTATCTAGTTTTGTGCGTTTGTGAGAAATGAGGGACCCCTGGAAGAGACCATCACTTTAAGTACTGTTTATCACTTCTGCATTAATGGAATTTTCATTGTCAAATGATATGAATCTTTAAAATTATTCTAAATGCAATTCTTATGATGAATTGTAGAACAAGAAAGCATAATAATAATTTAACACAGCTACTTTAGAGAGGATGCGAGAGTGTCCTCTACAAACGAATGCCCTCACAAGGAAGGATTGATTCCCACAGTACCCTCTACCATGAGTGACATAGGGTGAGTGCTTCAACCACCCCCTTTCCCCTCTGTTCCAAAGTGAACAATGGCATGTTTGCAACAGGCTTTCTGGATCATCATCCCTGACCTGCTGTTCATGGAGCTGGTCAGTGAATATGAGTCTTTGATAGGCTTTATGTAAGCTTCTCGCTTAACTTTGGGGGAGGATTGTTAAGAAACTGGGGAAGTAGTGCAGGTGGTGTTCATGTCTGCTAGAGAGTAACACAGGGAAATGAGGGAGAGATTTCTTTTTCTTGAAGGGGAGGGGATAATTCTATGGTTTGTATCAGTTCACAGCTAGTACTGTATTTAGCAGTAACCAGGAAAGTCAGCAAGGTCGATGTACAATGTCGAAAGTGAATGAGGCATAGTCTTACATGAGCTATTGGAATTTTGACCTGTATATGCACCAACAAAGTAACAGATATTATTAATTAACTGATGAAAGATTGCAGAGCAGTCAGGCCCTAATGCCAAAGAAGATCTTGCAGTCCTTGGTCACTCAAGGACAGGCAATTAATCCAGTTGATGGTGCTGCACTTGGAGTTGGCCGACAGCAAATTGATTTCCCAGATCACATTCCTGTTTGGAAAATGCATTGTCTGCCTTGACTATATATTTTTTTTACTTCTTTGGGCAACCTGTTTGAGTGCCTCCTCACCCTCACAGGAAAATATTTCTTCCTAAGATCTCATATCAATCTCCCCTCTTTCAGCTTAAAACTGCTCGTCTTCATCCTGTCCCTGCACTTCCTGATCAAGAGCCTTTCCCCAACTTTCCTGGAGCCCCTTTCAGTGCTGCTCTAAGGTCTCCCCTGAGCCTTCTCTTCTCCAGGCTGAACAACCCCAACTCTCTCAGCCTGTCCTCCTAGCAGAGGTGCTCCAGACCTTGGATTATCTCCATGGCCCCCTCTGGACTTGCTCCGACAGGTCCATGTCCTTCCTGTGCTGAGCACTCCAGAACTGGATGAAGGGCTCCAGTTCCTTCTTCCCTTTCCCCCTGCATCGCTGTGGGGCCGTGTTAGGACTGACGGCTGAGGGGTACCAGCCAATAACTGTCTCTTCCTCAGAGAAGTATAACACATTTCTGACAATCCTATGCCCTGCTGCTGTCACAGAACCAGCTTGCGGACCCAAGCTCCTGTGGGAGCAAGAGAGGGTCTCTCGCTTCAGGTTGTGATGTTGCTGCCTGCACCGGCCATTCTGCCTTAGGCGGCTTCCATGCTTTTGCTTGAACTATCTCTGTGTAGTGGTTATTATTTTCCAACACTCTTTTAAGAGAGATCATATAGCACTTCATTATGAATACAAAGAAATAGGTTAACATAATGCACTTTGACGTCCACTAACACTAGTGCTGGATTAGCCAGGAAAATTACTTATTGGTAAGGATAGGCGCTTCTGTAATGATCCATGCAAAAAGTGTCCTAACTTTATCCAAAATTACTGCTAAAGCCATAGTGCTTGCCAGCAATTAGTAGGGTGTGGTGGCAAAGTGATCTGAGCTGCTTTCTGTGTTAAGCATATCTGTCTTTATCATGTTTCTTTAATCACCTTCATTGGTACCTCTTAGTTAAACGTGACCATGCAGGACTGAGCACTCTACAGGAGTCTCAGTCAAACCTAATAAAGCTGTCTTCTCTGCTAAAGCTTACAAGAGGTAGAGATGTGAAGAGACCCCCCTATGCTGCTGTGCTCACTTCTAGTGGAGTTCACACAAAACCCGACCTGAAGAATGGAAACCTGCATCAGGTGGGTAAGATGATTGTGCTTCTGAGGCTTTTCACTGAGTAGCAAATCAGCTCACAGGTCATAATTAAGGACCCACAGTAATTAAAACCCCCATCAAGTCAGGATTCAGGGAATTACTTAGGTCTGAGAAAAGCTGCCAAGAACTCCGAGCGCTGAGGCAGAAGCCAGCAGGCAGTGCTGGAGCCAGTCAAGCAGGCCAGCGGGACGTGCTGTAACACAAAGAGGATAGAGGACAGGATTAAGAAAACCTAAGAGTCAGGGCTGAGCAGGCAGGAAGCAGGATCAAGGACCAGAGCCAGGAATCAAGGTGAGAAGCACGATATTGAGGCAGACAGCAAATTCCCCCAAGGTTGCTTGTACAGACAGCTCTTTGATGTCTCCTGCCATTAAGCAGATGCATTGAATATGGTCTTTGTTTTCACTTACCTCTGTTGCTATTGACCAGTGACCGGAGGAGCCTCACTCCAGCTGGGCAGTGAGTTCATTACATGCTCTTGGTTTTGACACTGGCTTTACCGTGGCAGGATCTGCAGTCCTCCTTGTCCCAGTGGTTTTGTACTGTCGACTGAGTTTGCAGTTCTTTATCAGATGAGCAGTGAAATTGTTTACCAGAAATTTACATTCTGGCCATCCAGGCTGCCTGGACTGGGGAGAACACAAGGCATATTCCTCCCTGGCCTATTAGGCTGGTGTCTCTCTCACCTTTGCTCCTTTGCATCACGTCTTTCTGATTATTGAGGATGGAGAGGCTGCGATTTTGCTGACTCTGCTCCTTTGGTTCAGCTGTGAAGCAGTTACTTATAATTGGTGCCAAGGAGTAGCAATCAACTGGAAAAAAAGCACTGGGAAAAGTTGATTTTCTTTCTCTCCCTCCTACCTTCCCCCCCCCCCCCAATCAAAAATAAAAATGTTTCTGTGAGCTGAAGCTTGAAATGAAACTGTGGGTGGAGGGAAAGAAGACACAGCAGAGTCTGCTTTTCTGTGGCTTACAGTGAAAATCTGCTTCTGGAATGGTGGAAGGAAAGGAAAACATGATGTTTAGCACATATGCTTCTCGTGCCCAGTTCTCAACATTACTTTTGATGATGTCTCAGGGAGCAAGGGGTGTGCAAAGGAGCAGAATTCCTCATTTCAGAAGGCTGGAAGCAGTTGCTCAGGTTAAAGGCAGACCCTGCCCTGACAGCGACCAAAAATGAAGATAGTTCAGTGTTTTGGTTATATGTGGGGATAAAGCAGTTTCCAAATGTTAACGAAGATGAGAATTTAATGACTCTTCATAATGATGTATTCCTCTGCTGGTGGATCTCAGGGTCATTTTCACGATACAGTGTGGTTGGGTGTTTTTGATAATGAATTGTTGCCTAGTATGGTGTTGAGCTTTTAAGCAGATGTCAAATACATCTTTAAATGTACACTTTAATACTCTTAACATAAGACAAGTAAATTTTCATATTGGCTACTTCAAAGTATTCAGTAGGCAAAACAGAATGCCTTTCACCTTTTGCTAGGCCGGGGTCAATAATGGTCATTATTTGGATTTTGTCAACAAATTTCCTTTTTGTATGTGTGTTTATTTTCTTTTAAAGAAAACCTTTCACTGACATGTGAATATTTGGAAGTACGTGACGCTGCAGCTTTGCAGCAAAGCAATGCTTGCTTCAATTTACCATTGGGTCATCTATTGGTTATGGTCATTTTAAATTATTACTTTTCAAGCTTTTAGCTTAACAACATCTTATTATCCAATTTCATCTCTCTTGCTCCTTGAGTTTTTAAGGTCATCCTGTTCTTACTAAATTTTAATCTCTCTTATTTCTTTCATGTCTTGCATCTTTTTGCTCTGGTTGCCCTAATCAAATTCAATGATATCTTATTTTGTAATCACTAGAATCAATACTAGCATTTCCAGGTCCTTGATCCTATTTTGTCTAGAAGACTCAATTATTAGAAAAAAATTTAGTTCGGCTTACATTTAAATAGAGCAACTCTCTTGCAATTGGAGATAAAACCACTTAAATAAAATTTACCATGATAAGAATGATATGCCAAACTAACCCCCTGACTTTCACACCTTATCTGGTCTAGTTAGTGTTTCTGTGAAAGTTCTTCCTCTCCCAAGGAGCTCTTTCCATTTTTATGTTATTTTTATATATAGAAGGGGATCTTTCTGCTATTGCTCTTGTTTTATACATCTATTCATGCAAGTGCTATGAAAACCAGGATTATATAGGTAGAAGACCAATGAAGCTCCAGTTCCCCAAATAAATGGTGTATCCAATTTTTTTTTCTGGAACTTGCAGAGTTGTAAATGTGTTTTTTTTTTTCTGTGGAGCTGCTCCTAGTGCATGTGTAATTAGGAGAGTGGGTTGCATAATCTTGGTGGTCATGGATAATGGACTTGATGATCATAGAATGATCCGAGTCGGAAGGGACCCACACATCATCGAATCCAACTCCTGCTTCTGCACAGGGCAACCCCCGCATTCACCCCGTGTGTCTGAGGGTGTTGTCCATATGCTTCTGGAATGTTGTCAGGTTTGGTGCCGTTGACAGCCATGATCTCAAGGGACTTTTACAACTGAAGAATTCTACAATTCTATGATTGGTTATACTGAAACGGTTTTAGGTAGTTATTAACAAAAGTGTTACTGGGAACAAGTTCTTCACCACTGGATTTGTTGTAGGCTTGAAACCTGAATGCAACAGAGGGAAAGGATGGTGGTACAGTCATCTAAGGGATACTTTACATTTCAAATATAAATCCCTATTCTAGGAGTTTTAGGAGAGCCAGATAAAGATTAAACACCGATTCACTTCCTTCTCTCTTGTTACACAAATAGGTAGTGAAACTTTGTGTGGAAACTGGCAGAGGTTTGTAACAACATGATTGCTTTGTTGGAGGGAGTGAACCTGAGACCTCTCCTTCGGAAGCACAGACCTCTGCTGCTGAGCTGAAGGACTGATCTGCTCGCTGTGAGCAGTGATGGGCGGCTGTTCTCTTTGGGTCAGCCACAGCGGGAGGCAGGAACACAATGTGTTACTGTTTAAAAGAGTTTCTTTTACATTTTTTTACTTTTTGGAAATCGGAATTATGCAAGTCGGCTACAGAGAGGCTCTCTGCTTAGCTGCAGCCGGCGTCATGCTGGTCACACTGAGCCAATTAGGCTTCCAGAAGTTGAACCATGAAACTTATACCGGTGGCTTTGTGCAACAGCCACAGCATTCAACCTGGAAAGGGAGGAGGGAAGTGAAATAATTAGCCTCCAGAAATGTGTACAATTCCAGATAGTGCTCAAAATTACATTTCTGGTTTTAATGAAAGGTACTCTGGCTCAATAAAATTTAGAGCAACGCCCTGCTGGTTCAAATTATTAGTGCACACCTTAGACCTGGTGAGTTTTATATAGTTTCATGCAGCTCTTTGAACATTTTGCACAGCTTTAGTTCAACTCTGTTGCCCTCCATGTAAGAACCTTTTATAGACTTATGTAGAGAAGAAATTAACTCCTAAGGAAGAGTATTAATGCATTGGGATTTCTCATAAGCTTCCTTGGAGATTGGGATGTTTTCCAAAACAGCAGTATGCTTTTGAGTGGAAGAAAAATTATAGATCTGGGATCCTTTTGGCTTAATTTAAGAACAGTGATATTTTAATAAAATGAAACACTACCAGGTCAGGACTGTAACTGCTGTGTGTCAGTTAGAGTGAAGTGTATTGAGAAAGGTAGTTCTAGCAGTCCGGGTAGCAGTTAGTTTGCCCTCAATTATATTATTTTCTTATTTTTTTTGAGTTTCACATGTATTGCTGTTGTTTCAGTATTGTTTTTCATCAGTCTGCGTCCCACTGAAGAGAGCTGTATTAATCATGTGGAGCAGCTTGAGCTGGCAGGTACACATGCAGGTGGTTTTTTCACTTCTAGGTCATGGGATTCAACAGGTGGGAAGAGGCAGTAAGGCAGAATTGCAGTTTGTTTAACCCTCTCATTTTACAGCTGATTCAGGCTGGCTTTGATGATAAATCAGAAGGGAGAGTTTCAAAGCAGTGCTGAAGAGGGGTGAGTTTATTTCATTTCTGTCATTAGAGAAGAAGATGGAAGACTTATTATCTGCAAGGTTAATGGCAATAAGTTAGATAAGAACAACAGGAAGGAAAAGAAATTCCTTCACTTCCATAAAAAAAAAAAAAGTTCATTAGTTCTTTGCAGGCAATGGTAAAGAACAGCATTAGATGTACTCTCTACTGATTGTTGCAGACAATCAAATAATGAATTTCAAGGGAAAACAGTTTTTTATTAATTTCTAAGCATGAAATAAAGGGATATTCACCATTCAGCTATCGCACCTCTGGTGAACCAAACACAGAAATCACAAAGCATCTTCATTGCTTGTAGCATTTTGTAGGCAAAGCTCTTTTGCTGCACTAGTTCCATTAATGGTTTCCAGCAAATGGTTTATTTAATCATAGAATCATAGTTTGGATTGGAAGGGACCTTAAGGATCATATAATTCCAATCCCGCTGCCATGGGCAGGGACACTTCCCACTAGATCAGGCTGCCCAAGGCCAGCATTTGAACACCTCCAGGGATGGGGCAGCTGCAACTTCTCATTTTGAAATGTTTTTATGCTACAATATATAGTCCTGTCAATCTGTTCTGTGTAGTTTGAACGCATAATGTGTGCAAAGTGGAGAGACGCTGGTGGCCCTAGAGACAAGTCATGGGGTAATTCTGTGTGATCAAGGTCCTGGTCAGGTAGGAATGATTCAGAAATGTAATGTGGGATTTGGATCACTGTCTCCAGAAATCTCAACAATTACTGCTTTCTCTTTACTGTGTGCAGGCTAGCAATCTCTTTCAGAGGCTCAAGAGTATATGTGAGAATCCTCTGGAAAGGGCCAAGACCTCCATCAAAATAATAACATCTCTCATCTTACGCCAGTCATTAACTATGGTTTGTATTAAGCTTGCACTTCATAGTGGTTCATAACCACTCATCTCTTGGTAGCAGTAAATTAAAAAAACGCACGTAGTGAATAAATACATCAAATAGACAAGATTCACTTCACCCAGTCTATGGGAATAGGGGGTGTGCTGTTTCTATCTTCTACGTGTCCAAGCTGCGTGGCATTGAGCCTCTGTAACTTCTTGTAGCTGTGGTGATGATGTTACCGACTGATTCCAGTCCCTGCCGCGTGCGTTCGTTGCGCTGTGTCCACCCTCTGCATCTGCCTGAACTGTGACACTTTGCTGATGGTTTGAAGAAACGAACGATCACAGTTAAGTGGCCTTAACTGCTGTTCAGCTCTCACAAAGTTGCCAGAACAGGCAGGTGAAAAGTTAGGTATCTCTTTACCGCTGAAAATGACAAAAATACACTTCTCTGCCTGATTTTCCACACAGAGCTCCGTTAGTCACAAATCTCTTCATTATATGCTGCTCAGCGGAGCCGGTGTATAAATACATTTCGGAAGTCAGAAGGATGATTTATATTTCCAGTAGCTTTCCTGTATGGATGTGACACAGCTCCTGGCTGACAGTAGTCCTGGAACCTTATGAAATACGCTGTCACTTCTCTGTCCATCTGACTGATGGCACTATTAAAATCATCAGCTTGCGTTGATTGAGAATTGTGACTTGTGCAAAGTTATTCTTTCTTCAGATCTGGGTGTCACAGGGCACTGTGTAATGATGTCATTTCATAAGAAAGGTGCGTCTGAAAACAACTTTTGAGGTATTTCATTATTACAGCAACGGTGGGTAAGAAAGAAAAATAATTTCCTATCTGGAGGTGGACAGATATGTTATATTTTCAAAGTAAATTAGGTACTGATGAAAATTATACAATTATGTATCTATGGAAGTGGAGTGACAGGACTAAATTTAATGTAGCTGGCGCCTAGCTGCTGAGATGAAAAAGTGCCACCAAACACTAGCACTATTCTATATCTATCTATCTTTTACAAGAGAGGTTTGAGTTTACCTTTATTTGTATATATGTTTTTTTCTTTTGAAAGAATGGCCCCTTATTTCATTATAGAAATCTTAGTATGAAGTTCCTGTTTGTAGAGCTGATGAGTAGGTGAATGTGAGACGATTCATGAAATTATTCATATCTCCAGTATCACTCTGCTAATGTCCTGTGTTTATATATAATTCTGGTTATCACACTTACCCTTCTTGACTAATGTCAGCAGTGGCCGTCACTTTGTTTTATGAAAAAAGGGAGACAGAGATACAGAAAAGAGAGAACGCTGCTGTATGAGACATGAGATACAATATGTCTTTTCCTGTATTTTGGGTGCAGAACATAATCAATTTGCCTGAGCATGTCTTAACTGTAAAACTGTTCCTGCTCTTTTAATGTGTTTGCCTAGTGGCCCCTAAATCTGAGTCCTCAGAAGGTGAACACTACTGGTTTTCAAATGAAGATACTTGGAGAAGTAAACTTGCTTTACAAGTGCTTAGGGAGTGAAGGGGTGACAATTCAATAGTAGTAGTTAACAACATGTTAATGACTAATATATGATCCAGTAGTGCATCTTATATTGTATTAGAAAAAAAAAAAAGACGCCTTCTACATGCTCTTGCTTTTTAATGAATGGGAAATGCAACCTCTTATATGCGCAGAGAACTATCCAGACACTTCTATAAGAGCTGCAGTAGCATTCAAGTGCTTCTTTTCTTAGTAACTCAGATGAAATGTAGCTGGCTTGATACATGAAGATTAGCATGACCTCCAAGTTATCTGTCTGTACTGAAAAACAGCAAGTGTAAAAGAAGACTAAAAAGGCAGCAGCAAAATTCGGAGGTGAGAGGTTAGCAGCAGGCAGACTCCTTAGTCATGTTGCTTCACTGTGAAGAAATTACAATAAAAAATAGTGTTCTGAAAACCACGTATATCAGTAGTTTGTATTTCGACTGGAAAAGTGAGATGGTTTGAGTGTTGTTTGAAATTGCTATGTGAGCTTCAGGAACCTAGAAAATGACTTGTGAGATTCCTTTCTCATTACAGTTTTCTTCATGGAAATGCCTTTTTCTTAATGGATGCACATTAGGAACTGTCAAATGCAGTTGTATGCACATATCTCAGGTTCTGGTTCCAAGAAAGAGTTAAATATTTAAAATACATCTTGCTCTTCTGAAGAGAACATGTGCCACCATCAGATCCACAAGGATGCCTAAGTTTAGAGATTTAGTCAGGTTCAGGAGAAGATTTCAGTGTTTGCATGCTTGTCCTTGCCTCAACTGGATAGTCACGTTCCTTTCTCCTCTGTTCTTACCCAGAGGCTGCACCATTCCTAGGGGTTCCCTGCACTCACTGCTACTTCTCTAAGCTCTGCAGTGCCAGAGCAGGTTGCCTTGTTCCTTTGAATACAGAATCATAGAATGGTTTGTGTTGGGAAGGGCCTTGGAAATCATCCAGTTCCAACCCCCTGCCATGGGCAGGGACACCTCCCACTGGATCAGGTTACTCAAACCCCCATCCACCCTGCATGAGGACTTACCTCGTAAGTCCTGGAATCATATAATTAGTCTCAGCAATTTTTAATTTATTTCTACAACTGAAAATAAAATCACCCTGTCATTGGTACTGTCCTCTTGTTCCAGTCTGGGTTTAGACTCTCTAACAGATTCAAGGATATCGGGTGGAAACGTTTCCCATTTCATTCTAAGCTTCAGTATCTTCTTCGATTTGCTTAAGGCAAAATATTTTTACAGTATGATTTGGAAGTGGAATTTAATAACCATAAATTTCTGGTGCATGTTGCAGTCATTCATAGAGTCTAGGAGCGTAGATGGCAACTGGCATCTCTGCGCGCACCCACACATACCAGCATGCTCATGCACACACATATATGCATTTTAACACCCAGCATCATTGCAATCTGCTAGAATATACACCCCATTATGCACACACAGGCTGTTCTGTCACATAGGAAGAGGGAGAGTTGCACTAATGTGTCAGTAAAGAAGCTGATGAGAAATCTTGTTTTCTCAACACAAAGCATCTTGGAGAGGGTGAGAAAAATTTGCTTCATAAGGAAATTTTGCAGTAAGGGAGGAATCAAGGTGTGGGAGAGAGGATGGGTATTGTGAAAGAAAGAGAAGGAGGGAAAGAAGGTAAATTCTTAAATGTGCTGTGTGAAACATGAGTGATGGAGACGTAAAGACTGTTAGAAGCAAGAAGTGGAAAAGAGACAAGATGGTAGGAGAGAGCGGAAAGGGGAGCTTTAAGTACTGTGAAACAGTTGGGAGAAAGACATGCTGGTAGGAGAAACTGAGAGCATAAGGGAATTAAAAGTATGAAAGTGTTTGAGAGGGGATGGATTTTCCATGGGGTGCCTGCACAGAACATGGTGATGAAGGGGTGGAGTAGAGAATGAAACAAAACAAGAGGGAATAACTGCAGAGGAAAAGCAGTAGCACTCACACTACTAAAATTAGGGCAGTTTGGGTTTATTGTATTAGATTATCTGCATTTCACAGTCTAAAACAAGAACCTGATAACAGTGAGAAGAATAAGATGGATTAAAGAAATGGAAAATTTAATGAGAGAAGTGTTGTAGAACTGGCTGAAAGCCAGGGGACCACTGGCTCGCTCTTCTCTACAAAGATGATTAAATGCAGGAAACCCTAAAAGCTGCATCAATGTCTTTGAGGCTGAGCAGAGTTTTCTGCCTCTTTTTTTAGAAAAGAAAAAGTAAGAAAAAATTATGAATAATAACTTGTTTTTTTGATTTAGATCTTTTGTGAAATGTCTTTGTCCTTTTCATGTTTGTTTGGAAAATTTCACTACAAAGTATTTACAAATAATAAACCAGTCCTACTTATTTTCATAAGCGTCTGCACTAATAACATTCTTACTTAGTAAAATGAATTAAACATGGCCTGCATAATAGCTAAATATTTGTCATGGTAATGTTTTTTTGTGAGAGATGAATTATTCTGAAGCACTCAGATCTTCCAAAATAAATCCCAGACTGTGTTATTAGAAGGTAAAAGGAAAAAAAAAAATGGAAAATACTTATTTTTATTCAAAGAGACACCATAAGGAAAGTAGAACATAAGGAAAGTTGCCCATCCTGACCACGTATAGACTTTGCTCGAAATATTTCTACGTAATTGTGTGACCAAGAAAGCTCGTGCAATGTTGGGAGGTGAGGGTTTCTGAACACTTACCAGAATGGACCGGGACATTCAGGCGTGTAAACTGGCAGGCAGGTGATACGCTTTGGGTTTGAATCTGTGCTGAAGTTTGTCTTCAGTTCCATTAAGAAATGCATACAGATTTTGAAAACTAGGTCATCAGTGGGACAGTACCTTTTTGTTATGATCTATAGCCAGCATGTGTGAACAACCAAAATAATTTTCATGGGTACTGAGTCATAGCCCTATTTTATCACTAGATTTCACTTTTTCCTTGTATAAGCAAACTCCCCGTGGTTTTGAGCAGGCGTTTCTTGAATGAGGGCTGAGGAGGGACTGTGGTATTTGGCTCTAAGGATTTTATAAGGTAGAGTGAATCATGAGAATTTGGAGACAATATATTTTAAAATGATTTCCTCTCAAGCACATTACTACATCTTACATGTTACTAGGAGCCGTGCGAGTGTTGCTACCATATGGATAAACAAACTTTTTCTCCCATTCCCCATTCACTCATTTTTCAGAGCCTCCCCAGTTTCCTCGGCAGGTGATTGTTGCAGAAATACTGTTTATGGGGCTCTTCAGGCTGTGCACCTCGATTCTAACATTCAGTCCAAAGAGCCTGGTATCTGGTTGTTTATTTATCCACAACCTTCTTTTGAAGACAGCCCGCCTTGGTATAAATCTGACAGTCCACATCAAGGCCTCGATCTTAGCAAGTTTGCAGATGACACCAAGCTGGGTGGAAGTGTGGATCTGCTGGAGGGTCGGGAGGCTCCAAAGGGATCTGAACAGGCTGGACCGCTGGGCTGAGACCAACGGCATGAGGTTTATCAAGGCCAAATGCCGGGTCCTGCACTTGGGGCACAACAACCCTGAGCAGAGGTACAAACTAGGAGAAACCTGGCTGGAAAGCAGCCAGGAGGAGAGGGACCTGGGGGTGCTGGTTGACAACTGACTGAACATGAGCCAGCAGTGTGCCCAGGTGGCCAAGAAGGCCAATGGCATCTTGGCTTGTATCAGAAACGGCGTGACCAGCAGGTCCAAGGAGGTTCTTCTCCCCCTGTACTCGGCACTGGTGAGACCGCACTCGAATCCTGTGTTCAGTTCTGGCCCCTCACCACAAGAAGGATGCTGAGGCTCTGGAGCGAGTCCAGAGAAGAGCAACGAAGCTGGGGAAGGGGCTGGAGAACAGGCCTGATGAGGAGCGGCTGAGAGAGCTGGGGGTGTTCAGCCTGGAGAAGAGGAGGCTGAGGGGAGACCTCATTGCTCTCTACAACTACCTGAAGGGAGGTTGTAGAGGGAAGGGAGCTGGGCTCTTCTCCCAAGTGACAGGGGACAGGACGAGAGGGAATGGCCTCAAGCTCCGCCAGGGGAGATTTAGGCTTGAGATTAGGAAAAAGTTCTTCACGGAGAGGGTGGTTAGGCATTGGAATGGTCTGCCCAGGGAGATGGTTGAGTCACCGTCCCTGGAGGTGTTTAAGGTGAGGGTAGATGAGGTGCTTAGGGGCATGATTTAGGGATTGGTGGGAATGGTTGGACTCGACGATCCGGTGGGTCTCTTCCAACCTGGTTATTCTGTAATTCTGTGATCTTCTTTCTCCTTGGGATGGAGCTTGTGAACAACAACAAGAAGTCAGCTCTGTCACTATTATGACTCTAGAATTTTTAGAGCTTTGAAAATACCAAGAGTGTGACCCTCACACGTATATGTATTATTTTTTTCCCTAGAAAATGAACAAAGAGGAACTTGTCAGTCAATCTTTTTGTAAGCAAATTGTGGCAGGGACGCTACAGTCTGCGGCTGTCGTTGGACTAAGGGTACATATATGATCCAACTGCAAGGCACGGTGTAAATCAGGCCTCAAATTAGAGCAAGAAGTTCGTCAAAATGTTTCTGACCTAGTATAGTGGCTCCTGTGAATCAGGATGTGTGTGTACAGTCAATTATGCTGTACTGCTCATAAGCCTTTCCACCAGAGACAGCACATCTTGGGATTGTTGGTGATTCATGCTATCGTCCTACATGAGGAGAAAATAGGTATTTTTGTCTCTAAACTGGAGCCTAACACGACTGAGCAGTCTTACACTGATTTGGAGAAAGCCAAATGAGAAAACAAACTGCATTTTTGATTACCAGATAAATCAAGGTTTCTGATGCTCATGTGCTCATTGTTTCTCAAATGATGATGATTCAGATTGGCTCAAAAAGTCCTTGAAGCGTTGTCTGTGGCTTTTTTTTTTTCTGGTGGGATTTTTTAACCCAGATAAATTATAGATATAAATTTGTGGTTCTAAATGAATTATTTTAAATTTCAATAAAAAGTTGTTGTGTATTCATTGGAAATGCATCCCATAAACTCATTAAGAAACAATTGAGAAGCAAAATAAACTAAAGAAACGAAGAGAACAACCCACATTTTTGGCCTTATAACTCAGAGGTCAATGTAAGAGTACAGTGATTACTGGTGAATATGGGGAGAGAACACAATGTTACTCTGAGAAAATTATGTGGTTTTGAAAAAATGTAGTTGCTGTTCAAGAAATGAGAAGGAAGTCTAGTGTACTGCTTGCTAATCAAGTGTTGCGTGTTTGTACCACTCAAATTATTTTCTTTAATGGTTGTACAAAATATAGGCTCTCAGATGTTATCTAATATAAAAAACAATATACTAAAAGAAATCCTCGAACCTTTTGCATAATTATTTCTGATAGCAGATGTAGATACTGTATCAGCATAAATTAGAGCATCGTTCCAGACTGCTGCTGCATTTAAAGTCATGTCAGTCAACGGCAATATTAGAGGTTGCTTAGTTCCTAGTCTCATTGGGCAGAGTTATTTCCAGAGATATATTCTTTTTGATATAGCTAAATAGTTTTCCAAGTGCTTGGTTTTTAGCTATAATTAATCCTTTGAACATCTATAGCTGTTCTATGAAGAATCTCGTAAGTAATGAATTAAATCTGACTAAATCCCATTGGAGTTGCATTTAATTTATTAGCTCTAAGATTCGAATGGAAATGGCTATAGGTGTGCAAAGGATTATTAAACTAGTTAGTCCATAAGTATTGCATCCATTCTACAGATGAATAAACTGAGGCAGGGGGAGGTTCAATGATAAATGCTATAAGGAAAAGTGAGTTAGAAAGGCAGGAACAGAAGACAAAGCTTCAGTCAATGCAGTTGTATGATATGGAAAAAACCTATGGATTTTTGCTATTTCATATGCACCAGAATTTATTTCTACTTGAAGGAGTCAAGATTTGTAATTCATTGGGGTTTTGCTTTTAACTGCAAGAATGCTATTATCCCTTTGAAAACACAGACATAGCATCTGAATTATCCTTCTACTCAGTTTGTTTCCTTCTCCTTCCTCGTCCCTTCTTTGTGTGACATTTTGGGGCAGATGTGATGGGTTTTTTTTTCTTTAGAAAAATCAGAAGTATTAATTCAATCTAAAAATTCTGAGATAGAAAAGAGTTAATAGAAACATTAATAAGTACAACCTTAATAGGATTTGAACTCGCAACCTTTGAAATATGAATTAGGAATTTATCTGGTAGTCTACACAGTCTTTCATTAGCAGCCATGGGAATTTACAGGTGTTAAATTAGTTAGAGAAATGCTCTGCAATTCCATGAATGCAATAAAAACATAATGAGAACTACAAGGAAATAAATTAATTCTAAAAAAGAAATCTAATATAAGGGCAACAAAGTTCAAATAAAGCCTGCTCCCTAATTTCTAACAAGATCTCTGAAATGTCACCAATATTAGACTTAATATTGCATTGTTATGCTTCACTTGTTGAAATATTTTCATTATATGTAAACTTTAGTGAATTTTTGGACTCCTTCTCTAAAAAATATTTCCTACATTTTAAATGTTTCTGTGCAATAGTTTGCCTATTGAAATGATGCCGTAGTTTAATAGGATAGAACTATAAGCCCCTGGTCTGAAGCTGTAGCTAGTAGGAAGCTCGCTGTTCAAAGGTGTTGATGAGCCAGGAGAGGCAGATGAAACACACAGCACCACACCAGCCTTTGGTGGGGAGGAAAGGAAATGGATCCATCAAGTCTTATTTATGTTTTAGATAAGTGACAACTTCAAAAATCTTGAGATAAAAGTATGTTTTCACTTCAAGAGCATTAAAATACTGCTACCCCTGTTGGCTAATGCATGAATAAAAACTCATAGAATTATAGGTTGATGCTATGTTCTTTAATCTTAGATTGGGTTGGAGGAGACCTTAAAGCCCATGCAGTCCCACCCCTGCCCTGGACACCTCCCACTGGATCAGGGGCTCCCAGCCCCATCCAACCTGGCCTTGAACCCCTCCAGGGACGGGGCAGCCACCCCTGCTCTAGGCAGCCTGGGCCAGGGCCTCCCCACCCTCACAGAAAAACATTTTTTCCTAAAATCTCACCTAAATCTCCCCTCCTTCATCTTACAGAAGATGATTTTGACTTTTGTCTTTAAATCCCCATCTATTATAGGAAGTATCTAGAAAGCAGTAGGAATACCACCCACAATTTCTGAGGTATTACCTCAGCTGAGCTGAGTCTTTCTGAGTGCAAGTGAGATTGTAATCCAAAATCTTCTTGGAAAAAAACCCCAGTGAGTTGCTCCATGTGTCCCTGCCTCTTATCTCCTACTCCTGGTTGAAGGAGAAGTTCTTCAGAGATGTGAACCATCCTCCTCTAATAAATGCAGGAATGCACATTACTAACAGTGTTAGTAGACAATTAGACTCTTTCAGGAAAAACAGAGAAACATAGTACCGGTTTTTAACATGTGTGTGCTCCCTCCCTCTCTCCTCTCTCTCTCTCTCTCATTTTAAAGAACATGAGTGCTTTAGAAAGATTTTGATAGGAATGGTTGGATTCTATGATCCCGTGGATCTCTTCCAACCTGGTTATTCTATGATAATGTTACAGCAAGGGTCAAAATATTAAAAATATCAATTCTTCAGGCAAAACATACGTAGCAACGCTGAGGCAATTACTGGAGTGAGAATAACAGATCTAGACTCTTGTTTGGATGAATTTATCCTACATCCTAAAAGGTGCTGTTAGCCTGCAAGTTAACAAGCTCTTACACCATTCTGTAACAGGTATAAAATGTGCTGATTTGGAATAAAGAGGAAGGACAAAAATGAGGCAGGTCTGTGTTTTCTTCTTCCAATGTGCAAAATCTGGGGTAACTTAGACATGTAAGTGAAAAAATTCTGATTAAGTTATTGGATAAGTAATAGACTGCACAACAAATACAGCTCCATGCAGATCATGGTGAATTCTGTAGGGTTTTTTGGCCTGGAGTTTGTGTGCCTTGAAAATACCCCTCTAGAATTCTGGGAATCTCAGCTTTCAGAGAGCCAGCTGTCATTTTTCTTTGTTCAGTGCTTTCTGAATAACAGTGTAGGGTTCCAGCCATGGTGGGACACGCCATGTGTTGAGGTAGTGTAAGGGTCTCATTTAAATAAAGCAGTACTTTCCATGCAAAAAGTTAATATTTTAGTGCAACGTGAAAAACTGATGAATCACAGTCTATAAGCTCAATACTTATTTTTTTTTTCCCTGGCAAATATACTACTCCCTTTGTAAAGGCCAAGAAATTAATGAATGATTTTGTTCTTCCCCCTTGCAGCCTGCACTGGGTAATTATGTATTATTAATAATGCAGCAGTACAAATGATATTAAATGAACTACATTTGTTAATGTAGATCTTATCCAACTGCTTTTTCCATCGGTGGACTGTTTCTCATCAGGGGGTACTAATTAGATGTAGTATGTGGAGAGATGGGACAGAAATCCAATCAGATAAATAGGATAAATCTGGAAAAATCCAGGAAGGAAGAAAAACCTTTAAGACTGTGAATGTATTATTAAGAGGAGAGGTGGGATTTTTTTTCTTTTTTTGCTTTTTCATACATTGCATGGTCATTTGAAAGCTAGAAAGTATCAATTCTTGTTCTACTGGGGCTATAAAGACTCTCAGAATATTTCATTTGTCAAAGCTGTAATGCTGTTTTCTTCTGGAGTAATAGAAGTGAGTATCAAAGCTATCAAATTCTTTGCTAGACTTGCTCTTGCATTTATTCAAACTACAGTGTTGATCAAAATCAGTGATTGCTGTTTTTGAAAAAAATTACTAGCCTCTTGATAAAGTTTATTCTCTCTCTGTTTGAATAATAATCTGTTAATTCTTTACAGCTATATTTTTATAGGTTTAAGTGTGGCTATACAATAAATAGCCATGCATAATGCATACAAGTAAAGGATTTGTTCTCCCTGCCTCAAAAAATCGATGGAAAGATTATTGTAGCCTTCAGAGGGAGTAGGATGAGCCCAGATAATCATTCTTATAGTTAATGTGCAGTTGAGACACAGTTCATATCAAAATGAAACCAACATAATCTCATTTGAAAGCAGGTGGTTGCACCTGTGTTCATAAGGTAGAAATTAAATTCATCTCATTCATTATTCTTTTTACCACACACTTGCATTGTGTTGCTTATTAGCAGAGTCCAGCGGTTCTTGCATGCTGTGGGATCATTATCATCCAACTACACAATTTTCTTTTCCTATCCTTTCTACAGACCTCCTAAAAATCTTAAATTCTTCCATCTGGAGTCCTGTGAAACCAGAAACTTGTTTGAAAACCTGTGGTAGCAACCTCGACCCTGTGACGTGTAGAAGTTTGTAAATGACCATAACAGGCACAGCAAGCTGGATTACCTTATATATTTTTAAAGATGATCTATTATAAGACTTTATATTCCCTCTGTGGTGATGTAATTGGCTCCTTTTCCTTAGCTTCCACCCTTTCCCCCCCTCCCAGTTGGATGGATGAGCATCAGTCAGACCATAGCAGGCGTTATCACGTCCCCTTCCCGTTAGCTGCTGACAGCCGGCAGCCTCAGGGAACAGGAAACTCTTCTGCAAACTCTGCACAGAAATACATAGATTTGGAACTATTTACATTTTAATACAGCTATTTCGTGTAATTAAAGTAAACACATAAATAGATCAATATGTTGAAACAGATGCATAAATATATAGACAGACATATTGCGTGAAAACCTTAATATTTCATCCAAATGAAATACTCTATTCCAAATATGCCCCGTAGGAGTTTTGCTCAAGGCTATGCTTAGGTATACTTAAAAATTCCCGATAGCTAGTCACGAGGGAAAATATGTTCTCTTACAGATAATTGCTACTGGCAGCTAGAGACCTAGAGAATTTGATGTGCAATAATGTGACCTGACTATGTATTAAACTTTTTTGAAGGACATGCGTAAAGAAATTTTATATGCGTCTCACACACCTTAGTTTTTTTGGATTTCACTTGTGTTTGCACATTTTTAACAACTTCCCTGTGTTTAGTATCTGTTACATTTCATCCTAACGGTCCTCAGCCGTAAAAATCCTAATACTGTGGGTTGTTGTGGGTTTTTTTCAAAACAAATGAGCTTAGAAAGGTAGGATGGAGAGGAGACGGGAAGGAGAATAAAGCCCAGGTGACTTGTAAGGAATATGTAAACAAAGCAGAGTTGCATTATTGATGATAGAACTGGAGAAAACGAAACCAGTAAATATTATGTCTTTAAAAATACATATGATTAACCACTCCACTGCTGCATGTTTCCCTGCATTCAATTTGAATGTTATCTTGCAAGCGCCTACTTTGTATTCATACGTGTGTTAGTTACCACTTCGTTACCTCTTAGGAAACCTTAAAAGATGATTGCTTTTCTATATTAAAAAGATTCTATGTTATATATTGGCTTTTATCTTATTGGGGACTAATAACATAGCAATTATGCAAAAAAAAAAAAAATTTAAAAGCAAATGTTAGAACTGTTTGCTATCAGACTTATATTTTCGTTTAGCACTGGTTTGTTTCACAGTATTTGGGATTCTCACTAAGCAATCATGTGTAGTTCGATTTTTCATTAACTGCCAGGAAATGAAAATTAACTTCCAAAAGGTACAATACGACAGAACTTCAATAAATATCTTTATATACCTTGTAAAAATTCTTGATACTATCTTGTTTTGATGTTGGCAGACGTTAATAGGCAGTAAATATATACATATTGTTGTTCATTGGCCAAACAAAAATAAAACTGAACTGACTATTTTCCTGCATTATAAACTCCTTTTCTTTCTCTTACTTATTAAAACCCCACACCAGATTCGAAATTCAGATCTGTATTTGATATGAGTCACTGAAATATTAATTTTATCTTTATAATTTTTGTCGTTATTTCTATTTTTACTTTTTAATATCATATAGGAATATAAACAGCAACACAGTGTTTGTGTGTAAGTTGTGATAATATTTTAGTATAATGTAGAAGTTTAAATAAACATCACTTGACGTGGTTAACATAAAAGAAACCCGACTAATTCTTGTAGAAAACAACCCCACCAAACATGTTTTTGCTATAGTTTAGATTATAAGTGGTATTTGTGGAATATAGTAAAATGTAGATTATAGGAAGTAATTAGAAAAATGAATTACACATCTGTTCTCTCAAACTCTTGGAGCCAGCTGGTTTAATGGAGTTGCAAGTGTCCTTTGGTTCATCACAGTTTTATGGAGATGAGGTCAGTACAGATGGCTTGCTGGGGTTCAGCAAGTCTTTAATCTTGATCCTGCTTTCCTCTGAAGGACCCCTCTTTGCATTGTTGCCATGCAATAAATAAAACATTTGATAAATAAGGTTACAATGAGGAATCAGGCTGAGAGAGTTGGTCTTGTTCACCCTGGAGAAGAGAAGGCTCTGAGGAGACCTTATAGCAACCTTCCAGTATCTGATGAGGCTACAAGAAAGCTGGGGAGGGACTGTTCACAAAGGCTTGTGGTGATAGGATGAGGGGTAATGGGTATAAACTGGAGAGGAGCAGATTTAGACTAGACGTAAGGAAGAATTTCCTCACTATGAGAGTGGTGAGACCCTGGAAGAGGTTGCTCAGGGAAATTGTTGCTGCCCCATCCCTGGAGGGGTTCAAGGCCAGGTTGGATGGGGCTTGGAGCCCCTGATCCAGTGGGAGGTGTCCCTGCCCATGGCAGGGCCATTGAAACTGGATGACCTTTAAGGTTCCTTCCAGCCCAAACTGTTCTATGATTCTATGAATTAAGAAGCTATCACATAGCTTTGTCATGAAGGAAATCCCATGGCTCGATTTTCTGTGGGGTCTGTGTAACTTAGCTCTCCTAAGATGCCGCAAATCTGATCTTTCTACCTTTCCAGAGATATTTGAATTAAAACTTGTCTGTTTGAGCTGTGATGGGAGCATTTTTGTGCTCTTTCAGTTCCACAAGAAAGAATCTTCCTATTTTATTAGTGGAGTCATAAACACACCAGGAGCGATGTTTATTTCTGGCTTTCTGTGTGGTGTGGAGATGATCTGGTCCCAATTGCTGTATCATATGAGGTAGGCAGGTGGCATCAGGCAGTTATCAAATAAAAGATGAAGGCAGCAGCAGCAGGTTACAGCCTTGGGCTCAGCAAATACTCGGTTCAGCTGCAGCAGGTTCAGGCCCGAGGCAGGACAGCAGAGCTGACTCCTGCAGAAACAAAATCAGACCTGTCACCAGTGCAGCTCACCCCTGAACGTGTGCAGCGGGGATGCTACGGCAGCTGTGTGCGAGCTCTACAGTTACAGGTCAGCCACACAATCTGCAGCATCTGGCTTGCTCCATAGACACAGAATTCCCCCAGAAGTGGGAATCTGTGGTGGAAAAGCTCATTATGAGAGCAAGCGCTGTGTTACCGGAAGGATTTTGCAAGGTGATTTTATGTAATGTGAAAAAAGAGACTGCTATAAGCAAAGAAAGCGTAAACATGGATGCACTGGATGTCCCAGCCCCGGCTACTGAGAGGTGCTGATGGGTCCCATTGAGCCAGTGATAAAATCCCGAGCACCATGGGAGATGAGGACACAGAGGATTAGTAGAATTTTTTGCCCATGAGGGCAATATCCTCTTTCTTCCTGAAAGAAGCTATTCTTTGCATGTGCCATCAAGGGAACTGATATTCAAGGAAATGAATATTCCTTTCTCTTACGTGTATGCCCTGATGAAAGGCTTTTAGCCTAGAACTCTGTCCATTTTTTCAGTATTGGTCTAATAATTATTTTCGTTCTCTCCATAACCTGTGCTGCCCTTGGATCCTTGGGACCAATATTGGCTCTGTCAGCTTTATTACTACTCTGAGTAGTGAAAAAATAAGTCCTCTTTTCTTCAAAAAATAAGTCCTCTTTTCTTCAAAAAATAAGAAAAAAATAGCTAGTGAAATGAGCAGATCTTTCCATCTTCTGAAATTCAAAGAACAATATGCTTATTGCAACAAATAAAAAACAAATAATCCCAGGTTTATTTTAATCCTGACAAAGGAACTTTTGCTCACTCCAGAGTAGAGGCAGAGCTAGCTACAGTTACACTACAAAGTCATAAACACTCCAGCCTGCTATTTCTAGCACTGAGAACATGAAGTCAATGGGAATCTTTCCATTAATATCAAGAAACAGATCAATCCCAAGAGCACAAGTCTTATTCATTGTAAGGCTAGACCTCAATAAAAAAAGTTAGTGAAACACAATTTGTGGAAATCAATTGATGTATCGATCTTCATATGCTGATGTCAAAAACCCCAAACAGAGCAGGTTTTTAAGAGTCCTGATTTACAGTCTTTGAGCGGAACAAGAGTCGGAAGAAAAGGTTTGGCTGTCCTGAACAGTGTGTCTGCATTACAGGTGAAGCTCTTCTGAAACCAGTGACAATACAGCCTGTGAAACTGCTCACTTAACAACGGCACCCAGAGAATCACTGGGTCACTGTACCAGAAATTCTCTTTTGCCAAGCATACCGCATTGGTTTGAAATGGAATGGATTTTCCTAATTGGAAATAGGATTATTCTCTCCATAGGAGAGAGAAATTCTCTGGTCTCACCAATGACCTGAAAATATTTGGGGAAATAAAATGTAGAACTTTACAGTGTAACAGTTTAATGACTTACATCAGTTACAGACAGCTTGTCTGTCTGAATTCATCCATGTTTCATGTGATTGCTAAAACAAACGCTGAGGTCTAAGAATTAAAAGTGGCAGTTATGAAACGTTAAAAAAAAAATCTACATGAGATAAAAATTTCTACTACCGAACACCAGTTAAATGCTACATAATTAGTGAATAATTTTTTGGTAATAAAAGGTATCTTAAATTTTTTTAAATGATACACATTTACCATAGGCCGGTATCTCTGAAGAAGATGTCTCCTTGACACGTGCATTCAAGCTGTTGGTGGTGACCTTGTAGGGCAAAGCGGTTTTGAAAATTAGTTTTTGCCTCCCAATCTGTGAAAATAATGCTGCAGTGAAGATTTAATAAAAGTCATAGCTTCTCATAGAAGCTTATTTCAGCAAAGTAAACTATTAATTAAAATAACAAATGTCAGCTATTTCTCAGCTTGACAGTTAACACAACACAGCTTTTGTTTAGAACGGTGTACAGAACGTATGGGAGGTATACCTATAATTCATTTTATCTGTCTATGGTTCACTTCTTATATTTTAATACAGTGATAAATTAACAAAAAAAATGCTGCAGTTTTCTTAGTGATGTGAGAGCTTGGGGAAAACCCATCTGGCATGTAAATAGCGTATGGCTAGATTGGAGAGAAAATGAATAAAGGAATTTGTGAAGGATTTTAAGCTTCGCAAAGCAAAGGAGAAAACTTGTAACCAGTGTTGCTTGCCTTCTATATTGTTACCCTCTGAGGTGGAGCAGAGGCATGGGAGAGGAAGGTGAGCATTTTTTATTGCAATATATTTTTTTGGGTTTACTTAAAACTAAAAAAAAAAATAAAAGGAGGATGTGGCTGCAGTTTTGAGTATGACTCATAGCATTATTAAGGTTGGAAAAGACCTCTAAGATCATCCAGTCCATCTATCAGCCCACCGCTGCTGTGCCTACTAAACATCTTTCTGAACATCTCCAATACAGGAGACTCCACCAGTGCCCTGGGCAGTCTCTGCCAGGGCTTCACCACTCTGCCATTAAAGAAATTTTTCTTAATATCAAATCAAAACCTCCCTGGAGTAACTTGAGGCCATTTTATCTCATCCTATCACTTTTTACTTAGAAGAAAAGACCAGTGCCCACATCCTCCTTTCAGGTAATTGTAGGCAGCGATGAGGTCTCCGCTCAGCCTCTTCTCCCGGTTGAACGATCCCAAGTAAAGTCAAATGGTGTTCAGGAAGCTCAATAACACACTCAGAAAAGCTTTTCTGGCCAAAAGGCTTACTAGATCTTAGCAGAATTTAAACAGCCTGGGAGTTTGCCCAGTGTTGCCACCTCTTCTGCCAGGTGGTATCACCAATCTGCACAGGAGGAAGCAGCGCAGACGTGTGTCTTGCCTTGCCTAGCAAGCAGCTTCACAGAGTAATGAAAGAGGCTCTTTACATAAGTTTTTCCGTACTGCTGTGGGCATTTCTGTGGATGCTATCTGCTTTTGTTGTGCTAATGATTTGATGGAAAAACATAAAAATGAACATCTGAGGTTCTGGTTACCATTGTTGACTTGTGTCTGAGCAGTCTTGGTAAGCCTGTGAGAGAAATGGGTCAAAAGTAACCTCTAATTTTTCAGCTCTGTGTTTTGTGAACCCAACTCAAGGTGTCTGAGCGCTTGTAATTTCGACTACAGGCAAGAGTCATTTGTATGCACCAAACTGCTTGCTCTCTTCTGTTGGAATCCCAGAACAAGGAGAGCACTCTTTGAAAAGTTTGTCCTTAGCCTTTGCCACAGGTTTCTTACCTACAAGGTGTATATAATGCTTTTTTTCTGTCTGAATGGTTTGTAAAATAGAGATAACTTGACATTTGATATTCCTGTAGAGTTAACTGCCCCTCGAAGCTGAGAAAGCAAATTGTGGAGAAAGGTGAACAGTCAACAGCCAATGTAAATAAGGGGATGGATTCAGAAAAGTCTAAGCACAGATTCAAAAGCCTTAAAAACACACACCAGCCCTCACGTCAGAAGCTGGCAATTTAAAATGTGATGGTCAGTGCAGTCAGAAAGCTTAAAAGGTAAAAGCAATGTGCTTGGTATGTTTTCTTTGGAGCAAAGACTGTAGTTTCCTACAGCATCATGACTTAAAGTGTATTTGTCTGACTAAGGGCTGCTTTCCTTCAGGGATATGGTTAGGAAAAGCAATTTCATTTAAATAGTAAAAAAAATTATCAGAAGCTGCTGTCTGATTTCTGTTTTTTTCTAATCCTGTACTCTGTGGCCGGATGCTTGTCACAGTCAAGGGAAAGAACATCTTATATGAGCATATCATCAAAATACTGATAGCGCAGCTCTGAAATGCCTCCATAAATATTTGAGAATGTACAAGCCATAAAGGGTCCTTCTTCCCCCCTTTATTCTAACATTTTTGTCTTTTTATTCATGGAATGAAGCTGAATCTATACAGAAATCCTGATCGATTTGCAGCAACATTGCCCTTGGAACTGACTGGCTAAAGTGGAAATATTTATTTAAAAGTGAGATTCTGAGATTAAATTCATCCCCATTTCTAAGCCAATGGTACAATGAATCAGGGGGGAAACACATCAGAAGTGAAATTTTAATTATAGGGCTGCTCATAGCAAAAAAACCTCACCCAGTCTTCAAAAAGACACTGACTGAATTGCAACTTCTGTGTTACAATTTTATTCATACCGATGTGTGATTGCTATTTAACACTGAAATTCTGGTAGTCCCTGGCCTTGCTGGTATGCTGTGTATTGCATTAAGTAGAGTCACTAGCAAAGAATACTCCAGCCCTTTCACATTAACTTCCTTGCACTTTTCCTCCTCTCCTTGAGTTTGAGACCTTGTGTAAAGTGCTGGAGCCAGAATGAGGGTTGAGTAGGACCTGAGACATCTCTTACAGCCCTGTCCCCCCCAACAGCGTAGAGTCAATGCTGGGAGTTTTGCACTGCTGAGAACCAAGTCAGCTGTCAGACCTCAGTGTTGCTTGATCCACCTCATGTTGTTTTTACTGGCCACCAGCAACACCACGGGGAGACTTCAATGGGTTGTTTGCAACATAGCTAAAAATTGTACAAGTTGGGATTTTTCAAGCTTTACTTTTTATACAAAATGCTATTTGATGCACGTGTATGATTTATCCATAGAGACACCATTGTGCTTCAAGGGAACGTTTCACTTGCTGATGCTTTTGGCATTTTTGATATTGATGCAGTTATGGTTCACAAAGAAAATATGATCCTTGGAATTCATGGGAAAGCGCCATGTATAAAACAGGTTCTAATCTTGCAATCCTTTTCATCAAGGGAAAACTGTGCCCACATCAAAGAGGGTCATAAGCAGCAAGAAGGGAGCTGTGATACAGACCTGCCTAACACAGCTTTTGCTGTGGTCTGTATCAATATCTGCATGTCAGAGTGGGTCAAACAACATGAACTAGCCCAGACATTTGTCTTTGATATAAATACAGTAAGGCTGTCGTGTTACTTTTAACAGGTTTTAAAATACAGAGTTAATAATGGCTATTACAGTGCCTGCTTTCACACAATATGTTCAATTACCTCTGCAACGAGGGAGTGAGGAACTCGTGTTCTATTTTCCTTTCAAGGCATTTGTCATACGCTTTCAATGCTGGAATTTTGGATGCTTCTGAGGAGCAACTTTTTTTGGCGATGCTTTTCTTCCCCTTTGCTTATGAGCAAAAGTTGAAAGATAGTGACCCTCATCAGTTTTTTAGCTTCTGAGGATGGACGGGACGTGTTCTTTCCCGTCTCTTTACCCATGCTTTTATGGTTTCTGAAGGGTTCTCCAGTAAAACCAACAGAATCTGCAGGTACTCAGCACTCATTAAAAGCAGGCTAGGCCTTGATTTTCTGGGGTACTAAGCACCATTGGTGCTAGGTCACGATTGGTGACTTGGAGGCAGCTGTGCTTTCTCAGCAGCTCACAAATTTGAGTCCTTACTGCAGGTAGGTGTGATTGCAGACACTGTTTTTTTTCCCAGAATGAATAAGTTTAGCACTATGCAGAAGAGGAGAGCTTGTCTTACCCGTTCTTTGTCCTCACGCTCACAAACTGCTTATATTTAGCTGATATTGCTGGTACAGAACCACTCATTTAGATGCAAAAGCCCAGTCTTCATGCTTCAGTCACTCTAAAGGCTTCCCTAGCAAGAGGCGTTGCAGCTCTTTTATGGTGAAGAGAGCCCTAAAACTATTTAAAGCTGTGAGCATATATGATGTGTCTTTCTTGAGCACCACGTTTCATAATACTAGCTAAGTGCTGCTCAGATGCATGTGGTGAAGCAGTATCAGTAGCACTTGACAGATGATTACGTACAGAAACTAAGAGGAAAAATCTCATTCCTTTCTCTCCCTTTGATGTTGGTAAAAAATATTTGTAATGAGACTCTACAAAACTAGAGAAACGAAGAAAGTTCTGCTATGGAGAGGCTTCTATACTGCCTGGTGGATTTAGGACTATATTCTTGAGAGAGGGAATAACAACTGCTGTAGCTTCTGGCTGGTGGTCTCTTTCTGATTAGAAGATGCCACCTAACCCTCAAGAAATTCAAGCATCGTACACTGACTATTTCAAAACTAGGGATCATTAGGTTTTTTGTAGCCAGTTTCTTTGTCTCCTATTTTAGAACAAAGTTGAGGGTTATCACGAATATCTTAAGCTAAACTTAATTACTTCGTATTTATAAAGTGAACTGGGGTGCTTGTATGGAGGCTTCTCGGTTTGTGGAATAGTTTTCTCCCTAGAAATAATAAATTTCTGTGGTCAGCTTGTGTTGTTGACTTCACAGCTTTTATAGATTTCCCATGCTCTAAAGATGAAATCTTTCCAGCTACTAGGCAAATCAGTAATTCATTTAATGGACTGCTTATCTTGACAATGACTATTTCTATTTCATGAATATAAAAAAAATCAGATAATTGGCTTTATTTACTGGCATTTTTCAAGTGAGTTTTAATATATCTTCCATAGATATTGATTTTAAATGTTATATGTGTATTGACTGAAATGGAAGTTCTCCATCCTCTGCAGAGGAGGACTCTTCTGACTAGGAATAATAATGGTGAATCTAAGCAAAACATACTATTTTAAATGAAATTGCCATTACATAGTTTCAGACAAATGAACTTGCAACTTCATTTGCCACAGGAGGGTATTTGCAGACAGACTGTCTGAAAAGAGACAACAAATTTTCTCTTGTGAGGGTAATATTGAGATTATTTTGTTCATCTTCCTGTAAATGCAGGGAAGTCAGCTATTAATGGACTGCATTATAAAAGGTACTGTTGGTTTGTATTTCACATCGCGCAGCAGCAGTAAGAACGTTGTATTTTGATCATCCAGAAGCAGTTCAGAATACAGGTGGTACCGTAACAGAACAACAAACCAACTCAGTCTCTTTGTGGTGGTAAAATAAAACTGTGTAACTTAAATGTATCTTGAGCACCTTGTCAATATAGATCGCAGTCTCTACTGAGAAATGCATTATCAGTTTTTGCTAAACGATCAAGCATGACTGGCTGAGAGAGTTGGGATTGTTCAGCCTGGAGGAGAGAAGGCTCTGAGGAGACCTTATAGTGACCTTCCAGAACCTGAAGGGCTACGAGAAAGCTGAGGAGGGACTGTTTACAGAGGCTTCTAATGGTAGGATGAGAGGCAATGGGTATAAACTGGAGAGATTTAAACTAGACATAAGGAAGAATTTCTTCACCATGAGGGTGGGGAGGCCCTGGCCCAGGTTGCCCAGCGCAGTGGTGGCTGCCCCATCCCTGGAGGGGTTCAAGGCCAGGTTGGATGGGGCTTGGCAGGCTGAGGTGTCCCTGCCCATGGCAGGGAGGGGTGTGGAACTGGATGGGCTTTGAGGTCCCTTCCAACCCAAACTATTCTATGTTTCTGTGCATGTTAGCTGAGTCTAGTTCTGTTACTGGCTGTAGGGGCGTAGCCTGTGGTTAGTGAGTTGCCTGGAGAAAATCAGAATGACCTGTAATTTGTTTCTCTTGATATGCGTCATCTTATTCTGTATTTAAATTTGCATGAAAGCTGGATATAATTGCTTCCTTTGGACCGTCCACATGGAGGACGCACCTCTTCTGCCTTTAGCAATTAGCAAACATGATTTTTGTGTCAATCCCAAGCTCTGGGGTACAGCCAGACAAGCTTGCCTCAGCCCCTCAGCGCCGTGCCTCTGTCTAGGGACAGGTTTCTTGGAGAAGGCAGCTGCTGGTGGCATTGCTGCCTGTCTGAATCCAGGCATTCCCTCCTCCTGTTAAAGGCGAGAGGGAGCCCTCTGGTCTCAGCTGGAAAGTGCTAGTTTTGAGGCTGCCTGTTGGAGGGGTTGGAACTAGCTGCTTCAGTGTGCCTCCTCTCTTTCCTCCTGGCAGGTATTCTCCCCAGCTGCAAATGGCTGTTATTACTCGCCGCCTTCCAGGAGCAGGGAGGAGATACAAGCCAGCAGGTAGTTCTGGGCTCAGCAGAGAATTATGTGGTTGTTAGTATCTGAGAGGTATTAGGAAATAGCTCATAAGCTGCCCCTAAGCTTTTATTTGGCTTTCATTGAAGCTGTGCTAGAGAGCTTGATCAGTGGACTATTTCATCTCTGCTTTGGTACAGATTGAAAGGCTTAACATAACAGCGTATAATTTTTACCAATAAATTGTTGGTAGGGATTAAAATAAAGATGACATCTTTGACTGTCTCTAGTTTTGTTTAGCATTCTGTTTAGATACTGGCTCATTACAGAGAGCCTTTGGTCACTGGAGAACAGGCTCAGTTTACTACCCGAATATGTACTCTAACTTGAGTCTGATCTAGCATGAAACCTTTATGTTGAAAGATCTGATAATTCTCATTTGAATTGGTTAGCTGGAACGGGTGTAAACACAGCAGCCATAGTTAGCAGAGTTTGGCAGCTCATAAAATAATAATTTTTTTTTCTAGTACATTAGTTCCTTTAAAAATTGAATTATCTAATCTGATTCTGCAGCCTTTGATAATTACATTTATTTTTAATAATGTTTTTATAAAGTTTGCCATGTTGTGTATCTTGAGTAAGAATAATTAATTTAAGAAGAGCTAACCCAGGTATGGATATCTTACTATGAATGTCAAGCCTGATTTGAAGCAAAGATCTCTACTACAAATTGAATCCCAGTAACACTTCTGCAATTCGCCCTCCTCTTGAAGCGTTTGATTCAAGCGCTGACCTAAACTGACCCGGCTTATTTTGTGTGACCTGATGGGATCATAGTTGGAGATGGTTTTGCTGCGGGCATATTGAACATTATTATTTTGCTATCAGAGCGCTTCACTTAATATTTTGTCTAGCTCTTTATAAATTAAGCATTTATCATGGAGAGGCTGTTGTGCTTCAAAAGATTACAGGGCTCAGCTTTGCCGTACCTCAGGCAAGAATCGTATTTGTTGTAGCATAGTTTTACCTATGGACTATGAATCTGGAGTTTTCTCTTATGTCTGCTGTTTTGAACCACAGATCTCACAACAGGTGCTAGCCACTTCTCTTTGTTGGATGCCACCACTTGTACAGCAGGTATCGGGGATGGGAAATTTTTTCTGTTTTTTTTGTCATAATACAGTCCTTCACATTGTGGTGCTGGTATAGAATCATAGAATAGTTTGGGTCAGAAGAGACCTCCAAGCCCATCCAGTCCCACCCCTGCCATGGGCAGGGACACCTCCCACTGGATCAGGGGCTCCAAGCCCCATCCAGCCTGGCCTTGAACATCTCCAGAGACGAGGCAATGACAGCATCTCTGGGTCACCCGGGCCAGGGCCTCTCCACCCTCACAGGAAAATATTTCTTCCTAATAACTTATCTAAATCTATCCTCTTTCAGCTTAAAACCGTTCTTCCTCACCCTGTCACAGTGGTCCCTGACAAAGAGCCCCTTCCAGTAATGGAAGCTGCTCTAAGGTCTCCCTAGAGACTTCTTTTTTCCTGAACAACCCCAGCTCTCTCAGCCTGCCCTCAGATGGGAGGTGCTCCAGCCTTTGGATTATCGCAGTGGCTTCCTCTGGGTGTTTGGAGTTTTCCGAACTCTGGTGCAGTACCTTGCACTTGGCATTGTTGAAATTCATGAGGTTTGCACAGGCCAACCTCTCAAGTCTATCAAAGTGTCTCTGGATGGCATCCCTCCCCTCCAGTGTATTGACCATGCCACACAGTTTGGTGATGTGGGCATACACAAGAATTTCCCTTAAAACATGTAAAACATCTCGATCTGCACTCTACTATGGGGCATAGATCTTTCCCAGGATCTTAGCATTGGAAGACAGCATATGCCCTTGCCTGTCTTCAGTCTTTGAAGCGGACAAGACATCAGATCAAAAGTCAGTTGGTGTTGAACTAGTAGAAAAGGAATGTTGATATAGTGGTTAAAGAAACATTGATTTTAAAATCTTTTTTTAAATGCTAGAAATATTTGTGTATAGGGTAGATTTCCACATTTGCCCTTTACTGTCGCATTGACAAAAAATAAATATCCACACCTGTTTATTTTTCATCAGGCACAATTGTGTAGAACACACAAATGTTTGTCACCTTGTTTGACCTTGTCCTGAGATATTTACATCTTGGAACCCATTTAAATATTCTTGTTGTGTTGGACTTTGAAGTATTTGGCAGTGAAAGAGATGTTGTTGACATACCAAATATTACTTTTAGTTTTAACTGCTTATCATACTGTATATGCTGCATGAAGATGAGAAACATTTCAACAAATTGGCTTCATCTCCTGCTCATTTCAAGGCAGGAGTGTATTTATTTAAGGGAAGGAATAAATGGCCAAGGTTCAAAATATCTGTGCTAATGTGCCTGAGCAAAATAACAACAGACCCTTTCTCAGGTAGGTTTGAAAGACGTGTTTATGCCTTAATGCTCCTTGCTTTAAGAAAAAAAGTTAGAAACCGAACCAGAAAACTATACACCCTGGCTGACCTGTCGGGCAGTCTAGGCATGGCCAGTCTGAAAGATGAGGGCCCTTTGGTACAGCTGGTCCAAGCCCCTGCCAGCCATGGCAAATATCAGAGGCACAGGCGTAGAATTTCATAATGGACCTCTTATCTTAGGGCAAATGAAAGAATAGCACTTCCTTCCCTGCTTTTTTTATAAGGTAATAGGACCATCTGCTGCCGCTCTGTCTCACCTAGAGGTTCTTTCTGTTTCTCCTGAGATGAAAAGCAAACACCCATTTAAGATTCTGGTTAAATACGAGTCTCATGGGTTCACCTCCCTCATCGTGGCTGTTTGTTTCTTCAAGTGGAGCCAGCTGCGTTTCTGGGTCTTAAGAGGCCCTCATGCCCCATTTTGACTCTCACATGGTATGATATTAAAATAAACCAGTATGAATTCATGTAAAACAAGAAGTTGAAATTCTGAGGTAAAGGTGCAACATAAAACAAGCTGAAAGTAAAGGTCCCAGATGAAAATTGGGGAAGTGAGAGGGGAGATTAAGCTGAAAGACAATAACGATTGCAAAAATGGACATCCCAGAGGAAGCGTAATTCATGTGCTCTCATGCTCTTGAACTCACAGCTAGTCATCTGTAGTTGTTTACCTGAATTGCAGCGTCTGCTAGTGACCCTAAACAAGGCTGGGACTCCGCTGTGCTGGGCAAGGAGCATGCGTACGGTTAGCAGCAGTTCCTGCCTTCAACAGGTTGCATTCTACATAGACCAGTCTAAGTCTAAACCTAAATCAGCCCGATTTTACCGAAGGAGAACATTTAGGGTCCTTGAGGGTGTGGGGTTCCTGTCATTAAGGTTTTGCCTTCTTTCATCTGTTTCAACTGTTGGTTGCTGTTTTGGTGCATGTTCTCTCTGTGCTTTAGTTTAGTGCTTAAAGTTTTTTGCATTTCAACATCTAGAACATCTTTACCAGAAATTAAACTAAAAGCTAATATTGAACAATAGCAAACAAGAGAAAAGAAGAGTGTTTGCTTTGTGATATTTTTCATGGAGAGAATGTTATATTTCAGACATAAAATGCATATTTTCTTTTCTCAGCTGGCTCAGTGCTTTAGTCTCCTGTCTTTAAAGAGAGGATAATTTACTTCTATTTCTTTGCTACCTATTTTGAGCGTATGCTCTGTGGGACAGGAGTGCTCCTCCATGCTGAGCAGAAACACCACCAGCAGCGTTGAGTCCTACTGTGCAGAACCTGTTACAATGTCATGGGATAGGAATTTCTGAGCAGAATCAAGCTGTTTGATGTTCATATTCTGTTTAGAGGTTTTGCATGATGGTTTGTGTGGGGATAAAGGAAGTATAAATAACAGTTGCTTGAGCATCTGTTTTAACTTCCCCTTTTCTCTTTCTTTGGGTGAGAAATTTCTTAAAATAGAGGCTGGAGGCAGTGGGAAAGGGATGTGAAGATGAAAGGGACTGAGAATGGGGAAAGCAATTAAGAATTCCGTGGGTTAGGGATAAGGCTTAAAGCAGTTCAGGGGCTGGGAAAGGTGAAGAGATGGGAATAGGTTTTAATTTAGATTACAGCACTTCCAGGCAAGATAAAGATTCAAGACAAACCCTTGAGCTATACTAGGGTTTCAAGAAGAGGATGTTAGTAGCTAGCTAAACTGAACAGAGATGCTCTTCTGAAGAACAGTCCATTAGCAAAAGAAGTGTGGAGTCAGTAATGGAACAACAAAGGTCACGTGCAGTGAAAACCATCAGGCTTCAAAGGATCTTTGTGATCAGTGTTGGGCTAAGAGCATGAATAAACCAACAAAGGGATTGCATACTGTGATGGCCCTGTCCTTTACACGGTTCCCACAGCACATCTCAAAGGCCGTGCAACCTTGCTTAGGGGGAGCTGGTAAGGCTATTGTAGGAGCTTTTTGGAGCAAGCACAGTAGCAATGCGTGCGTTAAATATCTTATTAATAGCTTTCTTACGCTGCATTGGAATTGAAAGCTGACATCCTGGTCTTGCCTAGATGTCACAAGATTTATCCAATACGATGTTGACTCCTCTCTTTCATTTGCCTTCCTTCTTCACTAAGAGTCATCAATTGGGAATTAATAGAAATATTGATGCCCAGGAAATAAGAATAACATTTTCGCTTTGCTGAAACCTGTAACTTTCATTTCAAAATAATTTTATTTTGCTGAGTTGTCCCAAAGAGGAACACTGTCTGTTTTGAATGTTAAACCAAGTAATTTGCTTCTTCAATAGTTGTTTTCCATGCATTTTTTGTGATTGAGGTAGCTGTATATCAGCGTTCTTCTCCTGAACACATTGGCTTTAGACCCCCAAATATAACTGAAGGGCTACAACCACCCAGATAGTAATGTGAAGTTACTTTTCTCATCTTCATTCTTATAATAAGAGAAAGAGTTTTTATGTAATTAAATTAAAGTGGTTAATGTGGCCATTGTTTTGTAGTTAGGCAGAAGAATGTCTTCTGAGGTTAGGAAGTACAGTATCATGCTTAAATTTAAAACTCTTGCAGCAGCGTAGCTTGGGAACCAAAAAAACCCACAAAACCCAGCTACTATTTCTGAAAACTCATGGATGTTCACTAATGTCCTCCCTTTCTGGTTATAATTAGTCTGTGTGTGGTACTTTCTGCTTCTAAATTCAAGACAAAACCCAATCAACTAAAGAGAAAACAGTAGCCTATTAACACAGACAAAATAAAGATGTTATATATATGTAGGCTCATACATGTAAATAAGCATTTTATGTAGGTTACTTGCGAGCATTTTTAAATGGAGCAACTGTGCTGGCCTATCTGATAAGCTGAATAGAATTAGCAAACACTGTGTGGGAAATAGAAATCATGTCCTTATACTCTGTCTCAATTGATCAAAACATCTGGGTATAAATTTACAATAATAAATTGAAAGCATTACCCAGTTGAATTAAGTGTTGAACTGATCTAGAGAAGGCAAGCAGCCTGTTAATGAAATTTGCAGATGATACTAAATTAGTGATAGTTGCAAGCAGCACTCACAGTGGAAGAATAATATCATCCTAATGAAAGCAGAATTGGGGGAGGAGATTTATGTGGGTGAGGGGGAAGGAGAACAAGCCATGACAAGAAACAGATATGGGAGGAAAACAAGATGGGACAAAGATGGGAAGGAAAACCCCAAATAAACAAAGGAAAAATAACTTTCCAATGGTGTGTGAGCCAATAAAAAATAAATGATCTATGACAAAAGTGGTAGAAATACAAATAATGGGGTTTAGCATCTATTAAAATGTTAGCATAGCAGCTAAGAATTCTTTCCTGTAACTTGAATCTCTGTGGCACCAGAAGAGCTTACTGACGAAGAGGCAAAAGCTCTATTGCTGGAGACACTTCATAGTAAATTGAAGGGACTAAGAGACTGCAGGGAACAATCTTTCACTGGCAAAGGAACATGCTGTAGATGACCTCATAGGTCTTTGTCATCCCCAACTCTCGTTGTATATTATGTGATTTGATTCATTACATTCAGGGAAGGAGACGTTTATTTGTCCTATGAAAAATAACCTTTAAGCAATAATGAGAAGTTTATTACAGGAAGTCTCTACTAGCTCCTTTGAGAGAGGACAAAGAAGTGGATTCTGCTGTGCTGACATCGTATTTATTGGCAAAAAGGGTAGATGCTCCTTCCTCTCTGCATCCTGCCGTCTCCTCTCATATATTAATTTCTTTGGTATATGTAGTAGAGACCTTGGCCCTGTATGTTTAAAAAGTGCAAGCCAAGTTCAAATTGGCCAAGATCAGTCAGGATTTAGAAGGAACTACCATTTCTTCATCAAGGTCTGGATACTACTGAATTTAAAATCTCACGTACAGTTCAATGCAACTCTCATTGAATGTAGCCATCCAGCCTTCATGTGTGACGCATCACCATGTTGTACCTCGAAGATAAGCCTGAAGGTCCCAAAGGGAGCTACGTCTCAGCAATCTCCTGCTATAGAAGTTCAAATGGGACATGTAGAAAGTCGTACTACCTCACCCTCCAACGTGCTTCTTTATTTCCCCTGTAGTGTAGTACAGAATTTGATCAAGACGGAAAGAACTCTCCCCAGTATCTGTATGATCATGACCAACCAAACAAGTCCTGCTAACCATGGTTTAAATGCAGGAGATTGCAGTAGTACCACAAAGGAAAATTTAGCAGAGAAATAACATTAGAAGTATGAATTAATTATTTAGATAGCTGTGTAGACATTCATTACGTTTTATTTCAATTTTTAATTATTAGCCTTTGTACTTAATAAAAAAAGTAAAAAAATTCATCTACAGAACTGTTGGACCCTATAAATATCACGTAAGTTGGAGGAATGGATAATTACGTTTCAATCAAGAAATAAAATTTATATGAAGAAGGTACAATGTGACACCCTATACAGCAACAATAGAGAAATATTTACTCAGTGTTTGAAAACCAGTATGTAGAGCTTCTGAGTACTATGATTTAGTCTCTTCTACTTTGATTTAATGTCTTCAAAATCAGAGTTTGTAAAAATAACCCCAAATTATTCATACTCGCTTCTCTCCAGAGGAATTTAGGAAGTCGGTCTCTCTTTGATTGGGTCCAGAAAGAAATAATATATATATATTTTCTCACCTGCACCAGAACGTAAGACTGTTAGTAAGCTTGTGTAAGTACATTATTTATCCCATCACAAACTTTCCCTGCTTTTGTTGTGTGTGAGTAACACACATACTTGTGTTTGCATAGATCCATTTGAACCAATCCGGTAAGTTCTGTAGTTTCTTATGGAACAGAAGAACAAATTAAACAGTCCTAAAAGCTCACAACTTTTCACTGTTTTTCTGCTTCTACTGCTGAATGAACTGAATCTTAAGTAGTGGAGTGGCCCACACACTCTGTCCAATACAAGACTTCATTCTGTGATTAGCCCTCGAAACCAGTCTATGCTATACTTAGATTTGATATTGACGTTGCTTTACATCCTCTTTGTTATAGCTTTGATGGGTTCTAGTAAGCACTATAGTATGGTTTCTCTGACTAAAATTTTTTTTCATAGCTGTGGCTATGAATTTATCCTTTCTCTTGTGTTAAGAAAGTTCTTTGCAGGCGTATCTTTGAGATCCTTAACCAGTCCGTCTATCGCTGTGTGCTATGAGCAGTACTAGTGGAAAGAAACATGCTGGCCATGATTTTAAAACCACATGTGCTCATCAGCTTTAGTCTGTCTTTGACCGTGTCTCCAAGTGCTCTTCAGTGTCATTGGAACTAATGTACGCTGGGTGAATTTTTGAATGTCCTGGCATCTTTTGTGGCTTAGCACTGGTAAATAACTTACATGTTGAATCTTATGGAGGAGACAAGAGGACTTCAGCTGACCTCAAGAGGGCCTGAATAGGATTGGACCTAAGGAAGACTCCTGCTTCAGCTAAAGTCGAACTCCTCTCGGGAACCGAACTTGAAAGTGGAATGATTGGATGCCAACTCCTCCTGATGCCTATCTGTAGAAGGATAAAGGATCGTAATTTGTCCTGGCTTCTCGGCTTTTTTGATTGTTATTAGATATTTGTATGTGTACTGTGCTTTCAAAGTTAAGTGTGACTAAAAGGAGAAACCTTAAGCAGTTTAATTTTCCGAGTAAAAGTATATGATTTCTCCTAAGCAAGCCCTGGAATGTTCTGGCCATGCTTCTCTGGGCTGACTGTTGGTGTTTTGCTCTCTTTCAGCCTCTTGCCTCACACAATGCTTTAGGGGTATGTACCACGTTAACCGTTGTATAAAATATACCCTGCTATTTTACCTATACTAGAGAAGTTGCAAACAGCTGTAAGCATTCTCCTGTGACTCAGGAATACGTGAATTATATTACCCTGATATGAGACTGCAAAATTATGAAATTTCCATAACCACTGGCATATACCACTTTTTCAAAACAGGAATCATGTTGTCATATCAAAACGTGTATATACATACATGTATATATATTTAGAAAGTAAGTAATATTGTATAAAAAGTCTGGGATGAATATGGGAGTGACATGTTCTATAATAAATCGATCATTTTAGTAGTCTGTGAAGAAGTATCCACCAACCTCACACAGTTTATTTACATTTTAAAGGCCTGGCAGTAGTGATAGGACGTAGCGCACTAATATGCGGTTGTATAGGAAAGTTTAAGGCATCAGAGAAATACCTGCAAAGCTGGGAATTACTTAATGTGAGAAAAGGTACTAGAATTCAGTAGAGGGGAAGCTGAACAATATTCTTCATTGTAGTAAGGGTTTCAGTGCTCTGTATGGTCTAAATGGCATCACAGCTGTGTGAGTTCCACCAAATCACTCAGAATTAATATGGAAATGGAAACATCTTTGGAAACTGCATGGTGTGTGCATGATTTAAAAAAAAAAAAAGATTTGCAACTTTTCTTTTGAATGTCTGTCTAAATTGTTCTGTATCAACAGAATTGCTGCTTATTCTATGTATTTTAAAGCTATTCAGATGGCTTTAGTTGTATTTATTGTTTGAATGATCTGCTTCAATGGTGCTTGCTGCTTGCCTCATAATTTGTTGCTGCAGGTGACTCTGAATTGCATCAGTCTTTATTTGAAGATCACCTTTTCGAGCAATTTAAACCAACGTTCAGCGGTTCCAACTATGCCTTCTGTATTTAAAACAACAGATTTCTGAGCTGCTTTGTCTAGCCTTCAGCATAAGCCTTATCATATGTATTTCTTTATGTCATTTGTCTAATAGTGGCTCTGGTGTTTTGTGTACTGTCTTCGCGTAGCTGATCCATACAATTCTAGCTGTTGTTTTAAGTTTGTAATGCATTTATGTTAAGAAAACCAGAATCTCAGCAGGTGCCAGTTAGCACAGCTCTCCTGAAATCAATAGTGTTCAGTCAGTTTCTACTATTTGATGATCTGGTCATAATAATGTAATATTACTAAAGAGATAACGGAGTGAAAAGGAAGAATACTACTGATTCAGCTGGGGCAGCTATTAGATTGGAGTACTGCTGAGCACATATTTTCTAATATTCACCTAATGGCTGATATCCATTTCACAGGACCCAGTATTTAAAGCTCTACTAAGTGGAGCTAATGAAGTTAGTTTTCTGGCGCGTGTGTGTGATTTTCAAAACACATAAATTCTTTACCAAAATACATGGTCTTCTGTTGGAATAAGATTAGCTCACACAAGCAGTACGAAGTGAATGTCGCCTACTTGTCTATGAAGGATCTGTTACTAAGGCTCTCGGTTATCACAGAATCACAAAATAACCAGGTTGGAAGAGACCCACTGGATCGTCGAGTCCAACCATTCCCACCAATCCCTAAATGATGCTCCTAAGCACCTCATCCACCCTAACCTTAAACACCTCCAGGGACAGCGACCCAACCACCTCCCTTGACAGACCGTTCCAATGCCTAACCACCCTCTCCGTGAAGAATTTTTATATTAGTGCAATTGGAATTAAAAAAGTATGGGTGCCCTTTAGAATCGTAAAATGGTTTGGATTGGAAGGGACCTTAAAGCCCATCCTGTCCCACCCCTGCCCTGGGCAGGGACACCTCCCACTGGATCAGGGGCTCCCAGCCCCATCCAACCTGGCCTTGAACCCCTCCAGGGATGGGGCAGCCACCACTGCTCTGGGCAACCTGGCCCAGGGCTTCCCCACCCTCACAGCAAAACATTTCTACCTGATATCTAAAAGCGTTCAGAAATCCCAACAAATCTCTGTTGCAAATTTGAGTGCGAATAGCCGTTCTTTCGATGTGAACCAGGGTCAAATGCAGGTGGTTTTCATTGTGAAGAAAACATACAATGTCTCTTGACTATTCTGTAAAATAACACATCCTTTTGCTTCCATTTCTAAATGCAAATATGCTCTCAGACATAATATAAATTGCAGTTCTTTAAAGAAAATTCTTTCAGGGATAAAATGGTTATGAAAGCAGAATAAAAAGTTTCACTTCTAAATAGACAAAAATGCTTAATATATTGGTCTAATTGCACTATGTCCATATTTTTCTCCTGTTCTGCAGAGAAAATTAAGTGAGGGGAGTCTTCTTTCTGGTACTTTCTCTTAGCACTGTGATGTCAAATGCAGATAATATTATTGTCTCTGCTCTGATATTATTTTAAATAACTTATAAACTTAATTTCATCATCAAGTGAATTATTAATTGAATTGATTTTTTTTCTCAGTTCACTTCTATCGTAATGTCAGCCATGAAGAAGATTTAATTTACTTTACTTTTACCCTCTGTCACATGCTAACACTGAAACTAGTGTTTTGTTTTCATGATCTAGTGTCTTGATGTGACTACAATATATATGCAGGGTTATGCATAAGCACGCAGGCAAGTTGCTGCCCACAGGATCTTAAATAATGTCTGGGCCTGCCTATAGGGTACCAGATGAATGTTTTTGGAATATAATCTCAGATTCAGCTTATCTTCAGAATTTATTCCATAATTTTTTTTCCTAAAGTTATAGAAAAAATGAAGTGTCTAGTCTCTGGGTTTACTGGATGCCAGTGCTCTGATTTTTTTTTTTGTCCTTTCCTTATTGAATTGAGAAAGAAAGAAACAATGTGAGAAATTAAACTTTGGAAAATAAGATGACTTTTCTACTGCCCTCTCCTCACTGTTGAAAGTATCACTTTCTCCTGGCCGAATGTACTTGGTGATGCTTGAAGAAGCATTTCTTTGAAATGTTTAATTTTTCTTCTTAGTAACTAATAAAAGAATCAGAGATGCATTTTTTGTTTGCAACTCCTGTATTATAGGACTTGCTCTCTATTAATTTCTTTAAGAAAAACATACATGGCTGAATGAGCGCCTTGCAATATTCTCGTGAAGCAGAGTTACACTTCACCCGTATTTCCCCTTCCTCTGTGAAGAAATAAGGTGGATTAGACTTCTCCCATCTCGGCTAACTTCTTTTTCTAATTCTTCCTTGCTCAGCTCACACACAGGGAGATCCAGCCACAAATTCACCCTTCTTTACTGCTCACCTGTTCAGAATGCTAAATAGCAATGGAGCATCTGCTTGCTCTTCAGTTTCCCTGGCCAGTGATGTTGAATTCAGCTGCACTAAGGATTTGGGCAGTGTTTTGTGCCTAACTTCTTTCAGTAGACTTTCAGCCTGTAACACAGTTGAGACCAGAAGTCAAATGGCCCTCCATGTGTTTTCTTTACCCGTTAAGGTCATTGTCTGCTTTCATGTAACAAAAATACAGCTGGTAGCTTACCTTCTGTTCATTATCCTTGGTAGTTATTTCTGTATGTAACATACCTTTGCCGACAATTACACTAAGAATAATGAAGCTTAGATGGGCATATGGTTAAAATCACAGTGGAATAGGCAAGAAAACTCAACTGACTGCTTTATTGGCCCCTAACACTCACTTGTACTTCATCTGCATAGACTGTGCTGATGCATATGACCATGAAAGTTCACCTTCTACCAACTGTTTTGGACATAAAGTTGTCTAGTTGCTGGACTTTAATTAGTCAGAAGTATTCAGTCGTATTTTTTTCGTGTCTAAGAAAGAGTAAAACAGATCAGTGTTATTCACATATTTGAAGAACAAAACCATACAAAGTTTTTCGTAGTATAAATACTATCAGTTAACGTGTGCTATCTTGATAAAAAGGGGATGATTTTCTTTTCTAGTGCCGTAGGTAGGAGAATGTTAACTACAAAAGAGCTTTGCACTTTATAACACTTCCAAACAATTGTGTATAACAACTGGTGTTATAGCATATCAAACCAAGATGGGGTGATCCCCCTTGCCTTGGTTTGATATACTTTCAGCTTCTTTAAAGGCTCTTGAGATCAGGACCCCTGCTGAGTCTTTGAAGCTTGTGCTTTTCTTTCACTAGAAAGTGAAGCCTTGGCTTTTAATGGCAGCTCAGCAAATATCTCATCAATATTTAAAGTGTCAAGTGTACCTCTGTTAGAGGTACCAATCGCAGATCAAAGATACTGGCACTGAGGTGCAGCATTTCCTTCAAAGGTCTTCACAGTTGAGCTTTTCCTTTTGTTGGAAAAGAACTTCTCTTTTCAATGTTCTTTGCTCGCATGAGTCCTAAACATATTGTTTGACAACTGTAGGGAATTAAATATTTTGTTATAATAGCCAGTGAAGATGGTGCAGCAGTTTTGAACAGTCACTCATGTTCGTTTAAGTAACTAGAAAGCTTGGAAAAGCCTTTTGATAGCGGTTACCATCTTCCATCAGTTGACCAAGGTCTAACCCATTTAATGGTAGCAATGACACAATATGAGGAGCTCCAGAAGTATTCAGGATGGATGAAATGTTTAGTGGCAGGTACAAATAAGCTGTAGCAGGATGGTTCTTCTTTTGCCTTTTCTCTTTCAGCGAGAATTTAGGATGTTTTCTCATTTTTTTATATCTGCTATTTGCCTTCCTCCTGCTCGTTATATAAGGTTTGTGAATATGGCTGTGAAATCTAATCCCTTTATTACTCTGCCAGCTCTTACTGTGTTTTTCTTCTTTAACATCTGTTAAAACAATTACAACAATAATTACAGTAATAAGGATTCCAAGTATTTTGTACTTATGGTTTATCTATTCCTATGCTGTAATTTTGGTTGGCACATACCTATAGGCACAGTCTAATGTCAAGGTGTTAAACAGAGTTTGAATGGCAAATGGCTGAAGCGATGGCTCTTTAAAAAACAGAGGGAAATGGGGATTAGGCATGCTTCACGATTATGTGAAAAACAGAAAATTAGAATTAAGAAGCTTATCAAGCGACTCCTGTGAACACAGGCTATTTTGATTCCATGAGCTCCTCTCTGATTGCCTTTAGAGTGCAACAGGAGTAAAAGGTCTAATGTGTCACTAGAGAGTGTTTATACTCTGAAGACTGGCTTTTACTGAATAACGTTTACCTCCTTGTAAAACAAAGAAAAATTGTGTTCCTCAATCAGTTTATAAACTTCCCAGCTGTGTAGCTGGAAATACACTTAAGCATTACAAGTGGGGATGTCAATTTATTTTCAAAGCTGCTGGCAGAGCAAAGGGTCTGATACTGCCCATGAACATTGGAAAAGGGCAGTTACTGTCCTACCATGGACAAGGTTGTTCGTCTGTCACTCCCCACCCATGAATGTGTCATGGTCCAGATTTTGGTGTGCTTGGATATTTCAGTGTTTTCTACTGAATATCTTATAAGTCATGTGGATTTCAGATAGCAAGAGGTAACAAAGTTGCTTTAAAAAAAACGCTGTGAGCATTAAGGTAGTAATGCATTTCCAAACTCTTGTTCCTTTCACACAGGAATATGAAATAATCCATATTCACAACTGTCTGCCCTTCTGGTACACTGATGGGACTTGGTCAGTTTGTGTTTTGAGTGACTGTGTATAAACTACTGACTCATTTGTCTTGTCTTTAGAAACGTTTTGTCTGGGACTTCTATGTAGAGTGAGTAGACCTGGCAAGATTATGCTCTTGACTGGCGGTACCACATACGACTTTGTAACAGTTTGAAAATGAACTTTCAGAGTGATATCAGTTAACACTTACATTCTTCTGTCCCCTTTCCTCCTGCTGGAGATGTTCTCTGACATTGTTTAATGAACGTGGCAAGGCTATAAATAAAACTGGCGGTGGAAACGCTGGCCCAGTGCTGTGAGCTGCACACCATTTATATCCTATCAAGACCCCTGAATTGGCTGTATGCCCAGGAATTGCAAGGAGTGTTCCTGCTCACGGCCGCACCTTGCATTTGGAAGAGGGTTATATGCAAGTTGACAGCACGGCAGAACTGTTCCTAAATTAATTTTCATTGAGAATAATCTCTATGCCTGAAAGTGTCCAGCCGTGATTTGTCTAGTTCTAGTGATCAAGAATCCACTATCTCTGGGGGCAGGATGCTACCCTATTTCCTTTTACCTGGCACTTGGAATTTGCATTCAAAATGGAGTTAGAATTTGCCTCTCGGCTTCCAGCTGTGGATTGTGCTGTACCTTTATCTACTCAACAGAAGTAGGCAGAGGTGTCCTATAATTATATATTCCTAGATTTCCTACTCTGTTTCACTCCATTGAAATTCATATAATTAGAATCGTAGAATAGTTTGGGTTGGAAGAGACCTTAAAAGAACCTTACTCTGTGCTCCATTCACTACATTGATCTGCTCTGCACCAGTGAACTATTCTCATAATTTTTATGGTTTTAAACTAGAAGAGAAGAGGTTTGGACTAGCTATTAAGAAAAAATTATTTATGCTGAGAGTCGTGAAACACTGGAACAGGCTGCCCAGAAAACCAGTAGATATCCCATCCTTGGAAACATTCAAGGTCAGGTTGGATGTGCTCTGAGCAACCTGATAGGGTTGATGTCCCTGTTCATTGCAGGGGTTTGGACTAGATGACCATCATTTTCCCTTCCAATACGAGCCATTCTATGATTCTCTGATTACTAATTTGTGCCAAAATCCTTTTGGCATGTCAGCATGTCCAACACAGTAGAAATTCTGTGTTTTCCCAACAAGGAACTGATAAAAACACTAAAGAATAACACACCCCAAATATGGTCTCTGTAGTAGCTCGGTTGAAGCACAAGTACAATTAGGATTCTTCACTTGCAATTGTACTTTGAGACCTATCAATTAATAAATCTTGAGTCTTCCACTAAACTTTTCTAGACCTTTATTAAGTGACACACAAGGAGCTTTAGCATTACTCGTGCCTGTGACTGATGTTGTATCCACTCGCTCCTTTAGGTCACAACCACTCTTAAAGATACAAGAACAGTATTAGTTTTCATAATTTTCTCTTGTAAGTTCCCTGAATTTTGTGAGCTTCCAGCGACAAAATAAGCTTTTCTCTAGCTTTTGGGTAACAGTTTTCTATCTGTGCTGATCGAAAAAAAAAGTCTTCTTGAGGTAGCTACTCACTATTACTTACTTAAATCACTTTTGGATCATAGTATATCTTCTTGACAGTATTGACTCCTATTGGAATTCTCCCAAATTCAGAATGAAACTAGTTTGTGAGCCTTTCCATGTTGCTTGGATTTTAATGACCATTCTACTATATTAATCTATTATGGTAGTAATACTGCTGTTAGAATACATTTTGTTGCTAATGTACTTTGAAAAATCCTTATTGTCCTTAATTGTGTTTGCCATTGATTTCTCATTGATGTTAGCCTTAAGCAATCTAGCAATCTCCTGGATCTTAATTTATATTAATTGCTATCAGTGTTCCCTATTTTGCTTTCATTATTTATTTTTCCACTTGCTTTTACTTTTCCTGTAAGTCTTTTTCCTCTGAGGTTGATTAATTTTGCCTTGGTTTTGGTTTTTTTATTTGGCATTTAATACAGTATTGTTAACTCTAAGCAGTTATCATAGATCTGATATCATAGATCTTCAGATTTAAAAAGTAGTTGCTAGATCTTCAGATTTAAAAAGTAGTTGCAACCACAGTATATTCCCCTGTCATTTGACTTCCAGTCTCAAGATGATTTTCATTTATGCATTCAGCTCTTGGTCAATGTTATAGCGTGCATTGTCATATAATAAGGAAAAATCCTGGAATGAGCAGCCCATATATAATTTTCATAAATGTCTATAGATGTGATGATCAGTATTCTGAAATGATTGTAGTTTAAGTCAGATGTTGATGAGTAGCAGTCTTCAGAAAAGCATTGTTCTTTCAAGTGGTTTGAACTTCCACTTCGTACTCAAATATGGAAATGTTTCTTCTGGCTAAATGCTGGACCAAATTTGCACTTTAAACCCTCCAGATGAAGAAAAATTTAAATTCTTTAAAGAAGTAGGCTGTCACAGAGAAAGTCTAGCATATGTTTTAGTAAAGGATGGGGAGAAGAATGGAGCCCCCGTGATCCAAGAGGAAATGGTTAATGACTAGCTATACCACTTAGACATGCAAGTCAATGGGATCAGTTGAGATCCACTTGAGGGTTCTGAAGGAACTTGGTGGAACTGCTCAGCGAGCCACTTTTCATACTTCATCAGCAGTCCTGGCTAACCAGGGAGATCCCAGTTGTCTGGAGATTAGCAAATGTGATGATACACATAGTCTGAAGTTAAAAAAATAACTATCCACTTCTAAACACAAAGTTCTTCTGAACTTAAAAAACCGACAACTTTTCATCGTGAAAATGTTGAAGTAGGATAGGGTAGCTTGCCTCAAAAATTTCTTAAAACTAACTTTATATGCTTTCAGGTTCAAATAATTGATATTCCATGATGGGAAAGCCTGTAACATTTAACTAGATAATTCTAAGCCAACAGCCAACTTAGTTTTAAAGCTTGTTGAATAACTGGATTCTTACCAAAGGCTTATTTGCCTGCAGTTTATTCACCAAACTGAATTTCCTCTGTGCCATTCTTATGTTTTTACGTTCTGTGGGCTTTCATAGACTGAAGTCAGAAATGCTGCTGTAGTACTAACCTTGAGATGTTTTTTTCTGTCTAAGTAATAAAGCGTCTTTAGCTCCATGTTCCTTTTGTTCTTCGCTCTACTTATCAAATATCCATAAGCAGAGCATTTTATTAACACCAAGGTCACTGCCTATTTTAACTTATAAAAGGTTAAAATAGAGCTATTGAGAAATCTTTGCATTGGTATCTTCTTACTATCGGTCTGCAGAAAGACATGTTTTTCTCAGAAAAAGAAAAAATACATTTCTGCATCTACAATTTTGTTTTAATACGTTTAAAAATGTATTTTTGTTCACCATGAAGCACTACAGATTTCTGTGTTTTTAATTAAGAGGAAGCAAGGAACACCCAAATCTAAGAACTATTATTAAGGAGGATGCATTTGAGCTAGGGAAGTAATTTCAGCTCCTTGAAAGCTATTCATTATTTTAGTTCTCTGTTATTTCTATACTAGGGTAAAGTTGCATTACTTTAATAACCAGTAACTCAGCAAGAGGTCCTAATAGGTAGAGGTTGCTTGAAGCTGACCTCCATCTGCAGTGGCAGACGACCACTGGGTCCTGCGGACTGTAGTTAGAGTACCGTAAAACTAGAAGGTAGAGAGTGGCAGGATGTATTAGCAGTAAAATGATGTCTTGGAAGAAGTAAGTCTGGATTCTACAGGAGCATCAGTCATTCTGGAACAGGAAAAATGTTATGTTGAATAAAAAATTTACATATAGAATCCCTAAAGCTTCAAAAGCAGTGAAGGCTGGCGTGAGGATGGAAAAACAAGTGCATTCAAATCTGTGCAGCTTTTAAAAAGCCTTTATATTTCCTCCCCCTAATAATTTTTTTTTTCTTTCATTCACCCATTCCCCAGCCTGCCTTTAGAGAAAAGGATAAGAGAATTTAAACACAGGAAACTAATATAAAAATCCTTTCATGCAAAGAAACAGTGCATCTGTCTTCACATTGTTTCTATTCATGGCTGGCTAGTTTTATGTTTTCTGATCAGCAACTGGCACTGCAACCGGTAAACCAGTTACTTCTAAGTGCAGCAGTGGTCTGTCTGGAGGTCCTGCATTATTGATTTTCTGCTTGTACATTCTAGTTACTCTGTCAATCAGTGGGCTGAAATGCAAGATGACAGTCAATAAGCAAAAGGACTGAGCTCCCACAGATACAATAAAAGAATTCCGGAGCTTCAGATTCGTGCAGAAAACACCAAAAACCTTCTACAGAAGCAAACCTGCTAACCTTCCTAAAAGAACAACACAAACATATGTTCTTCTTACATCCATCTTTTGTTGCCATTCATTGAGTCTTCTTGTAACAAGATGAAAAATCTGCCAAATCCTATGTGGAAAACGTGGGGCGAACAAAAAAAAAAAAAAATGAAGTGTTTGGAAAAAAATTCCCTGGGGGTGAGATATTGGGGTACATTGTCAAAAACTGGTTCCGCACAAAGCAATTGTGGCAGAATTTTGCTCTAGCATCTCACTTCTCTACTGAATTTCGTTCCCCAAGCTAGGCTACTGCAAGGTATTTCTTCTGTTGTATCACCTTCTCCTTCCACAGGTAACCAGATACCCTGGTAAGGATATCTGCTGCCTAAGGATTGCATTAATGCAGACCACAATTAATTCCTAACGTTACAAAATGAAATTAAAAAGCTATGGCTATTATTAATTAGGTTACTGAGAACCTGTGATGTAAACTTTAAATCTCTCATTACTTTGATAACAGTTGAACTATGTTATCTGTTCATCTTGCTACACAGCACAATTTAGTATAGAGATACCCAAGTTAATTTTAAACAGGCCAGGCTGGACACCAGAAGCGGTTTGTCTGTGACAGCACTCAGCTTAGCATAGTCTAATTGATTTATCTAAGAAATAGAATACATTAGCCTACGTGGAACTTACACTGTCATGTTTAGACCACTTTTGGTGCCCAAGCTAATTCCCACAGATATCTGATATCAGGTCAGGTGTCCTTCTGTTACACTGAAGTGTATTGTGTGTAGCCCTTTGTTAATCCTGTTTCCACAAGGTTAGAGTATATGGGAGGATTGCTCGGAGAAAACTGAGATGGAATAGTAGAGGTGTTGGGAATTTGGTAGCTTCTCCTCTTTTCTCTTAGTCAGTAAGTGCATGGTTAAAAGCTGCTTGCAGAGCATATGGAGTTTCCCTTTGATATTTGGTAATGAGAATCCCCACTTGATGTGCTTAAGGGCATTCTTCAATAAATTCCCAATTCATTTTTAAAAAAACTGTGAAAAACAGCAGGGAATCTTCACTAGGAGGGACTTGAGCTGGCTCTTGCTACAGACAGAGGAGCAGCCCTAAGGGTAGACATGACAGTTGTTATCACATAACTTCATGACCAGAAATAATATTTATACTTTGCATGATAAAAACAGGGGTGTCCTGGTTTCGGCTAGGATAGGGTTAGTTTTCTTTCTAGTAACTAGTGTAGTGCTATGTTTTGGTTTTGGGATGAAAATAATGTTGATAATGCACTGATGTTTTCAGTTTTTGCTAAGCAGTCAAGGACTTTTCACCTTCTCATGCCAGCCTGCCAGCAGAAGGTCACGGGTGCATGGAAAGCTGGGAATTGATGTAACTAGGACAGCTGACCCCAGCTGGCCAAAGGGATATTCCATAGCATACGCCGTCATGTTCAGTACATCAACGGGGGGAGTCACCTGGGAGCTAGTGATTGCTGCTTGGGGATGGACTGGGTATCAGTGATTAGGTGATTAGCAATAGTATTGTGTGTCATTTGATTTGTATATTCTCTAATTGTTATTATTAGTCCCACTCCCTTTTACTGTCTCATTAAACTGTCTTTATCTCAACCCACGAGTTCAAATTTTTTCATTCTCTTCCCATCCCACTGTGTGTGGGGGAGAAGAGAGCACACCTGTGTGGAGCTTAGTTGCCAGCTAGAGTTAAACTCCAACAGGGGTAATTGTAAAGTAACTTGCTCTATACTGTGCGCTGATCTCCCCAGTGACCAAGAGAAAATCTTTTTCCCCAGTGTAGATGCTGCTTCTTTGAGGTCTCTTTTTCCTTTCAAGGCAATCAGCTCTCTTATTCAGGTTAGTGGGTCTAGGTTACACTGGATAATGGAAGAATCCTGAGAGTACCAGTGGCAGAAAAGAAATCCTAAGAGGCTTCTTACGAACCAAGTATCCTTCTGGCCCGTCTGTCACTGATCTAGCCTGATGCCTACAGAGATATTTAGAAATTTCTTCAAAAAGGTTTGTTCAAAGAACCTCAACTGAACTTGAGCTGAATCAGGGCATATGGGCTGGCGAATGTCCTCAAAGACAGACATCTGCAGGCTTCTGGGCAACTCTACTTGTGTCATGTTTAGTTGAGGCTGTTGAACTGCGACTCAGTTCTGGTTTCAGGTCCGGTTCTCCTCACTGCTGCTGACTTAGATCATCTTGGGAAAGCAAGATGAACAAATCTGGTGGCAAGAAGACGATGATTGAGCTATATGTAAAAACCAACGTTTGCAGACTGACATAGATGTAAACTTGGAATGTCTGCATTATTCTAAGCAGAGAGTTTAACATTCTTTTATAGAAAGATTCCCTAAATTTATAGCATTTCTTTATAGAAAGATTCCCTAGGGCAGTAGTGATGGTGCGAAGCCTCACAATATTCTGTGATTCTGTATCCCTGTCATGAGAATTAATTAGCAGGGATTTTCAATGATGGATTGCAACTCCTGTGTGAAACAGAGAGGCTCTAACAGAAACAGAAACAGAAGTGTAGTATTAAGCTTGCCTTGCCTTTTTTATTTGCAGCTTAAAAATTGTAGAGACAATTAAACATTATCTGGAGCACCCAAAATTTAGGAGGCTAAGAGGGTTTCAGTTCAGTCCATTGCTGAAGAGGGAACGTAAAGCACAGGTTTCTGGTCCAAACTGCTGAAACCCTGGATGATTTTTTCACATCACTTCTTTTCCAGTAACAGTCGAGATTTCCATTGTAGTGCTGAAGCAGAACTTGGTGTTGAGGTTGGAATAGTTTGCCAAGAGCATGATAAATATTTTCTTTGGGTTAGAATAATTTTCATGTTAAAAACACGGAAACTGAATCCCAGTTGCTTCATTGCCCTCACTTTGAGTCTGCAGATGGGTAAGATGAGCGTGTTTGGAGCTGGAGAATCACAGTTAAATCTAGTATGCAATAAATCTTGTTTTTCAGCAACTTCTCTGTGGTCACAGAAGGTACAACACAGTTTGTGGACTTCTACTGTTACATACACCATTGCCTCTAAATCTCTTACAGTAAAGCTTAGCATCTGTTTTGTGATTTGATGAATGGCTTTGATCTGTTATTTTAATTGCTTCCTAGTAAGACACTAATGACCTTTTTTGTTCCAATAAACACTGTTTTGCTTAGTTGTAAATTAAATTTAACTAAACACTTGGAGCTTTATTACTTGTTTCTGTTTGATGACTTGTCAGGCAATGTGTTAACTCCATATGCAGGGACTTCTGGAATCTTCATATCTTTTACCGCATTAGGGGAAATACATCCTGGTAATATCCTAAATAAATAATATACAATATGGATAGACTTCACTTTTACATAATTACCAGGTATACAACTGGAATCCAGTTACTGAATAGAGCAGATATACATGTATTCTAGCGTTTATTAATTTCTTTAAAAATAGATGATGTAAACATTTCTTATAAATATAAGGAATAGTTTAAGGAAGACATAATCTAAAACCTTCCATGTTATATTTTTCTGACTAGATCCCAAGTAGCGAATAGATTGGACCATTTTTACTGCATTGAATTTGTTTCATGGCAAAATAAGAAAAAAAAGTGCTATTTTAATATATTTTTTTACCAAATGGTGTGTGTATATGTATAATATTTATATTTTATACCAAATAAAAATTGGTGTTTTTATAGGGGGCATGTCCACATGAATACAGAATCTGCAAAATAAATTCTGAACAGCTGAACTTTTGAGTACCATTTGTTGTGATTTGTAGCGTGATTATGTACTGCGGGCAGAGATTCTCTCAGGGATTGCCTGTCTGGCAGTGGTCCACAGTTAGATCAATTTAGATTGATCATCAAACCACACCTTAGAGCCTGAAAAGCCAAAAGTAACGTGAGCTACTCAGGGAGACGGTCTGCTATTTGAGATTTCAAGCTCATAATAGGTCCCCTGAAAGGGTGCTTTAACAGAGCTCATTGCCCTTGAGGTAAAGGTGCCGACTGCGTTTTTACTCAAAGAAGATTAATCAGAAGTTCAGGAGGCATTAGCAGCAGCTAAGAAATGCAGTTAATCCGAGAACAGTTTTGAAATTTTGTCTTCAGCCTACCAGGTTCAAGTGCAGCGAAACAGGACCCCATCAATGTGTCTAGGAGCATGAAAGCTTGCTCTGCTTACGAGAAAAACAAGCAAGCTTCAAGGCTCTGAAATGTTCTCTGTGAGCAGGCAGGAGGATGTTTTGTGGTTTCCTCAGTGATGATGGAGAAAAGAGACCTTGAGTAACTTCAGCATTTACCTGCCATGGCTGATTTTCATGTGTGAACATTTCCAGAATTACCATTTTCATTAGTCTGAAAGAAAGGAGACTTCCAGTAGGCTAATTGCTGTTATAGTATTTCTCTGACAGGACAAGCTGTATTGTAGCTCATTTACTTTAATTTTTTTTTCTCGTTTCTTATAGGCCCTAGTATCCATTTGCTGCCATTCTTGAAACTTTAACTATTTCTATACCCTCTTGCTTCCCCAAAATGTCAAGAAACTCACTGAACTATTGAAGAAAAAAGAGATTAACATTTCTCCTCCCTGAAGAATAAGTCACGTTTCATAGCATCATGGAATAGTTTGGGTTGTAAGGGACTTCAAAGCTCATCCATTTCCAACTCCCCTGCATTGAATGCACCTTGCATTGAATCAAGATGCTCAAAGACCAATCCAGCCTGACCTGCAGCATCCTCAGTGATGGGACTCCTCCATGACTCCTCTGAAAAACCTGTGCCAGGGCCTCCCCACCCTCACAGGAAAACATTTCTTCCTAAGATCTATCCTAGTCTCCCTTCTTTCAGCTTAACTCTGTCCCACCTCATCCTATCCCTGTGTTTCCTGATAGAGACATAAAGCTATTTATCATCCTGTTGGTCTTTTGAAGCAGAGCATGTACTATGGTTCCTAGTGTCTGCAATTGCTTCTAAAATGCTCATAGAGAACTATGGAAATTGCTGGTCTCAACTCCTACGAATTCTCTTGTCCTATTCTTCAGCTGTGTTAAACAAACCAGCTAAACTGTACGTCTCTGTAGTAAGTAATAAAAACCTGCCTTTTCCTCTGTGCTGCTTGTTTGGGACTTTATAAGAGGACTTTTCCTGTGGACTGAAAGGTGAGTAGCCTGGTTTTACAGATCCACAATTTCAGTGACTTCCCCATTGTATTTAATTAGAAACCTCAGGAAGTCGTTCGCAGAGCGAATTTCTGAATCAGCGTTCTCAAGAGAACTTCTGTGTTTCTTTTGCCAACAAGGAAAAATAGTTTAATGCTGCAGTGATGCAGAAGCTCTTGCCTGAAAAGGAGGCACCGAGAATTCACAAGCGGGCTGGTTGGTAAATGGAGAGAGTGTTAACATTGCTTCGTGGAGAAAATAAGACCCAAGTACAAATCTGTACAAGCTGAAAGTGAGAAAACATTCAGGTCCATCCAGCAGCAAGGAGAGTAAACGCATGTTTTAGACATTACAATTTAGTGGAAGGAATTTTTTTGTAGAGCAAAAAAAAAAAGGAAGGTCAAAGAAAAACACGACTAAATATTTCAGCTGTAATGATCTGTTTCAAAATCTCGCCCAGCTTGTAATGATAAGCAGAAAGAGCAAAGGCTTGAAGCACAGTAGAGATCCACAGATATTCTTGCAGTTTATTATTACGTGGCTGGTAAAGTTTAAAGAGTAAGTTACTTGGTGACACTATGAATCCATTTTAATTAGAACAAAAATTTTATCTGCTCTCCCTCAGCTGTTTTTCAGATTTACTATACTTTTGGCCATTTTTACCTTTGTTGCATTTAATTATGATTGACACAATGCATACTTTTTTTTTAGTGTTCTGACTGTAAGTAGTCTGTATATTTTATGTTTATGGCAGATGTCAAATATTTCTGCTCTGTTTTTTCTTCCACCTTACTGCTAATTTTGAGATTTCTCTGTTTTTAACTTATTAATTCATTTCTAGTTCCTATTCTAGCTGAAGATTACATGCAGGTTTACGTTCTGAGCTCTCTTACTCAGTCTTTCTCTTGATTTATTTTGGATTATTCCCTGTCATAAAATAGGCACAGCTTGCTCTCCTGCATTCCTTAAGTAAAAGCCCTTCCATCTTCCCAATTATCCCGCTGTTTCTCTCTTACGTTACACATCCAAACTCGTAGGGCATGACGTTCCCAACTATTGCCTCAAGATGCTCTCTGGTAATCCAGCCTCAATCCATCCTGGGTCACCTGCAGCTTGGCAGCCAGCCCTTTTCCTTGACTCAAATTTCTTCTGCTAGAATGGTTTCCCTATTTTTTTTTGGTTTAGGTAGGTTGGTTTTTTTTTATCCATTTCCTAGGGTTTTTATGCTCCGGCCTTGGTCTTACAGCTGCTTATGATATTTAGAGTCATTCATCTTAAAATCTTGTGTTGGGTTTGATTTCAAACGCTCTCCTCCCTGGCCCCCCCTTTGCTGTAACTGCAGGTGGGTGGTCTCTCTGCCTCAGATCTGTGAGAATTCCATCAGTCCAAAGGAATGGAATGGGAACAGCCTCAAGATCTGATATGATGGGCAGATAAGGAGTTATCACTAAAGACCACCTTGATACACACCTCTTCCCAGTGCAGGAAAAGAGGTTCTCCTCAGCCCCTGCTGAAAACAGGACAGTTTTAGTGGCGTTGTTCAGGTGGATGGAGAAAGAACAGCACCAAAGTAGAGCAAATAACTTAATTTTCTCCCCTCTGCTTGTCCTTAACCAGATGGGAAACATACAGGCCAATAAAATCAATGGATGTGATGAGGAGTTGGCACATATGGATGCATAGAGGGGAATAGTTTGGGGAATTTTTTCCAGCCTTTGAAAAAAATACATCACGCCTTTGCTTAGAAAATCAGACTCTGCGCTCTTTGCTTCCACCTCTACTACTTTAGCCTTAATTACACATTGTAACAAGTGCTACTTTCTGTCCTGTTACAAATCACATGAATTTCTTTTCACATATTTACCTAATGTTTGAGGAATAAGAAATGTCCTTGATCACCTATTGCACAAATGACAAAAAGACTAAAAAAAGAGACCCTCCAGTTAAAAACTTCCCAATGAACGTCCATGTTTGAAATATTTACTTATAATTTGTCAGCTTTTACTATGAATATATTTAGCTGTTTTGTAAATAAGGTAAGGTGAATCTTTTCCTAATTAACAGGCCACAAGGGTTTTTATCATCTTGTTTCACCCTTTCCTCTATGTTACTATAGAAGATCACATTTCTCTCACCTTCTTTCTCAAATCCTGAGCAAAGAACAGAAAAACCAAGGTCAGTGATGTTTGGATTTCTGAGATGATGTTCAAGGCCAGGTTGGATGGGGCTTGGAGCTCCTGATCCAGTGGGAGGTGTCTCTGCCCATGGCAGGGGTGGAACAGGATGGGCTTTAATGTCCCTTCTGACCCAAACCATTCCATGATTCTGTGATAAAATGGCATCAAAATGAATACAACAGTCCCCGTGCTTTTCATGTCCTATTTTTGTCCCAAGTTCAGGAAAATCATTACCTGAAACACTCAAAATAGTGTTTATTCTCAATGTCAGTCCTACCAACTTCAATATAATTAACTGTGTGAATTTTTCTTGCAGGATAAGGGGAAATGTCTCAAAACCAGAAATGAATCAAGTTGTTTTCTGTACTGTACAGCATAAGAAAAGTCCTGACATTGTCCCTGTGGATCACTGAATGTTGACTATCACTTTTTCTTGACTCGCTCTCAGGTTAATCGGTTGACTGTGAAATCATCTGTGTTATAACAGCCTAGTGTTAAGGAATTCTGTAATTTTAAAGGAAAGGACAATTGAGTTTTCATGTCTTTTAACACTTGTGGTGCTCTGGTGACCAGAGCGCTAGTGAGAGCAGTGAGGACACGAACATCTAGGATGGCTGAGAAAACAAAAATCTAAGTTCTAGTTTTCTAGGTTTTGTTGTTGTTATTAAATGTAAAAATGAAAGCCAGGGATCTGGATGACATGGTTACAGAGGAATAATGTTAATGACATTTAAAGACAGTGTTGATCAGTTGTCAAATGAAATCCTCATTTCTTGGTATGGATCTTGTTACGCTGTAGTTATTGCATTGACATGGTACTGATTCCTCAGAAGAACAAAAGAACTACAGAAACCACCAAAAATCTGGTTTTGTTTGTCTTCTTTAGCCAAACCCTCTGACTCTCCAAAAAGACAGCTGAGCTGATTTTTCTCTAATTAAAATAGAAGTCCCCTTTGGAACTCGTTTGTTTGCTACATTTTCGCCAAGAAGCCATTTTTATAATGGAGTTTTAATTGTAACCTCTGAAAACATGACTGTATAATAAGGCTGCTGCCAGCACTCTCACAACAGAGTAGCCAGTGTGATACTGTGATAGATGCTGTAAGATTCTGCTCTCCCCTCTCCTTGTTTCCCCCCAAGTCCAGAAAGCCAAACCAGAAATAGTCCTTCATTGCATTTTGCTGCAGGGCTCACTGTATTAACAAAACTGCCTTATGCAAAGCCTTGAGAATTTGCAGACCTATTGGACTACAGCATGGAATCTTGTTTGAAAAAAATGGGTTTACGGTGTCTGGATACTAAGCTAATCAATCCAGTGTGGCTGTTTCATATGGTTAAATCCATTACAACTTTGTTTGACCTCTTTCATCTTTGTTGAGGATATAGGGTATCATTAATGTTACCAGCTGCATTGTTTTATCCTAATATCAACAACAGAGAAACAAAAACCCCACATTTCTCTTGTTTTCCACTTAGATAGCTCTAATATTGCCAAACAAATGTGAAACAGGCTTTTACAATAGTAGTATTTTCCCAAATGCCCTGTTAATTTTCAGTAAACCAAAATAAAATGTGTTGTTGTTTATTAAGACAGTGTGACCCATATGGACTCCAGATGATAAAACTTTCAATAAAATGCTGCAATTAGATGCAAGTTACTTGAGTTTTCTTTCCGTTCACATGTTTATATGTAGCTCAGGACAAGAACAGCCATTTAAATTGTGTCCGTGGTAGGATTTTTCTTACAATGACGATAGTTCTTTTCTCTTGCATCCTGCTTTTCACTTGAAACTGCCCAAGAAGTCTTGAGCGATCTGGGAATCACTTTAATGCAAGAGTGTTGTAAGCACGTTGATTTGTGTGCTGCAACCTACGCATTCTGGCTTTGAATAAGGATTTAGTGGCTTTATAAACTATGACTTCTGAGGAAGTTAATTGTGTAAGATGGCTCCTAATGTCCATTTTGTACTGGCTATACCACAAAATATGGATGATTTGGAACTCAATAACTATATTTTTCTGGCAAAGTGAGTATAAAAAATCCACAGGACTTTCTGCTAATCACTAAATAAAAGGTTGCTCTTATGCTTGCTATGTTATCTCACAACATTGTTATTCTTTTTCTTTTCCCCAAGAATTGTTGTATTCAGAAATGATGAAATATATTCAGATGTTTTGAAGGAGGATATCTCAGAGTCATAACTGAACTTTAAATATGTGGTTATGTACACTATAATCATAACACGATTAGCGTTCTGTCTTCGTATTAATTGTCTGAAGCAACCGTAGATTCTTAACATTGTTAAAAATTTGCATCTTAGGGATTAAACAGAAGCTGAAAAACACCTTCTTTTTCCCTGACAGTGTTAAGTTACTAGTAGTTGTGAATACCCCTAAGATTCTTTCAATTCTCATGTATTACAGGAAGGTTATTCCTGAATTTTTATACATTTTCCTTTTCCCTCTCCTTCCCCTTCTCTTCCCCGCAGACCTGCTGGGATCCTACATTTGCACAACACACACTTACTAATTCTCTGCTTCGGCTCCCTAATCTGTTTGTTCACCCATTCCTGATGCTGTTAGGCAAGTTACTATTTAGAGCCTAGTATACTCTGGGGAAGATTGTTTCCGAAGTGTCATCTTTACGTATTTCTCATATATTTCACATTTTTCTGTATAATTTTCAATATGTTTTGTGACAACTGGGTGTTTTAGATCAGTCAGAGATGCTTTGACTGTAGAAAGGGCACGCGTCACCTTTGGTGAAGGTGGTGTGACTGATTTGTTTCTTCAGGGAAGACTTGTTCTCTGAGTATTTCTTATGTGCTGTGAGGGGAGTTTTTTCTCACTTCTTGTTTAAAGAGATGGGTTAATTAGACTGTGATATGTATTAACATTGACATTATGGCTTTTATTTCATTTCATAGAAACTGTTGCTGTAAAAGTAGCCACAAGCCATTTTGATGGAGGGGAAAGAACATAAATTATTAATTTGTGTTACTAATCAGTGAGAGGGGGGTTTTCATTTTAGTCCCAATGATAAAGTTGCACACTTCCTAAGTACACAAGAGATTCTTTGGCGCAACCATCTCGATGTTTTTCTTGCAAGACTCGTGGCTACAGCGGAGTTTTGATGCTTGTGTTTGTCGATAAGGTTTAGAGGAGACTCAGGCCACCAAAGGTGATGTTTCAGATGAAGGTAGAGTGTATGATTTTGGTAATGCATTGAGGCTAGAAGTCAGTATTGGCTTTGTTCTTGTAGGCACTTAAGACTGGGTGTCGTGCAGGATGACACTGTGCAGGATGGTGTCCATGGAGACAGCGACAGTGTTGTTCGGAGGTGGATTATGTTGTTTAGTTTGTAAAGTAAGAACATTTTTCTTTATATCTTAACTTATACAGCGCATTGCTTGGAGGAAATTCTTCATGGTGGAATGTGTTAATTTTTATAGCCTGTTTCATTTGGAGTCCACAAGAGGGTTTAAATGAAATTAATGTTTCTTCTTAAAACTCACCTACCTTTTTGTTATGCAGGAGAGAGCTTTGCTGCTCCGTTTAAAAAAATAAGATCTTTTTTTTTTTCCTTCCTTCAAAATGCAGTGTCACGATAAGCTTTAGCTTCCCTATTGACCTGCGACTGCACTGCCAAGGGCTGATCACTCATTCTCTGAGTTAGATGCTCCTGCTGCTTCTCTGCGCTCGCTGTACTGGTCATGTTACTGCTGAGTGGGCTAGATGACAACCCACTGATCTGTTAGAGAAATTACTGTGCCAAAAGGAAGGAAAAATCATTTTCAGCAGATTTCACTGATGTCATGGCCATATTCAGCAGAGCTTATACAGGGCAAGGGGCAGGAATAGGTAGGGGTGGCAGACCGGTCCCTTGGGAGCCCAGATATAGATTGACTTATGCACCTAGTGCAATTTCCAGGCTGCTGTGCACTATTTTTAGCTACTGAACAGTATATTTCATATTAATTTTTGTGTTAACAAAACCACATTCTGCATAAATTTAAATGGCATAAATTCCTGTATCTCATTATTTGTCCTTTATTTAAAGGAGACACAAGAGTCCTGGAATGATGGTGGCCTTGCTGTCCTCCAGTTTTTCTTTTAATTTTACCTTAACTCTTTTAGAAAAGGAATTTCACAACTCAGTTATTGATATAGGTTAAATAGTGGCATATTATCTTTCAAACGTTTAGTTTAAGTAAACAAATAATCTGCATATCACAGAAACTCAGAGCATGAACAGAAGTGTTGCTTCTCTTCTCGTGCATGCCCAAAGAACTTTGCTGATGAAAATTTCAGTTTCAGTCAAGAAAATCTTCCATTTCTCCTTTATTTATAAAAGCAGAACTGGGAGAAGGAAGTGATTATTACATGTTCAGAAGCAAATGAGAAACAAACACGGTGCCAGAATGAGCAAAGTGTAGCAAATACGGAAGGGAAGATGTAGCTGATTCCCAGATTAAACAATTTTATTAATATGACTTTGCAGAAGAACTGCAAAGCCAATAGGATGTTGTGTTCTTCATCTGGTAATTAAGAGTGAAATAAGAAATTATATCTGCTAGTACTTTATTTCCAATTTTAATTTCATGTGAATTTACAAAGATTTAGCTGACAAAGTCCTGTTAGTGGGCATCTAGACAGGTTTTAATCTACATTATACGGGCATTCTGACAGCGGTGGAATAACTGACAAAATCACAAGCCCTGTCCGCATCTGAGGGCTGTAACTGCTCCTGAAATACATGATGGCAAAAAGATCGACAAAGTGGGAAATAAGCCTGACAAGAGGGCAATCATCTGGAGTTGTCCCTATCGTTTGCTGGTGTAATCCTCTAAATCAATATGTGCATTAATCCCCTCCGATGCTATTTATAGCTAGGAGCAAGGGGAGAGAACTGAGAATGATGGCCTGAAATGTGGGGTTTCTGGTGAAGGAGATGGTTACTGTGGGCCAGCATCTGATTGAGAGCCCCTAGGGAAGTATTGAGGTAAATAGTTTAGTGTCATCCATGGAGATATAAGCTGAAACAGACAGATTTTTTTTTCAGTCTCTGCAAAATGATGTCAGTAGATTACTGTATACAGTTTAGATATCACTTATTTAAAAGGTGCTTAAAGGTAGGAGATAATACAGAAGAGAACTACGTAGGCTATATCAGTAGTGAAGAAAATGCCTATGGTGAGAGCTTTGGGAAGCCTAATGTGTATAATGTTTTATAAAAGGGGATTTAGAAGTGACTCACTGTGCAGGAGAAACTAGAACGTTGCAAAAATATAGCAAGGATGATGGACTGGAAGTTGAAATGAGGCAAATGTTAAATGGCACTTGCTACACCATGAAACAACTTACTAACTAGAGTGGTACCTCTGTATGCTTCACGTGTTCAAATCACGATCAGATGATCTTGGGAAAATGTTGCCTAGCAGATCAGAAATTATTCTGCTTAGTGTATAAGTTACTGGCCCAAATTGAAATGCCCATTATAATAATACAACTCAAAGCGATGCAATAGAAAATAGATAACTAGACGCCCCTTCTGGATGTTTTCTCTGTGACTTTCAGGTGCTGGATCACAGACTCCTTGCATCACAAATGTTTTCACCATAGAGAAGTGGATTAAATTCACTATTCTCATTTCCTCTCTGAGTGACCCATAGAGCCTTCCCGTTAGTAGCCATCTGATGCATGAACTGAGTGGCAGGGATGACACCCTGCTGATGGACCTCAGTCCAAGAGATACATGCAGATTAAATTCAGTTAAACTTTGCCAGTTGTCCTATAATGTTTTTGGCAAGCATGGAAACGTTTAGAAATAGTAACCTGTCTTGGGAAGGAAGAGGGTTATCTCCATAGAGACTATCAGCAGCGATTTCACAGCAGGGTTCTGACCTCCTTTTGCTCTCTGACAGGATAGATGGATAACGTTTCTTGGTAGGGGTGCACAAGGCTGAAGGCTTCCTTTGCATCTGTGATATTTGGTCAGTTGTATACAGGTCTGTTTCTCTGGACAGGATGAATTTCTGTGTGTAACTGTTATCCATTGTGGTTCATTTCGTATCCCGAGAGGCTATGGATTCCAAAAGAGTGTGTTAACACATCTTGCAAATAGATGCTCATAACAATACTAATAATACAAAATTTACCGCTTATTATTTTCTAGCCATGTGCTGAAAAGTAGTACGCGGAGAGAATAAATATATTGGAGAAAATAATCCACTTTGTAGTCTCAGCAAATCAAAATTTGGTAGCATTTCCAGTAGAAGACCCTTGAGTAGTTTTAGAGTTCCTACCAGTGGTTGGAAGAATCATTTAGAGACTTAGCAAAAAGAAACTTTGCAAACAACGTATAAAATTTGGAAATTAATTTCTTCTAAATAAAATCTTTGTCCTCCTTAGTACTTGTGAGTATTCAGAATGATATAAAAATAAAATAAATAAAATCTTCTCCTGCATCTTTCCAAGAATGTGGAGTTGTCTTTTTAAAGTTTTGTATTTTTTAAGCTCTTCAATTTCTGACTACCCAAAAGTGTTATTTAAGAAAATTCTGTCGGATTAACAGGATGCACCAACAAGTAGGTATTTTCTTAATAAGGTACTTTTTCTACTGTTGTAGGAGTCAAACTTGACTTTTTTTTTTTACATTTAAGATCATACTGATTTAAATAGAAATATAAAATTGGTAAATAATAATGCTGGATGTTTGATATGCTGATCTTTTGAAATTCATTGGATGTCTTTACAATTAACAAGTTATTCTCCTATTTAAAAAAACCCTTAGCTAGATTTTCAGAAGACAGATGGTGTCTATAAAGCCAATTACATGCTTCTAGATTAATAGAACATAGTGTTGTCTGGTCAAGTGTCACGGTTAAGAGTGAAGGAGCTATTAAATTTTATCATGCTATTGATTATAAAGCCTAAGAACTCGTGTAGTAGAGTATATCTCGCTGTGCTGACTCTTTGAGTAAGTCCATAACAACTGCTTTGGTTGCATTTCCTAACACTGCGGGCCTGATTATGCACCATTCTGGTTTCTGGAATGGCTTTGGAAAGTAAACGCATGATATGAAACCTCTTGAAAGCATTTCTATCTTTTGGTGGGTTTCAGATTTCATGTGCCCACTACCCTCTCTGTGTACTCAAATTCCTTCAACTTTTTTTTTTTCTTTCTTTTTGTCTTTCAGAAAATAATAGAAATAACGTCCTCAATGACAGTCTGTGCAGCTGAGTTTTGCACAAAAGGGATGAACACACCCAGGAGCAGTGGATGAGCCTCACCCTGGCAAAACTAACCTTCAGATCAGAGTTTCTCACGTGCAGCTTAAAAGGTAACTTGTTATCTGAAAATTCCAGCTGATGTATAGTTCTGCCTACACCTAGTAATAAGCTCTGCATTCTGTAGAATTCTTCTAAAAATAACTGTAGGATTTTTAACTGAAAATTATCTTCAAGGTCATCTTCTTTTATGAAGTATTTTGTCCGCTCAGTGACTTTCCTTGCACAGTCCATTGCAAGATATTCAAGTCTGCTTCTTGTAGCCAGATGTAGCTCAATTATTTAAACATAAATACATACGCTAAGATTTAGGAAAGACTCCCTTCAGCACTCAGTATTATTTGTACGTGCCAATTTAAAAGTATCAGTGATCAACTGGAGATCGTTGTTGCCCTTCAGTTAAAACACGTGAGACGTGTGGGATACAGTAAACCAGATGTAATGATTAGGAGAATAGTTCAACTGTTCACACTGTGCGCTATTTCCTACCACGTGGCCATTGAAATAAAAATAAAGCCGACTAGGATTGCATATTCTCATAAAAATTCTAGTTGGCTTGAAAATACAGGACCATTCACATTAGCGTTAAACACTTCAGTGAGAAGATTGCACAGGCATGGGTACATTGCATCAACAATTGAGCACAGGAAACAGATTCAAACAATTTAACAAAGGAAATGGCTTATTGTCAAATAAAAGATTTTTCACCCTAGTGATAAAGGAAAGGATAACACACCCTTAATAGTTTTGTTTAGAATCTCTAATTAATAAGAGTTAGTGTGACGATGGGAAGAAAGAGATGTTTAACGATTGTAATATATAATAGCAAGAAAAAACATCTTTGAAAGCTAAATATTTGATGTTTCAGCTGGTTTAATGGTAATAGACAATTGGTTAAAATATTTTATCATGTTTTGGATACCGCATCCTGGACTTCCTTTCAGCTTCTTAGGAAACCAGTTGCAAGGATTTTCCCTTGAAAGATCAAAATGGGTCTTACTGCACACTCGGCTGAATTATACGGGTATTACAAAGTTCTAGGTATATCCCACTTTTGTACACAAAGAGCAGTTGCAGTTCAAGCCAGCGTTACTGTTGTTAAGGTGAGTTGCTATGGGTTAAAACACCTACCATTCTCTCCAGGTTTCTGCAGCTCCGTTTGGCTACAACACAGAGGGACCTGCGAGTCCACGTGGTTGGTTGTGCTTGTGTTTACCGTAACTCTTACAGAATTTTCAGTCTTACTCCGCTGTGGTTCTAGATTAAGAAGAACACCATGACAGCCAAGGGGCTTTTGCTTCTGAGCCCCAGATCAGCCCAGCACTGGAGAATAGTTGATTATTTCGTGTCCTTCTGTATCACATCTAGAGTGTTGCCGTGCTGGGCAGTGAATGAAGTTCCTCTAGTAGAGTGTGGTCAGGTTTGTTCTTGACTGGATTAGCATCTGCCATAACTTCAGGCAAGTACGTTTTCTGACTGTAATGCTCTTTTCTCTATTGATCTGTAGAGATTTTTTTTTCATGAATCTTCAGGCTCAAACCGTACGTGTGTGCCTAAGAGAACAGGTGGCTACAGGGACAGCAGGATATTATGAGGGGATAACTCTGCCATCCCATGGAAATTTTCTCATACAATCAGAATTACTTTCTTTCTAAATGAAGGCTTGTCAGATTGCCAAGTTTGCTTTTCTCCTCTCTATAGTACAGAGCTTTATCTTCAGGATATGTGCTTAGCAACAATAGACATCCCTGTGCAGTGACAGTACTTGCTGTCCTTCCTTTGTATCAAAACACATTTTCCTTCTTTCTTCAGTTATCTCTCTGCTTTGTATTTTGAACTTCTGAGTTTCTTTCCTGTGATCTAAATGTCCAACGTGAGTGACGTTTGGACAGATTTGCAATCCTGTCTCTGTTTTATGTTCACATGGATGTACAAGTGCCCTTGGTTGAGCCAGCGGTGCGGCCAGGTGGGTGACACGCTGCAGCGTGTGCAAAGAAGGGCAACTAAGCTGCTGAAGGTTCTGGAGCACAAGTCTTATGAGGAGCAGTTGAGGAAACTGGAGCTGTTTAGCCTGGAGAAAAGAAAGCTGAGGGGGAGATCTTCTTGCTCTCTATAACTCCCCAAAAACGGTTGAAGCAAGGTGGGTGTTGGTCTCTTCTTCAAAGTGACAAGTGATAGGATAAGAGAAAATGGCCTCAAGCTGCATCAGGGGAGGTTTAGATTAGATCTTAGGAAGAAAATATTTCGCTGAAAGAGTCATCGAGAGTTGGAACATGCTGCTCAGCGAACTAGTTGAGTTGCCCTCCCTGGAAGTGTTTAAAAGGTGTGTAGATGTGCCGCTTAGGGACATGGCTTAGTGGTAAACTCAGCAGTGTTATGTTTACAGTTGGACTTGACAATCTTAAAGGTCATTTACAACCTAAATGATTCTATAATCAGACATTTACCGAAGTTATTTGCGAGTACTAAATGGATGCTTGAGTCGAGGCCATACAAGAATGACATGGCAATTAATTTTTTTATTCTTAGATATCTTCTGGGTGGGTCTTGAGAATAAAGTCACAAATTCCTCAGGAAATAATTATCTGATCACTTCTGTACTGAATCACAACTCCATAACAGTTATTGAAGGTGCCAGTGACTCCTCGCACTGTGGTTTATGGAGTGCTTGGTGGTGGTCTCTCAGAGGCTTAATGTTGATGGGATGTTGCTGTGTTCTAAGTGCTAATTCAAAGCAAAAGAAAACATTTAGTATAGCTTCTGCTCATATACATTTCATTTCAAGGTATCACATAAGAACAAGAAAATGGAGGGGGGAGTAGGGGAACACAAAGAATTCCTTCATAAATGGTAAATAGTATCCGAAGGTTTAAGAATGCTTTTCAGAGTGTTGAAAAGACAGGTGGTTGACCAAAAAGCTATGGTTGCCCTTATTGGCTGGAAACATTGATAATTCTAGATGAATTTTCTGTTTTCAGCTTCCACATAGCTGATGTCTGGGAAGCTTTTCTTCTCTGGGTTATCTGATTCTTCCAAGGGACTTTTGTAAAGCATTCCTTCAAGGCAACTGCCCTCAGACAAATATCCTCACTAGATCATTAAGAGTTCCTCTAAATGAAATAAGTCTGTCTGGTCTTTTGAAAAGACCATTATGGCAGAAAAAATAGAAAGTATTAGAGTTTGTTAGAATAAAGCCTCTTTTCATAAACACTTGATAGGGGATTTTTAGCCTGGCTAAATTTATTAATTGTTGTTTATATTAACGATGCAGACAAATTATTTCCATTCAGGTTTTTGTTCTGGGAAAACTCATTATCAAAAATAACATAAATGTCAATGGTTAATCAAAGACATGTGTGCTAGCAGAGGAAAATGTGTGTAGCCATGCACATGTATGTGCAGATTTGCTCATGGCCCAAGTAGACAGAGGGTAGGAGATGGGGAGAGATTCTATCCTCAAGCAATGGACTCTACCTGAGGATTTAGATCAATATTTGGAAAGCAAACTTTGTGCAGAAGTAGAACTTGTAGTGGGTCTCCTGTACTTTTTGCTGTTTCTTTTCATCCTCCTCTCAAGCTGCAGATATATTGTTTCCTGACTTTCTGCCAGAGCGCAGCATAAAGTCTCTGGCTACAAAGTGTGAGAGATTAAAAAGAGAATGACTTTTGAATGAGGAGGCTGCTTTAAATTATTCAGAGATCCTCCCTCTTCCTCTGTTCCTTTTCTTGATGTTTTGGATCAGCAGCACATTTCTAGCTGTAAATGTCTTTAGAAAATATGTTTTAAAGGAACAACTTCAGTGTGGAAGAGACTTTGAAACTAAAGCATGAAGAAGTAATTTTTGCTTCATTGCATGTAGTAAAACAGACAACTGTCGCTGTCTCATTTGGAAATAAGAAGAATCACTAAATATACAAGTTCTGCATAAGAAAAAAAAAGAAATTCTTTTTAAGGAACAAGCATGTAAGTGAGACTTGCCACAGTAACTGATTTAACTTCAAATTTTTGGCATCAGGGTCCATTTGCTGATCCTTTTGTCAGTGAAAAAATATGCTTTCCTAAGAGCTCTCTGGGAAGAGAATACTCCCTGAGGGTGCTCAGGCATTTTGAAGAAAATAAAAACTGAGTTAAATCTTCACCCAAAACTTGAACTGGACCCAAAATTAACATTTCTTATGGCTTGACACGTTTGGAATGTTTCCTTCCTCTCCACCCTCATTACTTTTCATTTTCACGCTCCTCTGCGTTTCCAGGATCTGGGCAAGATGTGAGCAATGCATTGCTGGAATTTTGTATCTAGAAGGGGCAATATCTCAGTGATTTATTTTGGCGTCCTCATAAGAAAAGATTTCCCGCTTATGGGAACTTAAGGGGGGGACTTGTCCTTGTCAGGATGCTGCACAAAGTTTTGGAAAAATCAAAATGTTTCTGAAATCCTTGAGTAATAATAGTAATTGTTTGTAATTCAAGAAAATAGTTTGCCATAATTTTGTCTCCTTTTCTGCACCAGCTTTAAGTCCGTTAATGGAATTACCTAAATAGAATAGTGACGTTATTGTGTATATTTATAATTTATGCAAATAACTGCAGTGGACTCTACGAAGAAATGAAAATTTAAAACAAAACTGGATGAAAAAAAGAAACATAATGAAAAAGAAACAAAGCTACTTTCTCAAACCTTTTACATTTGGTAATTCCTGAATTGAAAGCAAAGAGTTCTGCGTACTTGACTGAGATGTCCAAGTACTGTTCTTGTAACCTTAAATGAACTAAGACTCTGACAACACACACTCCGCTTGCCTCTTACACATTTTTCTCAGTATGTGCTCTGCCAGTTTCTGAGTGCAATAAAATCTTCAACATGTCAGACACTGAGTGTAAACCTAAATAGCTCTGGCTTGCAGATTGCAAACCAGTGAACTAAGCTCTTGAGAAATTCACTCTGTAAAAACTTGCCTGGGTACCTGGAGATTTTTGCCTCTGAGTTTCAGTAATGTGAGCTATTACCTCTCAGACTCATACAGTTACGTTGTGTTGATACATTGCTGTTCTAATAAAAGATAAAAACTAATAACACTAAAGGATTTCTTTCCTAAATTAAAGTAATTTTGGAAACGTGGTTTCCTTAGGGGCTGGCAGTCTTCACAGCCAGGAGGTACATTTACTTTCTGACAACCTGTCTGACTCTCCTTGACAGCAGCTACCCTGAAATTTCTGTGGGCCTTTGGAAAAATTAAATGGGTTTGTTTTATTTATTTTTAAATGCTATTTCAAAAAGCTAAGTCATTTTTTTCCTTTCTCATTTGAGGTGGTTGCCAGTTTTTTTTTTTTTCCTGCTTCTCTGTAATATACCTCTAGAAATTGCTTCTCATTAGGAATAGAAATATACTTTCAAAAGGCAAGAGTTTAACTAAAGAAAAAAGAGGTGGAAAATAACCTTCTAGGTTGCTTAGTTTTGTTCAATGCCATTGCATAGTGGGTTGGGATTAGAGAGAGGGGAGGAAGTCCTTTGCGTTCACTAAAAGCACCTGATTAATAGATTTTGCTTATTGAGGTTTTTTTCCTTCTCTGATGAAGTTTGCCGTACAGGAATTTACTCTCTGCCCTGTTAGGTGCAGCACTCATGCAACATTTGCAAAAATACAGGCATGGATGCATTCCTGTTTTGCTCGTATTCTTGTTCCGATGTTCTGCTGTGACTGGAATTGGGCCTGTAAGATGATTTTCTTTTGCAGCTTTATTTTTGCTTAGGTGGGGATGCAGAACAGCAGGTTATGAAGTCCAGTGCTCAAATGCCCTTCTTGTAACTGAACACGCACGTTGAACGTATCTAGAAAAGTAACATGGAAGGACAGTCCCCAAAACACTGCCTGGTCTCGAAATATTGAACTCATCTATCTTAAAGATGAACAGTTTAGAATTTACCATAAGTGGATCTGCCTTCTCTACAGGCACTTTCTCTTCCAGATAGTTATTTACCCAGATTTACTGTTAATCATAGTATTTCCTAGCTGTGTTTATAACGAGATTCTGAGCTCTCACAAGTCTGCAGAGCTCTGTGAAAGCGTAAGCGCTACGTTCATTTAGATGAGCTGACAATTTTGCCTGCAGCATCAAAATAGTTTTTCCCAGGCCATTGCTATTAACCGTATTTCTTGCCTTCCTCCTGATTTCTAAAAAAGCAGGCAGTTCCTATTTTAATGAAGTTCTATCCATTTTTCTACATAGAGGGGAATTTCACACAACCCAATGTGAGGCATCTAATTAAGCTGCCTACCCTGAGCCCTAAGTTCCTTTGACCATCAGCAGAGAGTGATGGACAGTCTCCAAGGGACATTCTGTAAGCTGACTGTACAGAAACTAAGAAATCTTTTCTGCTAAAGCAGGTACATGATCATTAATGATGTGCAGTAACTATGTGACAATCATTCCGGTTTATGATGCGACCCTTTTGTCACTTGCACTTACTGAGTTTCACTTGATGTGAGGGTTTATACTGATATATCTCAGAGCCCTTAAATGAAGCCCTGAAGCTCCTGGGAATTCTGTTGACTAGACTAGAGAACCCTCGATGGAAAGTCCTGGTCCACTTTTTAAATGAAATACAACTTGGACTCTCTGATTTATGAACAGGTGACCAGAGGGTTTTATTTTATTTTTTTTTCATTTGTTATTTTTGCAGTGTATTGTAGGCTTTGGCATGTTGCTTTGATACCCTTTGGCTGCTTGGATCTTTACCACACCAAAGCTTATTATTCTTGTACTGAATCCTGTGCTGTGAGAAGTGATGAGCTCTGAAAGGGGGGATGCCGTACGGAGCAGAGCTTGTGGAGAATACTTGTGCCTGCCATGCGTTGAAGGCATAGAGTTATTGCTTTATGTTGAAATATTTTAGAACCGGAAATCGAAATTATTGTATCAACAGTTATAAAATTTAATGAGGAATTAGGATTGTGGAATACACTTTGTTGTTAAGAATTCGCAGATGCAGTTGCTGCAGGTGACTAATACCTGTTATACCTGTGTGATTTTCTGATGCAGGATACATAGAAAGCTTGCTCACTGTATGCATAAATCAGACTGGAGGTTGGTTCTATATATCACGTAATAAATGATAATAAGGTATTTATAAACAGAATAACAATAAAAAAAATGTTACCATATGCTCAAAGCAGTGATCAAGCATTTACTCTTACTCATGAGAAAATTTTTTGGATCCAAGCTTGTTGCACCATATGGACATGGATGAGAAAAGAAAACAATAGTGTGTTTCATGGGAGTGTAGAATTCTCACTTCATTATGGACAAGGAGAAATTAAAAATTAATCAAATCATCAAGTTGCTTGAAAACCTTTCTCAGACTGAAAAGCCTCATTGTATTTATTGCAATAAAGTTAGTCACCTCTGACATTGATACCTTGGCAGTAACGTAGCTCAGGTGCAGGTAACTAGTAAACAAGGAGACCTATCACATGCTTTTAAAATTGTATCGACAGAAGACTTTTGTTATCTTTGAGGCTGCATTATTTAGGGAAAGATAATTTGCAATTTATTTCTCTCTAATTTCAAGAAAGCAGTTTAAGGTCTAAACTCTCAGCCGATGTGGAAATTGGCAGAGCTCCACTTGAGTCAGAAGAGCTCTCCCAGTTCACTCCATCTGAGGTGTCACCATTTATTTTATTTTTTGCTAATGATGCTGTATAAAAATGTCATGATTGAATGCAGATAAATTATTTGTAATGTAATCCCAAAGTCTGGTGCAGAAAATGTTTCTCTTATGTCACACAAAGTCAGTCTTAAACTGCTCAAGCTAGGCTGAAAATGAAAAAACATGAAATGGAAAACCCTAGAAGTAGAATTATTCTGTTTTATTATCTGAGTGCTTAGCACTTTGCCTGAATGATAATGTTTTTCTTAATATAGAAGGTATAGTTTCTGCATGATTTCAGTTGTCTTTTTCCTCTTAAAAGAGAAATGAATATTTGGATAAGTTAGTGAAGCGATAAGGGGAACAAAAGAGGCATTTTCTTCCTCTTCAGAGATAATGAGGGAAAGCAAGTGCCCAGAACCAAGTGTCTCTGTCAAGCATCCAGTCTTTTAGGGTCCCAGGAAATAATAGAGGGGAAAAACAAACAAAACAACTCAATGAAACAGAACCTCAAACCCCACACCTTGCCTGCCAAAAATAATAAGAGAAACTTAATTCCCAGATGATTCAGCATTCCCAAGTTTCCAATCTGAATGAGAAGTGGAGTTTCATATTGGTATAAAAATTCAAATATAACATCTTTTGAAAATATATGGAAGTAACATGAGCCAATTAGGAAATTCCATTTGATATTTATGCAACAACATCCTTTTTCCAGAGGTGAATGAATGGAAGTCTTTGGGATTTTCTCTATGCCTGCCTTTTGTCTGACTGATAAAGACGAAGTTCAAATCCTCAGTAAGACCTGTAAACCGGTCCAGTAGGAAACCAGAAAGTACTTGTGGCATTAGCATTGGCCCCATGGAACTTAACCATAAGGCTGTCAACTCTCGTCTTTACAATAAATAAGTGGGTAGAACAGGGGCAACTTTACAGATTAGTTTGAAGTTTAAATTCTACTCAGCCTTACAGAAACCAGAGATTTTCCTCATGGATTCAACAGATATTATGATAGCCACTCCTTAAACTGCAGACTCTTTAGTGCTGTGAATACATATATTCTCCTATACGTGCAGGCATGCATACTTCACACTTTACCATGTGTTGACACATCATATATATTTTCTCCGCACTGAATAGTGCAGCTACCATTCATTTCCTCTCACACCTGCCTGTAAATTCCATGCTTTTTCCATGTGTATTTTTATTCTGGCAAGAAAGAGATACCTTTATACATCAAGGTTTTACCTTCACTGGGGAACATGGTGCATTCTTGAATTAGCCATTCTGAATTAATTAGGAAGAGACAGAAATCCAGTCACGATGAAGTGTGTTGTGGTTTTCTTATCAGTTAGTTGGTCAAATCAGGGTTAGTCTCTAAGATTACGCAGCAAACTAAATGGAATGTGGTAGTTAACAGGATGGTCGGCTAGTGCCACCGTAGCTGTATTGTCAACTAGGGAGCTTAAACCGAGTTCAAACACACTTCGGCTGTGCTTCCGAGTCATGATGGATTCATGGGCACGACTTCTGTTTTTAAACATAACTCAAGAAAGGTGTGCCTGTCTTGAAGATGTTTCCCAGTGAATTTCTGCGTCCATGCAGCCTGGGTTATGCACACACCCAGAAAGCCAAGACTTCTTGTATTGGCACATGAAATGTGAAAGCTCTGACAGCAATGAAGACTCTTGGGGACACTTGGAGCATTCTTTCAGGTACAGGAGCTGGCACTGGGGCTGTGTCCTACTGCCCAGGGTTCTGGCCTCACAGTATGGAGCCTGGAGTCCCTGAGAGTTTCTATTTATCTCAGATCCAAGGTTTTGGCACTTTCCTGTAGGAAGCACTCATGCAACACAGGACTCTGCGGACTTTCAGTCCTCTGGCTCTTAGAGAACCCCACAAAGTACGATCTGGCTGAAGCTACAGGAGCCTGGATACCCGAAAGGAACCAGCCAGGCCCTGGTGGGTCCTCTGCCAGCGCTGATGGGAGTTCATTGAATCAGTGAAGTTTCTGCAAAATGTTTCAACTTTCACAAATTGTCATTTTCATTTTAGTCAGAAGACGGTTTATTTATGAATGTCTTGTGAGTATATTTAGGTCTCTTTTGGCATATAATTCAAATGAAGGTTTTGTTGAATAATTTTACTTATTCAAAGGAAAGATGAGCTGGATGCTTTTGACTTTTGCTTCATTACCATAGCCCTGAACGTGCACATCTGCTGAAGGAATGCCTAACATTAAATTTTCAGCTATGCTTATTAAAATCAACTTAGATAAATTGCTGTCTTAACAGGAATGTTTACTTAATACATTAGAAAAAATCAAGTTTCTGATTCTTTCTGATTGCAATAAACTTATTTGATTTTTTTTTTTAATCCTTGGTTTAGAGACTCACTGCAAAAATGAATATATACAAAAGAAATGTCAGGAACACCAGGGATGTTTTTAACTCAAGAGCTATCACGCCTATAACTTTTGATTATACAGAAATACACAGAAAATAAATCCAGATAAGATTAAAGAAGACCCAGAGGAAGTGAGAGAATATTGTCTGCACTAATATGTTGGCTGAATAATGAATAACATTAGCTTTGAATCACAATAAACATATTTTTTAACTTAGATCTAAAATCTTAGTTCCGATAGCCTGTGTGCTTTGCAAACACATTAATGAGAGAAGCTCACTGTGAATGTGTGTGATCTGCAAATCACTTTTGAGTACCCTGTGTGTAAGTTTGTACTCTTTTATCTTAGTTTCTAAGTGTAAGCATTTTAAATTATTTGAACATTCATATCTCAGTACGGGTTTAAAAATTTGCTTTGCTTATAAATTCTTTCGTCTGATGTTTGTATCATACTTCAAGGTTGGTCAGATGTAGTTGTATTTAGGAGACTGCTGTTAAGAATAAAAGATAATTTTTGATGGACCTCGCTTGTACTTCCTTGGATAATTGAAGTTGTTCAGATTCTGCTCAGTGGTCACCTTTTTAGCTTTCTAATAGAGCAAATTCTTAATAATTCTCTTCACAATATATTTTCCTCTTTGGGCTTTGCTTATTTTCTTCTTGAATACTATTGAAAGAATAATTGTATATTCCTACACTTTAATAGGTTATTCCAGACAACGTTTCTCAAATTCAGATATTTCTTGTACGTTCAACTAAGCTGCTGGTGCAAATGTATATTTGAGTGATACCGACCAGTGGTCAAGTCCATGTCTATTTTATCAGGTGCATCTGTCACTTCGGTTTTAGAATTGCATGCTATTTCCTTCAAATCTTGTTAACCATATATGTTCAGGTAATGTTGAGGGTCCTAAATACAATGAGCTCAGAGTTTCCTTTGCTATATGTGGATGCACCTTCCTCTTGCCTATCCTTGGTGCACTTATATCTTTCTGGAGAGCAGACATGATACAAATCATCTTCTTTACTGAAAGATCCACTGGGGAAGAAAAATGTACTTGCATCTGTCTTCCTGTGGGTGCAGGAAGCATCATCGTTTCAGAAAAATACACTGTGAAAGTCACCACTGCCTTTTTCCCTTGTAGATTACTGTGACAAAATTCATTTTCATATGGTTTTATTGCATCAATGTTTCTTTCGTTAGGTTTCAATTTGGTCTCACGTCTTAATCTTTCTGCATCGATGCATTTCATTTTCAGTGTTCTTGTATAAAGATTTTTTTTTCCTACACAAAGAATCCTTGGCATTTTGTGACTTATTTCCTCAGAATATTGTAATTTATAGAAGGCCTAATGCTGATTACTCTTACACCACCCTAGTTATAATTATTGTGAAAAGCAGAGAATATTATTCGAATTTAATAATTTCCAGAGATTTTCTCACTCTAAACTTTAGGTAGGTGAACCCCCCATACAACAGAAGAAAGTTTCAGAATTCTGTTTCATTTAAAGAATCTCCAAATAGATAATTTTTCATAGGATCATAGAATAACCAAGTTGGAAGAGACCCACCGGATCATCGAGTCCAACCACTCCTACCAAAAACTAAACCATGTCCCTCAGCACCTCGTCCATCCGTCCCTTAAACCCCTCCAGGGAAGGTGAACCAACCACCTCCCTGAGCAGCCTCTGCCAGGGACCAATGACCCTTTCTGTGAAAAACTTCCTCCTAATCCAGCCTAAACCTCCCCTGGTGGAACCTGTGGCCATTCCCTCTCGTCCTGTCACCTGGGAGAAGAGGCCAGCTCCCTCCTCATGTTTTAAAGAAATTCAGTATAATTCTGATGTGAGTTTTTCTTTTTAAGACCAGCACAAGAACATCCTATTCAAGCACAGGCACACATACGTATACCAAATGGTAAAGGATTTGTGTTGGATGGTATACCACATAGGTTTGATCCAGGTTCTTTGAGGTGAATGCCACAAGCTTGTTTCCGTGGAAGTTATGGAAGAGTTCACATATTTTATTAAATTTTACTTTGTCTGTTCAGTTGAAAAAGAATACTCACAGCTTTGCTTTTTGCCCACAGTTAATCCTCTTTCAATGACAGCCCCCTCTACACGCATGTGCGTGTTACAAGAGGGTGCATGGCCTCATGGGCAGTGTTACCCACGTTATTAAAGAGCTTGAAGTTCCCTTGGGCACACTTAGGTCTTAACTAAAAGAAAAAAATTCCCCTATCTTCAACAGTTTTTCCACTGGTAAATCTGCTATCAGTTTGTACTGACTTGAACTGCACTCCTGTCAAGTCTTTCCTGGTCTTTATATAAAACTTAAGGTTTTCTGTCTCTAAGCTGCCTTTTCTGTGTCATCCTTTCCAATCAACTATGGTGTAATGGAATAGTCATAGGTAGATATCAAGCACTCAGATTTCCTTTTATCCAGATTCCCTTGTACAAAACCAGCTTGGTGATCACTCAAACTATGCAGGTTTTGCCTCCGAAAACACCATTTTAAAATCAGCAAAATACCTGCCAGATTTGGGAAGAATTCATAGTATGGTTTTATGATGCGTCGCCTAAGAGTTTTGAAAGACTTAATTTTGAATAGACTTGTATAATAATTGAATTTGAAACAGACTAACCTATTTTTAAGCAGTTTTAAGGTCTGCATATTGCTAGCTTAAATGTAAAAATTTCTTTTAGTAGTTTGTGTTTGTTTATTTCTTGCTTCATGATATTGAATCTTCTGGGAAAGTTATTTCATAGTTGATTATTAGGAAAATGTTGAGCTTCTTTGGGATCTTCTTAGCTCTCTTAAGGTCACAGAGTATCCCTTTTAACTCTTAATGTGCCTGAAAATGCATGCTTCGTGCTCTCAGACTGTCCATTGCTGGGATTCCTGGTATTGGTTATATTGCATTGTGACAAGATGACTTACAGAATGAATCATAGAATGGTTTGGGTTGGAAGGGACCTTAAAGCCCATCCAGTTCCACTCCAGGGATACCTCCTACTGGATCCCACCTCAGTCTGCTAGAACGTAACCAACGTCATCCAGCCAATGAGTTAGTCCCTAAGGAGTTTATTTAGCTAAGATCAGTTTTGATTCTTCCAGATACTGGATTTGCTGTGGTACCCACTATTTGTTGGTTCTGTTCTTGTTTTTGAAGTCCCCAGACACTTGATCTTTTGCTTTGAGGAGGAACTGAGGAAAAGTTCCTGCTTCTTCCTGTGGTATGTTTGGGAACACTGGGAAGCATAAAAAAAAGAATATAGTCTTAAAGAGGAGTCTAGTGAAAATACTCTGGCTTTATTTGTATCTAGAGATACATCTGGACTTACAGTACAAGTCATAATGAAAACTTAAAGAATTCCAGACTTTAAAGAATTAACCATATTTTGGTGTTGTGTTGTTTTTTTTTTTAACCCTGTTAAAAACATTATGAATACCGACAATGAATCTTAATTTGTCCAAGAAACGTGCTAGGACCACTTTGAAGAAATTTTACCTGCTTTGAAAATAAGGCTGCAGTAAAATGTTGCTAATTTTGTGGCTCTCCTGATTGAAAAGGGTGCGTTTCTCTGCTGATACCAAACCGGAAAATGGAGGCAAAGCCTTAAGTGTGATGAATGGTTCTACTGACTGCTTGCCTGAGAGGTACGGGACATTTTGTTTGTGTGTAAGTAATGAGCTGCTGGAGCCAAGTTCTGAGACTTGTTGGGAGTGATAGATGTACTGTAAATATACCCCAGGTTTTCGGATTTTGTTTGAAGTCTCAAAATGTGCTTGAAGACCATGGTAACAACAGCACTGTTATGGTAATGCCTGCACAGCAATATACAGGTGTGCTATATGTGAAAGAAGGCAAGTCGTTATACTACTGATAATTACTACAATGAAAGAGATACAGGAACTGATAATTAGTATTTGTACACAGAATTAAATTGCGTTCTCATACATCAAAACTTTTGGGTTTACGTTTTAGGAATGGGCATGTTGACAACATTATATTTGTGTCTACTTTTCTAGAAACTAAATTGTGGACTTATGGTCAAGACTTGTCATGTAAAAAAAGGAACTTAATGTTTCTTTAATTCTGATTAGCTAACAAAGCTTTCTGGATTTTTCTTAGGATGTTTTAGCATGGAATCAATCATAACTAGATATATTAGCATTGTATTTTAAGTAAATCCTGTTTCTTTTAGGTGTGTCTGTATGGATGTCAAAAAATAAATTCTGTGGGTGTTGATAGTTGTGAAGACATTATTACTGTGATTCTGAAAATCCTTCCTTATGCTAGATATATTATTCTGGCAACTGGAGCTGTCAGATCTGCTAGCAGATGTAGAAAGGGTCATTTCTAGCACAGAAACAATTTGGACTCTTTTGCAGAGATTTGGTCCTCTTTTCGAAATTGTGATTCATTTATATCCTCCTTGACATATATTTACAGCGTGCATTTCAGTGTGTTTCTTTTTTTGGTGTAGATTGCTTGTCACCATTAGTTTTGTGTTATGACAGCAGAGATTATACATCTTCTGACCAAGCTCTCTGTCTGATTTTCAGTTCTGATAGAAACACCTTTTTTTTTTTTTTGTCTTACTGGATATATTTTCTCCGTGAATTCTGTTAGAGTTTATGCTCTTCCAGTGCCTGAAGGGGCTACAGGAAAACTGAGGTGGGACTGTTTACAAAGGCTTCTATTGATAGGATGAGGAGCAATGGGTATAAACCGGAGGGGGCAGATTTAGTCTAGACATAAGGAGGAATTTCTTCCTGATGAGAGTGAGGAGGCCCTGGCCCAGGCTGCCCAGAGCAGGGGTGGCTGCCCCATCCCTGGAGGGGCTCAAGGCCAGGCTGGATGGGGCTTGGAGCCCCTGATCCAGTGGGAGGTGTCCCTGCCCAGGGCTGGGGGATTGGAACTGGATGATCTTTAAGGTCCCTTCCAACCCAAAATATTCTATGATTCTTTTTGTCTTAAAAAACAATAAAGTGATGTTAAGTGTAGTGTTTCTTAAGGCCTGCCATTGTTTTTTTTGTCTGTAATTCCCATTCGTGCATTCCATGATAGCACCAAATATATACAGTGTAGTGAAGTAGTCGGGAATTAAAATCCACTAAAATTCTTCAAAATTTTAAACACAGCATTTAAAGATCCTTAGCTGTACCCTTATTTTTATATAAATATAAAAGAATATATAAATATTATATATAAAATACAGTGTACATATAAATATCAGTCCCCTAAGCGTGCTTGCTGACCTTTAAACCCATCAAAACCACTGAGATCCAAATAAAGTTGTCTCATATTTCATTGCTATTATATGAGTTTAGATTTCAGTTTCCTCTTTTATTACAGTTAATGCTCAAGCAGTGCAGTCTGCGGGGCCAGGGCTGGTGTGTGCTGCGTGTTCTGCTTGGTGCACTGTCTACAGGGGCTTGGCGTCATTGATTTATTTATTTACAGCCCCAGCCTGCAGAGCGGCATCTTTCCAGTCAAGCTTTCGAATCCGCTGCTTTTAGCTCTCCGTAAGGCTCTACCTAGAGCCTTGATGTGTCTCGAAAGATGTAATGTTTACTAACTTTCTGATTTGCAGGCTCGTGAGACTTTTGTGGCCGTGGAAAGTGCAAAGCACACAGAGCTTGGAGACTTGGTGTATTTTTTAAAGCAGTTATTTTTCTATTAGCGTTATGTCATTAACATAATGCTCCCCTTTTGTAACAGACTTCTTCCAACCACTGCCTCCAGAAGCTGCTGCATTATCCAAGAGTGACTAAAGATCAATTCTCTTGAGTCCTATCAGCAATTCAAGAAGCCAGAATACTGAAGATGACATTTCACATATGTCATTCCCAATATTGGAAGGGAAGGTACCCTTCTGACACCCATGGGCTGTTAACACATTTAAGAAAAACAGTTACATATTACTGAGGGCTTGAAAACTTTTGTTAAGTAACAGACAGATAAGACTAATCTACACAGAAATGTTAAATTTTTCATACCCTGTAGGCTGTCATTCTTGTAATGCGCATTGGAAGATACATCTGTAAGTCCATTAAAGTCAGTGTTATTATCCAAATGGATTTATAAACATTAAATACATCTTCCCATAAACCATAAATAATGTAGGTCCATTTTGACCTTTCAGAAAGTCCCCATGAAACTGAAGAATGTTCATTAATAGTATTTTTGGCCAGGTTCCACATGTAGGCTGGAGGATTTTAAACAAGATTAGTTTCTGTTTGCAAGATGATGGAATCTCACCAAACACTGTTGCTTTGGCATTGTCCGAGTTCTAAATCTGGAAACTCGATAACCGAGAGGGAGTGAGCCTTGTCTGTCAAGAGAAAGCAGCTCCCAGAGCTGGGATGTGGAAACATGAAAACCAGTGCTGGTAGTGATCTGGAGAGACTCTCTGAGTAGTTGTGTGACTCTGGTAGTATAGAGGGTAACAGTCTACTTCCAGCCAAATTTTAAAAATCATCTTCCTGGACAGATTGTGGAAATATCTGGTGTACGAGATGTTCTGTTTCCTGCTGAGAGGATGAGAGGAAATGACCTCAAGTTGCACCAGAGGAGGTTCAGATTAGATATTAGGAAAAAATTCTACACTGAAAGGATTCTCAGGCACCAGCAGAGGCTGCCCAGGGAGGTGGGAGAGTCCCCATCCCTGTTGGTGTTGAAAAGTCAGGTAGATGAGGTGCTCAGGGATCTGGTTTAGTTGTGGACAGGTATGGTTGGACTCTATGATCTCAAAGCCCTTTTCCAACCAAACGATTCTATGATCCTGCCAAGCCATTTCTAGTTCTTTGGGAAATGCCTCCAGCTTCTCTGTATGTGCTGATCTCACACAGAAAGAAAAATGAGAAGAAAAAACTTATCATTTTGGAAAGATTGTTCCATGTATGAAAAAGGATATAAAAAGGGTATTCTAAATGTACTGTCCTTTGTAGAAGAGAAATAAAAAAGCAAAATGCTAGCATTCAGCAAAGAATGAAATAGTAGGGTAAAATTTTTATGGTTGTGTTAGGGATGGGAAGAAATGTTGGTGCAGCTGCTCAATCTAACAGCCACCTTCTCAAGCTGAATGAGAGAACAGTCAAATTTATCTGCGCTTGGAAGTAGTGGAAAATATTGAAATGAGCCCTAATATTTCAATTAATGTATAAAGCTGTTCGTTATTCTGTTGGGGCAGTTTCATGGTGGGTAGAAGTTCGATGTAGAGGTCGGGGAAGAGTTTTGGCTGCAGCTGAGTGTTAGTATGCGTAAGGAAAAGGGGAACGCTGCTACAGGAGCATGCAGGAAAGGAGCAGGGAAGCTTCAGGTACAACTGAAGAAGCAGTTATACTGTGAGCTAAGAGAGCTTTACGTAAAGTACTTGCTAAAAAGAGGCATGAAGCTGTGAGTGAGGAAGCTATCTCCTGCTGCTTGATTCCTGTTGTGTTCAAGAAAATTGTGCTTTAACATACAATTTTCTGTAGATTGTGCTGAAGAAATTCCACACTCCATGATCAGTTCCTCCTCTTGAGAGAAACAAGGATTTAAAGCCTGAATTTTGGAGAGATGCTTAGGTTAAAAGCAGGACACCATTTTGTTTTGATAATGACATTTGCTTATTAGTTACTGATAAATGAATAAGCAAGCCACTAACTTTTATTAGGCACTTTAACTATCAAGAGAAAGGCCGTGTTCCAAAACATATTTTTATGTGGGCGAGACAAGCAGAAGGTATAAGGAGGCTCATGGTGTGCAGGGTGAGCATTGAAGCTTTTGCAGCGTTTCTGACTCTCCAGGGTCTGTGCTGCCCTTCTTTTTCCTCACATCCTCTCCTCTTTCCACCTTCTTTTCCCCTTAGAGACACTATTTTGGCTGAGGTGTCACTATCTGGCTCCTAATGTCATCGGCCGTGCTTGATGTGCTTCAAGCCTGAATTTATGAAAATGATTGAACTGAGAACATTGCTATACCGCTGCATCTTTCTACTCATATTACGCTTCCAATTTTTTAATATATTACAAATTGAGTTATTAGCAATCCTCAATATAATTTTTTAATGAAACAAAAGCCCCTCTTAAGAGCAATAAGTTTGAAATACTCTGAAAACTGTAAACCTCCAGGTGGAAGTGGTTCAGCCACTTACAGGTGATTTCAAATGCACAAAAATGGGAAGTTTGCTTGCTGCCAATGTAGGAAGCGAACATAATTATGACTTCGCAGCTGCTTCTCCTAGAGAAAACAAACAAACAATAAGAATCACACTTTTTATTGCAACTAAAAAGGAATATGCTCAAAGGGAATGTATTTATGCCAGAAAGAAGCAGCCGTAACCACCGTAATGCTGTCCTATCACAGTCATGCCAAATGAATTCACAACTAAAGTATGAAACGTGAGAAGAAAAAACATTTCCTCAGCGTCCATTGCCAGTATAGATTAAGCTGGGGAAAAAAAAATTGAAAGAATTTTAATTATGTCAAGTCTGTGTGGTATTTAGGTACTGGCTATGTGTAATAGTGACCTGTGTTCTATACCAGACCACGGGGAGAACACTTGCATCAGAACCACTCAAAAGACCAGACTCCCAAATTAGAATCATAGAATAGGTTGGGTTGGAAAGGACCTTAAAGATCATTCACTTCCAACCCCTCTGCCCTGGGCAGGGACACCTCCCACTGGATCAGGGGCTCCCAGCCCCATCCAGCCTGGCCTTGAACCCCTCCAGGGATGGGGCAGCCACCCCTGCTCTGGGCAACCTGTTCCAGAGCCTCATCACTCTCACAGAGGAGAAATTCTTCCTTATGTCTAGACTAAATCTGCCCCTCTCCAGTTTATACCCATTGCCCCTAGTGCTATCACTACAAACTCTTGTAAACAGTCACTCCCCAAGTCTTTTCCTTAAAAAGAGCTCAGCTTTTGTTTTGTTTTCTTTTCTTTTTACTTTCAATGTCCAACAGGTTATCCTCTGTTCATCTTCTTTTGTCCCCTGTTGTTGTCTTTATTGCCTAACCACTGGATCATTAAGGACATGTGTTCCCTTGATTATTTCTCAAAGAAAACCTCTTGCAGGAGACTTTAGTGCCTTGCTGATAGAAAACTGTCAGGATGTCATTTTTTTATGTGCCTATGTGATGTACAACAGTAAAATATTAATATAATAGATAAAAATAGTTGGAACAAATACTAGCCACAGTGTAGTTTGTGCTGAATGTCATAGGGAAGCTCCTTTGGTTAATAAAGACTTGTCAGATTGCTTTCAGATGACCAGGTTAATTTTTAGATCAGAAAAATTCACTGTCTTGGTTTGAAGTATGCAATGGTCATAAATTCCTCCTTCTTCTTTCTTTATGTGCTTGTTGCTCATGGTAACTGCAGTCAAAACACCTGGTCAGCTTGTATATTAAATCAACATCAAGGCTTCTGTACCTAGGAGTTAGAACAAATTATGAAGAGAATTAATTTGCACGACTCATTCATAAAATAACTATTTTGTTACGCTTTTAAACAAGCACTTATCAGAAAAGTGGTAGGAACATATATTTATGTCTCCCGACGAAGATATTTTTTCCGCTCTTTATAGTACCTGCAGTTCATACACTGTTATCATTAATTACCCAGAAACAAAACATGTACAGTACAACAATACATTCTTTATTTGTAAAATGAGTCACATGGCTTCTATCCACACATCAGACCTATAATAGGGATATAAATAAGAAACTTAACATATGTGACCTTCTGACCACAAAGTGTTAAATTCCAGGGACTATATTGCTCCATCACTTTTTTCTTTTACTTCAATGTGTATTCATCATAGTTCTGTCGGAAACTGCATGATTTACAATTGATACTGGGTTATGATATGAATTACATTCAGATACACGGAGAGGAAAATTGTGGAGGAGCAGTTCCTGCTAAGGATGTTGAAAACCTTTTCCACTTAACCTTCAAATGTAGTGGAAATGACACAATTGTATTTAGGTAAAGTTTTATCTTTGGGAAACATCTGCTTCTGTACAAAAAACATTATCTGTTTCTGCTCAATCCAATAGTTTCTCTTAATGTTTGGATTCTGAAACCTCCAGTTCCACAAACGCGTGAACATAGTGACTTGATTAATGAAGTCTGAAAATATTGTTTGTTCTGGGCATAAGGACTTGAAATGCAGGCACAGAAGGTTTTACTGTGATGCAGATACAAATAGTTCCTTGTGGATTGGCAATATTCAGGAATTTTAAATAAAATTTTAATTTTAGCTTGACAATATCTGCCTTTGAGACAAAGGCAAACTCTGTCAAAAGTATAGTTTGCTCTCCTTCACTTTTATCTTGTTTATATTATATAGATTTCAAAGAAAATTAAGAAGCAGTATGCATTTCTTTTCAAGCCCACAATAGATATGTACTAAGAATCCTTTATGAGAAACAATCATCTGAGACCTCCAGTTCAATGCTGCAATGCTGTGAGTCCCAGTTATTCAGACAGAAGTTTATTGTGTTTTATGAGCTGCTTCTTGAGCCTATAGATTTTTGGTATTTCATCCAGAGTTTCTCCAGACACAAAAACCCCTTCCAAATTTCACAAGGCTTTTTATTTTCCTGGATGCAGCCCGTCCAGTTAAGTTGAGCAGTTCAGAGTCAACTCCTCCTCTAGCTCCCAGCCTAAGGCAGCAAACTCTGCTCTCCCTGCAGACCAAATTCTTCATGTTGTTGCAGCATATTCTTCAGTCTTTTTAAAGGATGTGTGACTAGCCCAGAATCATCAAGATGATACCCTAATATGAGCTCTTCTCTAGAAGCTTAAATCACCACTTGTCACCTTTTGTATCTTGTTGAGATTGACATTTTCTAATAAAATTTCACTGCTATTAGTCCTTCTGAGTCTATCCTGTCACTGAAAATATCTGCAAGCATAGGAGCTGCTCTCCCTTACTCTAACCGATAATCTTTTGGGATGGGGAGAAGATGGCAGAAGTGACTAAAATTCACCTTGAAGTTTACTTTGAAATGGAAAAGAAATGGGTGGAAAAAGGTTGTTTTTAAAATTTGGCTACTTTCCTAGTAAACACCTGCATTTTTGCCATCTGAAAGCTGGATGTCAACTACACACAATATCTGAATACTTATTGAGAATTTAAATTAATATACAGTTGGAGGGATTAGTTTCCCAAGTGAACGCATGTGGTCTTGTGACTGCCCAGTGCAGTCACGGGCACGAGCAGAGCGGGAGCACTGGGCTCAGGAGAGAGCGTCTGCTCCCCATCGCTTTTCTCCCAGTAACTCCTATCCATACATCTACGTAGACGTTGTGTGGTCACTGGTGCAACTTGGCACTGATGCACTGCATCTCTACTTAATAGTCTGTATTGGCTTCTTGTATTGGAATAGTTAACAGGTGTTAATTTTGTCACAGAAACCCTAATTAATTTTTAATTAACCTTCTTTTGTTCCACCAAAATGCTCAGGCGCAGATTATTTTAGATGAGATACGAAGGAACTGAGGACAAAGAGGAAATACGTGAAAATACATCATTATTCAGAATCTTAATGTATTTGCAGACTTACTGTGGAGCTCAACGTGGTGGTTAGAAGGAGGCTGAGGATTCAGAACTGATGGTGGAAATTACTAGTGTTGACAGGCTAGAGTGAGGGACAGTAATAATTAATATTCAGCTGGTAAATGTTGCTATTCAAAAATTTTACTTGCTATGAGCAACTGAAAACAGGCAGAACAGTAAAAAAAAAGCCGGGAATTTAAGAGTTAGTGGACCGTTAGCTTTAGAAGTTTAAAGATAGCAAACTGTTTCTGAAAAAGAGATGTGATACATTTAAATGGTACCTAGCTCAGCTCAAAGGAGGAGGGGAGTTCTGCATTGAAGGTAATTGAAGGCAGCCTTTGAAATGGGCAGAGGAGATGGCTCTTGACCCCGGCTTATTTGGAACTCGCAGCAATGCACAGGGACTTCACCATCATGATAAATGATTTGAGTTTTCACTAGGTGAGTGTTGTTTATGCTGACTCCCTGATATTTCACTGCCAAGAGGTCAGCCGCTGTATTTGAGCGCAGATGAGAGTTACTTGAAGATGAATCCAGGTCTGGACACCTTGCAGAGAGCAGCACTTAAGGACTGTGTTAGTAGCAGAACTGGGTGGTTTTTGCTTGATATTAGATGGATGCCTGTGATTGAAACTGCCACAGAATTGGACATCATTGATGTCTGAGTAGACAATCCCGCCTGAAAATCAGAGCATGAATCAGTGATTTTTTGGCTCTTGACAAGGGATGTGATAATGACCAGACTGGGTAACAACCATCAGCTTCTGACTCGTTAGGATTCCAAATCCCCAAATGTTACAGGGGGTTGATGACTGAATAAAAAAAATACGAGAGGCTGGAATTCAGCAGTGCCCAGTGCTCTGAAGACGCAGCATCTTGAAAACCCAACGGAGTGTTTGGTCAGAGGAGAATACAATCACGATCTTCTGTAATGCAGAGGGTATTACAGTGGACTGTAAATAACTTCGATGTTTAATATTGGGGATTACAGCAACAAATTAATGCACTGCAAAAGTCTTTGTGGGGAGAACACAGGAAATCTCAGCATTTTTATGAGCTGCTGCTTAACCCAGTAACGCAGAATGCTGAGTGGATGGATCTCAAGTGTTCCCTGAGTCTGTGCACATCTTGACTTAACCAGTTGACACCCAATTGTTCAGTGAAATTAGAGATGAAACCAAACCCCAGTATTTAATTGACGAGGTAGATTATGTTCCCAGTGATTCAAGGACGTTTAGGCATAGAAGCTTGGGCCAAATTTAAATGTGAGAATATGTTTGAGATAAATCAGTACACAAGGATACAGGGTTCTGCTCTGTTTCCATGCCTTTGCATTGTTGCTGAGATCCCTCAAACTTTCTACCTTCATTTCTCAACTGAAAAATGGACATGACAATTATTCTGTCTTTTTCCTGACCATTTGGGGTTGTTTTTTTGATGTATTTACAGATCTAAATATCATAAGGCTGTAAATAGTAAAGTACTTACTGACAAAATCTGAAAAACTTGCATGAACTGTGAACTGAAACTGCTAAAATTTTCTTTTGAATTCTCCTTTTTTTTTTTTTTTGTTTGTTTCTCTCACAAGGGATTTCATAGGGAGGTATCAGTTTCCTACACACGATAATTAAGATTCATATGACTAACTTGACTTGAAATTCAGTAGAACGTTCATATAACCCTCTAGCGGTCCCCAAATCCTGCGTTATTAGTCTGAAACTGGCAAGTACAGAATAGCAGAGAGAAAACTGGGGCAGATAAGTTCAATATTAATGCAAAAAGATGCAGAAGAACTATAGCGAAAAATAAAAATAAACTTTCTTTTCCTATGCAGTAGAAGTACCTCAGGCAAAAAAAAGTTATTATAATACACATTGAACTTAACTGAAATATACATCTAAACCTTTAAACATATTCCCCTGTTTTTAATGTTAGAAAATATTCACTGTAGTCAGTAAATTAGGCAATGACTGAAGACGTTGTGAGCTATGACATTTATTTTGTAGTATTTCTATATAAATACAGGAAAAGAGCTCTCTCTTCTTTATCTCTTCTAATAGTTTAAAATAATTAATGCATGTCCACCAGGAATAATTTGTATTTACAATTGAAAGATAAGACAGACACCTTCAACAAATGAGCTTCTAGTATAAATAATGCTAACGTTTTAATTATCTTGCCTTTTTGTTTTACTTCTGAACAGAACAATCTAAGAAAAATATTTCCGTGCTTCCATTCCAAAATCAACTTGAGCGTGACATCTGTCTGAATTCCTTCCTTACAGATATTAGATGGGAAAATAATAAATGTTTTTAACAGGATTTTATTAACATTTGAAGGCAATTGTTGACACTAGTAAAAGTGGCATCCTTTTCATCTCTTTCTGCTTTTCCTCCCAACATTCAGACCTTTGTGACCATTTTTGTTGTTACTGACCACCTCACTCGGTTATGGATGATGTAAAGTCAATTCCTGAATGTTTGTCTTATTCATTCTTATTTTGCATTGTTGACTTATTTGTACAGAAAAATATAAATTGGTAACTTTTCAGAAAAAAGCTTCTTCTCAGAAAAAGAATTTCAGAGCTTTTACCAGTGAACTTGGTTTTTGTTGGTTGGATTTTGTTGGTTTCTTTTTCTTCTCTTAGATATCCTGTCCTTTTGAATTTTTTTCCACTTAACATATGGTCCCTGTAAGAAACACAGCCTCCAGCATTTTAAAAATTTGGGCTGCATAGTGATTACAAACTCATGCAAAAGAGGAAAATATTTATGAGGAAGACAAGGAAATGTTTGGTGAAAGCCATATTGTATTTTTACATTTAGTTTGAATTATCCTCTGAATTAAATTTACCATTTTCAAGTTTATAAATTACAGTATGATTTATTTTGAGGAATTCTGAAAAAAAATAGCATTTATTTTACTTTTAATGTTAAGAAAGGAGTTAAAAGGCCTGAATATTGCCCACAGATTATTTCCTTGTGGTATTTCTAAATCCTGCTTTGGGTATTTTTGTTTTGTGTTTTCCCTCTTTATCCACCTTCTGAGTTGTTTATAGATCAAAGATGGTTGAAAAATTCTGTTGAGCATTTAATCTATATTTTGATGACCAAGACCTTGAACCTTTTAGTTGAATGCTGGGGGTTGTTCAATGTTCTTTGAACCTAGATTATACAACGTTTTCTCTTTGATTACAACTTTTCATTGCATAATAGCCAATACTCCCCTTTTTTATCTGAGATAGTCTGGTTTAGAGTATCCAGAACCAAAAACCATTAATGAAGGAATTCTGAGCATGGGTCTCTAATAAGCACAAGTTAGAGGGCAGCGTGTTCTGTGCTGAATAGATGTATACGGCAAGTGCTTTGAATCAAGTCACTAGGAGGAAATGATCTGCAGTCTTCTGCTCGAGCACGTGTTTAGATGAGATTAAAAAAAAAAAGAAAGGAAAAGCAGATTTAAAGGCTTTATTAGACCTCAAAGTGGGAAGCAGATGTAAAGTTTAAGGGTAGTAATGCTTAAATTCTCATGTAACTGCTCAGAAACAGACATGTAATACAAGACAAACAGTCATCTTTGAAATTAAAAGCCATTATGATTTCGGTCTTGCCACAAAATCAATATCCTAGCCTAATTCAGCAAAGCCAATAAAGAAAATAAAAAGAAATAACAAAAATATCTTCATGAGGTCAGCATGGCAGAGAAACTTATACTACAATATAATTTTATGTTGTTCAGTGGTTTACTGAACAATAGGTTTCTTTTATCTCTTGAAGTCCACAATAGGTCCCGAGAAAAATGAAGCACTGAGGGCTCAAAGCCCCTGCATCAGCTTGTCACAAACAAAATTAAAATGAACTCTTAACAACTGATTATATTTTTTCTTGTCTAAATTCTCTCCTTTTAATTGAATAAGATGAAACTGTAGTAATCTGTTAAAACCTGTTCTGTCCCTTTTCGAAAAAGGAGAAATTTTGATTTTGGGTGTGTCAATATCTTGTTTCCTTTTAGAAGAAAGACACCTAGAAAAGGAGCCGTCGTCGTCCTCTTGTTTCCTACACATCATAGAGACAGAAAGGGTTTTCTTTAGGACAGCTGCAATTATATGCATATACCCATACCATGCGAGTCATTCGACAGAGTCACAGTGGCATGGCTAGAAAAGATGGTCCTTCGTGTCATTAGAAATGTTAAGATTTTATTTAGAAGGATTATGTTCTGCTGAGGTCAATGCATATGTGCTGGGTTGTAAAAAATCCATAATAGTCTCTTTAATATGGGGCTTTAAATAGAATCTGCAGTAAAAGCGGTTTTATAGTAGTTAATTCAGGAGAAATCTAAATTGTAATTTTAGGACTAATTTAGCTATCAAGGATTGATTGCACTTAATTACTTAGGGACTTAACATAGGCTCCCTGAGATTTAGGAAGTAGCTATTACACTATTGCTATTGTGTATATTTCTAAAAGTGTGGGATTTGACTACTAAATTCTGCTTTTAGTTGCAGTAGAGAATAGCTTGAGTAAAAACTCTGAAATAAACCAAAAAATCTTTAGCTCGACACATCATTTCTCACTTGCCAAAGATCAGAGTTTGTCCTTCAAAATACATCTCCACTGAGCAATGAGATGTTATGAAAGCTGCTATTGTCTCTCTTTCAGTTGACTAAATTAGCTTGAGTGGAACATCACACCAATCTAGATGTACTGCTTGTAAAAAAGCTAGTTTGAACACCTGCGCGTGGCAATGTATTGTGCTTACAGTTGTCTTTTATCGGGATTTCAATTTGTCACACAGTTTCAGCCACGTAGTGCCACTTTTACTCCTCGGCAATTCTGTTCTGGATATGAAGCTTGATAACGAATGCCGATAGATAATTCTTTAGTATCCCTGCAAGAATGCCATCAGCAATAGCCTAGAAGTGCCAGACTGATAGCCCTGACTACGGCTGATTAAAAGACGTAGGGTATTATCTTCTCTTACATATTCATAAATAAAAAGGAAATTTACAGCCCTTCCTATTTAAAGACCACACCTAAGTCTGCTCACATCAGTAAAAGTTCTGATGATTTCCGTTGTAGGTGACTTACATTGCATTGTATTTCACAGGTAGTTTTGGCTGAAGAAAAGAAGCTGCAAGATTTAGCAAGCATTGGAAAAATGGAATCTGATTTGAAATCAGACATTTCTCGCTCTTAGTAGAGGATGAAAAAAGGAAGTTAGGTCTTTGGGTAATTGTGGAGACAGCTATCCCAAATCAAGACAGGGAACGTTGTGCAAAAGGTTGTCCACTAATACATCCAGCTGACAGGGAGATGTTTCTAGCTGATTTCTGACATCCAGTGTGTTAGTACAAGAAGTGGATGAATAGGAAGGAAATATACTTTAGAAAAAGAACGGAAATTGCCATATGTCACCGCTTCTTAGAAACACCAGTTTACTAAGTAAATGTAAGGAACGGAGGAGTCTGTCTTGTATAATTTCTTTCTGATGGGGAATATGTCTCAGGGTGGAGAAGTAGTTTGTGTTGGCTGGCATACACGATTAAGACTGACTCAGATACAGGTATATAATTGTTTTCTTCTTCTGAAGCAAATGAATGGTGGAGGGTGCAGGCTCTGATGTTACAGATGCCGTTTCATATAATCCCTGACTAAATGGGCAAACACACAGAGTCACTTTTTGAGATCTAAGAAGGAGCAGAAAGATCTTTAAAAATTCAACAACGATAGAAGGGTGATTTGATAAGACACAGTTAAAACCACAAAGACCATTCCTGGAACATCTGAGAAAATGAAACCTGCTTGGTACTCCTTCATCACCATGCATGCACCCTCAATTAAAGCAGTGCCCCCGATAGCAAGCAGTATAATCTGCATTTTATTTCACTCTTGAGCAAAATAACAAGTTACTCAGGCCTGCGGCACTCATGAGTGATATGGGCCGTGTAATATCCTCTCCATTGAGTTTCCTATTATTAAGCTTGAAATAAAGAGTTCAAAATTAACTGTGACAATGATTTTTTTTTCTAGTGTTGGCATCACCATTAGCTTCTGCAGTTTACTGCTAATAAAACTTTAAATTTGCTATTAGTTGTAATAACCTTTTTGCCACCTTAGCTGTAGAAATTAGACAAAGAACACTGCCAGAACATGGCTAATGTAATTTTGTAGATGCATGGAAGAACTGACTAGAAATAGTGGCTATTATTTATGAAGTGTTAATACAATAAAGCACAATATTGGGAATTCAGCTGATTAATTTGAAGCACATGCTTCTTCTAACAGGTATCAGTCTTTCATGGTTTGCATATCTAGCTGACCAGCTTTACCTGCAGTGTGTCAAATGGGAAGGTGTTCTCTTTGCAGCTGCCAGGCTGGTTTGAAAAACAGACACAGGAGTGAGTACAGGCCATTTCATGTTTCTGAAGCACTGCCAAGATCTGTTTGGAATGGTTGTTAATGAGGCAAAATCCTGAAAAACTTTCAGATTCTGAAAGTATCACCCAGAAAAATTTTATAAGGTGCTATCCTGATCTTGCCTATGCTGGTGTAAATAAAAAATGACTGTGCTCAGGTGACAGGACTTGTACAGCAAGATAAGTTGCGGAACTGAAATCTGCAGCTCAAAATCCACTTTGTGATCGTTGCAATATCTGTTTTATCCTTTTGACATCTTTTCTGAGCCGCTGGTTTTTCAAGATTCCTAGGTGGAATTTGCACTGAGGCAAGGAATTCAGCACCTTTCCTCTGATATCGTGCCATCGCGAAGTACAGATTGTTAAATATCAGTAAATATCAGAAAAGTATTAAGGGTAGTTGTACCGATAAGGCAAAGGAGAAACACTCAAGCTGCAACGCAGACAAAAACCATTCATATCCTCTTAACTGGAGTATTTTAAGTAGATATACAAATTCCATATGACCGTGGAGTCACAGAATCATAGATGCACTAGATTGGAAAAGACCTTTTAGATCATTGAGTCCAACCATTCCTATCTGCCACTAAACCCTGTCCCTGAATCAGACCAGTCCTGACAGGATACAGGGGGGATGAGAAGCCATGTGAAGTAACCAGTACAGGAATCTATTGATGGTGACTATTTATCAAATACCTCTTTTCACATGGTTTTTTCAGCTCGGAATACTGACTTTAGGATAGGTGCCTATGCATTTCCTCTAAGATGTTTCATCTAAGTGGATGGTCACTTACCCTCTTTGAAATTATGTGTCATTGGTTAGTGCACTTAGGCAGGATGTGAATTTGAGTTCACATCCAAATCTTTTTGCTTGCCTGGAACTTGATAACTTAGAGACTGTATGCTGCTCTAGAGACAGATATCTAGGAAGGCTGTTAATTAAGTAAAAAAAAAAAAAAGAAAACGGGAACCTAGGAGATAATAGCTCTGTAATCTAGGGAATGTAATGCCAGGAAGAGGGGTTTCAGTCAGTGCTCCATGGCAGTGAGGGTTCTGTGGCAGTTGTTAAATACATATAAAATCAGACTTCTAGGTAGCATCTCACCTCCGACAGAGGAGATACAAATATTTAATACACAAAATAGCCAGATCTCTCTTGTGGCATTGCTCTGGTGTAAGTATTCTTTAATTCTTCATTTTTTTAATGTGTTACAACTGTAGAAGAGGTAGATACCGTTCTTTCCCTTTCCTCTCCCTATTTCTTCCCTGCATTACCATGGGATGCTTGGGCAACCTCTGCAAGATGAGGGAAGTGAATATGAATGCCATGAAGGACTCAGACAAATAGAGCCAGTTTTTTCTAGGACTAAAGCAGCCTGAGTGCTACTTTGATGCCTTTCTTTTTGATCATCCAGTGAAATTAGAGCAAGAGAAAGCAACAGAGAGTTGTTGGCAAAGAAAGAGAAAGAAGGAAGGTCTTGTTGATGCTCATCATGCGCATTTTGTCTTTCACCACTACCTCATCATTACTTCACAGAAACCATGCAGCAAGTAATGAACCACGGGAATAGCAAAAAGAAGTTAATTTAGTGGAAGCTAAGGCCGACGCATGATCACATGTGTCAGAAGAATTCAAGAGACTGCATGAAAGCTGATAGATAGAGAGGAGTGATGGGGCTGAGGATGGGATAGGCAGTACAGGGCTGAGACATTCTTTCTCTGCTAATTTGTTCTGTTATCTTTTACTGTAGACTTTGCTACCATTTTAAGAGAAAAATTATAGCTAGATGATCAAAATCAGTATTATTTTGAAGAAAAAAATATAAAGAATTTTTTGAGAGTATTTTTTCCTCTTTCATTCTTTCCTCTGCCCCTCTCTGTCTCTATCTCCTGCCTACTCTCCCCTTAAACTCCCAGCTTGTTTTTTTTTTGTAAATCGTCTAACGCTTCTTTCATTAATCGCAGCCCAAATTACTCTGATTATATAGTACCACCTCTTTAAAGTGCTCGGCCAGCAAAGAAATCTTTTTAATGATGATGCACTACACATCGTACAAATATGCAGTTTCAGTTCTTTGAGCAGCATTTGTAGTTCTTAGTCTGTTTCTTCCTCATACATCTTAAATTAGTTTTTTATTTTAAATAATTTAACTAACGTGCCTGAAAACATGGCTGCGTGGACACGTATACTCATTACCTTGATGTGTTATCTGAGAGAAATCCCAGCAGTGAGGATGACGATGAAACGTGTAGTATATTATCTTGCAGAAGGTCATTCTGATTTGCTCTTCTCAGTGCTGCTGTCGAGAAGTCAGTGCTCCCAGCACTACCTGATAGCATGTGGGTGTAGGTGTTGATAGATAGGCTTGGATGCTTCTTGAGCAGTGAAAGGTCACTTTTAGAGCAGTGAAGAAATACTTTTTAATTGGAGGGGCACCAGCTCTAGCCTTCAAGCTCTGTTGATGTTAATTCTCATAGTAATAATATGTTTGAATATATCGTGAATAATTTCTAACTGGTGCTAGGCAATGCACTTTCTGAACTTCCAAGTTCAAGGAGCTGTTTTGAATTTCCACTTGAAAATGCTGTAGGTATCCTTGTGTGTGATGTCTGAGAAAATCTCTGTCGCTGAGTAGCCTGAACATGCAAAATATGTTCTATTCCATGTACTGTTCTTCCTCCCTTGAGGATAAAATGCTGGGAGGGACAGCATGATTAACAATATTTTATCACCAAAATCATGGATTTCCTATAACTTGCTTTTGTGCATATCTTGCTATTTTAGTGCTGTGTTTTTTTAGGGGTATCAAAATTAAGAAGTATTTTAGACCTCATTCCTAATGTCCTCAGCTCTGTTTATGTGCTGAACACTCAAGTCAGTGGAAACTGTCGTGAATGAAATGCTAAAAGTTAAATGTCTAATTATTCCCAGGAATAGGAGTAGGTGACACCGAACGTTTTCTGGATTGCTCTTCAAACACACTGAAGCCAGTGTATATATCAATCAGACATTTTCTTTTCATGAAGATTTTTTTTTTTGGACCTGGCGAGGGAAGAAATGGAAATTGTATCCATGCTGCTTTTGATCTTTCAGGGTAAATCGGGTGTTTTCCAGCAATTTTTGAAAAATACTTCTTGACCTTTACAAGCTTTATCTGAATGACACAGATAAGGTAGTGGTCCTGCTGATGGGATTAAATACAGATGTTGCTAATATGTTATCACCTGATATGCTTTGGTTGTGGTGTCATTACCTTCGGGGGTATTCCTTCATAAGAGATACCTTCAGTGAATCATCTTTTAATTAAAAATGTAATTTAAGTTTTCTTCTTTCCCTGTACCAGTGAAATTCCTATACTGAAATGACACTCTTTTCCTCTTTTGCCTTCTGTCCTCTTCTTTACATTTTGATTGTCCATTTCAACCAGACCAGCATGTGCTACTTTAGGTGGAATGAGCATACATAAAGACTTAACATGATCCTCTTCTGATGCAGCAGTTCGAAAAGGATACTGAGTTTTAAGCTGAGAGACGATGACCAGCTTAGCTTGATGGGAAACATGCTGGAGAGTTAAAGTCAAAATTAGGACATTTTTTGACTGAGATGCACTGGAGAGAGAGAGAGAGAGAGAGAGAGAGAGAACTGGATATACAGCAGCATAAAATTCAAATTGAGTAGATATGCAAAATAAACTTTAATCAAAATTTATGGAAGTCTCTCGTTAAAAGAGAAGGCATTGCTTAAAGTGTCCAAGTCTGTCCAGTAGTCCTTGTCTGTGGGTACTTGTGTCATTTATTTCTGAATCAGCGCAGTGGGGAAAGCAGCAGAGGAGGGCAGTGTGGGCTGTGGATGTCCTCGTCCTGTGGGGAGGCTGCTGTACGCTGGGAACACTGCAGGGTCACCAGTACTCTTGCTTTAAGCTCCGTTTCCTTCCCCTGGCTTTGGGTGCTCTCTAGCTGGCCTTATCAACTGTCTGGATTACATCCCTTTTTCAGGCTAGATGAGGCTTTTGTCCAGAAATTAAGTTTTGTGGATAAAGGAGAAACAGAGGAAGAAGATAAGGAAAAGTATGAAAAAGCTGCTTTCACTGCAGTTTTAATTTTGTCTAAGTAAGTAGGGTTGTAGGAGCAGTAAAATTCCAACTAATGACAGAAACAATTGTTTTTTAGTGTAACTTAATTATCTTAATTGATTTGACAACTTGAGAGAAAGGGGGCTTTGTATGGATGAGTGTTAGCTGGAGAGAATTCCCGTGGAGTGGGGACAGGAGCTGCAGTTTAGCACCACTGAGAGGAGAAAGATCAGTAGGATGTACAGTAAGAAGACTGTAATGGGCCATAAAACTAAGGGTTTTAATGAGTTCATGATTTTTAGTATCCATTACTTACTGAGTTCCTGGATTAGCTTTGGAAGGTATTCTGTAAATCTTGTGTGGGTGTGAAGGCTGAAAGGTCACCAGGGAGGGCCTGTTTTGTGAAATGTTTTCCTCCTAATAGCTGTATTCTTTCTTTTTATCGATCATATGAATTTAGTTTGGCACAAAATATGTGAATTGTTTTTCAAGTGGTTGCTATGAGGACAATGTCCTCCTCGGTACAGAGTTATCTAGATGGCAAAATAACAGCCCATGCCACCATAGCTTGACTAAAAAATGTATAAAACCAAAAATGACTCCAAGAGGCTTTTGGCGTGCGCTTATACTTCCTTAGCCTGCTCTCAGATGCAGATTTTTTCCTAATAGCTAAAGTCTCCAGGATATCCAACAATTGCATGCTATTAAAAAAAGGAAAAGGGTTTTGGAGTACTCCAGAGAAATAAAAGTTCTAAGGAAAGTTAATAGGTTTTATTTGGACATTTTATCAAGTCTGAAAGAGAAGAAATAAACTCCCCGGTGAAGTATCATTAGACATAACTGCTAGCAGTCGGAATAACAGCTCTGGCACCGGCAGGTCTTGCTCTCCACCGCTGGCTTGTGGCCTTAGCTCTGTCCTTGTCCCAGCTCCCGTGAATCCCTTAGTGAGCTGAGGCAGCTTAACTGTCATGACAGAAAACTGTTTGGATAGTTTACAGGATTAAGTTTATTCTGACTTGTTGAGCTCATTTGGCTTCTTGCGTGGTTGGGTAAAAGCTGTAGGCAGTGAGAGGAAGGGGAATGATGACAGGAGGGTGGGTGAGGCGGGCGCAGGGCACTGGCAGAGCAGGGCACCTTCAGCAGCGACCAGGCATCTGGTCAGCTCAGGTATTTCATCTGGAAGAGCCACTGGTTGGGTTGGACGAGTGCATCAACACCTTGGCACGTGGGCCAGCTGGACGGCTTGAGAGGGAAGGGAAGGGCAGCTGAGGGACAAGGGAGTGAGAGGCTGTTAGCAGGAGATGCTATATTGAGCCGTAATGAGCATCTCAGCCAGAAGTGTGTTTATTTTTTCCAGTTGGATAGGACTATGAGTTTCAATTTCTATGTCTTTTGAAGGTACTTTGTGGATCTCTGTGGTGAGCAGAAGGGAGAGCAAGAGGTTTGAATATTTACGAGTGCTGAAGAGTGATTAAGCAATCGGAAAAGGGAGAGTTGTAAAAATATTGGTGAAGACTGCAAAGAGCTTAACACACAGTTCTCTGCATTGATAGCAGGAGCTGAGGGAAAGCCCCACATTTTTTTTTTTACCTAAAAATACTATTTGTTGTTAATGCTATTTCTTAGCAGCTTCAAGAGAAATTGCTCTTTCACTATTCTGGAGCTTTTAGTTTGTTCTTTAAGGTCCACAAGGCAAAAAGTGCCAGCAGACCAACCACACAGAACAATCATTCAAGAACGACTAGGAGAAATTGCCCTCAAACATTTCATCATTTGAAAAGCTAGCTTTCCACTCAGAGAGGACAACCAGTCTACTAGCTATAAAATATAACTAGCTCCGTTATTGCAACAAATCAGGCGTCTGGTGGTAGGCACAGAGAACACAAGCTTCAATATAGAGTCAGCTCCTGGTGTAATTCTTGTTCTTGGAAGCATTTAAGGGAGGCTGGAGTGTTGTCGCAGCGTGAGATGTTATTCTGCTGGCTGGTGATGTCCACAGTATGTTTTATCTTTTCATTTAATAAACTCACCCCCCCCAAATACAATTAAATACAAATAAAGTAAGTGTCAGGAGAATGGAGGAATGCTTGAAACCATAAAGCAACCGTAACAAATTAGGTTATATTTGCCTGACTCTTGAGATAGCCTGAAATAGCAGTGTTTTTACCAAGCAACTCAGATTTAATTCCCAAGTCCTATTACTTGAACGCCTCTGTCCAACACAATGCTTCAGAGATTATGTTGTGGATAAGTAGAGACAGACAGGACTTTTTGACACGTGTAGGCATTTCACAGCGAGTAACTGCTGTGCTCCCTCCTTTATTATAATTTCCATTTTTAAAGAGAGAGAAGGAAAACTAAGTGTTCAAAATACATGTATGGTCCTGGAAGCATAAAGCTGCAGGAGAAGGGTATTTGCATTTGTATCACTTAAGGAAGGCCCTTGGTCATAACCCTGAAAAATCTTACAATCGTGGTTTTATTATGCAAAGGAAAACTATTTTAGTAGGCTTCAGGGGCCTCTTGGTTTCTGGGAGCGTAGGCTATAAGAAGTCAATGTTATCATGTTCATAATAAGAAGGTCTTCATAACATATTTCCCTCTTCACATTGCTGCTAGATTTATAATATTACAAGCTACCAGAACAACCAAGTGTGTCTGTGTTTAAAATACGAACTTTGTTGTGTAGTGACTTATCACTCAATCCTAATGCATTTTTTGTTTTGTTTCATTTAATTTCATTTTGTGGCTCATTTCTTGCTCTGCACTCCCAAAGATCTTCAACTCTGTGCTTTCTTTCTGAGTCACGAATGAATTTTTAAAATAAGCACTTGTACTGTGAACCATAAAGCAAAATAGAGAGATGGAATCAAAAGAGGAAGGTAATTTACTTTTAGTGTTCTGCAAAGAAACTTTCACTTGGCTTTTCCTGTTGTTCTGAAGCTGTGAAAATCAATATAGAAACATATATTCTGAAGACAGGTCATCTGTGCATGGGTGTTCATAACGGTGAACTCAGAAGGCGATACTTATGCCCTGCCTAAGATGAACTCTGTTCACTAAGTGTCCTGATAAAACTACATTTTAGCTGTAGCTATCCATTTCAGTGGCCTCTACTTTTTACAGTTTCAGGTTGCAATCTTTTATTATGGATTCGCTGACAGATCAATATGACACAAACAACATAGGCTTGAGATGTCAGAATGCATTTTTTTGGGATAGAAAGGACACAGCATCCACCAGAAGCCTCGTAAATGCTACTTTCCTGTTAAGTAAGCCCAGGTTTCCTTTTAAGTTTCCCTCCAATCAATCCATCCCTGAACATCTTTATTTTGAGATCTTCTTGGCCAGTCAATGTTATGGAATTGACGGAAACAGATTTGAAAAGTGAGAGCAGAAGTTGTTTGCCATGAGAAAGAGGGAGTAGATGGGAGATGTCCATATCGTAATGAGTGAAGATCGCAGCATGTGTGCTCCATTATAAACTTTATTATAAGCCAGGATGAAACTTGCCAGTTTTAAACTGACAGCATGAAAATAAAGAAGAGAAGTAGGGGTTCTGTAAGGAGACTTCAAAACTTCTGAGAACAGGTGGAAATTGCCATAAAAGATTCTCTGTTATGAAGCTGTCTGGCAGAATAAAGACAAACCCCGGGGCCACTTTCTGCTGTGGATAGAAGAGAAAGCTGGTGGGTCTATGAGGACCCAGTGGTGCCAGGAACAGGTTGCTGGGTGCACCATGGATTCGCCTGCCTGGGGCTACAAGTGCAGCCTGTGAAGCCCTCTCTTGTAGAGACTTCTGGTTGTCTTCAGGATCAAGAAATGGTGGGACCAATTTTCAAGCTTTTCCTGAAATTAGGATATATCTGAATCAGACTCATAGAATGGTTTGGGTCAGAAGAGGCATTAAAGCCCATCCAGTTCGAACCTGTGTGCCAAGGGCAGGGACACCTCCCACTGGATCAGGTTTCTCCAGCCCCATCCAACTTGGCCTCAACACCTCCAGGGATGGGGAGTCAATGACTTCTCCAAGCATTCTGTGCCAGTGCCTCACCACCCTCACAGCAATAAATTTCTTCCTAATATCTAGTCTAAATCTCCCCTCTTTCAGCTTAAAACCATTCCCCTTGGTCCTATCCCTGCACTCTCTGACCAAGAACCCTCTCGTGTACCTGCTTTAAGTACTGGAAGGTGGCTATAAGGTTTCCCCTGGAGTCTTCTCTAAGTTGAACAACCCCAACTCCCTCACCCTGTCCTTTTATACTGGTCCCTTCACAGGACTATTTTTCCCTCCTCACAACCTGGCTTCATGTAATTTTAAGAAGCTCTCTTTGCCAGTTTCTTGAAATTGGCAACAGTTGGAAAAAACATCTAAAGAGATAACTGATACACATCTACTATGAAAAAATTATTGTCCTAATAAGCATAATATTGACCCTCATCAAACCAAGTGTCCAGTTTCTCATAGGTCTGTTACCAATTATTAACTTGGACTTTCCCCCTCTTTATTTTTCCTCTCAACGTATGATGAACCCCGTTAAACTGCTTGTGGACTCACAGCTGAGGAAAGACTGTAGAAAGACTGTTTATCTATTTTCTTTTCATTTATAGGTATGCTTTTCTGGAATTGTAACCATAAAAAAAAAGACATCAGTAAAAGAGCAATAAAGATATCCTAAATATTCTTGCTGAAAATATTTGTTCTGGGAAAAAAAAAAAAAGTACTTGGTAGTTTGCTGGATAATACAACACAGTGTTCATTTTGAGTGAGTTCAGTGCATGAAAAGAGTTTATAATAGTTTCTGTGTTTTTTTTCTGAGATGTCCTCCTTTCACGAGATCTTTTTTCTTAAATACCCATCATCAAATGCAATCTTCTATTTTCCCAAAGCAAAACAACAGTATTTTTAAAGGTCAAACTATATCTTTTCCAGTTTGAGGAGCATCTCAAAGGACCAGACTTTATGAGCAAGGAGATACTCAATCTTCTGTAATTTAACTAGTTGCTTAAAAAATTATGTTCTACAGAACTGTCTGCTTCCAAAGGCAGCTACGGGGAGGTGGGCTTGGGCTTACCTTCTTGCTTCATGAATACTTCCAACGTGCTTTACTGAAAGAAAAATGCTTTCAGACGAAGGCTGTATAAAAGGAAGGGTCTATTATGCCTCATGTTCAGAAAGGAGCCTGCAGAGATACCCTGAAAGAACATGGGAGAGATTCCTTTGTCTCTGTTAAACCTTTTTTTATGACTGGTTCTATTAAACAAACAAACAAACAAACAAAAAACAATGTGGAAATCTTATTGCTGAAGGACTTTCAGAAGTGTTTCAACTGTCAGTTCTCATAGATTCTGTTAATTGCTCCCTCTCATGAGATCATTGGTAGCTGAAATGTGAGGTTGATTTGTGTACATGCTGGGTAAGTTGGAGCAACTCTTGCAAGAAGAAGAGCTCATGGAGTCTTCTCTTGTGGAATACCATTTATTTCAGTTGAAATACAATTTCTTTATAAAATAAATGTCTGGGGATTTTATGTTTGTGTTGGGTTTTTGTTTTTTTTTTGTTGATGTTACTGTTTTTTTCCTCACCCAATGGAGGGTTTTCCAAATTGCCTTTAGCAAATTCATATTTTTGAAATGACTCTTAAGGCAGAATTTTCTTGGCGAGGTCAGCTCCTGTACTGCAACTGTGTGTGCATTGGGTGGCCTGGAAAGGTGGTTTTAATTTCAAACTGTGAGTTCTGTGTGAGCTTGGTATTTCTGAATCGTATGCCAGCGTGTGTAGGGAAGTGTGCGATAGTATGGGCAAATATGCAGATGAGGGTAAACAAATATAATAGTAATTACTTGAATGAAAAAGGTGAGAAATTGAAGTGATAGAGCCCTGGATTCTTTTTCAGTGACTCACAGTGCCGATGTTGTACATGTTCCCAAGAGTTAGCAACTCTTGGAGTGGAGCTGTCAACATCTTATTTATATTCAGTCCCTCATATTAATGGCAATTGCTGCTGCATTTTGTTTCTTTTTTTAAAAAGAAAAAGATCTTTTGTCTGAATATTTTTAAGATGGCACAAGAAAAGTGGCATTGTTTGAAAATCCCAGTAGTGTCGTAATGAGACTTTACATAAACATTAGATCAAGAAACCACAAGCTGTCTGTGAATTATTCTGGGAAGTTTTTTAACGTGGGATATATGACATTTTTTAAGTATTTATAAATGTCATCTCCTCTGTTATAAGGAAAGCTAATAGACTGTTTTGCAGACATTTCAGCTCCAAAAAGCAATTGCTTTTGTAATCTATTTCTATAAAATCGGCAAAAGTGGAAGCAGACGCACTACGGGTCAATACAGTGAAAGGCCTCTCTGCAGACAAAAGATTCACAGTCCATTAAGTTTCAGGTCTGCCCTGATATGGATTCCTCTGATGTATTACTATTACCTCCTATTTTTGTTGACTCAGTTACTATGTCAGCAAAACCAAACATTTTGGCTTGCGTCCCAGCATCAAGCTGTCTATGGAGGATGCGTGTTCCCCTCTACCACCATGACAGTAATGAGGAGCCGGCATTAGTCTGATTTGCATAATTGTGCGCTTCTAACTTAGACTCTGTGTCAGTAGGAGACAACTTATTGTGATGATACTCACTGCACATAATTCGTTTTGTGTGATCAGCATTTATTTATGCAAATTTCATCATTACAAGAGGTCATTTTCCAACCTTCTACCATGAAATTACTTTCTCTGCCAATGAACAGTAAGAAAACACCATAGGAGAGGAGCCAGGTATATTTGTCATTCACACTCATTGGCCAAGACACTGCAAAGGGTTTATTGTGTGTGTGCATATGTTTTTAAAATTATGTTTTGTGAAAGACTGACAGCTCTGATGACAAAACTAGAATTTGATGGACCACATGTGATTATTTCAGACAAATACTGTCAGAAAAGGCACACACAAAACCCAAAACAAAACCAACTTGCTGTCTCACTAGTTCTGAGAGTTTCTTTAAGAATAATTTATAGACTGAAAAAAATATTTTGTGTTCCCCAGATGATCAGTGGAATGTTTTCTGTGATAAGAAGCAGAACCCTGTAATTTATTCATGTGAGAGATAAAAAGACAGAATAACAAACTAGGGTGTCCCACTTGTAACAGCAACCTGAAATAGCAATAAATGTTGAAAAAGCTTATCAGAATCATTTGGATCTTAAGGATTCATGAACTAACCTTCAGGACTCTTGACAAAAATGTTTCCAAGGTCACATTGTTTATCTTATCATTAGTAGTAGAGGAGCCTCTTAAGGTTTAGTTTGCGAGTGCCTGAAACAACATCAGAAATTACACTTTTCCCTAGACAATCACTCCGAAGTTTAAAAAGAGTTACAGTACGTCAGGGCTTAAAAGGTAGGAGGAAATTACACAGAACAGGTAATCTGGGGGCTAGTTGACTCTGACAGAGCGATGAATACTTGACAGATTCTGTCTTCACAAGAAGCACAGAGGGTTCACTGGACTTGCTAGAAAGCAAACTATTCCTGAAAGGAAAAGAATGAGGCCTCTAATATCATTTTACTTTTTATATCCCTCCAAATAATCAATAGGAACCCTGGAGTTCTGAGCAGAAATAATCAGATGCTCTACATCAGCAGTTAGCCTAAAATCATATTGTAAGTATTATGACTGCTTATGAACCAAAACCCACAGGTGGGCCACATTTACAAGGAATGGTTGAGTTTCTAATGGTCCTTTGCATGCCAAAAATATCTATAAGTCAGGTGTTGTAACGCACAGGGAAAAAAAGTACATTTTGAAAGAAAGAATGTGTTTCAAATCTCATATGCTCACTTAGAAAGAAGCTTTCTAATAGACAAGCACATCCATCTGCAAGAGAAATTTCTATCCACAGGTATGAGTCGTTTGATTGGTTCCTAAATATTTTACAGTCTTTGCTTCATATGGGACTATCATCCTCTGTCCTGACATACTGTGTTCCACGCTTTTTCAATGAAAAAGTGCTTGGCAGCCAATGCTGGATGAGTGGTAAATGAAGTCATGTGAGCTCAGACTTTATTTAGAATATGCTGCTGTTTGTATCATTTACCTACAGTCAGTCAACTTGCTGGATTAACATTTGAAACTGGAGATTTAGGACTTCCTGGTATTTTTCTAGTTGCTTTTTTTTTTTTTTTTTTAGTTATGAGACAATTGGTAAAGAAGTAAAGGGAGTTAAATTGAAAGGACTGTAATAAGACCAAATTCAAGAACAAAATGAGAAATGGGAGTCCTAAAAGAAAAGTTCTAAAGAAGAAGAAGTCTAGAAAAAAGCTGCTGTAAAATAAAAAAGTATCGGAGAGTTAGAAAAAAAATAGTTTTACAATAACAGTCAGTGCCCTTAGAAGAAAGAACCAAAATCCTACATTACACAGAGCAGAAGAAGGGCAAATGAGATTAATCTATTGGATACAGATAAGAGGCAGAAATACTGAAAGTGGAAGTAAAACAGATACTCAGCTACAACATTTATAGAAACTTTGTGCTAGCCAAACACAGGACATGTAGCTTTGAACTAGCAACGAGGTGAACCCTGAGTACCATGAACAGATGATTAAGGGTGGACAACACAGAGGTATCATAATGGAAACACGGCTGTTCGGGGACTGAAAAATAGAGAGTATTGAAGCTTTTTCAGAAAGTGTCAGGAGAAACCTGCACATGGAGTGAAATACTTGAAGAGTCATATTTGCTGGACTTGAGAGACCCCAACTGGGTAGCAGAAAGGCAGAGGCAGGAAAAATTGACAACAGCAGCCTGAGGCGCAAATGGTTGCATCTGGAAGAAACGAAGGGCAGATTTTTCTCTAAAATTTGACTTTAAAAAATACTTTCAACCAAAAAATCCCCTAACAAAAATATTCATTCTAATTTCACTCTTGTGTTACAGAACCAGTTCAAGTGACAAATAAGAACTTCCTCCGTTTCTTAATTAGATGGATGTATCATATGTAAAGATATTCCTTAAGGACACTTTGATTTCATGAAGTCTTCACTTACGAGCTGGTCCAGGCAGGGCAGTGGTAGCTAATGAATGCTTTTTCTGCCTTCCATCTGAATTGTTCTTTTGTCTGTTCACCCTTCCTGGCCAGAGAGAATTATGATGGAATGAACTGGAGAGACTCAGGTGTGTCCTTTGCCAGCGGGTGACAAAGAGAATTTTTGCCATTTATGCTGAAACGAATAGATACATCTTAACTCTCAGATTTTTAATCTCATGTCATGCTACAGCTAATACAGGTAGAAGGTGAATTATATAACCTACCTTCTAGCTGTCACATCTCTAGCCCAATTAAAATAGTCAGTCTGGGGTTTTCAGCATGATTCTCATCTGTCAGGCATGGCACCAGGCTTCTTGTTGGCATTCAAGAGAAGAATTTCTGTAGAAAACATGACATATCTGAGTTAAAAATCCCCAAAGTTAGTCTGGTTTTAGTCAGATTAAGTCTTTGCATTTCCTTCCATTGTACCTGTATTTGTGGAGTTTTACTGACTCTTTGAACAAGCTCTCGTACGAGTCTTGCCTGGCTGCAGTTAATCCAAAATTGAACAAAAGCACTTTATCTAGAAATAAGAGATTGAGAACTTGGTAAATCATAGAGAAGAGATTTATTCAGATGTGCTGTTCACTGACATGCATGAAAATACACGTAAAATCCTGAAGCTGTATTGATGTTGTAAATTCTTGCAGTCACTTCTTAGATTCTCTGATAAACGAGTATGGACTCCCGGTGCAAATACACGGAGAACTGGAGAAGACTGCGGGGGTCTCAGAGTTAGAGTTTGATGTCTGAAGTTGTGTGAACTCTGATTATAGTCTAGTGTTTCAGCTCCAGTCTGTCTCTAATTTTATACCTGCTCTCTGTTTGTACTATGGAGTGCTCGTTCTATTAAAAGACATCACGTGAGGTACGCATTGCTTAGCAGTCATCCAAACTGTGCCAGTGGGTTTCTTTTATCTAAATCAACAGCATGTGTGGGTGCTTGCTGCAGATTTCAAGTACACTATGCCAATGATTCACACAAGGCAAAGGCCTGTTTGTTGAAAAGCAATCTATGGCTGTGGCAATTACGTTGTAGCTGAACTGTTCTAATGGTGAAGTGTCTTTGATTCTGTATAATAAAAACCATGCAACCTTGGAAATATTTATTAAAATTTTTTAAAATGTATTATAACTATTGATTTGTGGATGGGCAGAATGAAAAAAGCAGAAACGTTATACAAGTTTCAGGAGAATGCCAACTGCTTTGAAGTTGCGTTGCAATTTCCGCAGTTACCTTTCCAAACTCCACTGCCATCCTCAGTGGATTTGAGTCAGATGCACAGGGTTAGATCCACCTTACCTGTCTTTAGCTGCCAGATGGAAGCACTTAATGAAAGTTTGTCACCGAGGTACCTTTTGGATATTAGGAGGAATTTCTTTACTGGAAGGGTTGTCAAGCATTGGACCAGGCTGCCCAGGGAGGTGGTTGAGCTGCCATCCCTGGAGGGGTTTAAAAGATGAGTAGATGTCATGCCTGGGGACATGGTCTGGTGGCATATGAGGGCTGGATTAGTGGTTGGACTCAATGATCTTAAAGATCTTTTCCAACCTAAACCATTCTATGATTCTTTTGTTGGTAATGGAGAGAGGAAGATGGATTCAGAGGGTCATTCTGCTGATCTTTTGTTATCATCTACTTGCTCCTCCAAAAATGCTTGATTTTTCCATATTTCATGGAGGAGACGTAGGTTACTTGCCTGGAGTAGGTTTTTCCCTTCCAGATGGCTCACGTGAGCCTTGGTAAATCTGCACTAAACATGTTGATAGGTTTCAAAATGCAAAGACTGCACCTCTAGTTTACTCAGGTAGGTGAGTTAACATAGAAGCCGTGTTCTGTGCTTGGATCATTTGTAATACTTCTGAAACAAAAATAATTATGAATAAATATTGACCTTTGCATGGGAGAGTGAACTGGATTTGACATGTTTATCTGGAAAATCCCTAACATAGAACGTGAAATATAAATTTTGATTTTTTGTCTTCTCTCTTTTGATTGACTTTGGTAGAACACATTTAGATAATTGAAAACATGACTTGAAAAATTCCTGCACTAAATGATATAACCATATGGGAATTAAAACCCATTTAAATCAGCAACTAAGTCTCCCCACTCAAACAGTACAAACATCTAATTGTTAGCTTTATTTAAGAACTTGAAATTAGAACTAGAAGTATTAAGAACTTGACAATAGTGTTGCTTATGGTCACTTTAAAAGTAATTGTATTTTTTCATTTATACAGAAATCCCATAATTTCATTCAAACAGATTAGTGAATTGTTTTTTTTTTTTACTGTCTTCTGGCTTCTTATATACATAGATTCAGATTTAATTCAAATTAAGTAAATGTTTTCGGTTTCCATTCTGGAAATAAAGTACTTTGTCTTAAAATAGCAAAAACAAAGGTATTTTTAAGTCTTGTATTATCTTTTTTTTAATCACAAATAGTTGCCAAGTTCATCATTAACCACAAGTAATTTCAATAATAAATTAAATCCTGGGAGGAAATAATTATTTTTCATAGAAAATGCAGTTCAGATCTATCAATATAGTCCAGTGTCTGGGAATTATCATCCTTTAAAATGAAAATGGAATTTAAAGAATATTTTGAGTGACTTTATGAAAAAATTGCAGGAAGTATGTAGTGGAGTGTAATCCTGACTTTGCCAGGATTATATCCTTCCCCAAATAAACGTAATGAAATCTTCCAGGAGCGAACATTAAAAATATACTTTTATCTTTTTACAGAGGGATGCATGAAAAAAATATTTTTTCCAGTGCCTCTACAGAATTAATGTACTGTACCTCTAGATTTTAGAAGATGCTTTTTAAAAAATGTGGCTTAATTGCTTTCGATGGTAAAATGGACTCTCCAGTACCACGGTTCTAATGAGTGTAGCATAAAATACCTGTCCGTGATGCTTATTTTCACTTTATTTTTTTAGTAATTATAATTACTCCAAATAATTTTATAATCATTCTGAGCAGATTTTTATTTTTACGATGTTATTTGACAGGAACCCTCTATATTGATTAAGTCTAGCTGGATCCCTTAGTTTATAGCCTCTACACAGTATTTACAATTTAATTCCACAGTGCATGAGATTTTATAGGTCTAGGATTCCGAAAATCAAATTCATTTAATATCATTAAATATTGCTTATGTTCTCCCCAAATCCTTCTTTCCTATCATACTTGGTAGATATTCTTCTTTACACTGCGTCGCAGCTTGTATAACGGAGTTAAGCGTTATACCAAATGTAATCTGAATGGAAACCATTTTTCTGTGCTTTGTTTCAAAGTGTGTACGTTATTGCTTATAAATCCACATAATGTGAGTTATTTTATCTTTCAACAGGGTGCATGATAAAAACCAGCTCCGTGTGTTTCCTAGCGCAGCGCCTCGTGTTCAGAGCCCAGGTTTAAATTATAACGACAGTAAAAATAGTATCACTGGGTACACTGCAACCTGACGTCCTTTCACATTATCGTGATACACTAAGATTATTCCTCGGAACAAATGTAATTTATGCTTATTCTGGCATTTCATTTTCTTTCCTTTTAAATTGAAATGGGTGGGCCTGACAAAAGTCGGGTTAATGGGGTAGCAGGAGATGAAAATCAAGGAGACTTTAATGCTTCTTCTCCAATCCGTTCTCCATGTGGCTCCCATCTAAACGAGAGCTTCATCTGAACTGGTGCTTTTGACAAGTTTCCTTTCACTCTGCATCAGGCCCTGAAAGGCTGGAGTATGAGTCTCTGCCTGAGAGAAGAAAAGCTCTGGGAGATTACTGCTGGTGTATTTTCTTCATTTCAAGAGTATTGTCCAATGTCCTCACACCACTAATATGTGAAAAATATCTGGAGCACTTGTCAGTCTCAAGCTTCCATGTAATGCTAAAAAAACAAATCCAGAAATTGCTATGTTAAAGGAATTTGTATTTCTCACAGAGATATAATAATTAGTTTAATCTGAGCACGTGAAATGATGGAATTATATTTTAAATCAAATACTTTTGTGGTGAAGGAGGGAAGTAAATTTGAGAACAACCATCTGGGTTGGTTTTTTTTCAGAATAACCCCTGTAAAGAACACACATACTGACATGATTAATGAATTAATTCACTTTAATAATTTAATATCTGTCATTGAATACTTAAGGGCAGCAGAACGCAATGGTCCTCACTCTAGAATGCATCACCACAAGCTCTGACAGATTAAGTGCCCCACATTATAACTGGTATCTTCCCTGGATCATGACAGATCACTGTGCTTTGGAAGCAGTCGTTTAATGATGTGATTTACAGCTCACAGAGGGGAGCAGAGGAAGAGACAAAGGGCTGTTAGGGAGCACGCTGGTTCGAGCGAGTAATGCCGTGTAAATGTGGGCTGTTAGGAAATGACATTGTCATGGGCGTTTGTGAGATTGTCAGTATCCATCAGTTAACAAACCAATGTTTCTGGTTCACTGAAAACTGGTAAATGAGACACATCATGAGTCAATTCTGTAACTTCAGAGAAAGGTATGATTGTACTGTTCAGTATCACTGGGAAGAGTATCCTGTATGTTTTCTGACCTTTTAACTAATGAAAAAAATTAAATCATGTTAATGCAGAAAGACTTTTATACTGAGCAAACCCATGTGAAGCACTCAAACTCTATTTTGGGGTGGTGGCACATTTTATTTGCTCTACATATCCACAGGGTCCTTGATGTGGAAGTTACAAGAATGAAACTTTCAACTAACTCATTGCAAAAGTGGTAATTTAGGCTGGAAGCATAGTAAAACTCTCGATTCTAAATTAGCAGGGAATTAAACACCATTACGTGGAAGCTTTCCTGAATTCTGCTACCTTGATTGTGAATTTAGTTTAAGGAAGTTCTTTTAAAAATTTTATCCTGCTGCAAAAGATGTTCAGTGTAGCTGTTTACACATGAAAACTGTAATGATTTAATTCATGAATTGTCAGAGGTGGGATGAGTTTCTACCTTTCATGTTTTGCAGTTCTACAGGTGTTGAGAAACATACCTGGCTTAGGTAGGGAAAGTTACTGTAGCAACTATAAAGGCCACTCCTTGTGACCTTCAATTCTTTGGTTTTTGCCTTCAGCCTGAAGTCTACAGGGAAAAGCCTCTGTTTAAAGGGGAAGAAGCCAACAGGATTCATGGGAAAAGTGAGAAATCATCGAACGCTTCAAACTAAGTTGCAGCATGTCTTTTTCCCCCGTGTTTTTATTGCTTTTCCTTCAAATCCCGAAAGCTTTTGCAGAAGGTTTCATTCCTCACTGGTCCTAGGCTCTGTTACATGCTGATACCAGTTCCTCCAGTTTCCAGGTGGCCAAGAAAGACCAGACAAGACATTGTCAGTGTTACTATGAAGCTTCTGCCTGAACAAAACTGTTTCAGTAGCAGGGCTGAATGTTTTTAATGATTTGCATTCCAAGACCATGACTGCTACTGGATATCCTATGATAAAGTGATCATGTTGCATCCAAAGGCAGCTTTCCTTCATCTCATATTCCAGATGGATATCAAAAGAGATCACATTCGTCAAATGTTCAGGCATTAATGCTGATAAAGTATCGGCATTAATGCTGATAAAGTATCTGCATAGCTACGTGGGAAATACTGTTACCCCATGAGAGCAAAACCAATTCCACCCAATGACCACATAGGTAACTGGTTTTGTTGGTCTGTTCTCTCTTTTTTAAGCAGGTGGTGCTTTCATTAGATCTATAACAGTGCTATACATTCGTCCCCAAGGCTAATTGATACCTACTTGCTTTCAAAATGGTTTTGCAAGAACTTTTCCAGCACTAGCAGAGCCTCCTCCCCATTCTCATTTGCTCCTCGCCAAACTGAATCATCTGAATTGCTCGTAATGTGTTTGCTGCCATATACTCACGTGACACCTTGTTAGGTAGCAGTTTATTTCTCATGGTCAAGGTATAAAATGTACAAAAAGATTTGAATGCCAACCCTATGAATAACAGAGAATTTCTTCCCTTAAAACATTGCAAAGGCATGTAGCATTTTGCAGGAAAGACTTAGCATCTCACAGAATTATATTGCAGGGGTGGATGTGGGACTCCTTTAAGAGGTATGACTGACATGGCATAGGAGCTTCACACAGTACTTACTGTAATATCAGTATGAAACCTTAAATGGCAGGTTCTTATGTAAATGTAGACGTTAAACAAGTTCTGTTGTTGTTTGAGGAATGTAGGGTTTTGAACCAGTGGTGGGGAAGGCGATGGACAGATGTGCTGCAGTAAAAGTGGACAGAAGTAATGGAAATTTGAGCAGGGTGGTTAAGGTAACTGTAATTGGAGGTCTGAAGGAATGCACTGAGAACAAAATCACAGCATAAACTCTCCAAAAGGACCGTTGCATCTATGAGTACATTAAAAAATACTAATATCATAGTACGTATATATATATATATATGGTCAAAGACAGAGTCGAATAAAGTATTTTGACCCTGTGTTTGTCTGTTAAGATTAATCTTTGTCCGCAATAAGAAACAGAGTGTTCTCCGACATGTGAGGTGTTAACATTTAATTCGTGCATCCCTTTACACCTATAACAAAGCTAAAGATGAAACAGTAGTATTATGGCTTTGCCAAGAAGCCTGGTAGTTCGACCCCTTCCCATTGAGCAGGTGAACTGGGGAAACGTTCCTCTCCCTGCAGATGCTTCAAGCTCAGTACTCCTGTGCCCTCCTAGTGCCTGTGAAGTGTTTAGAGCACAGTTTGTCAAAATTAATTGAATACACAAAATCAAAAAGAGCTGAACAAATGTTAAAAGATTTATGAATACTGGTGAACCATCAGAGCACACAAAGCCTAAGAAACCTTCCATCTCATCTTACATATGAGCCTCCTTTGATCTTCTTCCTCTCAATCTTCTACATGGATTTCTTGTGCTCTTATAATTGTTCTGCTAATATTAGAGCAGGATGAAAGAATCAGTCAAAGTCCAGCCAGGAGGTGGCAACTTGCAAAAAACCTGAACATCTGTTATATTTAATTATATAGACAACTGTATTTTTTTAAGCCTGTGTAACAATTTCCTTACATTAAGTTAAACAATTTGTATAGTTTAAGAGAATTAGACCTTACATAGTGTTTTGGTAAAGGATAGTTTGCATCACTGTCTCCTTAGGTATTTATTTTTATGAGTAAATGAAAAGTTGAAGATTAAAAATACATCCGATTTAAAAAATAAATCACTATCCAGTTCAGGAACGTAGCTTGCAAATATAATGTCATTTATAATTTAATTAGTTAAAAAATAGACTGAAAATCACTAATTATCAAAATATTTTAAATGACTGTGCTAATTTTGTTGTTACTTCACAAAAATATAGTCCTGAATCTTATTTGCATGAAGCAAACCTGTGCATGTAAGAATTGAAAGAACTAGCATCCCTCACTCCATATTTTCTTGTATTTCAACTTAAGATGGAGTTATTTCATCTTCTTTTAGGGTTTTTGAAGAGACTCTGGACTACAGGTATAAATTTTAAAAAGCATCACCTCAATAAGAAAAATAATATTACAGGCATGTATGAAAGTGCATGGCTGATCCCAGTAATCCATTTAACACACCGGGGAGCTGTGGCTTATTAACATCAGATCTAATTCCTTATGGAACATTTAGATTGATGCTAAGGGAATATGAGATGATATCTTTCCAAGTCAATAGTTTTTCCTCTTCTGCCCAGAGCATTAGAAACTTCTCACTACAAGGTTGTGTGACAGTTTCTGTTCCATGTCCCTCTTCATTTGTGTAGAAAATGTTAACATTTTTGCTTTTAAATGTTTGGTGTTTTGACAAAGACAATGCTGGTACATTAAAACATGGTAAACACTGAAAGAAAAAAAAAAACAAAACCTTACAGAAAGTATTCCAAGAGTGGCGATTGAAGGCTGTAATTTGAAATAAACTGTGTTCTTTAGTGTTTGGGAAGCAATTGGATGTCCAGCAGACAGGCTGGGCAAAGTCTTCTAGTATTCTTTGGAAACTCTGCAGCTAGGAAACATGTTGAAGAAGTTTTATTTTGAGGAGAGGCTTTTAATTAATTGCACAATTACGGTATTGTCATGAAACAGCTGAAGAGCCCTCTTGTGCCTTGCCAAGCTTCCAAAGAATGAGTCTCAGAAGCAGTTTCTGTTAAATACCCTAGGAAATGCCGCAAGAATGGAAAGTTGAGCTATCGAGAGACACAGGAGATGTCCTGATCTGCGAGTTTAGCTCTGCGTGCTTGTGTGTATGCACTGCAAAGTGTAGCCTTTTAGCTCTGTGATCCTGTGCTATTTCTCCTGCGCGTTGTGTCATTTTCTTCTACAACCTTAGATGCACATTGAGCATCTCGTAAAGGACCAGTGTACAAGGTGATTATGCAGTCACCTAAATTGCTACATAATTATAGTTCATTTTGAATGTGCAGTATAATAGTGCTTCAGAATCTAAGCTTTCATTGCTAAAGTAATTAAGTGTCTAGCCCTTATGGTTACAAAGATAACCTTCAAAATGTCAAATGAACCTAAGCAGATGCGGTGATGTCTGCCTGCATCTGCAGACAGCTTGAAACAGAAGCTTCAAGAAAATGATACTGTGTGCTGCCCCCTTTATCGAAATGAGTGCTGCCTCTGAAGGAAGGAGCCTGACACAAGCACTGTGGTTAACCGTTTCACCACTGACAGATTTAGTAGAAACAGCCAGCTAAAGAGCTGCTCTGACCTATTAGAGATATCTTATCAGAGATAATTAAAGGAAAAGGAAACACAGGTTCCATTGGTGCCACTTATTTTGTTTAGCTTATCTATGGTAGAGAAGATGTGATGAATTAATTTGTTTGCTGTGAATTTAATATCATCCTCCTCGTGATCAAAATATTGAAGGAAAGAGCTGATAAAATCTTCCTCACCCTCTTGACAACAACAAAAAAATAATAATCAAGTAGTGAATAACCAGCACTGCTACTTCCCATCCAACAGCCAAACCCCCTTCCCTCTTATCAACATCTTCCTTCATGCAGTTGATGTAATGATTTCAGTTTCTTTGGAATAGATGCTTTTCTGTCTCCTCTTGTCAAAAGAGTTATGTATCCAGGAACAAAACGTGTAAAATAGGGGGATGCAAAAAAGAAAAGAGGTAAAAACCCATATTTTGAGGAAGAGGACATACATCCAGGAAGAGAGTGTAAATCCAAAAAAGTTATTCTGGGAGGTATTACAGTGTAGCTAGAGTAGACTTGCTGCAATAGAATATGTCTGGGTATTTCATAGAATCATAGATTAGTTTGGCTTGGAAGGGATGTTATAGATCATCCAATTCCAACCCCCTTGTCATGGGCAGGGACACCTCCACGGACCAGGCTGCCCAAGGTCCATCCAACCTGGCCTTGAACCCCTCCAGGGATGGGGCAGCCACCCCTGCTCTGGGCAACCTGGGCCAGGACCTCCCCACCCTCATAGTGAAGAAATTCTTCCTCATGTCCAGTTTAAATCTGCCCCTCTCCAGTTTATACCCATTGCCCCTCGTCCTATCCCCACAAGCCTTTGTGAACAACCCCTCCCCAGCTTTCTTGTAGCCCCTTCAGCTACTGGAAGGTTCCTGAGGATTGTAACCAGATTTATGTTTTTATGTGTACTGTACCTTTAAATGGAAAATGCTGTATTGTTTCTGGTTATAATACATGGAGAAAAGGTCCAGGTTAAGATTCTTCTTGCAGCCTGCATGATAGTTTTTACGGGTTGCTGGCGGGTAACAGTACAAGCAGGTTGTTCTGCTGGGTTGTGCTTTATGGGAAACTGAGCAGAAGCACTGAAAATAGGAAAGCTTCTGCTTGACACTGCTGCTTTGGAAGCCTGGTGAGGACTCCCGAGAACTATTCATCTGTTTCATGACAATACTTTAATCTTGCAATTAATTAAAATCTTTTCCCAGTATACAAGCCTTCCTTCATCAGCCTGACACGCCGTGCATGGAGAAGAACAAGAATTGGCAAAGAAACCTACACATTTGTGACAGAATTCCAAACAATACAACATTGATTGTTTAGATCAGCATCAGACTGGTCTTTCAGTCCTTAAGTAAGAAGGGGGATTCACCCCTCAGAAATCTCCAGGTCAGAATTCCAAGTCTGATTTTTTCCCCCTGATGGTTTTAGGACAGAATGTTGTGTTAGTTGCATGAGACTTTACAGGAGGAATACAAAGACCCTGTAGCAATAGACACATTCCTACTGGTTTTTGCATGTGATTGTATGTGTTTTGAGCTATGTTACATATTCTTTTCAGTGTGGTGTACCCAGCTCAGTTGAGCTAAAAGAAAATTTTCCTTCAATAAAAAGAAAGAGCTGGTATAATAGCTTAGTATCAGCCTGGCATAGGCTATTTAGACTGTCTTTTTATTACAGTTTAAGAAAAAGTACCTTCCTAATCCTTTCCTATGTTTGTATAGATGCTTTGAGTGAAAATAAAGCTGCTCAAATATTCAAAAGTTCACTTCTGCCTGTCAGGAGTGCAGTTCTCCTTGGTTTCTCTCACTTTTAGCATCACTGCTACTGGTCCTTCTGGTGTCGGGAAGCGACACATTCCCGAGCAGTATGTTTCGTGTGAATGAGCTTCTCTACGGAAAAAACTACTGATAGAAGCAATAGAGATAAAATCCTGAAGCAGTAGATTATAATATGATAAATTCTATTGTATTATAATTTCAGGAGTTTCTTCTACTGCTGGTAAAACTTGATTTTCACACAGAGATACGATCAAGGGGTGGCACGTCTCCTTTTATTATATTACATTTGCATGACACGATATCATTTCACTGAATTGAAGCCTCAAGTGAGCAAATAATTTTTAGTCAGTGTGTATTGGGGAGTAGTTATATTTCCCATAGGAACTCTGTGAACATGGAAACACTTTGACAACTATTATCAGTATTAGTCAGATACTAAGAAAGATTAATGCTGGGTTTGGGCATTTTCCTTTTCAAAGAGCAAGACGAGGCCAGATGCAGTTGAGTCTGGGTGGATGTTGTGGAAAGGCACAGTTGCTTGTGTCATGTTGTGGGACGTGGGCACGACATCTGTTTTTCTCAGCATGGGGACTGTCGCAAAGCAGGTTTGTACCTCCATAATAATATTTGACTTCTCCTCAGGCGAGCTCCCCTTTAGCTGTGTACAATATTGAAATGAGACTGTGTCAGTGATTAAGAGGGGTCCTATGGATGTCAGTCTTTTAGGTTACATGATGCTGTCACTCTATTATTGATAGTGAAATTGGCTCGCTGTGTGGCTTTTACTCGATCAGTTAACCTCTGCCTGCTTCATTTCCCCCCTCTGCATAATCAGAACACTAATAATAATCGCTTTCCTTTGTAAAGAGGTTTGACATCTGTGGCCCTAAAGCTCTCCACAAATGTTTTCTCTAAAGACACACCTCATTTGTGTAAGAAACATATATTTGGAAGGCACGTAGGGAAGGCTGAAAGGGCAAGGAGGGAGATGAAAGAAGTGCAGAGAAAAAGAAAACAAAGAATGAGATGTGTAGGACTGATAAGCAGCTGTGGTGACTGAACTGTTCCATCTCTAAACCAATGTTACATTGTTGAAATACAATTTCATTAGATTTATCTTTGACCCACATGAAACATTCAGTGTTTGGCAGTTTGCTCGATCAGACTTCACTGTTTAATGTGTTTTTCTGATACTTTGATATGTTTTGCTTCATTGAATCAACTCCAGCAGTTTTCACTTCTTCCCTCTCATCTTTCTCTGAAGTATCATAAATATTGCTTTCCAGCAACAAAAAGTAAATGTTTGGGAGATAAAACCCCCTGTAAAATAAATTCTGCCATACCAGATAAATATAATTTCATTAATCACTTATGCTATAGCTTGGGATATATTATAGTGTTACAACACTTCACAAACTCTGAAATGAGAGAACAGGTAAAATCTAGTAGTTTACAGATGGGAAGATGGAGTGGGGTTAAGCGATTTGCTGAAGAACTCTGTTCTTCACTCTGTTTTTCTATACATCAGATAGTTTCTATCTTTCTCTTTTCTCTGGCACATCTGAATATTCTTTCATGGTCCATATCGCCAAAGCATCAAATGATTTCACTGTTTCATTGAATGAAAGTTGAGGTCTATGATGGTTAGTGATTTTATAGAAAAAATATAGAATTTGAATCATTATGGCAGTTATTTGATTTTCTTCATTAGTAAAAAATGCAGGAGTTAAAAATATTACACAATGACCATTAGTCACTGGATTATCAGTGTTTTCTGTTCCACAGTTTCAGTTCAAACTCAAAATAAGTCTTGGTATTTTATATAACATCAACCTAGTTATTTAAGTAAATATTTTTTCCTTTGGACATTTAGCTCAAAAATAACATTCTTAGTCATGTCAACAATGGAAGCACAGGGGGAGCATAAAACCTCTAATTGTAGGAGTGCATTTACCAATAAATTCTTGAATACTCTATTGTAAACATGTGTGCTTTGCTTCAAGAATATAAAGTAACTAAGCTTTGTAATATACAAGGATGTTAATGATGGTAAATACCCTGGGTATTATCCAATTTTCCAACAAAAACCTTCCACTATCTGTTGCTTATTATCATCTGTTTGTGGACTTAATTCCTTCACATAAGTCTTATTTTCTTGTAAACAGTCCAAAAGGGTTGCATGGTGTCGTTTTCTTTTCAGAAACTGACAAAAATTCCTTAGAGTTATCCTTGAAAATTTCTTGCCGCTCTAACGTACATTGCCGTGATTTGTTTTTGGTAGGAGATTATGTTGTAAGAAAAAAAAGCAAGAAAGCACTAGTATGAAACAACTTGCCTTTACTGATCTAGGGAAAGCTTTGAAAACAAAGAAAAAAATCCCAATAAACAAGTTAACTTTTGTTTTACAAATTCATCCTGTTTTATGTGCACGGGAAATCACTAAAAATCTTACTGGCTTTCCTGCAACACTGACAAATCAGTATGAAGCTAAAAACCATTGTACTAAATTTTCACTGGAGCGTATTTTCACTTTTCTCTATTTTGACACGTTTTCTATTATTCATCTCTTTGATGGAGGTGCATATGAGGGGTTCTGACGTTATTACATTCCTTACTTTTGTTTATTATTATCATCATATTGCTTAGAGTGACTTGGGGCTGGGACACTTTCTCAGTAAAGTGTGATTGTTTGTTGATGTCTCGTGGAGGCTGTAGACTGAGCTCTACATGAACAAAACACAACTCTTGAGTACTAGCTTTCAGGTCCAGAATTTGTAAAGATATTTTTGCTCCTTTTAAGAGAAGCAGGAAGAGGGTCAGAACAAAAACCGTTGCTGTTCTTCCTCTCTCCATGAAATCCAAACCTCCAGCAAGCTGCCCAACTATAATTAATGATCTACAAAGCTACAAGAAATTGTTGTCTGTCCTGCCCACTGCGATAAAACAGTAGTGCCAGGAAGAAATGACAAAACATCATACTGAGACATTGCAGATTATCGTTACTGAGGAATCTGAGAAACTCGGTATATCTAGTTTTCTATGGGATAGATCCAATCACTTTCTTGTAGGACAACACAGATATTCCTTTTGAAATCAATAGAAAGTTCTGCTTAAAAATCATGAATAGACTTGTCTCTGTATAGTAAGGCAGATATATATATATATAGCCTTTTACTTCTGTCTCTGAATTTCTGGCTTCTTTCACTTATCAGAAGATCCTTAAAACTTAAAATAATGGATTGTAGCTCTTTGCATTGGAAAGCTTCCTCCATTTCCATGAGGTTCTACTGCAAATGTATATTCTAGTAATCCATAAACTCTAAGTATCCACTTGTGGGCCATTATGTTGGTTACTCTTCCTCACAAATGTCATAAATGGTCGTATACATTGATAGGTTTAAGTGACAAAAAATATTTTGGTACGGCACCGCACAAAGACATCATTGTAATTAAACTTGTCTAAGATTAGGCCAAAGGCATCAGAGGATTTACACCTTGTGTTCTGCATTCTCTTTCCAAGTTATTTTATTAACGTAGGGTGTCTTTAATTATGCAGAACTGCAAACTGCATTATTGATATTCTATAAACATTAACTACTAGTGTCTCTAATGAAGCAGGAAGAAAACATGCTTTCTGGTTATTTGTTAGGACTGGCAAAGCACTAAGTGTTTCAGATGCTATCATTACGTTGCATAAAGTACAAGGGGTCCGAGACATGCGATCTATCAGCTCAGTATTTATGCTTGACAGTCGATGTATTCGTGCACACACAGAGGCTCAGGTACATACATGCATCTCTCTCTCCCTCTCTTCACACCTCTACGCATACATACATGCACCTATTTATGTGTATAAATATATTTATGCATATGCATGTAGTGATTTCTAAGGTTGATTTCATTCCTACCAGTGGATGCTATGTGTTTTAAGAATTTTCAGAATCTTTAACTGTGCTTGTTTTCATTTATGTTGCCATAATGCAGAGAGACCAAAAGGATAAAGAACACAGATTACTGGGGGTACTGTCAAATACTTAGTAATGGAAATAGAGATGTACGTCAGAGAGAAATGAAGTATTTACCCAAATTCACAATCCCAAGCCATTTTCTCTGAGATTAATTCAAACATATGCATGCTTTCTGCATTCAAAGTTTCAGATCTAACTTGTATGATAGTGTAGTGGAAGCCTGTATAGGAAAGAGCTGGAGGAGCCATGTAAGAGTCATTTGCAACTTCCCAGAAATACAAAACCAGATGTTGAATCCTAGATGAATGAATCTTAATTGCTTAATTAAATTAACATTGAAAGAAGGCACATTGAGCCCCAAACTTCTAGCAGAAGGAAAGTTTATTGACAAGACTGTAAATAGGTTCAAACTGTGTCCAATTTGTCATTTTCCTCCTATGTTTATTAACTTAACCACTATTCATCATTATTTTAGAACTTATGTAAGAAGTTAAGTCCGAAAGAGACTTCTAAAATGGTTTCTGGACATGAGATATAATTCCAACCTCAGCTGGTAAACTTCAGGTAAGCTCAGGGAATCAGTTTTGAAACACTAAATTGCTCTGAAAATGATTTTTTTTTTTTTAAAAGTGGTCCTGCAGTAATAATGGACTCTGGCAGAAACCTGCCATCCGTGTCTCTCCTGAACATTTGCATTCGCACCTTATGATATGAATTTGTTATCTAGCTTCTAAAAAAAAGACAAACCCAAACTGCAATACACATAAAACGTGCCTGGAAAACACTTCCAGTTAACTGAGTAGTAATGTATTTAGGAAATTATCTACATGTTTTTTATCTTTAGAAAAAATACAATTTAGGCCTTTGTGGCATTAGCTTAATATTGTTCAAATGGGCAGCTAAAAATATTGCACAATATAAGAAGTGGGAATTTATAAGGAGGTGAACTATCCAGCAAACAAGTTATCCTGGATGAGTTCGTCTTTGTTCAGTGCCAGCTGATGGTAAAGGGTAAGGACAACTTATAAATTGGGGTAAAAGCATATTAATGATATGACTGGGTCCTACCTCTGTTGTTTAGTTCTGGCAGTGTGAATGAAGTAACTTTTTCTGGATTTTGGACTGTTACAGTCTTCAGTGTGATTGAGGAGTGACTCCATAGATGAAACTCAGTGATGGTGTAAGGGCAACTTGATCATCAGCCAGCAGGAGAGGTGAGGAGGTGATTGACATGGAAAGACCTATAAAGCTATGGACAGAGAAGAGATTTTTAAGATGCATTACAGTTTTGGCAGAAGAATGAATAGACACGAACAAGTCATGAGTAGGTGGAAAGTAAAGCGTTTTAACAATAAGATGTGCAAGAAATAGGCTAAAGTACAACAGTGGAGGTAAGAAAAATGACTGCTTTCGAGAAAAGAGGAATTTTATGGAGAGACTTAGATGATGTGACTATAGGGAGAACTAGGTGTTTCCTTTGCCATAGTACTTATGTTACTGCAATTTTTTTTACTGTTTTTTTTGTGTTGTTGAACTTAAATACAACGAAAATAAGAAGTGCAGGTAAAAGGAAAGCAAACGTAACGTGTTGGTTGCACAAGGATATTAAAGATGCTGGTGAAACGGGACAAACATCCCAGTCCTATAAAACACACTGATAAGAACGGAGATTTAAATAGGCCTTTGGTTCACTGAGAACAGCAGTCATACAACAGCTAAATATCATCTTATAGCTGAATGAAATCTTTTCGTTTGGATGAACAGAGATTATAAGCTTCATTCTAAACATTTCTTCATAGTGATGCAGTTAGTTCTGCCATGGTGTTTGACCACGAGTATTTTTATTTTGTTTCTAAAGTTAGCTGTATCCAGGATACTATTTGATTACTAACACAAAATACTGCAGACATCGCATTGACATGATATGTAATGATAGCTATTAGAATATTAAAAAAAGGAAATACAGAATATCAGCAAACAAGTTAAAAATAATTTGGTCAGCCACATTGCATTTAGGACAAGGAAACAAATGAATTTTAAAATATGTTTTTAAATTTAAGCTTAAAATTCTTCTTTTAAAAGGCAGGTGGCTGTAAAAATAGACACAAAACAATATACTTTTATATAAAGGTAAATGCTAACAGTAATGTGATGATAATGTTTAGCTGAAGCGACACATATTAAGGCTGTATGGTGGAGGCTTAAGAGTGGCTTTCATATTTTCTGATTAAATTTCAGGCACACTGATAAAACTGAATGTGCCTTTGAACAGGAATCTCCCTAGGAACTGTTACTAATCAACAGAGGAAGCTTGAATGGGGATCCCCTGCTCATTTAATGGCTTTCAAAATCTGAGGGCAATCTAGAGAAGTTTGACCTCTTTGTTCCTGCATATTGTGAAGGACAGATCTTTGGGAGGTATACAGCTCATTTTCCTATGGAAATCAGCTTGAAAATAATGTAGATGTCATGAAATCTATACTCCCCAGAGAAAAAGAATCATAGGTCAAGTATCAGTCCTTAATTTGTGTTGAACAACCTCAAAGACTTTATCTTGGGGTAAGTTGTGTCTTAAAATTGCAAAAGGTTTGTGTTTGGGGCACGGCTGAAATAGTCTTTCCTGTGCCTGGCCCATGGAATGTTTTAACTCTATGTCCTGAATATGTTGAAATTACTTTTGAAATCTAGATGTTTTGCTCTTATTTCATCTAACTCAAATGGCCCAGGGTAAAGAGAACCTCCGTGACCACCATTCATGAAGGGTGATGTCTCTTAGTCAGCGATCAGTGTGGATATTTAGATGATCCCCACTGGCTTCATACGATGGCAGCTGAAAATTAATTGCCAGTAAGCTGTATGGAAGTTCAAAAGTATTTAAAATAGACTCCAGAGGCAAATTGAAAGGCTAATTCCTGTAGATATCATTTAAAGACCGAATGAGAGTAAGCTTTAAATAGAACTGAAAATCCAGAACTAAAGGAGCTTCTTATACTAGTGGTTTAACTGAGATGTGGGTGTTCACCCTCAACATTTTATAATGTCACACTTTGAATATCCAGAATTGATGTAACCAAATACTGGCAGAACTGAATAATGCAGGTATTGTGTGGCACCGATGGGCTGGCTCTTCATGTCCCGTGTCTTCCACAACACAAGGTCCAAGTGTCAGTTAAACAGTGAGGGGCTTATTCACATGAAAATAAATGCTGTCAGTATCCACAGTTGTTTGGCCCTGGAGCTTTCAAAGAGAAACTTAGAAAGAAGCACAAAAACCAGATCAAGAGCCTGCAGTCTGTCAATGAACTGCTGAGGGATGCAACACGACAACATAATCAAATCTGATGTGTCTTTGCGATGACATACCAAGCCTGCAGAATTCAAAACGGCTTAGCTTGCTGAAACCCATAGCCAAAACACGTTTTCTTTTAGCTGAAAATACTTCTAAGATTTTAAAACTAATTTTTAAAATGAAATCTTCTGCTACCCAGAAAAAAACAGATTTCTGTGACCCAAATATTTTCAGTGGTATCAAGCTTGAACCGAAAAAAATTCAACTCGGATAGATGCTGACTTGAATTTTCTAACAGTGCCTGAATCTGTGGGAAAGATGTGACACCTATGCTATATTAATTAAAATTCAAGTTCCCTGTTGTTGATTTGTAAGGAACTTCCATGAAGTCCATTAAAAGGATTTGCAATATTGCATACTTCCAGTGTAGTGTCACATACTGAATGCGTTAGAGAGAAGACAGTCTGGCTAGCAAATTAAAGGTAATAACAGCAAATCTCAAATGCACTGGTTATTATGATTATTATATAGTCAGATTACATATGCTAGTTCCTGGGTTTCTTATTCCTTGTTTTGTTCAGTACTCTGTCTAAAGCAAGCAGCATTTGATTATATACTTCTGGTGCATATTTTGCTCTCTGTAGGTGTACATATTAAATATGGGGTTTTTTGACTCATACTTTCTAGTACTCCTGTTTCAATTGGTTTTATCCCTCTTACATGCCTTGTAGTAAGTACTTCTGTAATTGCCGTATCACAGTGTACACTTTCATGCAGACTGACTAATTGGTAAATGCTGGCTTTTCATGCTACTATTTGTTCTCTGTAGTGTCATTTATGCCATTCAGTATTTGGCTGTATATGGTATTAGTAGTATTTTCTGGTGGTTTAAAAGTAATGACTTGCTATTTGTCCTTCAGGAAACAGCCTCCAAATATTTTTTTCTTCCATGGGCTTGTTTTGATGTATTAATTCAGAAATGGAATTATTCTCTTGTATCAAAAGTGTGCATATTTATGGAGCTTTCACAAGTGTTTTGTTATATTTATTTAATACAGAACAAAAGTATGGGTAAAGAATGATAATAGCACTTTTTTTTGTTTTCATTAAGTAAGTTTTTCTCCCTGTGCATAATCTTATGCAGATGTGCCCATGGTAAATACTCCTGCTGACATTCCTTGAAAATGGCCAGAACAGGATATTTAGACAAACACTAGACAGATTTAAATTAGAAAATGGTATTTTTCAGAACCTTTTTCTACTTGCTGCTTCTTCTTCTCCTTAAAACGCTAAGTAAAGCTTTCATTTCTGAGACAGGAATGTCTGATTTCTGCTAATCCCACAACTTTACCATATTGCAAGCCTGCAGCGGAACCACAAACAGGGATTCCTTTGCTCATAGCTTGGAGGAGAGGCCCCAAGTGAATTTGCTCTCTTATTCAGTTTTCCCTTTGCATTCCCAGGGAAATGTCATACAAGCTGTCTGGAATTGGTTACTGAGGGAGATGGTCTTTTAAGAAATTTCTCATCAGCCTTTTTGTTCTGTAGGGAAATAAAATGGAATTTTGCTAAATAGTGAGTCATAATTCAAGGCAGATATTGATACGATTCTTAATTACCAAACAAACATCAAATCATCATGAAAATCATTGCTGGCTCTGTGTGCTTACATCTTTAACAAGAAGGATATTTTTTCCTTTAAATCCTTGCATGTAAAATAGAAATACATTAGTAAGAGCTTACAGGATCGAGACCGAGTATGGTCGTGCTGCTTTAACACATTGGTATTTCCATGTAGTGGGGTACTAGAAGGGTGCAGTGTTTGAGGTGCCTGCACGTGTTTATTTTTAGAGTCATTCACCAGGGAAGGGGGAAAGCAGTGCTGGAGTTCCAAGGTGATAGGAATGGCTATGAGGCTCACCTCGAAGTACTGCGAGGCTGTTCTCTGTGCTGAATTGCTCTGCTGCAGGAGTTTGAATGAAGGGATGAGACATTGCAGTTTACACTCTAGTGATAGTAATGCAGGAGAGTGCGGCGGCAGGGGACGTAGAGCGCACAGGTGAGGAGCTAGAAGTAGGTGATGTACAAAGAAGAAGCAACAAAGGTAGGCAAAGGATGAGGGTGGCATTGGTTTAAAGCCATAGTTAACTGTGCCTCAGGTGATGAGCACGAGCCTTCTCCGTGATGCTGAAAATGAAGGCAGGAATGCCCAAGTTAATGATTCCTGATTTATCCGAGCTGGTTTTGTGCATACCCACTTGAATTTACCTGTGGGTACCGCTTTGGACTGGCCTCCAGCATCCTGCTGTGCTGAGCGTTCCTCTATCTGTGTCCCTTGATTTGATCCACGTGGCCTTGCAATATCAAATATGTCCTGACGTTGCATCGGTTCAGCTACCAAACTGCTCTCTCTGGAGGGGAAGAGGAAGCCACCTATGCCTGCAGAAGTTGGTTGTCCAACTTCAAGTAAAGCAGATCTTTATCAGGATTCAGATCAGTAGTCTATAACCTCAAGTTAATAATAATAAAAGAAAGGAAAATAAAGATATTTGGCAAGTTTTGCAACATGGAATCATGGCAGTGATGCCTCAGCATACATATCTCTTATTTCAGTTCTTTGTTTTATTCAATCTCTTGTGAAAAGGACCTTAATCTCTGACCAAACGCACTGCGGTATGTTTATCATAGAATCATGGAATAACCAGGTTGGAAGAGACCCACCAGATCATCGAGTCCAACCATTCCTATCAAACACTAAACCAAGCCCCTCAGCACCTCGCTGAGTTTTCTGTGCATGTAGCAGTCAGTCTTTTAGTCCAGGGCAGCCTGTGCCTGTGCAGGGCAGCTGGATTCTCTGTCTTAGCATGAATGCAAATGTCCTTTTGCAGAGCTCCCTCTGGGAATGTGCACAGTAATATCACAACACGAACTTGCCTGAAGTCACAGACATTTACAGTCACTGCCTGTGGGGATAGAGGAGACGGGGAGGTTATCCTGATAAATACCGTACTAGCCTTTTGTTGCTCTCCTTTCGCAGGACAAGTGTGGCTCAAGGGACTACAGAGTCAGTGGCTAGTTCCATTTTAAATACCAAATGTATTTAGAGTGAGGCCCGTGGTGGTGGGAATCAATCACCTGCTAATGCTTTAACCAGCTCAGCCAGCTCAGAAATACGTCCTGTCATAGCAACAGTGTTTAAAATAAAAATAATGTTTAAAATAAAAAGAAAGTCATGTGAGGGAAACATCGCATAGACATGAGAGGCAATGCAGACAAATACTGAAAGGTTTGAATAGCTACAGTACAGGGCAGAGACACTGTTTTCTGAATAATCAAAGGATTTAAAGAGTAAGATATTGTCCTTTTGGGGGACTGTGGATTTTCTGTTGTGAATTGGAAGGCATTATTCATAACAAGTAAGCGTGCTGTTTCTGTGATTTGCTGGTATGACAGCTCAGGTTGGTAAAGCTACTTCAGGCCATTATCTTCCCATCAAGTGATTTTCAAGAGAGAAGCAGGCAGCTGATGCCGTTTCAGTTTTATGGGATTTGATCAAATACTCAGACATTCATTACAGGGTTTTTTTGTGATTATGTTTTAATTATATTCTCGGTCCCATTCAAATTGCTTTTTATTCACACAAACATCAATACCATGAAGTTCTGCCCAGTCTCTGCAGCCTCCTAGCCTCCCAGAAGTGCTTTTCCTAAGGGACTGAAGTGTGGTCTTCTGAGACACTCTTTCCTCGTTTGAATCCTGACTCTCATACAGGACGAGGGGTATTTCTGGGCCAGATGGAAGATCTTTTTTTGGTTACCCTTTGTTTAACATTTATTACTCTTCAGGCTGGTTTCTAAGCAGAAAACCAAGCTCCTGCACAACTGATTTTTTTTTTTTTTTCAGGATCTGTCCTTGTTTCCTATTTTGAAAATCTGGCAGGATGGACCAGAATAACAAGAAGCAAGTACCAAAGCGAATGTTCATCAGTATAGTCTGAGATCTGCTTATTTTATTCAGCAAGTGGTTGTAAATAATTAATATTTTCTTTGAAACCAGAACCTGCTCACTGATGTTTTGCAAAAAAAAAAAAAAAAAAGCGATACCCAAACCATGCTACCCCCTGTTTACAATAAATAGTTCTTATAAAGACCTAGGGTGGTCCCTTCCAGGAGTGAGTTCAAGTATTCCCTAAATCTCTCAGGATCTAGTATACAGGCATAAAATTTAAACAATTGTGTTCTGAGAAAAACATCTCTATTTATATAAAAAATAATGGCTTCCAAATTTACTATGCAAAAAAAAATGATGTGTGGTAAATTTTATTTTTCCTCAGGCATATTTTGAAATTTACAGGGTTTGGAAGCTTAAGAAAATACTTGACATATGTTTCAAACTGGGCTGGTTTTGTGCAGTTCTGTTTATTTGTCTCATGGCAAGAAAAAAGTCTTTTACTCAACAACGTTAGAATTAGGCCACGCTGTATTTTAGATCCGCTACATTTCTCTATCAGGTGTCTGTTCTTAAATCTGTGTTTTACACTTCCCCATACTCCCGTCCAGTAATGAGTAAATGCTGTAGCTTTGAGTTCTTACCACTGGGATGAATAATAAGAAAACACTCCAACAGATGGAGTGGGCTTTCTCGTATGTGTTATCTATTAATGTCAAACAACAAGCTATAGAAAATATTTCTATTACATAGGTGAAAAGAAGATAATAATACTACCTGTTTTCAATAGTGTCTCCATTCACACAGTTTAAATTTCACTCTGTCTCTGTATGTTACCTGTCGGCTCTTATCTAGACCTTAGAAGGTGCTGAGCCCATGGGAAAACGTAGACATAATGACTTAAAAGGAATTTAGGGATGTCAGTATAAGTGTATCTATATTATATACATACTGGAGACCAAATATTCGCCTCCCCTGCAATTCTGAGGGGCAGTATTTCTTGTTTCATGAGATGGAATGAAGTTCAAGACCAGGTTGGATGGGGCTTTGAGCAACCTTAGCTGGTAGAAGATGTCCCTGCCCATGGCACAGGGGTGGAACTCGATGATTTTTAAGGACCTTTCTGACCCAAACCATTCTATGATTCCATGAATTACCATTTTAGAGCTTGATCCTACATAACCACGGGTGTCAGTTCAGCCATGTCACATAATCTTGGGCAGCCAAAGGCTTTCAGTTCAACTTGATCATTGTTGAACAAAGCAATAATATGTCAGGCTATTCAGTATTACTTTTTATACTTTTGACACCGATGCATATGTTTTGCAGCCCGCTTGATTTTGGTGTTCAGTCAGAAGCTAGGCAATTTTATTTTAACATTAATGAATATGGATTCAAAGTATCACTGTTTCAGTACCTCTGTAGAAATTAATAACAGATGCTTTTACAAAACAGTTCATCCCCACATAGCTGAGCGTTCTTTCTTTGTGTTTATTTCAGACATGCAAATTTGGAAAGATGAAAATATTTTAACTACCCTGTAGATGAATTAATGGTCAAATAGACTGCCCTTTCACGAGCTTTCTGACTTAGATGAAACGTTACCTGGATTCATTACCACAAGGCTTCTTAAAGCTATCAAATGTGTTGAGATGCAGCATTTCTGGTGATGATTAAATACAGTAGGAATAGCAATTAAAGAGTATGTTGAAAAGCCCATTAGAAGAAATCCACTTGTAGTGGTGCTTCTCATTTTGTAGTTTGATACATTTTGCAATATAAAGGAACCTCTTTATCCAAAGGAATTGTGATCCAGTTTTAAACATATCATTTTGATGGATAGTCTTTAACCGCACTATATATTACTGCAATGGGTAAATTTGCAAGAACCAGGGTTAATGAAACTGCATGGATTTCAAATCTGTAAAAACGGGCTGCCAGAGAGACTGGCTTATGCCTTTGTTCTTAATGAATGCCACAACAAAAAGCATTCCTGTGGGCTTTTTCTTTTTTTGACTAAACATGCTTAACAGTTAGTTAACATGAAAAGACCTTCCTGCTTTCTTGTGGTATTTCCTGGTAGGGGTCTTTTTCATAGTGTCTGCTTATTCATGAAACTTTGCACTGAAAATTCTGAGGAAAAAGATACTGAGGGGGAAAAAAAAAAGTATTTTTTTATAGTAGCTACAGATGTAAATAATATATGTCTTTCTTTCGGAAATTCTATAAGACAGGACTTTCTTGTGTTTCAAAATGCAGTGTGAGTCTTGCAGACAGAATACTTTAGAGCACGGAGACAAAGAAACTGAGAAGCGCAGAGCATTAGAAACAAAATCCCCACTTTTCCTAAAGTTCAGAACAGTCTCCCTCTATACAATTAATATGATGGTTATTATTATCAAATATTTATAAAGCAGCAAAAAATAGTAAAAAATATGCTGAAAAAGTGGAGTTTTTTCCTTCTCATTTATACTGTGAGTCTGTTTCTTCCCTATACTGATATTATAGTTAATGATCAGGTAGACTTGTAGTCATACCTGGCTAATTATTTCTTCTAAATGTCAAAATGTGGTATTTTTCTTTTTTATGATTAGATAACTTTTGATAATTCATAGATTCTTGCGAAACTCCTGTGTATGGTATTTCCTATTGCAGTTCCCCCAAAAGAATTCTTTTCTCGTAGGATAGGATACTGAAGATTCTGAGAAAATTATTTCTAAACCTGCAAAACTCATAAACTATAGAGCCGTTCTGCCCCATCGAAGATAAACCAGGTTCTCCGGAGGACTGTTGCCAACATTTCTGCTTCTCAACTGATATTGGTTTCTAATAGTTTTTGGTTCTTTTTTTTTTTTTTAAAAGATACAATAAAAAGATAAAACTTCAGGAAAAGTGCAAGTGAAGCCTTATCACTGGGAAAATGTTGAGTGTCTGAGATAATTTTGTCATTGCTAAGTTCCCAGAACGTCTTAGTGAAAAGGGGACTGGAAAGAGGTATTAGAATAATGAAATGCTGTCCTTGTAGTCAAAGTACTGAAGAAAAGTTGATTCAAGTTGTTGGAATGATTGCAGAGGTGTTGCAATTCTTTCAATTGTAATTACTTCTTTGTAATACCATCTCCATCTAAGACAAACTGTTAAGGAGATGCTAAGGGAGGATATACTGGACTTCAGGAAAGCAGGTGTTAATCTGATTTCATGCTAAGAATGATGTTGAATAGAGCCCTGAAAGACAAAATCTGCCCATAGATCTAAAAAAATATTTTACCATTTTCATAACTGAACTTCCTAACATGTAATATTAATATAATATGTAAAAGAGGAATAAAAGTTATGATTGGGAGCTCATATAAGCATGAAATAGGCCCTGTTTTAGTGTTGTGGTAGTGTCAAAGAGCAAAGCGTTCTGCCACCTCTACCATGTGGCATGGCCCTCAATTTTATTGCAAGAGAAAGAGCAAACACATGAATTAGAACCAGACACAGCAAGTCTCAGCAAAAGTACAGTGAAGGATCTAGAATTTGTTGATAGCTGAGAGTTTGCATGAGACCACTGGGCAGCTGGAGGACCTTTTGAAAACAAACGGCTGGAAGAGTTCCTCCATCTGGCAGTGTTCGATGTGAAACTTGGTACAGGACTTTGACACGGTCGACATTCAAATAGGAACAGGAGAAAAAAGAAGCAACGAAAAAACCAAACATGTTACAGCTTTTTTTGTGTCCTACACAACTTTTAACTGAAGAAGACACATTGAGTTTGTTTCCACACCAGGAATTAGACATTGAGTTTGTTTCTACACCAGGAATTAGACATTTGGCTGACCTATTGCTAGTCTTTAGCAGTTATATTTCAAAGCAAAATTCTGTCAGAAGCTGTTGAGAAGCAAGTAAGGAAGGCTGTGGCTGAGCACCATATCTCTAACACGGACCAGGAGAATAGCGAGTATCCTGCTGTGTGGTTAATCTTATTGATTGCATTCATTTCAGTGCCAAAAATTTATTTTCCTCCATTTTTTCCCCTCATGCATTTACTTTTTTATTTAGAGCTCGTCCTGTTTAACTACAAACATTGCTTTCACGATCCAAATTAATTTTAGAAAACAAGAAAGAAAGAAAAGGACTTATTTCCCTGTGCATTTAAGACTGCACTTTCATTAACTTCATGGCAAAATTGTGCTTTTAATGCCAGTTACCTTAGCTGTCACCCAGTCAGTGTTTCTCTGCATGTTCAGAGCTTCTCAGCAAGTGCAGGAAATACTCGCTACACGCTGCTGGCAACACCAGGAGCTGCAGTCCCCCAGTCCCTTTGAAGCAGCAGCCACATGCAGAATGTCAATTACTTCACAATTTCAGGCTTCAAATTGATTCCCTGGTAAGCAAAAACTTGCCCTGCTGCACCGACAGTGTAGGTAGGTAATCTGTACAACTGAGAGAGGTGATCTGAATTTCCACTTAAAAAAAAAAAAAAGTGAAGTCTTTTCCCCACTCCTGCTTGTGTTTTACATAGAAGTCATCAAGGCCTTCTTGATCTGCTGGTGGAATTCTACTTGCATAAAAGTTATTTTTCATCTCTCAGCTTTAGAAAATCCACAGCAATTTTATTATCTCTCCGACTAGACATTGGTATGGAGGAAATCCAGCTGTGTGTCAGTAAAGTAAAGCTTTCAGATACTTCCTTATCCCAGAAAGTTGGCTTTGCATGGCAGCAATTCCTATTACCTGTGCTTTTGGATGGACCCTGGCAGTTTAGCAGTAGCTCTTCCAAAACTAGTGAAACGAAGGGGGCAAGACTACAAAGAGAACAGTGTGGAATTTGACTCCCAATGCTGTCGTCAGCCTTGGTTGCATAAAATATTTAATAGTGTGTAGCAAAGAGATAATATTGACATCTCTGACACTTCTGATTATTTTCAGTGCTAGTGAGAAGACAATTGGAAAATTTTAACTGACATCAGACTGGTTTTCAAAATAAAATGCAAATGATTTCTACATTTCTCTAAATTTCTTTCAAGACCAGGTCGAATGAGGGTTTGAGCAAACTGATCCAGAGGGAGGTGTCCCTGCCCATGGCAGGAGGGGTGGAACTGGGTGGTCTTTAAGGTCCTTTCCAACCCAAACAGTTCTATGATTCTATGATTGATTCTGTGATAAAGAGTGTGAAAAATCTGAAGCCCCTCCAGTAAGGTTTAAAGTTGGTTAGTGAAACAGAGTAAAACCTGAGGGCCTTCCCTACTGGTCGTACAATCAAGTACAAATAATCCATGTAATAGGTTAGTAGGAGAGAATATATTTTAAGCCTTTCTTCTGCCTGTATAGTTGCTGTTGCAGCATTGCTACAGCCCATGTGGAGGACTCAAACCTACGATCCAGTTGAGGCAGCTGCTGAGACTATATCACTGAAAGCTCTCCCATAAAATCTGATTTTAGAAACTGGTACATTCTAATTTCTCTTACTATTGTGAGTGCTACTGATGTATGTAGTTTTCTCCTGCTAGACGTGCTTTTCCTTAATGTCTGAAAGAGCAGTGTACCACTGAGTTCCCATTTCTTCTTTTAATTTATGCGTGTGTATGTGCATTGCTTTTCTCCTGCAGTTCTCTAAGAGTTTTATGGCCCATTACTGCGTGAGTAAAATGTGTGCAGATTTTGCAAGCCTCTGCCAGAAGATGTTTATTACTCTCATCATTCTTAGGAAAATCATGTTCCAGCAGGTTCAGGCAATGTGCAAAACATGGCACATGTGTGAATTGGCCATTTCACACTACACTTACAATATTAGCAACAAAAATAATGCCAGGGAAGGGGCCTTAGGGAAGGGAATAGACCTTACGTTAATTTGGCCATGAAGCTCTGATATGCGATCTTTGTTAAACCCAGAGCTGTAAAGAACAGTTAGCTTATTTTCCAAAGTTACTCTCAGTTGCTGAGGGAAGTGACTAGCCCAGATATTAAAGCAGAAAACAGCTTGCCAGTTTGTCCATATTTCACCTATTTGGGGAGTATGGCCTCAGTCTGTCTCGAGGGTTGGCTTATTGAGGGAAAGACAGTGCTTTAAAGAAATGTTTGATGTTGCATAGACAGTGAAGCAAAATATACTCCTGACTGTTTTAAACATCTCTTGTAGAGCAGTGAGGATTGCTGGTAGGCGCAACACGGTCATGCAGCTGATGTGAATGTTCCAGGCATGCTGATCGAATAGTTTCACGTAGGAAAAAGACCCAAGATCTATCTTCTCTTTGCTACGTTAATGGTAACAGTACTGGAGGCACTCCTATCATTTATCTCCTTCATTCAGCTCACAATTACTGCTGCTTGCTCTGGTTTACTTTTCATTTGTCTTTGCAGTCGCTGTACAGCTCTTGTCTTCCGCTGCTCTTTCGGTGCAGTGAGTACTTTTGCTGTGTGCTCTGCTTGAGGCACAGAAAACTAGAGAGTTTAGGAAGATTTCTTATGTTTCAGCACAAGTTTCTTGGATTTGTCTTTTAACCTTTTAGGAATTTAAACTTTTTATAGTTTACGCAAATGAATCAATAGGTGGTAGAGCCGAAGGGACAAAAGTGATCAAGTGTCGTAAATGGCCTAATATATCATCAGAGGCCTTAGTATTAGCACATAGCTTTTTCTTGCTTCATTTTCCTGGTTCATATTTAAAATGGAGATGCTTTCAAAAGCAAGGAGAAAGTGTTTCTATTTCTTCTCTTTTCTCATATAGGTATCCATAACTTTCTTCTTCACAAAGTCCTTTGGCCAGAATATGTGTAAGCAGACCCCTGGGGCAATGTGAAAAAACTGAAAATCATCAGATTAGGAAAACAGTCTGAAAAAAAAAAAAAGCTTCAGACGAACTGTGATGTCTCTGGCATTGCTTTTACCTAGGCATTTGTCTTCCTTCTAATGTTCAGGACTTAGAGTCAACCTGGAAACTCCTTTTTTAATGTTTGTTGGGTTCATGAATGGCAGCACTTCTTACACTTTCCATCTGCTGCCCTCTGCCCCCTACTTCTAAGAGTTATCATCATCACTGTACTTCCAGAAAGAGGAAGGTGACTTTCATAGCTAGAGGAGATTTCTCCTCGCCAGCACAGAAAATCAGTAGCTATAAATTCTTAGGTTAAAGTTAGTTATCTAAATCTCACTCCTGTGAGCATATGGAAATTCCAGTCAAGAGGGCGGTCTTGTTAGTGAGGTGCTTTAAGAGAATATTTCTGATTTGAAGAGTTTACAAGACAAATTAAGAAAACCACAAACAGAATAACCACTAGGTTTCAATCCTATCTGGTTATCAGATTGAAACTGTTCCTTACTTACACTTTCTTGTCTTCAAGTCATATCTAATCTATGACATTGTTTGACTTCAAGATCTAGTTTCCTTTGTCAAAAGCTTTAGAAGCCCATATAAATATTTGCTGTTTCTTCCTCATTCAGTTTTGTTTACAATCCCCAAAGTGCTAAACAGATGACAGTGACACATCTTCCTTTGTAGGAGCTGTGCTTGTTGTTCCTAATGTTTATTCTTGTTGCCATTGTCTCAACACTTTTTTAAAAAAAAACTTCACTAGTCCCTGGCTTCCAGAATCCCCCTAGTACCTTTCTGAAGGGTAAACAGAAATCCACAATGCCCCCAAGTCCCCTGCAGTAGTAGATAATTTTTGGTTGATAACTTTTTTCATACTCAGCTCAGCCATTTCATTCTCAAGTTCCCTTAGGACAGTCATATGGAGATTAGCTTATCTTGTCGCCGTGTCGTATGGCACTTTATATGTATTTCCTCCTGTACACAACCCTAGTTTATGGATATGGATATTTCTGAGAGGATGTTCTCATTCCCAGATGTGGAACCCTAGCTGACTGTGTCCTGGGTGTGTTGCTGGAGCAAACATGCACCATCCCAAGTCCTGTAGGCATGAAACCAATGAGGATTGAGGACCAGAACTGTGGGACTTGTTGCAGAATGCATTGTTCCTGAACCTGACAAATAACTCTTACCGATGTCATTTATACCAGTACAGAAAGGTAGTGAGATAAGTCATGAACCAACCAAAAAGAACGTGTCACCAATCTCACGATATTTGACTTGAATGAAACAATCATCTATAGAAAATGAACAAATTGGACCGAGGATAAACAGCCAGTTGGCAGGTGTAAAGAAAGAATAACTCCTTTACACCCAAAATGACCAGGAAGAAGTTACTAACAGGTTTTTGTGAGCCCGTATATCTTTTGACTGATAGGTGTAACATGGTGGAGATGATACCCAAGACAGCTGGTCAGCAGAGACAGAAAGACCATTTATATTTGCATCTCGGGCTAGAATTCAAAATGCACATACTCTTGGGTCAGGTAAGATAAAATTACTGATCACTGGCAATGGTATTCAGGAGACAGGTTATGTTTGTTAACCTTAACCTTTGTCTCCAGTGTGTCAAATACATCTTGAAATCCCATGTACAGCATAAGCAATTAGAAAAGTATTCCATTGGTAAATAGAAAACTTTAATTGAAGCAAGATTAGGCTAAAATTAGGTTTTACTTGTGACCTTTAGTGTCCAGCACTATAGCTAACAGTGTGATCTTGAGGGTAGGTAATAAATTTCTTCTTTGTTTTACAACAAATATTACCTGATTTTTGATAAGTTTAACCAAAGTGTAAGTTGCAAACTTGGGGCGCTCTCATCTCCAGGGAGGGAGGAAATCCAAAATGGTTCATGGAGGCACTGGAGCACCGCGAGGGTTTGTGTTGCCAAATGCCTGCTCTTGCAGGAGGAGAAAAGGAGAGAGATAGCTCACAGCTCCAGACACACCTCTTTGACATTCACACATTAGCTGCACCCTGCTTTGTTTCCTCTAGAGACAGGTAGTTGGGCCAGGTATGGCCTCAGTGCAGACTCTCCTGACAAAAGTAATTTAATTGTTTTGGACTAAGCTTCTAATCCTTTCTGGTGCCCTTTATTTTCTATTATTCTAATGCATCAGCCCCTTCCTTTGTTGATTCTTAGAATTAAATATTTTATTTTATTATTTTATTTTATTTCATTGTATTTTATTGTATTTTATTTTATGTCTTTTGCTTCCGATATTCAAATTTTATCTTTGTTTTCTTTGTGTCCATCTTTCTCTGTCAGCTATTATTTTTTTTTTGGCTCTTTTTAGTGGCTGTGAATAAAGGCAGTGACGTCCTCACCGCAGCCGGTTCAAAAAATCCTCTTCTAAACTCCCCTAGCCTCTCAGAACTCTCAGTTGGATTTGTCCAAATTTATTAGCCACAGGGTCTAAGTCCCAATTTTTAGAACTCCCTGGTAAGCGATGTAGAAGTCGCAGTGGGAGCTCCCAGCTGGCCCTCCCTGCTGCAGGAAGGCAGCGAGTGATGGCTCGGGCGTTAAGCACCTGGTCACACACAAACACAGAAAGCCGTGCACAGATGGAGCTCTGCTCATCTCCAGACTTTAACAGTATTAAGTGATCTAATTTATAGACAAAAAGCTGAAGTTGCCTGTTTACTGCTGTTTTATTAGAGTTGGTTTTCTCAGTGGGGTCCTGCCCCGTGACTGAGGATTGTAGATGTTAGAACGATGCTCAGAATAACTGATGTGTAGGGAAAATAAGCAGACTACAGTAATACACAGCAGCCTTGTTTGCAGACCATGCTGTCCTTGTACCGGGCACTGTTTAAACACATTGGGAAAAAGACCTCAGATGAAATACCTCGTGCAGTCAGAGTTCATTCCCTCATCAAGAGGTGATTAACACAATGATGCTTCTAACATCTTTGTTTTCTGCCATTTGGGCTCATATCCGTATGGGTACAATCAATTTAAATGGATTTTACAGTTCACTCTTCTTTCTCTCTCTAGTATCCTATATGTTTAAAATATTGACCTCCCCTCCAAGACTCCCCTTCTCTGTGCTGTGTTCCCTGCAGCACGGCAAGGATTACCAGCTCTGATGTAGGATTGCTTTGCAGTTTCTGTAGAGACATCGGTACTTCCCTGCTCCTTCAGTTCATCAACTCTGGCCTCAAGGTGCTCTACTAGTGCTTTGAGGACCATCAACTGCTTGCACCACATTTGGATCAGACACGTATGCCTAACCTCGTCTTTGAAAGGTCTGGGGAAAATAACATTGGAAAAGAGGTCTTCTGTTCAAGTTCACGGCCTCTTGACTAGTTTGAATTAACACCCACTTAGAGGGGGTAAGAAGTCAAAAATATGCCTGGAAGGTTAAACATTAAGTATATAAAGCTAGACTTCCAAACTTCCATAATGCATGAAAATGTGTATGTAAAAAATGTCTGAACAAAACCAAAGTTTAACAGCTAATACATTTTAAAGTATGTGGATTTTTAAGCCTTTTTTTTTTTTTGAGGTTCCCTTCTGCTGGTTGCCTTCAGGGGAGGTGAGACAAGTTTCTAACCTTTGCAGCCAGCTCAGTGGAAGAGAGGGATGGAAGAACACAGAGGCAGAAAGAAATTTCAGCTTGTTGTGTGATCTTTGAAGGGCTTCAAGAATAAAAAATCTTTAAAGAGAACCCCATAGGTGCTACATGATCTGCATTTTGTCAGTCAGGCTTACAGTCATCACAAGAGACAGAAGTCACAGATTTACTGCCAACGCGATCACCCCTCTATTCAGCTGCTGTGTCTCTCCCCTCGCCTTTCCCAGCTCACAGGTTTGTAATTGGCAGCTCTTCCAAATGGATGTTTGGGGTGTTTGGGTATCTTCTGGGTTCCTATAATGAGAGAATGAACCTAAGCCATGCCCTATGTTATCTCATGTTTCATCTTATCCTTCCCTCTATCTTGCTTAGCGAAAATAATTCCTTCTCTTAAGAAAAATATTGCTTTCCCTTCTTTTCTTATTCTTTCTTTTTTTTTTTTTTTCCAGGCAGAGTTTGTTAAAGCTGGGTCAGCTTCCTAATTCAGTTCACAGCATGGCTGTGTTTCAGATGCCTTGGTAAAATAGAGGAAACTGTGAGCTGTGGGTTGACAACAAATGAGGGGTGTGGGCTTAGCAGGAGCTCCGTAATCTGCAAAATTCTGTATACTGTTAAATCAGAGCCTCAGTCCGAAATGTCAACACAAATATCTTTGATGTATCAACAAGCCTGTGCAAAAATGCAAGTTGTTTTCCACTTGCGCTGTGATATAGATGTGTTTCCTTGGCTGTGGAAGCCTTTTCCTCTGATTTTGATCTAAGATGTTCATAGTGCACCCTAATAAGGTAATGAGGGTAATGATTTTAAGCCGAAAGATGAATGATTAAATGAGATCTTAGGAAGAAATATTTTGCTGTGAGGGTGAGGAGGCCCTGGCCCAGGCTGCCCAGAGCAGTGGGGGCTGCCCCATCCCTGGAGGGGTTCCAGGCCAGGCTGGATGCAGCTTGGAGCCCCTGATCCAGCGGGAGGTGTCCCTGCCCATGGCAGGGGGGGTGGATCTGGATGATCTTTAAGGTACCTTTCAGTCCAAACTGTTCTATGAGCGCAATAAATATGACAATGGTTCAGTATGTATTAAACAGTATCTACAAATAGTTTCAGAGTGGCCCAAACATTTGTTATTTAATAGTTTTTGCAGCCATCTAGCCCTTCTTGGTATCACTTTGTGAATTCCTTAAGTTCAGAGCGTTAGTGAGACAGAGGCAGAAGAACATTAGTCATGTAAGTAAATAAAATAACCCCAAGAATGAAGTTGGTTTAGAATATCTGTAATTCTTTTTTTTCTGAATTTATCATGCTGGCTATCACTTAGTCATTTGGTCCTGAATAAGATTGAAAAATGATATATGCAGCTTGCTGCCCAGTGTCAGCACTGACAAGCTTGTGTGATTGTATTTGAGCTGAATATTTCAGCAAATAGCACAGCCCAGCAGCAATTGCTGAGCCCTGTCTATATTCTCCCTTTGCAGTGAGCAGGGATTTTTCATTTCATACATCATTTACAGCTTGCCACAGTGATTCCAGTCAGCCAGGATATATTTTCAACACAAAGAGAAGAAAGAGAAATATATATCATTTGCTGCAGAAGTTGGGCACATTGGGTTCAAATTTAATTACATTATAACATCAAAAGCTACACTAATAGACAAAAAGTCAGCTATCCTTAACTTAGAGTAAAATAAGAACCTCTTTCTTGTTGCTCAAGAGTCCCGCCTAGGCTTATTGGGCAGTAATTTTGCTGCTTTGAGACATTGCATCCATAAGAGTGAGTGCACACACTTAAATAAGAGCGGTGCATGTATCATCCATATAAGTATTGTACAAAATAACAGATGCCTTCAACCCTGTTGGCAGAGTTGCCTTGTTAACGACATTTATTATTGCTAAAAAGTGCAGCTCTCATTCCTTTAGCTCCTGGAGAGTTTGCAGGTTCCTGCTGGGCAAGACAATCAGGAACGAGGGGTCTCAGCAAGAATCCACTGGCTGCAGGGTCTCTGTGACCTTAGTGGAAGGAACACTCACTTCCATTTTTCACCTCTGTTTTCCCTGCACACTGTCCAACCAACACGTCTGAATCCTGATCTCTAGTAGCTTCCATAGACAGGATCACGTTTATTAGTAAGCTGAGCTGATTTCAAAACAAAAACCCAGAACCCCAAAGATCCTTCTCATGCAGAATGCTGGAAACCTTCACCGTCCCCATGAAAGTCAGGAGATCCCTCCAATTGCCTATTGAGAGCCAATCTACAGGTAAGGGATCTGTAGAAACACATTAGAACACAAGTCTTATGCCTTGAACCTTCTTTTCCTTTCTCATTGGGGCTTCAGAAGAATTTCTATGAAAAATGAATGATTCTTTACATCAGAATCACAGACATCTCACAGCAAGCATCTTTTAATTTCTAAGGCTTTTTTAAAGCTTCATTTATTGAAATACTGTGACTACTGAAGGCTGCATAGCAAATATGAATTTGTCTTCAGTTGAAATGCATTAAAAGGTGAATTTGTGAAAAATAGAATGTATGAAAGGCATACAAAATCTGGAAAAAATATTGGTATTAAATGGCCTTGTGACTCAGGATGCATGATATTTGTTAAGACAGTGTCTAGGGTAGTAAACAGAGCAGGAATCGGTCACAGTCACGGGGGTCTTAGGTTGCTGGAGTGCCCCATGGCAAATTTGGGATTGAGGAGTTGACTTCAAATATCAAAGTCTTTGATATTTTCTGCTCCTTCAGTTCCCTGTGCTTTTCCTTATAATGCGCTCCTTAGGTTTCAGGGATAGATTACGTAGTCACCATTGCTGAAGTGGGTTTGGAGTACCCACTCTGCAGTACAGAGGTAGGAGAGCGGATACTGAAAGTAAACATCATTATTTAGGGAAAAAAATCCAGTGTGGAAAGATGGTGTCGTTAAAGTACGAAAATAGTTCACGTGCTTCCAAGGTACTGTGGAAGGAGAGCCCAAGGGCACCAAGGCAGGGAGCAGTGTACTTTCCATTAGCAAACAGCCGATGGAGTCCTGATGGGGCAGCGCGTGGCACAACAGAATTTTTATATCCGTTCTTCAAAATGACAATAAGAAGAAAAATAAAGTGGCAAAGCCTTTCCTGGGATCATCTGTGGTTGTCAGACTTTGTCAATGTGCTTTTGACACCTTCTTTAAAGATAGAAAAGCAGGGAAAACGATGTGCCTATAGCCATGACCTTGTTTCCTTGTTGGGGAAATGGATCCGATGAGCTGTGTTTGTTCTTTCAAGTTTCATTTGTCAAAACGTATAAGGTCATCACAGTTGTATGTATTTGACTTTAGGAGATGAACTGCTATAATTAGTCACAATACACTCATTTTATTACGCTTGCTTTGATAGAAACGGGGGGTGTTTGTAAAAAAAAAAAAGTCTTAATTTTAGAGTGAATTATATTAGTTTAGTATAGTTGCCTGCTTATGTTAAACTTTTTTCTTAATGTGTAATTAGCAAGCAGTAAATTACTTTATTTCTCTTTTGTTTAATTGAGTTAATGATGTCTGCAAAGAAACATGATACCAAGAGGTTTTTGCTGATCTCAAGGGGCTCTGAAGAGTTTCAGATTTTGCCATACTCAGAGCTGTAAGGACTGCATCAAGGGCTGTCCCGACACCTTTTAAAACATCTTTCACTTCATTGCTGCATAAAGGTGAACCAAAGTAGTACAGAAGACAGCTTGAAGAGAAGCAGCCAGACTCGCGGTAGCAGAGGGAGCGTGCCTTGCAGGCTGACCCCTCTGTGAAAGTGAGAGTGGTTTTTTTCCTTGCTGAGAGGGCAAGACTGGTACATTAATGAGCCATCTGCCTTGCTGGGCCACACTTTTATGAACAACATGCCTTCCTGTCCTTTTCATACTCTGCCTTCTAGAAAACGCAGCTCTGTCATTACTTATGACAGGAGACTCCATCATATCAAAGAGTAAAGAAATCAGAGATGAAGAGAGAATTAGGAAAATGAGAGGAGTTACAGGACAGGGACCTTCATTAGAGAGATAAAAACCCAGGGAAGAGGAAGATTTAATGAGGCTTTTGTTTATAACTTTTGCTAATATAGGAAGCCTTGCTGATGGCTGTGGCACTGGAAGGTTAAATTGTACAGATACTTTTAAAACGGATATTGCAGTGGGTTAGAATACAGAACTTCACCATCGTGCCATGCTGCAGCTGGCGAGTGCGTGCTCTTCATCTGCAGCCCCCAGGTGAGCCTGTCCTCTGTGACATGGCCTAAGTGGAGATGGGGACTTTTCCTGACTGGCTAGGTCATGAAAAGTTGAATCATAGAATCACAGAATAACCAGATTGGAAGAAACCCACTGGATCATCGAGTCCAACCATTCCTATCAAACACTAAACTGTGCCCCTCAGCACCTCGTCCACATGTCCCTTAAATACCTCCAGGGAAGGTGACTCAACCACCTCCCTGGGCAGACTGTTCCAGCACCCAATGACCCTTTCTGTGAAAATTTTTTTCCTAATGTCCAGCCTAAACCTCCCCTGGTGGAGCTTGAGGCCATTCCCTCTTGCCCTGTCCCTTGGGAGAAGAGCCCAGCTCCCTCCTCTCCACAACCTCCCCTCAGGTAGTTGTAGAGAGCAATGAGGTCTCCCCTCAGCCTCCTCTTCTCCAGGCTGAACACCCCCAGCTCTCTCAGCCGCTCCTCATCAGGCCTGTTCTCCAGCCCCTTCCCCAGCTTCGTTGCTCTTCTCTGCACTCGCTCCAGAGCCTCAACATCCTTCTTGTGGTGAGGGGCCCAGAACTGAACACAGCACTCGAGGTGCAGTCTCACCAGTGCCGAGTACAGAGGGAGAATAACCTCCCTGGACCTGCTGGTCACGCCGTTTCTGATCCAAGCCAAGATGCCATTGGCCTTCTTGGCCACCTGGGCCACTGCTGGCTCATGTTCAGTCCCTGTCAACCAACACCACCAGGTCTCTCTCCTCCTGGCAGCTTTCTAGACAGACTTCTCCTAGTCTGAATGCTACTTCCCAGTGGTGATGGATGTGCTATACTGGCTGTATTGATGGAGTTCAAGGGAGGTTATTTCAGTTATTAGGCACTAACTGAAAACTAAGGTTTTCTTTTTCAATACAGACTGTCCTTGCTCCTATTTTCTATTATTGATACAGTAGATAGTGCTTTGTGATAACAATATCATCAGGGAGAACCACGGCATGTCAAGAGAGATTTTTTAATATGATCTATCACAAAAGCAATAACAGACGTGCAAAAATATGGGAGCAGCCGTGTCATTTTCAACAGAAAGCTAACTACGGAGTTACAGCTCTGGAATTAAAGTCGCCCTTCGCAATTCTTACGTCCAGAGAAAACTCTTCCCCCATCTTCCCAGTCAAGTAGCTGGGAGCGTGACATCAAGCTTCTCAGCAGAAATTATTAACCCAATTGAAATGAAGAGACATAAAGTAAATTACCGCATCCTAATTATACAAAAAAAAAAATCGATAAATGGGCAACAAAAACAATTATATAATTCACTCCGAAATTAAGATATTTAAACCACTAACAATTTAAATCAAGGCAACAGTAATAAAATAAGCGTAATGTTACTAATTACATAATTTCATCTTCTGAAGTCAAATACATAAATTTTTGTTGACTTGGTGCATTTTGGCATTTATAAGTGTAGAAGTGGGATGTGAATGGGTTTGACTTACACAGCAGTGCAGTGAATTACATTTTCTGTAGAGTGAGAAGCTGAGCCTGCAGAGATGGGGAAAAAAATGTGCTTATAAGAAAGCTTCACTCAGGCTGCTAGGTTGTGCTGCAGTAGGAAAGTGGCACTCAGTATCCAGCGCCTGCAACCTGTTTCTGTTTCCTAAACTCTCTTACAGTGGATTGATTAAAACTCCCAGCTGATATACTCAGACTATGTTTGATAATTGTTAGTGTTTTCTACGTCAACAAGACCGACAACAGCAGAATTGAAGTTCAGTGATGTTAAAACTTGTCTGCGACAGCTTTGATTTCAAATGGAACACGATGTTCTTTTAAACAAATAGTAGAGGGAGGTTAGGGTTTTGGGTTTTTTTTTTTTTTCCCTTTCTTTCTTCCCTCCCTCTGTTTTTGGAAAAGCAAAGATTGTGGAATCCATAGAAGTTTGGGGCATTACTTTGATTAGTGAGAGCCATATGTCCCTCAAACAAATGAGAATAATTCTGATACTGACAACGAAAAGAAGCCTGAAAATACAGCAGGTGGCTGCCTGCAGAGTAAGATGGGGTTTTTTTCAGAGCTTTTGACATGACTTTTTTGACACATAGGAGCTTCTGTGAGAAAGAAGCATTCGAGGAGCATTGGCAGGCTCACTCTTACTCCTGCAGGATGGTTCCATTGGCTTCACTGACAGCTGCAGTTGGCCCAGGCAGGGTAATACAATCAAAAATTGAAATAGTTGATGTTTCATTTCTACTGTTTCAGAGTATTATGAAGCAAAGTAATGCACAAAAATGACCGATAACAATGTCCTGTGTGAAAGAACCTCTACAGAGACCTTAGAAAGAAAATTACTTGTGTCTTTTGAAGAGTAAGAAGCTGAGCTTGCAGTGATGGAAAAAATGCAAGGGTGTGTAATAATCAGTGCCCACAATGACCTCAGGTTTTCTAACAAAATCAGCTGTCGAAAGATCTGACCCATCCAAATACAAGCTGTGGAAATGCACTGTTCTACACCATTGCCTCATACCAATCAATGAAAATTCAATCCTGGCAGAATCCAGGCAGAGCCTATTATAAGCCATCTAAAACTGAATTGCTGTCAAAGAATTAGACATGAAGGGGATTGCCGGACTGGTGTCTGATGGGAAGATGGGAAAAAATACTGCCGTAGTTTAGTACAGTGGGACAGTTTCAGGTATTGCTCAGTCCCAACTGCTTAAAAAATCTGGAATGATATTGAAAATATTTTAAACATCTAAACATAAATGGAGATTGACAGTCTTGGCTTTGATTCTAGCAGGAACTGAGCAAAGTGAAAATACATTTGCAGTTATTATTTCTTGTTGGTCAGAAATCTGCTTGACCCATGTCTTGATCCAGGATAAAAGATAGATTTCACTCCCGAGTGTTTAATTTGCATAAAGCTCCAGCTTCTCCTTCTGTATGAAAAAGAAAAGTGAAGAGGAAGATGTTGCTATATCAGAACTCAGAAGTTTCTTACCCTTGGATGCCTGTATTAAAACATTTTCCACCTAATTGTTATTTTATCTTCTTTTTTTTAAATTTTTTTTTTAATATAAGTACCAGCATAGGGGTTATTGAGTGTTTTACCACTAATTGGGTATGTCCTGTGACATATTATGGAAAAAGAAAGCATAAAGATTCTCATTTGCTTCTGCTTTCCTTTCATAATGGTGTTATTGTACATAGACATTTTATTAGTAGCTGCCTGCCAGCACAAAAAGAGCAAAATACTTTTTATTGGCTGAACAGTAGAAATCTCATTTTGTATATGGTACCAGAGACATCCTAACAAGAGTACTCCTGTGCCACTTAGGAATTTAGTTAGATGGAGGTACCTTGACAGTATTGCTCCTTGAGCTTGCAGCGGCTTTTGGGAGAGGGTTGGGAGGATGGTTCAGACGGGCTCATTATTCAGTACCTCTGCGGACTGGTTAAGTGCTCTTACAGGTCGCTTGTGTGGGTGTGCTGTGAGCCAGCTCTTAATACCCAGGGAGATGAAACCAGCCCCATGAGGGAAACAGGAATCGTGAGGTAATGATCGGTTAATACCCTTGGGCGTGAGGGTGTGAGGTGTTTGCTCTTGAACGATGCCTGTCAGTGAACGAAGAGGTAATTTGAGTGTTTTCTTGGATTGGTGTCCAAGGAATCAATTTTGGATTGATAGGGGTAATCAAATGTTATGTTTGTTTGTGGGCTGCGTGCATGCTTGAAAGCCACTGGCCATCTTCCCCACGCTGTGATACTCCCAAAGCCCACAGTGGCTCACTACTTTCTCCTCCTGCCTGCATTTTTCTTTACCTCCTGCCGTTGGCATCTTTCCTGCCAGCTGTGTCTTTTCCGCAAGGTAATTCTCTTCACTGCTGACTGCGATCCTGGGGGAACCGAGGGCTGTCAGCCTCATTCCTACCTTCTGCGGCTCTGACTCTTTTCCTTGCATGTTTTGCTTCCCTTGCGTGTCTCCTGCCACCACTGCCTTCTGCTTTTCTCCTAATGTGGACTTCTGTGAAAAGGGGGCAGGCTCAGCCCCGTCTAAGAGTCATAGAAAGGGCCTGCAACAGTTAAAAATCATTCTCTGAAGAATATCATCTGAACCACAGAGACAGAGATTAAGGTTTTAACTAGTCAAAGGGGACAAAAATGCCTTTGTGGTTATAAATAGCCTTCAAAAGGAAATATTAAAGGTTTTTATGATGAAGAATAAAATACTTGGATCTGTAACACATTGAAAAGCTACATATCTCTTGAACTTGAGGTTTTTGCTTAGTGGTGACAGTACCGAGCAGTCTACAGGTACCTCTGAAAGATAATGTAGTGTGAACCAGTGCTCACCCCATATGTCGTGTCTATTTAACATGCAGAAATAAGAACCACAAAAAAAAATCGCAAATAATTAGACATTGCTATAGACTTGCTGAGGCATAGGATGTTCTCTTCTGTACTGTCAATTCTCTTTTCTTCAGGTTCCCTTCTTGCTGCTACCTTTGCACATAACTCAGGTACATATCCTGGCTGTATGCTACACCCTTGCTTATTGTTGTATTTCATATCATTAAACCTGCAAAGAAAGACAATCAAATGCCCTGTTGAGAGTACGTGGTACCCTGTGCTCATACTGTTACCCAAGAGCACAGTGAAGTAAGAAACTTTTTAGTCTTTCTCTAATTATGACTATATACTTGTGCAAATATCAATTCAGAAAGCATGAGAAACTTCCCTGAAGATAATAAACAGCTGTGCTGTGTATAATGGTAGCTCCCAGCAAACCTCTGTGAACAGCCCATCGAACAACTTTATTCCAAACACATTGGGTATGTCATGGATGCAGACCGGTTTTTACATTTTGCTTTTAATTTACCCTTCTCCTAACTATATTATCTTCCCAATAGAGCTATTTATCAGGGTGGTGATCAAGTGGAGTCTACTTTGCATTATGCCTTTTGAAAAATATCTAAATTAGGATGATCTAAAACTCCAACAAATTATGGGTACTTTAGTTGCTTCTGTTTGTGCTCCATGGGCAGCAATTTACCCAGTGTTTTTCCAATTCATGTAAATGGGAGACAGCTGGGGGTTAGCAAGACTCATCTTACCAAATCATAGATATTTTAAACAGCTGGCAATAAACTGTAATTTATATCTATAAAGTAAAATATTTATCCAGAAGAAGTACCTTTAGAATATGCTTGAAAGCTGCATCCGAGCTGACATGAAGGAGAGCTTTGTATCTTATTGCCACGGGCTAGGGCTTCAGTTTATAGTTAATTTATATGCTGTTCCTCTGGAATGCTGTAACTTTTATTATTAATCAATTTAAATTGAAAGAAGTAGTAGTTCTAAGAATTAAAACCAGACTTCCTTCAGTAATTGAATTCATCAGACCAGTTTCATAAGTAGTAAATGCGACTGAACTCTGTGATGTGAGCATCAGTGGAACTAAATTAATGTACATCAAGAGCTTCACAAAGTCTGTATTTCACTCATCCTTTATAAACTGTTGGTGATGCTCTGAAGAGGACTGAACAAATGAGTTTTCCAGTGCACTGAGAGTTATATTTCTTAAAAATCTCAACTTAGCTTCTTTCCGCACCAGGTTCTGACTGTTGAAAGTTTTAAATATATTGCCTTTTAAAATTGCTTTCCTGCCGTTCTCTCAGAATCTTGGAGATGCGCTCTCTTTTAAAACACACGTGGTTTTACAAGACTGGCAAACCACTCTGTTCCTGCTCTTCACTAACTCCTGGAACACGTTGTCACTTATCTGTTAAACTCAGTGGGCCAACATAACTCTGCTTCCCAGTCTGAAGATTTAGTGGTAGGGTCCATGCGTAGTGGTAATTGTGTTAAGCAATCAGAACTCTGAGGGGTCTTTATGGTTTGATAACACACTTCATTGAAACTATGTAAGATCTCAAGTCCCAAATGAGAAACAAACCTGTGGGGACACAAATACTGGTTATATTAGAAGGTGATACATGGGTCAGACGTTTCAGAGCTTCCGTATTCATCTGGTTGTGCATCAAAGGATTGCATGTGCTGTGCATTAGTTAATACATCGTTCAATTCTCTTGGTTATTTCCCATCACCTCAAAGCCCCTCCTCTGCTTTATCTCACCCTAGAAACATGACCTAATCTTGTAGTTCCTATTACATACATTTTTTTTTTGTAATGCTGTCTAAGAAAGTGCACATTGACAGCAAAAAATAAAAGTCATCCCTGTCTCTTGTTATAACTGAAAAGAACAGTACGGGTAAGTTTTCTTCTGTGAAGCGACTATGGTGGTTTTAGCACTGGAATGGCAATGACAACCGTACTCTGAGATTTACTGATGTGATTTGATTTATCTGCAAAATTCTCTTACTTTAGACAGAAATGCATATGTAAATGTATCATCTCATAGTCTTCAAACCTTTTTACTGTGATCTGTTTTGGCAAGATATAAACCGAGGACAACAGGTATGTCCAAATAGATTAATAAATAGACATTGAAAACTAAAACCACTTACAAAACTGACATCTGTTACCAGTGCATTCCAGTGTGTGCAACCCTGTCACCATCACAGGACGTGATCTCTTGGTTTTAAACTCTTCTGATACTTAAACTGTGAGATCTTTGCTTTTATTCTCTGCGTATAGAACTCAAATGCAATTCATCTTGTAATCAATACTGGAGTTGCATTTAGAACTTTGATACCATAAAATATTTACTTTATGAAGCAGAGATGCACCAGCTTTTTCACAAAGAGAACAACATGAATAGGCTAATAATAGAAGGGAGTACACTACAGTAACTGTTTAACTGGTAACAACTGCAGACTTGAAAAGAAAATGCTAATAGCATCTTCTGTATTGGCTATGCAAGAAAACAGTACTTCAGAATGCACCTTTAAAGTTTAATTTACTAGTATGCTATTTTTTGCAAGTTTCTAATCTTTACGTTATTTATAAATTAAAAAAAAAAACAAACCAAAAACCCCAATCATGGCATTATGAGTTGTAGATAATGAAGAAAAGGTCAAATGCGGTATAATCTATCACTGTCTATATTAGAAATACATAAAAGTAGAACTCTGCAAAATATCCTGAAGCTATTTCTGCTTCTCATAGGTAGCTTCTTTAAAAACATGTCTCCTCATTGCATTCATCTTAACTTTTTATCCTTGTTCAATCACACATTATATATTTTCCATTGTGCATCTGTCCATAACTGTGTTGCTTCCTATTTGGGTGATTTAGTCCCATGAAAATATGGAGTTGAAAGATTCCACCCACATTGTAACACCAAGAAAAAGGGGAAAGTGAATAAATTCTTCAAGACAGAAAAAAGAAAGAGAAGTGATGTCTGAAATTTCACTAAATGGACTTCTCTATGCTAGTTTAAGCATGCTTTCCTGTCACCTAGGAAGAATAGAAGTGAAATGTATTCAATATCTTTATTTTTCTTGGGCTGGCGCTTTCACAATTTCAGTATAAAGAATCTCCATTAGACCTGGTTAAAATGCTTATCAGAAGATACTTCCATAAGAAACTGAGGACTGAGTTCATTTTGTAGAACAATATTAGCCCAGACAGTGAAACTAATATGCCAGCTGCCTCTAAGCTATTTGAGCATTTTTTCTCAAACTGCAATAGTTTGATATATTAGTAACTTGTTCCAGAAAAAGGGAAATAAAATAATAAGGGTTTTTTTCTTTTTTTTTTTTTTATGCTTTTGGTTATGGTTTTTTTTTCTCTCTCTTTATTTCACGACCTGTAAATTCTGTTCCCCACACATACCCAAGAGCCAATGTTTCTAGGACTGTAGGTCCAATACAACTACTGGAATATCTACAATGGGATATATACTACAAAGTAATGCTGATCCAGCCACAAAGAGCTAGGGTAAGAAGGGCTACCCTCTCTCTCCCTGCTTCTGATTACTCGGGTGAGTCTTCAGGAATACTGATGGCTGACCTCAGAGGTTTTGTATATAAAAAAAATAGTTTCTCATTCTTTTTAAAGGATTTCTTCCACTCCACAGAATCTCAAAGGGAAATCACTGGTAAATCCATTCTGCATTTTTTTTCCAGAATAAGACATAGTGTTTCTGATAATATTTTCTTGTATTAACAACACATTGTTAAGTTTCTGATTTCTGCCATGGCAACTTTTACCATCCTTTAATTCACAGAAAGAAGCAGTAACACTTATTTCCCAGGGCAGTGGTGGAGTCACCATTGTTGGAGGTGTTCAGAAAATGTGTAGATGTGGTGCGTTGGGACACAGTTTAGTAGGCATGTTGGTGTTGCTTAATGATTAGACTGGATGCTCTTGGAAATCTTTTCCAACCTGCACGATTCTATGATTCTAAATGCATCTCCTATTAATGTTTGTCTGGTCTTATGAAACATTTTGTCCTTTTGGTCTTTACATCTCATTATCCGATGTCTGTGCCTGCTAGCTAATAGCAAATTATGAATGTGGAGGATTACAAAACATTGGAGCTGATTCTAAACAACTCCATTCAATGGTGAGAATCTAGAGAGAGCTACTTGAGCTCACCTCAGCTTTACAGTTTCTATTGTGAATCAAGGTGTGCAGAAAAACATATGTTTTGCCTTCTGCTGAAAAAAATAAACAGCTTTAGGAATGAAGAGGTTAATTGGACAATTCAATTTAAATTTGTAACACTTGTTTTATTTATAGCTCATAGCTGTCATTAGAAATAGTGTCTTGGTTATTAGTTGTCTCGTCTGGTTTTGGGATATTTGCAGTCCTCAGAACTGTGTGAGGGTATCTCTTCTCAAGTCTTTTCACTTGGTGCTACTCTTCTCTCTGTCTTGAGCTGCTGTATGCTTTAGTAAGAAAATCTGCTTTGGTTGCTTGAAGTTCCTGTGTTAGCGCAAATAATAGCTGCCTTTTTCTTTCAGATTTTCTCTCTCAAACTGGAGAAGTGGATGGCATACAAATAAATTCTGAAGTCATAACATTATTTTTCTTACTAGCTAGAGCCAAAGTGCTGTAATATAATACAACATTAATTATCATTATTATTTTATAAAGGTGCAAAAAAATTCCCTAGTTTCAGTTGTTCTTCCAATTTTAGATGCTTATAATTAAAAATGTTGAATTTTGTCACTTGAGGTTAGCTCTAATCTTGATTTGAAGAAAGATCAGCTCACTTATTTCTTGCTATAATAGTGGTTTTGGTTATTCTGAATTGTTTCCCAGGGTTACCTTCATAAGCATTGTCATCTTCTCCAGATGCTCGTAGCATATTGCAATGTATGCCCTGTAAATTCTTACTCTGAGAACTGCGAATGAGTGATACTCCCATGTGGCACCCTAGGAAAAGATACTCAAACCGTGGAACAAGTATCAAACAGTTCCTCACTAAGAGCTGTTCTCATACGAGCTGCAAGAATTCATTCTACGTCAAAATAAAAAAAAACAACAAAAAAACTCAGCTGGGCGGCAGATTAGGACACCAGTATTTGCCGCCGCTTCTCAAATTGTCATAACACAAAAAGGAAGACGTTCCTGCACACCCCTCTACCTGCAGTTATTTTACATTGACTCTTTGATTTCTTTGTTGATTCCTGTGTTTTTATTGTGGATTGGCTAAGTCTGGTGGCAAGAGTCAAACAGCTGGGAGTGCCGATGTGCAGCTGCTGCTCCCAGGTGGAAGGTGTCCCTGCCCCCCGAAAGGGGATTGGAACTAGATCATCTTTAAGGTCTTTTCCAGCCCGAACTATTCTATGATTTTATGTGGGGGACTGTGCACCGGCTCCTCTGTGACTTAAGACAGGCTGCCCAGGGAGGTGGTTGATTCACCTTCCCTGGAGGTGTTTAAGGCACAGGTGGACGAGGTGTTAAGGGGCATGTCTTAGTGTTTGATAGGAATGGTTGGACTCGATGATCCGGTGGGTCTCTTCCAACCTGGTTATTCTATGATCCTATGATTCTAAGATGTAGAATTGCACAACACTAACAGGATGGTGTGTAGAACCTCACGGCTCAGCTCTACCAGAAAGTTGCCCCTGCCTAACCTGAAGTAGACTTACAGATGTTATTAACCACTGGATTCTTCCACTCCTTTCCCAGCATGTAATGAGGGGGGAAGAAATTCTTGTGCCTGTTTCCCCACATGTGCAAAGCCAGGGCCTCAGCTGTGAGTGAGCGGCAGGGTGTGAATGAAGACGTTTGTATTTAGCTTGGAAGGCTCTTCCTCTTGCACATTGAAGGGAGAATTGTGCAGTTATGTGTAGACAAGTATTTAAAGTTTTTTTTTTGTTGTTGTTTGTTTGTTTAATGTAAACAGATGTCGGAGATACTTGATGTTAATGAGGAATTTCTACACCCACGTACGGCTTTACAACTGGCCGTGGAAGCCCGGAGGCCTAATGTGTCTTAAGCTGCAGAAGTACTGTAACGATCATTATTCTGTGTCAGGACAAAATTACCTTGTAGGAGCATTGCATAATGTCTGGTATATTAATCATTAGAGATATTTTTGCAGCACTCAGTTATATTACGAAGGCTGGGTTATGTTCTGATCTTTCTAATAGTCACATGTAAAATACTGAAGCCTCTATTATTTTATAATAAGTAATGCATATCCGACAGAATAATGCATTATGCACATCCTCTCCTATATGACTCTAAAGGTCAGCCAGTAGCTTGAATATTTTTGTCCTCCAGAACTTTTCACTTTAAGGTTCATTAGAAAGAACATCTTTCTCTTTTCAATATGTTCTAACAGCAGGCTATCACTTACTGTACCAAGTTTTGACTATTTTATTTTATACAAAGTAAAATTGCATGAGCATGGCCATTGCACGCATTCTCTTACAGTTATCAATTTAAAAGCATTTCAGGATCAAACTAAGCCAGCTTTTACTGGAAGGTATGACAAAGGAAGCCGTCCAAGTGCTGCAATTTACTTTGGGTAGATGTTTCAAATTCAAATGTAATAACAGACACCAACAGATACTGCCCTAATTTATAGATTCTGGCATTGCCAACAGGTGCTTAGTTCTTAGTCTGATTGCTGTTTCTTCTAAAAAATGTGCATGTAGGCCTTTATTTTTAAAGTCTGGAACCCCGCAGCAGGCTTTAGCAATTGTCAAAAGCAGTATCTCATTTCAAATACATCAAACTCCTGTGTTTAGGAGTGGAAAATATTCTTTCCAAAGGTATTTATTTAAAATTTAGATATCTTATCCTATTTGAATTCCCAGGAAGTTTTGCTCATTTTCACAAATAGAAACTTACAGTTTAATCTCTACTTTTTTTTTTTATAATTACTATCCTATTCAGAAAAGCACATGCAGAAATGAGGGAAAGGAGCACGTTTTGCTCATGTAAATGGTAGCATGTGAATTGAATTTGTGAGCCACAGAAGACTTGTCCAAAACTGATTTGCCTCCTAACAGCTGATGGGAATCGTGTGCATGAAGTGCAACCATGTTTTGAGAAGCAGCTTAATTTTGAACATACAGATGCTCCCCATATATGCAAACAATATTCTGACTGTAAACTTTGTTTTAAAGGAGTGTTGCTGGAAAACTGATGGAGAAAATAGAACCTGTAACTTAACAGGCCAGCCTAGTAAGATGAATAAAAATGCAGAATTGGACCCAACATATTTCTCTCAGTGAGAGGTGCGTGCCTGACCTTTGCTTTCTCAAATGTTCAGTGTTTAGAGCTGAAGTGGCTGTTTCAAATGCTCTACAATTTCTCGGTCGTTGTTGGGAAGCTCCCATTTGATAGATCTGAATTATTGTGATGGGTTAGTCTGGCAGAAAACTGGCTGGAGGATTTTGTGATAGCTTTGGGGCCAGACCCCAATCAACAGGCCATATGTTTAGATCCTTCTCCATAACAGATGACTGTGCATACACTCTCCCAGGTGCAATGTCATTGGGATTGTATTTGCAAACATAAACTAGTGACATTCAATTATGTTCATAGGCACTGTTGCAAAAGCCACAGAGGAAGTAATTTACAACACTAGCACAGTATGCAATTCTTTGCTTATAATCAATTTTTCATTATATAGGAATATGGTATACTATGTTCATATTTGTTTTTCTAATTTGTTGAAAGAGCTGATAATGTGTAAAGTTTGTCCCTTTCAAGCTACTGACATTTGACAAAATAGTGGGATGAAAGAAATTGCTAATAAAGCAATATCAATATATTTCTCTGAAGTTTTAATTAGAAACAAATGCCTGAACCACCAGTGTTTGGGCCAGTTCCTGAAATGCATCTTTTCCTTTTTTTCTGTTGGAGCATGAGTAGTGCTGCCCAAGCGAGGTGGAGCCTGCGTTCGCCAGATGGCCCAGTACAGGTTTGCTCTGTTCTGACTGGCCATGTCTGGGTAAAACATCTAGTGTTCAATTCCTGAAACAAGGCTTTCATTGCTAATTCCCTCATACCACTTTTTGAGACATCAGGAGTCGGATTTTACTATGAATATAAAAGACCTGAATTTGTGTCTCACGGGGACAGTTGTTTTCTTGAGTAACAACTACTTTGTAATGAAAATGTCCATTTATATCACATGTGAAGCTTATTTTATTATTGACAATGTAATTACTGCCAATGACTTAATAATACCAGAGCCCAAGTTATGAGAAAGTTAAAAGACACTTTGCTGGCTAGAGTTTGCATGTTATTTTTAACTGGTTCAACTTCTCTCCAGAGATAAACAAGATGGGTACTAGCACCAATTTGTGGTGGCTATTATGTTGAAACTAGCAAGTAATTGTTGGGGTGCGCCACCAGGTGGGATTATTTCTGTGGGTATTCGGGATAGGACCAATTTCTAGAAACTAGGGGCTTGATGGGGTCTCCAGCCCTGGTACTAAAGTATTGTCTATTTGAACTTACAGGAAGCTCTTTGGTACTGACCTTCTGTCATGGTGAGTTTCTGATGATGGAATTAATATGCTTGTAAAATCCAAAACATTTTTTTCAGCAATATTTTCTGCCGTCATTCAGTCCTTCTTGTAGAAATTAGTAAAAGAATCATTACTAATAAAATGATTAGTTCAGTGGGTAATAATTTTATTCTACTACTCCGACTCATTTAGCAAGTGAATTTTCTCTCTCTGCTCTTTTAACTTGGCCAACTCATGAGACTCCTTAGAAGATAATGCTGCTCAGGCATGCTTTATTTGTCTTTAATGTATTAGTTGCTAGGAGAGTCCATTTCTAAGCACTGAGGTTGCATTAGAGACCACATTCTGAAAATTACTTTTGCTGTGAGTTTAGAAGTGATTCTATATGAGACAAGATGTTCTAAGGGAGCAACGTTGCCCATTGCATTGCAGTTTCAGGGTAAAAAAGGGCTATCACGATCTTGGAAATGGCAGCAATCTTGAAAAGCCGGTATACTCATTCAGATGGCAGAGTATGCTCTCTGTCACATTTCTGCTATCACACGGTGCCTATTAAGCCCGACTAAATCTAAGTGATATCAAGAAAAATGAATCAAACAATTGCTCATAACTAATATGACATTTCATATTCAACTGCCAAACTTGAATAAAATGTTCTCACTCTTCTTTGCTCTCCTACATTTTTCAGAAGGATTGTATATTAAAACTGGTACATTTTTACTAGGTTTTATATATAATAATATTAGAGAAATTATCTAATGTCATTCCTCTGAATTTTATCTTTCCCTCTCTGATACAACAGCATTTAACTTCATTTTCAGTTGCACCTAAATATTTTTTTCTCTTACTTTGTCTTTTTTTGTGATGGAATGACAGATTCAGGATTTGATAAATAGGTAGAGTGCTCAAGCCTGCTTAAATACATTATGAAAATTGGGAAAAGGCAGTATAAGGCAAAGCTGTAATGTAAAACAAGAGGATAACGTATTAATATAAAGTAATAGAAAATTACATTTGGTCCTCTAATTATGGACTGTGCACGCTTTCCTCTTGGGAAAAAAAATGTTGTTTCACATTTTGTGACATCTCATATTTCTTGCATGATTTTAGAGACTCCAAATGAAAGTTTTAAGACAATGGTCATAAAGCTCAGAGTTACCAGAATAAAGCATCATGTCTTGATAAAACCTTTATCTACCCTGCAGTTTCCCAGTGAATAGGCAACAACTCTATTTAGTGGAGCTGAGTCTTCATTTCCCGTTTTTAGTCAAGAAATTGGACAAGACCAGGGAGAAACAAGTTGAAAGCTGAGAGTAATTCAGTCCTTAGCTTCACTAATGAAACCTCGCAAGTCTGACTGCTATCTTATAGCAGTTGAACTGCTCATTTAGGAAATCAGGTGAAGTAAAGCAAATTGAAGGCAGATGCAGCTACTTGTCATGTACAGGCACCTCTTTGATGAAAACATTCATATCAAATTTGGAAGTAGCTCTGCAAACCATGGGGCCAGTTAGACGTTTGACAGGAAAGAATGTATGTTCCCACCTTTACTTGACCCATGTTCTGAGGGCGGAATTGAAACCATAATTCTACTTGGTGGAGCCGTGGATACTTGAGAAGATGGTCTCATAAAGAAATTGTGTCAGCCAAGGTCATCTTCCTCTTGTCCAACTTCCTGGCCAAATAAAATACAACTCATAGAAAGTTGACTGCACATGCTCTTTCAATATCCTTTTGTGCAAAAGACTCTGATAACTGAAAAATTAATCACAGCAGTTTACTCAATGAATAGATGCTGAATAAATCTTTCTGCTTATAGGATGACCATGAACAAATAGCAAAGTCTTTAAAGTTAGTCTTTATTTGATATTTCCTGAATAACTTTAAGAACAGTAAATCTATTCATTTCTCACTGCTGCATATTTCATATTGAAGTTGTGCTGAAGATTAGTTGTATGCGAAACTTCTGTTATTGATTCTCCTTCAGATGAAGTGTAACATTTCAAGTCAGGTGGGATTATCGTACCTTAGTGTTGTGATAGATCTGCTGTTTACAGTATCCCTCATGCTACTGCGGTAGCTAAAACTACCTGCTCAGCAGTGCTTCACCAGCAGAAAAAATGCAGCACGCTTGTCAGGGCACACCACGGCCTTCTGTCCGGGTGACAGCAGCTCTTTCAGAGCTTGGTGGGGGCTACCTCCTCCAGGCTGTGTGTGCGAGCATCGGCTGTCCTTGCTCACCAAACCCGCCAGCCAGATCTGGCCTGGGGGCCATGAATCATGGAATTGTAGAATCATAGAATCACCAGGTTGGAAGAGACCCATTGAGTTCAACCATTCCCATCAATCATTAACCCATGTCCATCAGCACCTCATCCACCCATGCCTTAAACCCTTCCAGGGAAGGTGAATCAACCACCTCCCTGCGCAGCCTGTTCCAGTGCCCAATGACCCTTTCCGTGAAAAAATTGTGGGAGCACAGCACCTAGGGGAAGAGCAAAGACATCATCCTGTTTACTTCAGATAGGTCTTTTGGTCCATGTAGGTCAGAGATTTCTTCAAAGGAAGTGTGGTAGGCCAGATATTTGTAAGGCCATGCAGAAAAGTTTAAACTTCAGTGTCTTTATGCTGCATACCTGATGGTGCGTGCTACAGTCTCATTTGATTTACTTCTATGCCAGCTCTGGCCAGAGGGTTTAGAAATTCTGTAGTGTTCTATTCCTTCTAAAATCATAGAATCGTTGAATGGTTTGGGTCAGAAGGGACATTAAAGATCATCCAGTTCCAACCCCACTGCAATAGGCAGGGACACCTTCCACTAGATTGCTCAAAATCTCATCCAACCTGGCCTTGATTTCATAGCGCTGTTTCATTGGACAGTTATGTATGACTATTGAAAAGCAATTTTAATTCGATTTTTTAACAGTAGAAGCTTCCCAGCTGATGCGGAATATTTGAGGGGCTTCTGTTTCAGTCTGAGAGCCGTGGCTTGGCTGAGTAGAGAGTCCTACCATATGCGAGCACTGAAGAGAGAGAAATTTCTTCTTTCCTTTCCATTCTTCAGGCTTCAGTTCAGAAGTGCCTAACTGAAAAACATTAAATCTAATTGGATAATTAATAGAATAATGCCATTGTACGTTTTCTTTCTAACATAATCTTCCACATATTTTCTATGTATTGAGATAACATAAACTCAAACTTCCTCCTTCAGGTGTTCTCACAGAGTTAGAAGGGTTACTTCACCTTTACATTTTTGTTATAGAGCTGATTTCTGAGGCTCCAATAGGTAAATAATACATGATAAAATCCACTGAAGATATGGAACCCTTGACTAGTACTTTTCTTTAAATATTAAACATTATTTTTGAAGTTGTTTGAACTATGTACAGTTTCATACAACAATTTTCCTGTTAGAAGGGAAATATGCCATCCTCAGCTGGTTTTTGTTTGATGTCCATGAATACTAATATTATGTAGAATCTCTTATTAACTGTAGTAGTTCAGAATAAACGACGAGTGTATGCAAGTTCTGTAATTATTTAATTCTGAATGAAGGTGAAGGTTTAACTTTTGAGCAAGAGTTTCAAACTTCATGCTTATTCTTTGCTAATGCAACTCTCAAAATTATGTGCTTTTCTTTTTTTTTTCAGTGCAAGATAACTTATGCACTGCCAAAGTTAAGCATTTTAAACATAAACAGGCAAATAGGCCTTCTGCAAGGAGTTTTTCATCTGCCCTTTTTCATTAAATTTTGAAAAAAGCACCCAACTACAAAGCTTCATTTGATATCAGTAAAGGGACATGTAGTGCTTTCTCTACTCCCCTGCCTAGCAGCCTGTCTCAGCCTCTGAAATCTGAGCATATGTGCTGGAAAATAGAGTTAGGACAAAGAAAAAATAAGTGCAATAAAGAAACTTTCCATAAGATATGTGGCTTAATAAAAGCTGCATTTCAGTAGAGTACTACAGCAAACACATGCTGGGCCTCCAACCATCCCCTGTCTCCAAGTGCTTCAGTGACACAGCCGTTTAACTCGAGGATTTTCTATGCATCCAGTAGTGGATGTCTATTATATTGATTTTAGAAATTTTCTATTACAATATTAATTTTCAGTTGTGTCAGATCAAACTGGTTGGTTCTTCAGCCATTTCTCAGACAAAATTCTTACTCTTTGAAACTCTGGAAAAACTCCAGAGCATAGTTTATTCATAGTTTGGAGCTGGATTCATTATTAATTATATTTATAATGAACGTACATTATTTATGCAACAAGATTTATGGAAAACAGATTAATGAATGAATGGGTGTGGGGGAGGATTGCAGTTCCAAATATGGCCCGAAGCCTTGGTTGAATATAGTACATGGTGAATTAAGTTATTTTGTCTGTCAGATTTACATAAAATTAGGCTGAGTGCCAGCTATGGGGAATATGGAGTACTTTGTTTCAGAAAAAGGGAAGAGGGATTGATTTAGCTGATAGAAGAGAGATAGCTGTTTAATAAGACTGTAGATACACCATAACGGCATATTTGTATGTATACTGATAGATTTAACAGCTATTAATGCGTTCTCTGTGGGATGGGCTTTACAGTTATGGTTCAGAATGCTTTTAGTTTTCTGTGCTGATTGCTGGTCTCATATTTTACAAAAGATTTATTCCATATGCCAGTTGCGTGGTGCTCAGATGCTGCGCTGCTTGTATGAACTTACAGTGTGTAGGAGAAGCAAGGAAGTAGAGTCTGTCAGGGGATCCAGTGCTAATGAAATTTGGTTTGATATAATAAAATCCCAAAGAGAAATGGAATGTTGAGTCCCAGCTTGCCTCAGTGTGTGTTGCCGTATGTTCTCTACAACGCCAATAAAGTTTTCACGACAGCTTCTAGGATGCAGATAAGCAAAAGGAAAAATCATTATACGTGAGCAGTCTTTATAAATAGGCATGGACTGACTCTTTGTGTTTGGGGCGTAGAGTTGATCCGAAAAATGCTTCTAAATTTGATGACGTAGCACACTGCAAGCATCCTCATCTTTAAGCAGAGTGTGTGCAGCCAGTGTTGCATATAGACTAGCTAGGAGTGGAGCTAACATCTAGTAAAGAATGTGTTTTGGCATTTTTATCATAGAAAACGATGTCTTGATTAATGTTTTCTTGCGTTTTAAGCCAACCAGAGAGAATAGCAAATTGGTGATGCAAAAGACAAAGCAAACTATTACACAGAAGAAAATACTCAGCTGGGATGGCATGGGAGGGCTGAGTGAGAAAGGCTGCTGCTTTGCAGCAGTTACTCTAGGCTGAGCCAAGTAGCTTGGCAGAATTTAATGTACACCACCCAGCTTTAGAAATCTCTATGAAATTTATCCAAGCAAAGAGAGAATATTTTGATTTCCACCACAATAATTAATGATAACAAGGTTGAGGGGGCACCAAATACATGTTTTGTTTTATAAATGATATTACCAGATACCAAGCTGTTGGAATAACTTCCAGAATGCTCTGTCACTTGCTGGGGAGGAGTCCTGTATCCTTTGTATTATGACCAGGACGTGAAATCTGTGGGACGAGACTGTCATCTGATGTGTATATTGCTGTATTTTCTCTGTGTTTAGGAAAATTTTAGTTTGATTTTTTCATCTGGCGCCATATGGGTAAGAACAGTGGCATAATTCCTCTTCCTTTACTGCCCTCTCCCCTAAATAATCACAAAAGATCAGTAAGTTACATGGGAGCAAAGCAAAGCAGAACTTCTGTGACTAAAAGGAATGGACATAAGGAAAAAAACCTAATACAAATCTCTGCCTTAAGATAAATTTATAAAAAAACACACACACAAACTTTATAAAAGAGTGTGCGAGATCAAATTAAGGTATGATTAATTTATAGATTTTTAAGCCTGAATTACTGAACTGAAGTATTCATGTAACTTTATTAGAAATGTTTGACATTAATCTTTTGGTAAAGCACTTTTAATTCTCTTTCGTTCTCATTATTTGGCCTGCTATCCCCCTCTGTGCCTCGTTGGCCTAGAAATGGCTTGCAGTGCCTATCCCTCTTGCTGCTGCTGTTCTGTTGAGTAGCACATTCGCTGCCTCACTTGCAGAGTCTCTTCACAGCTCTTTTCATAACCATTTCAATTATAGCATGCAGAGAATTTTTTTTTTTTTCCTTGACTAGCTTTTCTAATTTTGGAACTTCCAATCCCCAGCCAGCAGAGTAATGAAGACTCCTTGGTCTTGTAACTGATATTCAAAGTAAAAGAGTTTGCTAGTTATTTTATGTATTCACTGTGGGCAAAACCTCATCCCTAGCCAAAAGTCTTGCAAAAGGCCCCATCATTCCTAATGCCCTCAGGGCCTAATTCGCCACTTCATTTTATGTCAGAGTAACTCACACTGGAGAAATACAACTGCAGATCGGTGAATTTAATTCAAATACTAAATCTTTACTAGGAGGGCTTTATGTGGGTCAAGCACAAGGAAAATGGGGAAACAAATTCTACCCTGTGAACTTAGGTCCAAAGAGCGGTACTTCTGCATCACTTGCTGGTCTGGACTAACGAGGACTGTGCCACTGGCACAGAAATTTGGGTCACTACATATTTAATGAAGAATCTCTGACCTATTTCTAGCCTTTAACACTGGGATGTGCCAGTCCACCTTGAAGACTTGAGCATGAAAAACATCCTCTGAGGTGCACAAAGGTAGAGAACTGCCTTTCATGCTCTTAGTCCTCCATTTAAGTGCATCATATATCAAGGTGGATAGTAAACTTAAAATATATGGTGTATGTACCCTTAGTTGATACCAGTGTGCAAGCTGGCTCTCACAGCAAGATGTGACCTTTTCTTAGGCGAAATCCTGGACCGCTTCAGATGTAGGTAGTGTTATTTTAAAATTTTTTTTTGCACAGACCACAGTTGGCAAGAATTTGGTCGTATGAAAAGTTCCAGTATTGCTACAACATCATCTACTGAATGTTCTGATTAAGGAAATTGAATGGCAGGATAATGTAAAAAGCTGTGGATGAGCACATTAAATGAATCTAAATAAAATAATAAGCAGCAATAGTAAACTGATACAAATAATAAATTTTCAGTACCTCTAAGGTAATTCAGAGTGGCCTGGCTTTGCAAAGATCCAAATCCCTTCATTTAAGCTTGAAACATGTGGGCAGGAACGTATGATAAAAATCTGTTGCTCTCAAGGCAAAAAGTCTACTACACTTCTGAGAACATTGTGCAATGTTGTACAAGCTGGATGGAAAGATATTACTATTCTCTTTACTAAATATTTTTCATAAATGTAGTAGAATAGCTTGATAATTGGCATTAAATCATCTGCTGCTTTATAATGTAGTTTTAGTTTATGAAACTGTTTCTGAAAAGTAGGGACCAAACAATCTGCAGAACACATTTCTCCATGAATAACCAAACAGCAGGTTCTCGCAGGATGCTTTTTTATAGCAGCCTGGGGTTGTAAGTCAACACAAGCTACCAGGCAGGTACCAGTTAATGCTCTAAAGGAGAATATACCGAGAATTAATAAATTATATTTAAAAAAAAATAACAACTGAAATAGAAAATATAGAAAAAGAGAAAGCCATATCTGTATAATCAAACAAACATATTAAGGGACATAAACTTTCCAACATAACAGACACAAGAGTTTGTTGACAAATCTATTTAATGAGTTAGGTAAGGACTGTCATAGAAACCACTGAAAACACGTGGAAACAAGTCATGGTGTTCCTGTGAACTGGATGAACTAGAATTTAGCAGCCATGTAGGATGGTGCCATCCCATTTACTGCCCATGTGGGAGACCTGGAGAAAGGCATCGTCTGTTGTAAAAAGAAAACAAGGACCTTAGAAAACCGGAGTTGCCAAAATAACGTCAAGCTATTTGGATTTCCCAAGAGTCAAGAAGACTCAGACTCTGTGTGGTGGTTTGGAAAATGCATCCCAGCTGAGCCTTCAAATCGCACTCTCTCCTCTAATTATGAAAGCTAAGTGTAATACAACAATAGATAAATTCAGGGTAGATGTGAAAAGGTAGGGGAAAATCTATAATTGATTTGATGTGGAAATAAATGACCATCTGTACACTAGCAAGATTATGTATCATTCATTCCAAGACCTGCAATGTAAAACAGTATGCAAAAGTTTGGTGGCATTTCCTTATAAACTTGAAAATGTGTCACCTGATACTCAGTTAATATCAAAATCAGGGACTATTTGCCAATTAACACACTTCTACTTCATCTAAGGCAAACTTCTGAACATTCTTCCTGCCTAACGCTGTGCTGAGACTGCATCAAATAGATAAAAGAGTAATTGCAACATCCTGTCAGAGTAAGATTCAAAAAATTAAAATCACCAAATAATGCAAAATGTGTGTACAAAATCTGCAATATCCACTAATTGCTGTTAATTTTCATGTATGTTTGATTTCATGTAAAATAACTACTCATAAGAACAGTGACCACCAACTTTCAGGCTTAATATTTCTTTAAATGTTTGGGGGGATTCTACTTGTTCAGAGTTAAGGTAGCCCAAACATTTTAGATCTTTAGCCTGTTTACAAAGCATTAAACCTCCGCCTGTCTTGGTAGAAACTGCAAGGAATTGATGTGAGAGGTATGTCTGTATCCAAATCTACACCTTCAAATTTATTTTCATCAATCTGTCTGTATTCTTGTGTCTCAGACCCGTCTTTCATCGCATAGTGTTTCAAGCATCTTGTGCTAAGAAGATGAAATAAGTAACAAGCGACGTGATAGGACAAGAGGAAATGGGCTCGAGTTGTGCCAGGGGAGGTTTAGACTGGATATTAGAAAAAAACTCTTACTGAAAGAGTGGTGAAGAATTGGAACAGGCTGCCCAGGGAAGTGGTGAAGTCACCATCGGCAGAGGTGTTAAAAAAATGTATAGATGTGGTGCTTTGGGATGTGGTTTGGGAGACATGGTGGTATTATGTTCATGGTGGGACTTGATGACTGTAGAGGTTTCTCTCAAAGCTAACGATACCATGAAATATTTTCTTTGTACTTAGAACTGCAACCTTAGCATTTGTAGGGGGAAAAACCTCTCCTGGTTTCAACTACAGGGAGGCTACAGAAAAGGTGATCCCCCTCAGGTGGAGATCATAACGTTAACGACCACAGGTGCTGCAGAAATGAAACGAGATGGAGGAGCTCACAGAGATGAGGAGGTGGCTATGGACAGAAAAGCAAGAGGGAGGCCCTGCATGGTGAGTGGAAGCTGGTCTATGCAGTGGGGAAATTTAATGATTAGGTAAGTTGCGAGCAGTAGCTTTTTGCTTAAGCTCGTGAAATATTTTTGAGAGCAGCGCTGGTCCTCTGGACTTGGAATAGATGGGGAGCTTTTGTGCTGGACAGATTGGGGCCAGTCGGAGTGGCTAGAGGCAAGAGGACTTCAAAGAGTGTGGGATATAACGGCAGGACACCTGGGAGGGGTTGAGGCAGGTAGAGGCTCTGCAAGTCCACGCGTGACGATCCTTCCTGGGCCTGTGAAGGCCCTACTTTTGTGGCCTCATTAGGCCACAATATCAGAGAAATCCTGCGTCATTTTAGCACCTCCCTGATCCTGGAGCCATGTAGGTATTATTTCACCTCTGGAAGCAATAACTTGGTGGGTTCTTTCTACCATCTGAATGTCTTTATTAACAAAGTGGTGCTCCATCATACTAGTCTCCTAGTTACGAAATCATTGGATGCTTTATGCTGTGGCCCATCTACCTTTGCTGCAGGGGAGGTAAGGGCCCTTATTTAAGGTCGGGTCTTGGGGCTTTGTATTCACATTGTTTAAAGTAGTGGGAGATGAACTGATTGAAATTCCATTAAATCCCCACTGCTCCAGTAAATCCCTGTCTATTCAGGTGGAGAGGTGTGATATAAAGCTGATTTTGCAGCACTTAAGGACTGTCGATGCTGAGGAAAAGGAAAAAATGCTGAAAGAGTGATTAACAGCGCAAAAGAACCAGGGTATGGTTGTAGTCCCGAGGCTCTAGGATTGGGATGATCATCATGCAAGCGTGAGCTTTGTTCGTGTTGCAGAGTGTTTCTTTGTTTTGCGGGTCTTTTAACATTTTAACCGCTGTGTTTGCTGAGATGATAAAAGACTCCTCACCTTCCCACTTGTCATTCTGGGTTATCCTGTTCAGGAAAAGCCTTTGTATTTATTGAAAGGGAGCGATTGCCAATGTGGTAAGAATTATCCTAAATCCCAGATTTTAGCAGTTCTCTGGATTTGGCTTTATAAGACATTTTTCTACGTCCACATAAATGATGAAATGGAATTGCTATTTAAAACCGAGAAGAAAAAACTGATTTCTTAGAACAGTTAAAGTCTTAGTCTCAATGAATCAAAAAAAGTAGAAAACTTATTTTTCATTTGATTCTCTCACTTGCTTTTCCTGCTGCTCCTCATTACCCAGATTGCTGAACCCTTATTTGATGATAGAAAGATTCGTGACCTCACCAAAACAATTTTTTTAACTCAAATCATTATCTTGTGACACAAAGACTGAGACACATCTGTCATTGCTCATATTCTGGGTCACCCTGCAAACATCTGATTATAATTTGATAAACAAAACCATCCCTCCAGTGAATTTTTGACAAAGAGGCTATGAAGAAAGCTGGACAAAACTGTGGAATTTAACTGCCTTGTAACCTCCTTTGTGTGATGGATTGTGGTATTAAGGGAGGGCTGATCACTTACAAACTGAGTAAGAAATAAACAATTTAATGAGTGAGGCTATTTTATTAGTAAAACTAATCCCTTAGAATGTCTACAAAGATATTTTTGATTGGCTTTCACTCTGGCAAAAGAGTAATTTAATATACTGATTGTTTTCTTCATTTAAGTTAATAATATGATGGGGGTATTTCCCCAGCATCTTTAAAATATATATGGTTCCTTTGATTAAATCTAATTTAGATCAGACTTAGTGGTTTTGTTTAAAAGATAATTCAGTAGAACTTGTATATGTATTTCTAGAAAGTTCATATTGTTTGTTTATTTGGCTTCTGATGCTTCTTTATTGCCCTCCTTCTTGCAGGCTTTTATCTCTTTACTTATTTCCTTCATTTCCTTTTATATTAACGTTTTTGTTCCCAGGAATGGGAACAGCAGCAGACAGAGGAGCGCATTTCTTGTGCATGCTTCTTAATTATCAGCAGAGCATCTAAAGCCGGCATTCCATGGAATGAATTTGTACCTTGTGAACTCTAAGTAGGGATTTATGTGTTCTTTATTAGGAAAGCTTGCAGTTCTCTCTTTACTGTGGCTTTCAGTACTTTTGTTCAAGAAATCCACACCTCAGGTGTGTTATCTGTCATTTACCAAGTGGGGCAAATATAGAATGCAGACAAAAACCCATAAATTTTTTTTTTTCTGTCATTGAGAAAAGTCTTATGTTTAATCGTTATGAACTAGTTGGTAACTTAGACAAGTGCTGGGTGACTTAGGAGACTATATTCCTTAGCATATTAATGTGTATAATAGTTACAACGTGATAGATAAAAGCAGAGCAGAATTATCTGTACTTTTACTGTGTGAACTGCAGAAGTGTGTGTTTGCTTGTGCTGTCCTCATTGTCTCCTGTTATGATAGGGTGGTATCTGTAAGCAGTTAGTACTCGTGAAATGACTCAGACGGCAATTTTTCCGTATGACATGCTGCCTCTTTGCAGCTCTGTAGAATCCTTTACACCAGTCAGCACGCTGATGCTGTAGCTGAGAGTGTAAGCAGTTTTACAGGTTTTCTGTAGACTTTTATTACAGCTGTGACACGGGATTGATGGACTGTTTCCATCCTGTTTGCTGTCAATTGTGCACCGAAAGGAGAAGTGACAACGTGATGGATGCACCATAGTGCCACAGTAGGGAGAGAGCTACTGCAATAACAGCGGTTTAAACCCTATCGTGCCTTTAACCTCACACAGTTGCCTTTAATTTATTTTAATCTAAACCCTAAGAAAATCCAACGCCACAGAGTAGAGAGGTGGAGAGGATAGTGGGTTTGTAAAGCAATGTGAAAAGGATGACAGTCATTCTTGGAGGTCCAATTAGGGCAATTCTGCGCTTTAAGGGAAGAAGTCCTCCAGGAAGCATTCAAAGGAGAGAATATTGTTATGCTCTAGACAAAGTCAAAGGTTAGCCTGGCTAGAAAGAAGATGTACTTTCCACTGAGGGAGACTGGGAAGAAGGGCTTGCTCTTTCACAGCAGGGAATACCCAGGTCTTGCCTGAGGAACAGGATGAACTTGCCAGGGAGCAGGCTTTTGGAGACTGTGTCAAAAGGAATGCTCTCTGAGACAAGCCAGCGTTTCCTTTGAACACGTAAAGGTTTAAGGTTTATTTACTGTTTCAAAGAGCTAGTGGTATCTTCTCTAGGGAGATGAGAGAAAGTAAGAGGGAATTCTTGCAGCCCTGCTTTAACCTTTGAAATGCCATCAACGATTTCATTAAGTTGATGGCTTATTTCTCAGCACAAAGGGAGAGTTCTGGGGTCCAGGATAGATGCTTAGATCACGTATAGTCTTGTATGTGATCTGGCCTGCGATCGAGTGAAGGGGCTGCTGTGGGAGTGAGCAGGGAGGGGCTGGCTGCAGCAGGTCTCTAGTGCGAATGTTCATCTCCCAGCCTGACATCTTTTATCCCGGCATCGAGATGGGATAGACCAGGTCTAGAATTAACAATAGCCTGCTAAGAAGGTTCTAGGGGCTAGTTGCTATCTAACCAGCTGCTTTATTAAATCCCTCTGTCTGTTATAGTTTCAAAGGACATTGTCCTTGGGTGCAATCCTGAGAGTCTGTTACTAGAACTGAGCAAACGCTATGAGACAAAGTTATTAGAATTTTGAAACCGATTTTCTTCTAATTTTTTTATTGTTCTTTAGTATACTTGCTGCTTTTATTTTGGGGCATAATTTGCCCTCTGCTGAAAGGCAATGTGATGGCAAGAAGTGGCCCATTTAAAGTGAATGCTGGGGATTATATTACAATCGAGAACATCAATTTAAGCTGAAAATTTTAATCTGGGGCTGTCTCATCAGAAAACTAAAAACTGATATAAGTGGTATGTTTAGTTAAAATCTTCTTAACTGATTCTTAGTTTGATATTAAACAAACATGTTTTATGTATACTGTCAACACCAATAAGGATTTGAAATTGCCAAATCATACAAGTCAGTAGATGCTTTTGATTTATTTGTGATCAGCTTGTGAATAGGAAAGATAGTGAATTGATGGATTTGCCAATAATTAAAGATTATTAACTTAAATTTTTTGGATCTAATTATTGGTAGCACAATTTTTTTCTAATAAAAACCTACTTGATTACATTATTTGGGGATAGCAATGGGATAAAGCATGGATTTTACCCGTACGGGTGGACTTTTACTTCAATGTCTATTTGTTGAATTCCGTTCTAGTTTTAGTAGATTTGGTTCAGCTAAAGTTAGTAGAACTGCACTTGCTTCTATCAGACTTGTACTCACCTCAGTATGACTAAGTACGTAGATGCCTTAAATAAAAGATGAGATGCACATCCAGATTCTTTGAATAATATTGACAAAAAGTGAAATTGATCTTGAACCAGGTTGATATTGAAGTGAGATCTTGAAGTCATGCAGGGATCGTAAGCCTTTGATAGCATGGTTAATAAAGGAATGCAGGGTAATGAATCTTAGTGTCTCAGAGCTGATGACATGGAAAATAAAGTTAAGGTATACAGCTACTAAAGCAGTGCAAAGCCTCAAGTCCTCGGTCTTTTTTCTTTCTGGATTAGACTCCTGTGACATAAATTGGCCAGGGGTCCTTTTTTGACTCAGAGGACTCCCTGAAATCATTTTGGTTGTGTAATAGTAGAAAAGATTGTGTCATAAGGTCTAGGATTTTACTTGATAATGAAGATTTTCATGTGTATACAGTTTCAGGATTAGAATAACGTTATTCCCCTGAGCAAGTATTTACATTCATCTGGATGGTTTCCCTTATTTCTGCTTAACTATAATGCCTTTGATGTTGTAACAGGATGCAATAGGATGCTGTGATCCATTTTAAATGAGAATTCATAAAGAAGTCAGTCTTTTACTTTCCAGAAGTTATTTGTGTTGGTTTTTTTTCTGTACGGTATGGTATTTATCGAACAATTATAAAAACGTTCTACGTCAACATTCATAACAATAAAATGCTAATGGGAAGGGAATTAAAGAGGTGCTGAGTCATTAGCTAGTGAGAGAAACAGATAATAAAAATTATCTCAATTAACAGATGAAAAGAGAATATGGGAAAACTTCTAGACTAACAATGTATTAAAGCAGAGTTTTATAACTTATTTAGGCAGCCTAAGCTAAAGTGAGCTGGTCTAGCACCATGGAGCCAGTAGCAATATTACAGTGTACACTAACTGAGAAATGGAACCAGTGTTCATAAAGTAAGGAAGGATTTAATATAATCCTAGTTCACCATAATCTGAGTTCTGTGGGTATGAGTTTTAATGGACAGGATAAAAACAGCCCTCCAGGGAGTACTCTCCAGTGAGAAACTGCATATTCTTTCCATCCACTCTCTTTATGCTCCTGAGGACTGCTGTTCAGCTTCTAATTCCCACAATAGCACCAGCAATAATGAATGTAACTCACCTGTTTATTGGATTCTTCTCACCGCTTTTGGATTTATCTTCTGGAAAATGCTTTACATTGTAACATTTGTCTTTAGCATTTTAATTTCAAGTATGTGACAATGATAGAGTGTGCTCGGGTGATAGGAATACTGATCTGGGTTAGGCTTAATTATGCATTTTTTTGGCCTGCAAGACTTTCTTTTCTTTAGGTTCAACAGTTCCATGAACACTTTTATATTTAAATTGCTGATAAACAACCTTAACTTATCACAGCATTTCTTTATCCTTTATAGAGGAGGGTAGACCTGCATCTGACTATACCTGCATCCTCCTGGCTTCTAGCTTGTGCGTGTCCTTGCATATCGTGGATGTCTGGAATTTGGGATAAGGAGGGTAAATACGTGCATAATTGGGAAGAAAAAGTTGAAAAGTCATCCGCTCAGCCTGGAAATGATGCACCTGGGAAGACATCAACGTATAAAAAGCACCCAACAGGGGGCTGGGTTAACTGTTTAAGGAATTACTTCTGGCTTTGCCACAGAGATTCAGCTAGAGCTGGTAGGGTGACCGCAGACAGAATTTAGTTGCCAAAGAGTATTTTAGTTTGAATGTGTGCTTAACAATTCTAGACACAGAACCCTGCTAAACAACATGCTACTAAGATGAGTTTTTAATAGAAATTTATTGTGTTGCTTTTTCTTTTGTAAGAGACCAAGTAATAAAAACTGAAAATTACATGGAGATTATAGAAGAGACTGAGATGCTCAAGTTCTTAAAAGAACAGAGTTTTTTGTAAAAAAAGATAGATTCTAGAGAATAACCTTCTTCTGTATAGAAAATTGAGTCTTGTGCGCACTAAGAAGTTCAGTGCAGTCTAGGACAGACTGAGTCAAATCTGTTTGCTAAGGGAAGAGATGTTTACTATGTATGTAAATAGAGTACTTTAGCTTTGTTCAAATACTAAGCAGATCATTAATGATACATAAGGTGTAGCTATCAAGGACAGATCTAGAGTGATTTACAGTGCAAATTCAGTTGGCAGTAGTTTTCTTGTCTATGCCAAAGAGGCTAGTGCACTGCCCGAGTGATCTGCCCTCCTAACATATGGTCTTGATTCATTTACTTGCAGTTTTCTACCATCAAAGTGGCAGGGTGAAAAAACATGGGTCAAAACTCTTTCCTTTTCAGACACAGCCAAATCCTACTTACACAAAGCTTCCATCTGAGAAGGCTGCAGTAAAAAAAGTTTGCAATGAAGAATTTTCCACATTAGCCCTAAGGGAATCAGCAAAATTGAAGAAGACATATCCTCCGATGCAGTGGAATCTTCCTTAACTCTTGCTTGGTTTATACCTTCAAGACTTCTCTGTCTAATCCAGAAATCAATCGCAAAAGAAACTTTGTCTTAATCTCATGCTTTATTTGCCTAAAATGATCCTAAAAAAATCCCTAAAATCTGTAGCTGCATCACTTAGTTATTTCAAAGCTTGCTGGTCTGTTACTCCACAGACTGCAATGCAAATAATTGCATTTGCTGCTCAAGGATACAGGCAGCTTCTGTTTTCCAAATAGATTTTTAAGGTATAGAGTAGATGCTATTCTTAATGTCATATATAAGTAATAACTTTTATAGATTGTACATTGCTTGAGTGACAGCATCACCTCAATTAATACAATTGCCATAAAATATAGAATACTGACATCCTATAGAAATTGTAGCAACGGTTGCCTATTGACTTCTTGGAACTAGGATCAATTTGCAGATTTAACAATCAGAAAGCAAGTAATCTTTTTACCTTTGAACTGGAACACATTTGACGCCAAAATCACTGTGAAACAGTAAACATCAAACAATCCTATCTTTTGAGGTCACTTTTTGGAGTAGTGGCATTTTAAGAGAACACTGTAGAACCTCCAACATTCATATATACTTTAGAGTAAGCAAATATACAGGAAATGTCACCCAAATACTAAAAGCAGAGAGCATCTCCAGACCATACAGGCACTTAGTGTTCACATTATTTGTTTTTGAATTGAAAGGATTTTTTGAGAGCGAATTACATTTTTTCCTTGTAAATACAAAGCTCCCGCAGTCATCACAGCCTTGCTTTATAGGTAAGAATTTGCAAGATGAACTTCCTCGACAAATGTTTGTCATATATCCTGCAAGGCTAAAAATCCTGTTTGGTGTTCGTAGGTGAAATCCTTTCTGAAATGTGAGAAGTCAAACGACGTGATTCTAATTTTAAACCTCGTAACTCAAATACGCTTTTACTTGACTTTGCTCAGTCTTACAGAGAGGTTCTCGCATAAGCTGCAATGTGTTAAATTTCATATGTGTTGATTTTGGTTTGCAGGAAAGTGTGAAAATAGGAAGTAGCATTAGGAATTATGCAAATGTTAGCAATGGAGAGGCACAATTAAAGTACTGATCATCAACTCCCTCTGGCCTTAAGCTGAATATACTGAATTTTCTGCCACATGCTAACTGTACAGTAAGCTAATCACTGTATTATAGGTATGTTATCACACTGATGTTCAAGAATATTTCTGTGGTAGGTATGAAACTTGCTCTTTTAGGATGAGAGAAGACAGAACTTGTACGATTTGATTTATAGCATCTGAAAACACTGCAACTGTATTATAATTTTTCTCTAGCAAAAACATAACACACTGCTATGTTATTCCTTAAATTCCACTGGTGTCCAAAATAGCTAAATAAGGCAACCGGTTTGTTATCACTGACATAACTGTTTATATCTCACGATGACGAATGTCCAAGGAGCTCAGCGTAAGCATGTAATTTAGCTGCTATCCCCATGCTTGTCAGTATTTCTCTTATCTCCTGAAGGCTCCTAATGAGTGGCTCCTGCTGGCTGGAGGGAAGCCACACGTAAGCTGTTTGCTTTGCTCTAGCTGGCCATTTCTAAGACATTCCTCAATAATAGATCTGGCTCAAACCCCACATCTCTGTAAAGGAACCTTTTCCTGATTTAGGCTCTATTGATTGGATATATATGAAAATATATCAAATTGCCTTTTAGTCCATGTGGTATTATGGGATAAATTTAGGAGAACGGCACATCCCCTGCAAGCATTAGCATTTGTTTTCTACATTTTCTTTAATGCCATGACCAGAGACTTCGTGAATGCCTGCTGCTAATAGGCATCGAGTGAATATTTGGTAGAAAGCTCTTAATAGGAAAGGACAGTTGTTTATTCAGCCGGTCGATTAGCCATATGCTATTTTTCCTTTTAACATTTCTGTGGCTGTAATTCATCTTCTAGACAAAAGAGATCTCTGATCAAAATGAAATCATAATCTCAGTTCTGAATACTGTCAACAAATAAGGCATGCTGCTTCAGTTCAAATGTGCAACAGTGTGATAAGGATCATTAATCCAAATGGGTCAGTTCTTGAAAACCATCAATTCTAACACACCGCGTTAAAAAAAAATGCGGTACCATCAATCCAGCCTGTTTGGGGAAAGGCAGCCAGGCACTTTGTTTCATACACGCATCACAAATATCATGAGATTAGTGTCATCTCTACATTTACTGCAGCCTGATCTTTTGACCTTTCCAGAACTGTTATGTGTTGCCAGGCTACTTCATCCACCAGCAAATGTGTCAGCTTTGAAACCTGCCCATGGCAGGGGGGTTGGAGCTTGATGATCTTTAAGGTCCCTTCCAGCCCAAATCATTCTACGATTCTACAATTTCCCCCTATTATAGGAACTACTACAATATTTTTCAACTCTAGCCCTTCCAATAAGAAACACAGATTTGGCTACACCCATATACTTATTAAAATCAAGTTTGTTGTAATGAAATGGCTCATTTGAAATGTATTAAAAAAACTTATTTTGTATTTTTATTTAAAATATTTTTACTTCTATTTAAAAAGAATCCTTTAAAATATTTAATTTTGTTTAATAAAATAATAATGCATTCTGAACACTTAAATAAAACACTATTCACCCTGAAATAATTTTTAATTTTTCAGAATTTTCAGTGGTTCTTACATTTTCTTATTTTTTGTCATCATAATGAGACTGTCATTCCTGGCAGAACTGAGGAATTAATTTTGTCATGAGCATGAGCTGATAATGATACTGGGAGAGCAGAGTCTGGGAGGTCTCATTCTTCTGATAACCTCTTTCTTTCTTTTTTTTTGTTTTAAACATATGCTTCCAAAGGGATATTTTTAAGCAGGACAAAAGCTTTAGTTGATTGTACAGTTGTATGTAATCTCTAAAGTTTTTATTCGAGTATTCAGATGCTAACAAGGCAACCTTAATGGTTAAAAGACTGCATTAAGGACTGTGGTTTCTTATAAAAAGAAATGAGTTAAGCATTTTATTAAGATATCTCTTCCAACAATATCTTAGGCTATATTTATCTCTGTCGTACTCTCAGTGGACATAGGAAGCCTTTGCACTGTACATTTCTCCACAGCAATTTCCCTGTGCTTTTACAGGAAGGCAAGCTGCTGTGGTTTAGAAGGAATTAATAGCTGTGTTAGTTAAGTGTTTGCAAACAGAACTTCTCTACAGAAGTCTTTTATTGGGTTCTTTCAATTTTTTTCTCCTAAAAACATATAAATTCCTTCCTCTTTGTGCCACTAAGTTACTCTTCAGAAAAACCGTTTATGGTTAGATATTCAACCAAATGGTTAAACATATCCCCCAGTCCTAAAAAAGCCCAATCACTTGTCAGTAGAATTCCTCCAAAAATCTCAGCAACAGGAAAAAAATGCTTATTTCAATATTTTTTTTTTTTTTTTTTGCCTAAAACACTTCATTATTCATAGTAGTGTATGGACTGTACATAGAACTTGGCTTAGGCATGCTCCTGCCACACTTGGGTCTCTGGTGAGCTGTTAAAATGGTCTTAGCACATTCACGAGGCTTTTAATTACAGTCTAGTCCAGTAACAGAAATGATCAATCTATATCATGATCAAATGACAGGGCACGTAGCGCCTGCCTCTGCTTAACCAGTCGGTGTCAGGTGCAGGGTTTTATCTGCTCGCTACATCTTGAATAAGTTTGCTTTGGGGCACACTGCATTCTTCGTGGACATTTTTCAGAAGTTCTTTTACAAAGCCATGGAAATAGGATCAGGTTCCTCTCCTCCTTACTAAATAATGTTGGATTTGGTTTTTTTTCTCTTGGATCCTTAGCAAGTTGAGATTAAATGTGTATCCGGTGCTGGAGAGATCTACAAAGCTATCATTTGCCATGTTAAGTTGATTGTCTAGGTGAGTCGTGCCTCTACCCTGCCTGTTGACACGTTCTTAATTATTTGTATTGACACTTATGGTCTGCATTATATTAATGGCTTATGATTACCTCTTAAGACTGTTACATGTAAGTGAGTTTGCCCTCCGAAGGTACTCATTCAATGACTATGTGGGTTTTGTTGTCTTGTGCTTGCAGAGAAAGACATGACTAATGATTCAGTATTATATATAACCTGATAAGCTGTCAGTGACAGATATACATTACATGCGCTAGCAGTAGTCCAGATGTCAGTGTTACAGGATACCATTCTCCCTTCAGCAGTCCTTAATTGAGATTCAGCTTTGTTTTCTAGATTTTATGGAAGCCTTCAAAACTACTGGAATACAGTTATTTGAGACTGAAGGCTGGGGTTTTGATGTTGCACATTCTCTTCTAAACCCATTTTATTTATATAGAACTTATTTGAAATAATGTGATTTCTAATTCTCCAACCCCTGGGTAGGTGCATTCTAGTGGAAGAGGTCCAGCTTCCCAAAACTATGCTAATGGTGATATTTTTTTTAGTTTCTTACACTTTGCTCTGTTAAAGTATAGAGGGAATTAAATCAACACTCATTCAAAATTGGCTTATTTTAAATTTTGACTAGTACAAGACCACTCTTTCCTCCTTTTCCTCCCTTTCCTCCCTGAAATATCCTTCTCATCTGAAAAATGATCACAGAGGTGCCTAAAATTAGGAGAGCTGTTCTGCTGATGGGGGCACAGGAGCCTGGGGTTCAGAAAAACTGACCTCCCTCCCCTGTTCTTCCAGGGGTGCTAAGGACATTTGGGGAATATCAGTTAATTTGGTGTATCTCAGTATCCAAAAACCCCCGATGCTCTCTAAAGCATCGTATTGTACGTAAGTACTAGCTGACTTTCATGTCCAGTGATGAAATTTATGATACAAATGGAAAATATTAGCTGCTTTTACAAATCATGGCCAAATACACAGTATCGTTTGCTAACAAGGGGGCTTTGTCTGAGTTAAAAGAACTCAGCAGAAATCCTATAATGTGATTTTTGTGTTACAATACTGAACATGTGTAACTAGTTCTACCATTTCCTATGAAGTGATTCTCTTTTCTGACAGTAAAAGTAACAAGAGGCTTTACAGTCATGAAGAAAGTAAATTGATTCTGATATATTTGAGCCTTCATTGCCTTTTCACTGTAAAACCCTATCATAATAGATTCCAAAATAATACACCTATATTCCCAGTGTTCAGTGCAGTAGTAGTTTATTCTGTACTCAAAAAGAGGAGTTCATGGAATTTATTTGCATTTATTTATTTTTTCTGGGTTTTTTTTCTATCACTTGCTCCTGGTCAAGTTGAATTGTAGTAATTTTTTAAAACTGGGATTCTCATAGGTATCTAAATGAGTTTAAATTAAAGCACAGAAGTTTGACAATTATGTAGTTATCGTAATAGTATGTTGTAACTCTAAATGTGGAGAAGGAGGCTTTGACTTGTATAACGGCATAATTTCTAATGGCAGTAAAACATCAAAGTAAACCAGATCTGCAATAAGATTCATTAAAGAAACGGAAATTGTAGGATTAAAGTTGACACCTGCTTTCTGCTGGCAAGGGAATTCTCTCAGACTTGAGTAGAAAGGTGACTGTTGATTCTCAGAATATAAAACTGATTATTTGAGATTTGGTCCCCTTCTGCTTTCCACAGAAATTCAACTTGCAAAGGAGTTTAGAGCTGCCCTGGAGAGACCACATCGACAGGCATCCTACAGGCAAACACTAGTTTTTCTTCCTCAACTAACAATACTCTGGAAAGATAAAGTTTGCTTGAGGTTTTAGATCATTGATGCTAATACTAAAAACCTTGAGACAGTTGTTTTGGTTTTTTTTTCTCATCTGATTATTTTCCTTCCAGGAGACTGTTGGTGGTTTCTTGTTTTGTGTTGTTGTTTTTCTTTTTAACTTTTATAATGCAAGCTTGATTATGCCAAAAATAAGGTTACACTCTACTTAGGTGCTACTGCTGAGCAATGTAGTGTAAAAAAATAAACCCCTGACACTATTTAACTACAAAGATGATTCAGAAGTATTCAAAACAAGTAAATTCTTGCAGTACCCTTCGGTGATGGGTTTGAGATACAAGCAAGCTGGTAATGGAGGGAGAACAGCTTCTTCGGAGCTGCAGAAACTGCTCAGACGGGCTGGCAGTACGTTGCATGTTCTGCATCTTGGTAGGGCCCTTTCATAGTGTTTGGTGAAAGTACTGACTGTAGGCTAGCCTTAAATTTGATGATGTTTTGTTTCTAGTATTCATTTGTATCTTTTACTAGGAACTTCCTTATTCTGCTGTCTGCAGGTTAGATGTGCCAGGAGATAAAATTACATCATTTTTCACTTTCTAAAGCATGCCTGGAATGGATAAATGACTATACTTTGATTTTGTATGTTTTTATAGCCAAAGCTGAAGCCAACAGAAATCTAAGCTAAGTATGTGTTGACTGATTAGACTTGAAAACTAATGAATTTATCCCTGATATTCATCCTTGATGGTCTTGATAGAATTTTGCTGGAAAAGAGTGAATTCTGACAAGTTAGAGGGTACGAATGGAACCCATTTCACCTTTCCTACAGTCTACCTGTCATCATGTTATCCGATAGTCTTTGCAGAATAGAACCAATGAAGAAATTTAGTCTTTTTTTTTTTTTTTTTTTTGCCACCTTTACGATGAGGTACATCAGAAGGGAAGCATTTTGAAATCATAGGATGGCTGGGTTCAAAAGGGACCCTAAATATCATCCAGTTCCAATCCCCTTTGTTCTCAAAATGGAGCACTGATGGTCTGTTATTTGAGTAGAGGAACAGTATAGAAATGGGAGTAAAAAAGCAAGTGTATTGTATACTGCATAGATCTTGGAAGTTTCCCACTGAACAACTGGGAGAAAAAAAGGAGAAAAAAAAGAAAAGCAAAAATGCTCAAGGGGATAGACCTACCTTGGTGTGATTCATTGATTTAGACACAGCTATATGTGTCAGGTAACGATGAAATGTTGAGACAGTCGAGATTGTTCACTTAGTGAAGTCAATCCCTTAGTAAGTGTTAGTGGTATTGAAATGAAGTGTTAAAGAATTAGTTAGCTGACTGTGAAAAAAAATGAATAGGTCTTTCAAATTACCTAATGGAAAGCTAAAGGCATTAGCTCCCAACCAGGGAGTATTAAAGGCCTTGTGCTGCATTCATTGACACGAATGGAATGACTATGAATCAAGCTCTGCTACAGAAGATAAACAGCTTTCTGAGAAATACTTTTGGAAATAATCCACTGTTGTGCCTTTTGGGCTTCCCTAAAGCAGAAAGAGTTCACGTGCGCTTAGCTTGTTGGGTGCATTGCTATTTTTATTAATTACTGCACTATAATAATAAAAGATCATCATTAGTGCGTGTAGAATTTTAAGAATAAAACGAGTTCAGTGCTCTTAAAAAGCTTAGAGCTCAACTGAATATTACATTTTGTCAATATATTGTAGCAATTAGACTTTTGATATGTTCATACTTCTGAAGGATTTGCCTACTAGAAAGTGGGGGAGCTCTGCCTAGAGTTCTTAACTTGCAGATATTTACATCACACAGGAAAACTTCTTTTTCTCTCCCTCTTTCTGTGAAAGAAGTCGTCAGCTGGGGGCTGAAAGGGAAGTGTTGCTCTTGAGTCACAGAACAGGTAGATTAGAGCCTCTTATAAATGAAAGATTTCAGTGCTTTCAATTGAGAAATTCAGGAACTGGGGTCTGCCAGCTGAAAACTCAGGGAGAATGAAATATTGTCTGGAGTTATGGAAACTAATAAATCCTCCCATGACACTATTTAACAGTTTGGCAGAATGAATAAAATTACCTTTCATAAAAATACCGCGCAGATGGTAACGCTATGGGAATTAAGAGGGAATCAAAATTCTCTATGAACATCAAATCATGGAACTCATAGCAGGGATTGATTAAGCTGGTGTGGAAATTGCTTCTGCCTTAAGATTCTCTAAGGACTCATTCAGATATTTTGGTTAGTTGATAAATCATCTAGTGATTTGCAACATGTGCTGTGTTTTGATGCTTTGACTTAAACCCACACAATTTTACTTATCTCTTTATAACATACATGATCTGATTTTGTAGGTATTATGTATGCAGTGTGTAAGGGAAAATCAGCCACTCTGTCATTTCTTGGGTTGTACCCTTGTAAGTAATTGATACATATTTTGTCCCCTGCATTTGTATTGGGTGCGTTTGCACAGATGAACTCTTGAAATGGAGATCTTGGTCTCTAGCAGTAGCCCTTTCTTAAGTCGCTTAGGAGTTGGCATGTGGTATTTTCTTAGTTTCTATATCAAGAGCATGAGGGACATGGACAAAGGCTTTGTCTTTGCTGAAGATACTTGTGCCACCAGAATATAAATCTTTGACAAACCTCAATGCTAAATTATGCTATTTTCATGCAGAGTCAAGTTAGCTGTATTTGCTTGGGCAGAATTCTTCTATGAACATAACTAAGGACCCTGGGCTACTAGCACGTTTAAAGACTTTGACATTCCATGAGACAGGAAAATGGTTTGAGGAAATAAGGGGTTTTCCATTAAAATTATGTCAGAGGGGTCCTTTCTGATACTGTGACAGGTGCCCAAAAATCTTATCGGCTACTTGCTCAGTGGCAACTTCATACCTTATATGCATTTAATTTTGTGTTGAGTTGCAGACAAATGTGAACAGCTGAAGGAATTCAGTGTCCGACTTTACAAGACAAATTAGGTACAACTGTTGACCAAATCCATGTCCTTTAGGTTCTACGCTCTTGTTCTTCTTTCTTCAATACTTCACTAAACATACTTCAAAAACAAAGGTGAGCCTTTTAAAAGACCAAATATATATTGACATTTGATTTGAGAAGGAGTCAGTTTGGAATATAAACCATTTGGAACTGTTAAGATGCTTGGAGGCATTTTCATTACATTGCTCTGAAATTTGGGCCGCTTAAAGGTCACCAGAGAAAAATGATAGCTGGAAAACAAAAGAGAAAAAGTTTATTTCAAGAGAAGTGAAAGGAAATGAATAACTTTCTGTAAGATATGCATTTGTAGGGAGACTGATTAAAAAAAAAGTGTGTTTTTAAAAAAAGCACTGCTCATTCTATGGAAATCTTGTATATTATTATCATGAAATACTTGTACAAAGCAAAGTTTTCATGATTTATGGTGTTTACTTTTTGCATATTTCAGCTCAACAATGAAAGCAGTCTGTGTAGTTGCTCTCGGGCTTAAAGTCAGTTCTTATTTAGTATCAACAGTCTATCAACTAATAAAAGCTACAATGTTTGACTTCCCAACCCTCCAGGAGAAAGATTTTGTTTGTTAAAAAGGACCTTTTCCAGTGCTGTTAAAAGAATCACAGAAATATTTGCTGTTTGTTTTAGGTTTATATGTCTGGCCTCAGTTTCCTATCAAATATTTGTACTTTCAAGATAAAAATTGCTGGTATCTGTCAGCACTGCGCGTATCAACAAAGGGAAACAAGAATGGTAGTGGGACTGGAAGACTTTGATCTTTCACATTTTTCTCTCCAACTGCTGATGGTGATTCTTGACCCTCACGTGTTAAAAAGGTCAAGGAATCTGCTGCTAAGTTCATTCCAGGTGTCCTCAGATTGACAACAGATTTGTTTTATGGGGCACTGCAAATGGAGAGACAAAAGGCATTTGGCCTGAGGTATCACAGGAGGAGTGAGGAAAAAATGCTTGTGTGGACAATATGCTTAAAACAACAGGAAAGCACTTGAGGGATCTAGGAAAAGCAGTGGTGATGGCCAGTGGAAGAGTCCCTGTCAACGAGGAAATCAGTTTTGTGAATAGATGTTATTTAATTAATACCAAATATTGTTCATGAAGATGTTGTAGTTTGCTAACAAACAAGTGTGATTATAACAAATGAAGAGATAAAATAAAGGGATGTATATTCTGTGTCAGGAATCACCTGGAGGCTAGAGATTTCCACACATTCTTTTTTGTGTTAGTCAGAAAAAATGTCCTTCATGTCAACACATTTGCTGCTGCTGCAGGAGCTGAATGATTCCTACAATGTATTATTTTTAACATATATTAAATTAGTCATATTAGAAAATGAATTAACGGTATTTCAGTAATAACTGCTTAAATTCTTACATTATGAGAATAGCCTTTTTTTCTCTACAACAAGGTGGTGCCACACAATGTTTACTGCACCAAACCTGTCCACAGCTTCCACGCAAGGGGAGGAGTAGGAGCAGGAGCAGGCACTGATGTCTTGTCTCTGGCAACCAGTGACAGAACCCAAGAGAATGCCAGGAAATTGTGCCAGGGGAGGGTTAGGTTGGATATTAGGAAAACGTCCTTCCCTCAGAGGGTGGTGGAGCTCCCAGGGAAGCAGCCATGGCCCCAAGTTCAAAAATATTCCAGAAGCATTTGGCCAGTGCTCTCAGATATAGTGTGAATGTTGGGGTTGTCCTGTGCAGGGACAGGAGATGGATTTGATGATCCTTGTGGGCCCTTGCCAACTCAGGACATTCTATGAAAACAAAACTTCTAGCTTTTGCTTGGCAAAGAGCAGCTATTAGTGCAAGACAGTTTAGACCCATTGAATTAGTGATTCCTTGATCACTAAGACATTTGGTGCTTCCACCCATTACAGCTTTGCTCCTGTAGACTTAGAGCCCATGTAACTTTGCTGCTGTATGTGAAACCACTGAAACTAAGCTTTAGAGTATTTTTAAAATATCACAGTTCTCAAGTGTAATTCTAGACTCTGTTTTTTAATATAGGAATATCGCTGGCATAAGTGTTTTACTGAGTTCTTTATAAAAATCAGTATGTGTGATATCCATGAGGTGTATTTATAAGCGGCTATTATTTATACGTATCAGTAGTTTTGAAGCTTTGTTGTGGTAGGTGCTTTTCCCAGTGCAGCAGGTTGCCTTAAATGTGTGCAAAAGTACATGGGTAATTCTGTTAAGTGTGTGCACTTTAGCAGGACCGAAGTCAAAGTGAAAAACATGCCTTGCTAGAGAATACCCAAAGGCAAGGTAGACAAAAAATAAAGGAAAAAAAATTATTATACTCATTTTAGTCATAGCAAGTAGTACACAGAGGTTAAACTACTTGCCTCAGGCCATAATGAAAGAGTGTGAAATAGTCAGCAACTCAGCCTTATTTCTTTTATCAATCCAGTCTTAAGCATCAGATACCCTTCCTTTCAGAGCAAAATTGTCTTCTCTAGTTTTTGACAATGTCAGAGTAGGATATTTCCCGGCTGGAAAGAATCATGAGTTCTGTTCTGGTTTGGTGGAAACTTGTAGGAATTCGCTGCTACTCAGAAATTGTGGAAAAGTTCATGGTGTCGTGTTTAGCTAAAATAATTAGGCTGGAGTTATTACTAAGAAGCAATGACTCAAAGCTATCAAGAAACTGTAGGCGTTTAGAAGTATGTGTATGACTGCACAGAAGAGGGAGGCAGCTTTCCGGTTCTAATTGGTGTGACTTTCCTTATTTCTTTAGGTTTGTTTATTTGAAGCGCTTAAATGTAAATCTGGCTTGTGTAATGTGTTTGTATAAGAATAACAATCATACTGCTCGCTGTCTCATTTGTATATTTGTTTAGCTAAATGTTTGTGGTAAGGTGTAAATTTACCTAATAGTAAGAAAACTGCAAAATATCTGGAAATCCCTTCAAATGTAAAAGAGAAGGAAGATACAGAAAGAGAAAGAGGAATTTTTCTCCTTGCTATTAAAAGCCCTGTACCAGCTTGTATTCATTTCAGAGCCTGGTGTTTATGTGCCAACTCTTTCCTGTTTGTTCCCTGCAAAATACTTGGTTTTACTTAGGCAGGTTCAGTCTGTGTCACTACTGTGATGGTTCTTGTTCGCTCTGCTGTGATGTTTTCAAGGATAAAGTGACTTTCTCATGCTCACACCCATCTACTCACATAATTGGTTGGGCTTTCCTTTTCTTTCTGAAGAAACTGTGTCTGTTCTGGTGTGCCAAGGAGTTAATTACATCTCCTTCAAATTCTTCCTGTGTACTTAATGTTATGAATATTTTATTAGCAATGTACAGAGAAAGAAGATGGGAGACAGTGACGTTTCGTGAAAAGTAATGTTGAATTATTAGTAAAATCTTTACAAGTACGAATTCCTTAAATATAATTACCTTGTTTACTTACCATGGTCCAAAATGGTTTCTCCCTTTTTAATCTCTGCACTAAGCCCTGTGCTTTGATACGATACATACAAGCTCTCTGCTATCCTGATTTTGAAAACTGAAGATCAAATCAGCTTCACTAAAAGAAACTCACCAATTTAGTCATTTAAAAAAAAAGACGACTTACTTTGTCACTAACTACCTCACTCTAATTACACGTAAAATTAAGTCTATCATTGAAGAATCTGGTAAAGAAAAAATCTCCATCTGTACTTACCTTGACATTTGGTCAATAGACACATTCCATGGATTTTCCTTTAAAGAAAACAAATCCAGTGTGTTAGACAAAGCTTCTCCTTCAAAAGAAGTAATTAAATGGCTTTGAAGTCAAAGACAATGTTTGTAGTTCCTGCTCAGCTATTAAAAACTTTTGATAACTATTTTCAGGCAAGTGAACAAATGCATTTTGCCTCTTGACAAATCTCCGAAATAAATTTTGTTGCCCCGCTGGCTCAAGGAGAAATATTCAATTCTGCCTTCTTGTGTCCTCAAATAAACAAAAATCAGTTAGATAATATTTGTGAGACTCAACAATTCCTACTGAATATATGAATGAAGTGATCTTTGGCAGTGTCCCCAGGCTTTCGACAGTCAAAGTGTGTTTAGATAAAGGGAGTATTGGTGAGAAAAATATCAATGTGAATTTAATATGAAATTATGAATTAAGCCTGTTAAACTTGCCGCTCATATTAACTCTTCGCTTTTAAAGTACTTCAGGACTTTTATCTTTTCTCCATTAGAAATGAGCAGTTTGTTTTTGAGATGTTCAGGCCAGGTTGGATGGGGCTTGAAGCAACCTGATCCAGTGGGAGGTGTCCCTGCCCATGGCAGAGGGGTTGGAACTGGATGGGCTTTAAGGTCTCTTCCAACCCAAACCATTCTATGATTCTATGACCTTGATAGATTTATCAAGCTGTACCCAAGGATTTGTTTGCTTTTCCTTAACTTCTCTCCATTGTCTTCCACTTCTCAGCACCGATAGAGGTTTTAAGGCATAGGAGACTCTAAAATATATCACTGCCTGTCTGAGAAAGCAAAGTACTAGGGAGACATATATTGAGATGAATTTCAACTGCCTGTAAATAATGGAACACGGAGCTTTGATTTTTACTTTTTCCCCTAACTCCTTGTCCCCAAATGGTGTTTGTTTAGAGTGCAGTTTCCTGCATGATACCCAACAATAAATAGGAAGGTTTTTGCCTCCTACTGAGAAAATAAAGCCAAACAACTTGCTGTCCCAGATGATATTTGTATTCAGGTCATGTTTAGGATCATTTATGAAAAGACTCCTATTTGGTTAAAATTGAAGCTCTGGCTGTAGGAATTGGGGTCCTCTTTTGTCTGTTGCATCTCTTCCTTAACCTAGAGTGGAAATACTCCAGTTTACTTTAATGGAAGTGACTTTAATTAGATCAGACCATGCTAAACGCGCAGATGCATTCAGAAAGGAGAATGTTTTCCCGTAATTGCTCTATACTCAGTAGTTATAAATATGTTCATAAAGTAGCTTAGACTGATGGGAGCTGATGAGATTGAGCAATGTAATTATACACTTTTGCCATCTAGTACAACCAAAAAAATGTTTATCTGGGTTTTTTTCTTGTCTGTATTAATATGCTGCAGAAGTAAATAAAAATCCTGCAGCAGTGGAAAGCATAATCATCCTGATTGTTTATTCCAAAAATCCCATTCACTTAAAGGGCAGGCAGTCTTGTCTTGAGTAATAACACTGAGCAGATGCTTTTGTTGTAATAACCAGAGAGGAATTTAGACTGTAAAAATTGTTTTTTAATAGCAATGCAGCAATTTTGGCATAACAAACTTCCTGCTGCTTTCCATGTTTGTGTATACTTGGGCAACTCATGGTGCAGTGGTTACAGGTACCATTTTACAATGATCTAGGTGATATCTGGACATAATAACACTTCAAAGCCTTATGTGCAACCATATGTCCCTGCCCCCGTTTTAGAATCACTGGTATAATTGCTATGACTGGTCCTATCAAGCATAAAACATACTGATATTAATCATCATTCTTTTGCTGGTCTTTCTCTGGAGTTGCTCCACTGCATCTCAGCCTGCTTAAACCTTAATTGTCTGGTGGTCCCAGATTTTCCTTGCAATTCTCGGTTTTAGTCATTAGATCGTCACCGCTCTGCAGACGAATCAGCCTGCCTTACCTTTGTTGGCTTTTTGCCAGTCGTCTTCTGTTATTGCCCAGTGTTCAGGTAACTCCTATGAAACTCCGTGTTGCCACAGCTTGGTCTAGAGGCAATTTTACAAACTCGGTCAAGATCTCTGGCAAGCTAAATGGAAAAAAAAAATTCTGTTACCCACCGCCTTCTATAATTAATTAAATTGCCTTGAAATTCACTGACAAATGTGGCAACAGATAGGCATAACGTAAAAGCAGAAAAACTCCCTAACTGACAGTCAGGTGCACTATAACGCTGCAATGAGAATAAAGTTACTAAGTTTGTGAGTGGAATTTTCTAATGTAACACCATCTAGAAGGCTACTCACCAAGACGTGTTGGACAAGATGAGTAGAAGAAGGAACAAAGATGACTGCAGGACACATTTTTCCCCCAAACTTTGTGTATGAGCTGAAAAGTGTTTTGCGTTCTGTTTGCTGAGAAGTGTCTTTCCTTTCTCACAGTCCGTAGGGAAAAATAGCTGTGTTCCTCATGACAGATTATAAACAATCTTTGAAAAAGAAGTTTGCCCAGGCAGCCCTGTTGATGTGCCCACAGGGAGAGGGAGCCGTCCCTGCCTGACAGAGAGGGTGGCTAGAAGACTCACCGCAATCGTCTACCATCACAGGCTGCTGCTTTCCCAAAGAGTGATGACAATAGTCTTCCCTGCATCCCGGCACGTAGGGATCATGTCAGATAATGGAAATGGTTAATGTGTGGATTACTTATTGACCAGTTGCCAAATTGTTACTGATGCACTTGATTTTCTCGCGCTAACTTAATTTAAAGTGAACAACTGTAACACAAGAAGGCGCTCGTGAAGTCAAACCAATAACGAATCGGTTTGCGAGTGTATAAATTGCACCCCAGGTAAACTGCACAGCGCTGGTCACGGCGGGGCACTGAGGGAGTGCAAGCAGCTTACAGGGCAACAAAGGTTTTTAGAAATAGGGATAAACTTCCTCTCATGTAATCCATACCTGCACGCAACCTGCCTTTGATGGGGTGGATTTAGCATGTCATTGTGTCTTTGTGCCTCTTGTTCCTGCTTTTCAGCTTTAAATTGCCACCTTGCACAGTGACTCCCCCATCGCTTCTGCCTGTGTTTTCCCGTACACTGCTCACTCACCACTGCCAGGCTGGGATGCTCCGATTAAACACCTAAGGAACATTGGCTGAAAACAAAATTAATAAATAGAGATGATTTTAACACTAGACTGCTTTCCCCAGGTTTAAGAAGATAAACGGGGAGACTTTTCATTGTAATCTGTTTGGACCTCCTCCTTATCCCTTGGCTTTTACTTCATGAAAGAGCCAAGCCCCAGATATTTGTATCTTGCTTCCCGAAGCTTGGCTTCTCAATTCATATGTGATTAAAAGTGAACTGACTTTCAATTCTGTACTGAACACCTGTAGTTGCCACTGGCTTCGCTAGAAGCCGTTTGTATGCATCATAATCAGGTCTTTGGAGTTTATAGCATTGCATCAGGGTATTTTTTCTTTCAAATGGAATGCATTGAAAATGCTACTTGCAGGTATGGCCAGGAGATGTCCCCATCTGTGGCACTGTGGTCTCAGCCTGCACTTTCAAGGGCTCTTACTGAGCCCAACAGGCTCTAACATAAATCAAGAGAGGAAAATTGTACCCTCCACGATTTTATTTATTTGTTTGGCTTGATTTTTTTTCTTTGTCTTCTATTTTTTTTTTCTTTAGTTTTCCAGTCAGGCACAAGTTTTTAATCAGCTATTTTCTCAAAGTGTCTTCCCGCTCTACAGAAACCGATACTGGAGATGAACCTCAAAACTTTCCACGCTGAGGAAGGAAAAACTGCAATCCTGCAGGTTCACAGCAGTTTTGGACTGCTTCATTCTATCACAATGTCCACTTACCTCACACTCTTCTCACTTCATGCAGAATTTTTAGACATTTTCCCAAAGTAAACCCTTGACTAGTCTGTTCACATGATTATGGCTTCTCTGTGGTTCCCTGTTAATTTGCGCATACTAATCTTTCCATTTTGTGGACTCTTCTCTTTGAATCTGGGAAATCAAAAAGGCTTTCAAATGTAGCTTGATTGACTGGCAGTAAGCTTGGATGTAGAGCATAAGAGAAAATTATTAAATTAACAGTAACTAATAATTATTGTCAAGCCTGGGGTAGATTTTAAGTCTTTTAGAGGGACTCTTCAGTAGCATGGTGCTGTCTGTTCTCAGCTGTCAAGGTATTTAATGGAAGATTTACCAGTATGACTTTAAATTATTGTAATGTTAGTGAAATAAGATTACTGCACATGGAGGGAGTAGCATAGAAGTCTATTTCACATGCAGGAGGCTATGAAAAATGTGCTGCTGTATTTAAGAGATGAACAAAAGGCTGCAAGCAGAGAGAAGAGAGGATATTTAATGTCACAGCTAAACAGCTATCAAAAGACAATAGGTACATGGACCCTCCTGTGTGCCAAAAAGCAGAAAATATATGGGCTCTGAAAGTGTCATCCTGAGCTCTCAGAATTAGGTCTCACTTCAAATACCTGTTAAATATGATTTTGAACAACAGGGCCAACAAGCTTAACTTATTTTGTCAGGAGAAGGTTAAGAGTCAGAAATCTGACAGTCTGCGTAGTCTCCTACTTTGTGTTATCATGACAGAGGATTCTGAGAACTGAGCTGCATTACTCAATATTTTTTTCTCTTGTGTGAAGATCTTGGACTTAAAATCAGGTTATTGTCTGTGAATTAATTTCATGTGATTTTTAGGGCAGGACAAGGGGCAGGGTTTTTTTGGATAAAAGAAGGACCAAAAGCTTCATGTGTTACAAAGATGGGCCAAGGAGATGTGTGCATTGAACGGGGTTGCTGTCAAAGGCTGTGGCTGCATGGACTGCACCAGTCCTGGGAACCACTCTATCTTGATTAGGCTCCACTGAGGTCCACAGGGAGACCAACCCAGTCCAACTCTGTAGACAAGGTTTCAGAAGAGGTAGGATGTGCTTTACCCTTCCTCTTTTCCTTACAGGGAGTTAGATTGTTTTTATTGTTGTACGTTTTGGGAAAGGTGTGTTTTAAGAGGGGCTGGTGTGGTGGTTTTGCGCTGCGTAGGATCAATTGTTAGAAATATTGTGTTGGGTTTTTTTGAGAATCCAGAGCGCTGGCTCACATGAAAGGATCAATATCAGCTGTTTTGGGTGGTGAGGTTCTGACAGTTGTTTTTATATCAACACTTTCCCTAAAGCAAGGGAGGGAAATTCTTTCTTCCTCGCCAAGGACTGAATTGAATAAGCCACCAACACTTGTGGCAGATTGCATATTGATCCGTGCTTTAGCATTATCCATTGTTGATTCTCTGAGGTGAGGGAAGGCCTGTCTATGTATTTCTATCTCTTCCACTTCTGCTACAGTGCAAACACCTCTCAGCGTGTCAGCACAGCGCCACAGTTTTTCCGTTTCGCAGAAAGAACCATCTGGGCTTCAAGTAGCAGGGTGGAAGTTGCAAGGCAGGGAAGCTGCAGAGGGGCCTGGAGTATCACAGTCTGTTCCTGGAAAGGGCCATGAGCCAAACTGTACCTCTCATGCAAGTGCTGCGGGAAGAGTGGAGGGGGGGCATAGACCCTCATTGGGGGGCTGTATCTGGTTCCTAGTTATACCCAGTAATTTCAGAACAATTCACGTTGCTGTGTGGGCCTTATGAAATGGAGTCACGGGTTTCTTTTTCCAACGTTATATACAATTCTAGTTATATACGTACATAAATTTCCAGTTATCATAGAATCATAGAATGCTTTGGTTTGGAATGGTCATCTAGCCCAACACCCCTGCAGAAGCAGGAACGTCTTGAGCTCAATCAGGTTGTTCAGAGCCCCATTCATCCTGTCCTTGAACATCTCCAGGGATGGGGTATCTACCATCTCTCAGAACAGCCTGTGCCAGTGCTGCACCACCCTACTGTAAAAAATGTCTTCCTTGTAGCCAGTCTAAATCTCCCCTCCCTTATTGAAAACCATTGTTCTTTGTCTTGTCACAGCAGCCCTTGATAACAGGTCTGTCGCGATTGCTCTTTTAGGCCTCTTTCAAGCGCTGGGAGATGCTCTATGGTCTTCCTGGAGCCTTCTCTTCTCCAGGCTTAACAACCCCAACTCTCTGTCTGTCGTTATATACAAAATGAATACACAAGATTAAGTAATGATTAATAGTCACTAGTAGAATTCTGTATTCAGGCTCTGATCAAATAATTAACTTTGTTTTATTTTTTTTAATAGGGAAAAGACTGTTAGTAACTTGGTCTAGGCTATAGGCAATGGCAGCAGACTGACAATGGAGTGAGGGCAGTCGGGATGGAAGTGATGCTGGGTTGGTGATAGGCCTTACTCTCACAAAAGAAGCAGAGAGCGGTCTAATTGCTAGGAGAATTTAGTGAGGCTGTGTCGGATCCTTCACCGTGCTGAGCAGAGGCAGGAAGCTTAGTGACTGAATGGCAAATAGCTCGAATAGAAACGAGCTGCTGCCGAGCAAGAAGATAGTGCTCACTTCCTAGGAAATCTCAGGTAAGACACCAAACTATGAAAATTAACCTTGAAAAAATGTAGAAATAGCTGGAAAACGTGATTAGTCTAAAATGCGTCATCATCGCAGCCAGAGAAAGAATTAAATTGGGAATGAACTAACTGTTGATTTGAAATCTAGTAACATTGTAAATAGTTTGGGGAGGATTTCAGTGTAAAACTATACCATTCCTATAATTTAAAAAGTTTATGTAGGATTGAGTAGCAAATAAATGAAAGAGAAAAGAGAGTGCAATGTGATTGGTGATGTCTGAGTTTAGAACTTCAGTCAAACTGGAGAATGTTTATATTAAATTAAGTTAGTCTGGAAGAGAATGAGGCAAGAAAGTTAATTTCTGGTCACTAGGAGGCAGCCTAAAGGGTGAAAAAGAACCCAACAGCAGTAGAAATATGTGTCTTTTTCTAATAAAAACTTTGTGCTAGAGACCACCTGAAGGGGAAAAAGAGAAATGCAGAAATCCCTCAGACCCAGAGAGCTGCAACAACCAGTGGAGATCAATGATCTTCCGTCTTCTACAAGTAAATATTTTCTCATAACTTCTGTCAGGAAAGCTGTGGCATGGCTGAAAATAAGACTTCTGTGCATCAAAAAATACAGACTGAACACCGTGACATGGAAACCAGACCTAGACTTTAAAAATCAGAAAGTCTTTCTGTTTAGCAGCAAGACAGAAATCTAAAAAGGGTTCCCGTGTGATTCTTTTTCACTTAGAGGTGAAAATGTCCTAAAGATTGAAAGGAAATTGAAAATATTTTGAGTATTTTATTGATGTTTATCTAGTTGTTACCTTCTTGACTAAATATTGCATAAATGTAGCTGAAACTTCTTTGTTTATTTTTTCCCTTAAGTAAAATCTTAACGAAATAAAGATTAGGAGTTTGACATAATTTCTCAGATGCAGTCCTTATATTGTGCAAAAGCTTACACGATGGATTTTGTGCATCTAAATCCTTTTATATGAATGTTCTAAGTTTTTCAGGAGGAAAAAAATCATTATCTATGCCTTACTTTAAATAGACCAGTGACCAAAATGATGATGATGGTTAGAAAACCAAATCAGACAGAGTTCCTTAATTTTGTGCAGATGCAATGCCCTTTTAATAAGGAGAGAATTTGACAGGGAAGAAAAAAGAAGGTTTATGATGCAGAGATAGTTTCAGCTGAACCTATGAAGAAACTACCAACACGCCATTATCAACTACCATCAGGCACATAACTTTTGAAAAAAATGCAGCTACTTGTAAGTAGGCAGCTAATTATGTGGGAATCCATGACCTGCAGTTTACAGATCTGTGTGCTTAGCGTATTTTTCAGTTTAGCAGCCAAACAAAAAAATGGCAAAACCCCCAAATAATACAGATTATTGAGGTGATGAACTTTTCCACTGATATTTCATTAACACCTCAGCACGATGTGAGAGGCATAGACTTACTCTCTCTTTCCCTTCAACTGGGAGCAGAATAGGGAATTGAATTTCCTTTGTCCTAGAGAAGGAGGCTAAGCCTGGATAACAGATGAGAAGGGATGATGCAGAGCTCTGGATTTCCCTGTGAAATTTGGGTCAAACCATCATCTTCAGTGCAACTCAAACCTCATTTGAAGTTAAATAATTGGGGAGGGAGGAGCAGATACCATCTCACGTAATCAGGACCCATGGCTGCTCACCTTTCCTTAGAAAGGACGAGGAAAAGATGAAACCAGCCCCAGTTCTAGTGTCCTCTAGAACTCCAAGCTATTTTTAGGCATCTAGCTGCCAGCTGCTGTCAGGCTTACACTCACGGATCAGGATTTGTAATGCTGTGCACAGTGTCTGTGTCTCATATAATACTTTTAAAACAAATCCGGGGGGAGCAGAATAGAAAGGGAAACGGCAACGCTTTCTTTAGAGGCGCTGTTTGTCATGTTTTTGCCAGGCTAAATGTTCTCAGAGTTGACACAATTCTGGGCTGTCACACCATTTGGTTTCACGTTGCTCATTTTTCATGCTCTCCAGTAAAATTGTGGAAAATACATTGATCATCCTGCTGAAACACCTGCACCAGTCAGCACGAGAGAAACAAATTTGTAGAATCATATAAACATAGAATTGTTAAGGATGGAAAAGACCTCTAAGGTCATCAAGTCCAACCGTCAGCCAAACACCATAGTGCCTACTAAACTATGTCCTGAAATGTCCATATCCTGAATTGATATCTGCTCTCTGGCTCATGTAGGCATCTATATTTTTACGTAGATTGTATCTCACAGACAGTATTCCTAAAAACTACACTGCTTCCTCAGAGGTGGGACACAAGCATGTATGGCTGAGAAGATGTTATATTCCAGTTTTTGTAGAAGACAGGTGTTAGAGGATCACTTCACTCCACTTTTCATATATATGGAATCAGCACAGAAGTGAAGGGCTGGAAAGGAAATGCAAGTGTCATCTATTCAACTTCATTCTCCTGCTCTAAAGCAAGAATCTCTTGGGAGTTGGTTGTCAACCACTTCTTAAAAAGCTGCCAGTTGCAAGGGTTTCATAGCTTTCATACCTGAGCTGTTCCAGTGTTTAACTGTCCAGGGCTTGACTATTGAGAAAGATTTCCTAATATATTAGGTCCCCACTGCTACCAGTGATTATTCACAATTTGTCAGGGAAACATGGAGAAGAACAGTCATTATGCTCCTCATTATAATAGTTCATGTAATTAAAGTATTTACAGTGTACTCATTCAAATTTTACTCTCTAAATGGAAAAAAAAAATAAAAATTTTTCATCCTTTATGCAAAGCTTACAATTTCCTTAGCATTTTTTCATTCTGCTCTTGCTTCTCACTAATTCCTCTAGCTCTTTCTTAATGAAGCACTTCAGCCACGACATGGTCAGAGGAGAGCAGAATTACTTTGTACTTTCAATTCTGTCTCCAGTGTTGCTGCCAGAGCAGTTATTCCCCCGTTTATATTTGTACATTTGCTAGTTTTCCTTTCTAAATTAAGTACTTTATACTTGTTCGATGCTGTTAATATACAAACTGTCTAGACTTACTGGAATTATATCTTGCTCATGCAAGCTTCCCATAAAACACAACTTGATTCTTAGGTTTAAAGATCATTAATGTTTACTTACCAATACCTTGTTATTTTATTTATTAAATTTGTCACTATGCTCTGCTTTGCATACGCTTATGCTTGCTCATGCATACTTTATGAATATAGAAATTAGTATCTCATTAACTTGGTAATTAAGCCAATGATAAACAGCTGTTTGTTTACTGTGCAGGGCAGGATTTCTACTGAAGTTCCTTACCTTCCATGCACAGTTGTGGTTTGAAATCTCTGTAATCATAAAAAACAATACGGATCTGTAATATCTACTCTTGATTGTTATTGCCAGCTCAGTGAAATCTCAGTTTTCAAGAGAAACAGAATAAAAGAGAGTTGCAGCATGGTCTAGATGTCGAAGAAGCCAGATGATGATGCATATCCTTAGACCAGGATCCCGGAGCGCTATCTATAGGATACAAAAACATGCAGAAACAACTTCCAAAAGATAAGGGGATACAAAGGGATACAAAACAGTGATGGAACTATGTTATTTACAGAGTTTTCATACTTTGGAAGAACTTTATATTACATCTCCTTTCTGAAGCTTGAGTTAGATTGAATTTTAATGGCATTTAAACACCTGTAGTAGCAGAGGTTTTCAGAGCTTCAACTTAGATTTCAAGCCACTTCTGGCTGGGGCTTCCAGCTTCCCAGTTACACAAGCATCCTGGGGACAGGATGGGGCAAGTTGCCTGTGGTTTTGTGACAAATCAATCCCTATCAGTGAAGAATTATTCAGAAGGATTAATTTTATGCCTTTGGAAGGGACTCGTAAACAGATGTTTTAGAAAGATCAGAACCACGCTTGTACCGCGGTGTTGAAACACCAGTAGAAATGAAGACAGTAGATCTGTGCTGATACCCACAGTGCTCTGAAAAATCCTCCTGCTGTTGGAACTATTCCTAAGTACCCAAGTTTATGGATCAGAGTAGGGCACTGGGACCTACAAAAGGAAAAACTTATCTTTACTCTCATCTCTCTGGAACAGCATGTGTTGGTCTTCATTCTGTAGTATTTGGTGATTATCAAATTAGGAGGAAAGCTGTGTATGTGGAAGTGAATTCTTGTACTGGAGGGTGAGGAGTGGAGTAGTTTACAGAGAAATTATTTCCTCTCCTGTCTCCCAGGAGGGTTCCAGATAGGAGAGCAAGGAAATGTAGAGAAGGCCCTGTAAATTAAATTACTCTCTCACATAAGGCAATAAGATCAACCTGTTCCCAAACAAACTACTTTTTCCTGTTTCTTTATCCAACAATAATCTGTTTAACTAGTGAGGTCTTCAGATGGTTAATGGTGTAGAACCACATTCTCACTTAGATAGGGAGGGATTTTTATCTTGTTAACCATTTCACTTTTTCATTATGAAAGATGGCAGTGTTAGAAAGTAAGTAACCATTACCTATAAGCATATTATTTGTTAAAAAGTTTATCAAAATCAGGTAATTAGCTGGCTATCTCATGAGTCACATTGCCAAAATGTAATTGGTATTCTGTGTTTTGTGCTGTCTTAGCAGTGGGTTTTTTTTTTTCATTGATTTCGCTAGCCTTTTAGTTTATTTTTAGAAATAGAAAATGTGTCATTCTAGCTGCTTTTTTCATTCCTGAGAAAACAGAATGTCCCACAGTGGGAGAGTTTTCAGGTATTCATCAGCTATTCTTGAAAAAACATATGATCACACCATGGCTGCTCTGAATCTCAGTAGATGAAAGTGGGGAAATAAATTGCGGCATGCTTTAGGATGTGAAGAGTTGAGAAGAATACATATATTTGAGTCCATTTTTGATAAAAGGTGGTTGTCTGAAAAACCTTATCGATAGTACAGGAGAAATCTTTACTCAGTGATGTAGGATATTTTTATTCCAAATAAAAATGGACTGAAAATTGCAGTTTCTCTAAATCTCAAGATGCCACTGGGTATTCTCAAATATAAACAGAATAGAAGCATTTTTGGCATAATATTTGTATTTAAATCTTGGAACACATCAAACACGTGAAATGTAGTTGCAAGACTTTGCATTTCTGAAGTGTTTGGCAAAACTGCTGGCTGCCGTACGTTTGACCTTTTTCTTTGAAATCATTGGAAGTTTTAGGTATTCTTCTCTTTTTCTCCTTCATTTTTTCCCCATTTGTAAGTCTAACAGTTACTTTTCTGGGAAGTACATTCATCTCCCTGTTCTTCAGATGCTGAAGTCCAGGTATGGGGAAGGAGCAAGCACCAGGCAAGAGGAGAAGACAGGACTGAGATGTGCCCATTCTCTACGGAATGAGGTCAGCTAGGAAATGTATCGCAATATAAGGCTTTAATGGCTTTCCAAGCCCTGCCTGAAAGTAATTCTGTGATTCAGTTACAAAGTCTAGTAGTGTGAATCCCTTGGGAATATGTTGTCAATTAGCAAATGATGGCGAACGAGAGCTCACCTAGAGATAAGAGGCTTCTCTGCAGTTGCCTCTGGCTACCTGGCAGTCTCTAGGAGTCCCCAGCATGGCTTCAGAGGCTATGAAAGACCTTGTAAACAGTAAAACAATTGAGAAACTGCATTTTGCAGGTATTTCCTTCTTTTGACAGTTTAATTTTTGTTCATCAGAATATGTTTGGAATTGGTACTCTTAAATGCAATCAAAATTTCCTCAAAATGTTCCACAGCATCTTAATGTATTGGTTTTAGTCATATCACTCTGTTCTCTGTGTGCTTTCCCCAATTACTCAAAATATGTATGTGCAGATGTTCACAGAATGTTCATTTTCATCTTGAAAGCTCCTGTTCTCCCAATAAACTCATTTACAACTCGTGTTCTGTGAGAGTTTTTTATAACACATGAAGCAAAATTAAAAGAGAGCATTTCTTAAATGATCTCTGTGACAAAGCACAATTAATTAAGCAACGATTCCAACACTAGTTAGCTGGCAAGAAAGTAAATATTCTGAGAAATAATGAAAAATTATAAATGTGAGAGCAGTGACATTCACAAAATACGTGGAACTCATCAAATGAATTCTTTGTTAGAAGCTGCTTCCTAAACTCTAACTAATATGGATATTGGCTGGCTCTGTTGTAAGCAGAGAGTTGCTACGTATCTAGCAGCTGATTACATGCAGCAGGAGATGGAGGGCTCATTTTCCTGAAACCATGATTGTGTTGTAACTATCATTGATTTTTTCTGTATTAGAATCTCTCGTCTGCTATTACCAGGCTATGTTCCTATTTCCAAAGTAGTATTTAATTCCAAACTCACAGACTTAAATTCATAAGTAGCTTGGGAAGACGTCTAACTAGTGTTCATGACTGCATGCAAAATCAAGTCAGTCCCTTAGCTTTCACTCTCTAGGCTCTGTCTCATCATTGCAAATGTTGTAGTCCAGGATGGTGAGATTGAACAGGCTCCCCCTGTTGTGATACCGATTTGTGTATAACGGGTATGTTGACCCAGCAGCAGCTGATGTACTGAGAAAGTTCTATCTTGGTTCAGTTGCTGTAGGTAGTATGGAAGTAGCGGTCTGTCTGCACTGGAGGAGGAAATTCTAGGAGTTCTAAGCTGGAGCTGGCTGAGCTTTCTTAGCCCTGGCAACAGGATGAGTGAAGGATCTTAGGATTTAAGCTAGGAGATAAAGAGTAGCGTTGCTCTCTGCCTGCGGCTTCACCTGAGAAACCACGATGGAGACAACTCGGTGAAAATCAGTTTTACCACCACAACTTTCTTGATTCAAAAAACCCAAAACATTAAAAGGAGGAGAACAACATATTGACAGCAGTCTGTTTTGTGTCAAAAACCAATATAAAATTAAATAATATTTTACAGTGAAACGGTATTTGTTGCAACTGATTGTTGCAAGTCTCCATCTTTATTGTCTTCGCACCTAGAGCTGCTGCACGTGGGCATAATTTCAAAAGAATTTATATGGATTTCTGCTTTCTTGTAACTTGTGAGAGGTGGGGGTATGAAGTCAGGATTCCTGCTGTTACTTGGCTCTTGATAATAGATCCTGGGTGCTACACTATGACTACTTGCCGTTCATTCAGGGTAATTAATGAAGAGGAAATCTCGCTGTAGAGTATGCGGATTGAATCAAACAAACAAAAAAAAAATCCAAGGAAGGAGCATTGTGTAGTGGTCACATTAGGAGGTAAATGTTGGTCCAAAGAAGAGCACAGCAGGTGGAAGAAAAGAAGATGCTCAAGCTGTTAATGTGGTCTTTTGGACAGCATGATTTTGAAGGAACTGCATAATTTATGTGCAATTATGAGGAAAGCTGTAAAAAACCCCTCTTTTGCAAAGAAGGGAAAATTGGGACATATTCACTGACAGTCTCTCTTCTTCAAAAAGTGCCAGGTCACATTCCGGTTGGGAGCACTGTGGCTTCTGCTCCAAGACCTATAAACACCCCAAAAGGTTTATGGTAAATTGAAGAACTTTGAAATTTCCCTCTGTTCTCTCGTTCCAAACTTATAGCATAAGAAATGATCCCGTACAGTGCTGTGGATGAGATGGTTATTAAAGACATTGTGCAGCAGAGAAAGATTTCACTTGTTTATCTGGATTGAGATTCCTTCATGTAATGATTCTCCATCTCCTGGTCCTGTCAATACAGTGGTTGATAAAGAGCCCTTCTCCAGCTTTCCTATAAGCCCCTTGAAGTACTGGAAGGTTGCTATAAGGTCTCCCTGGAACTTTTCTTCCCTAGGCTTGGTCTGCATTTGGCTGGTAACGCAGTGCTTCTGGGCCTAGTGATTTACGGGCTGTGCATGGTTAAATTACTAGGAGATGACAAGTGCCCTTGGATGTTAGTTTGAATAAGAGCAAGTGATGAATTTCTAGTTGTGAAACAAATTGAATTTCAAAAAGAGCTTGGTGGCTTTAGAGAAAATCCAGGGTAGTGTCTTTGGCAGGCTCTTCTTCTGCAAAGGCACCCTGAAAAAAAGGTGAAGTCCCTAAAACAATTAATTACGTGGTAGGTATTCCTAGCAGGGATTGTCCCTTTATTTGCTGAGAAGGCGTAATCGGAAAATGATTCTTGACTGAGGTTTGAAGGCAGTGTGACAATATAAATAAAATATTAATAGTTCTGCACAAAAGGAGTGACAGTATCGTTGTAAACCATGTACACAATAATTTATTCAGTAACTTAAACCTTTTTCTTTTTCACAAAGGATTGGATGATGGAGTTGTCTTTTGTATGAAGAAATATCGTGGTATGGTCGAATATTGCATATAAATAAAGGGATTTTTATTTGTGTGTTAACTGTCTTGAATGGTCAAATTCTTGTAAAGAATGTTAGAAGTTCTTGAAAGCGGATCTAGAGAATGGGATAGCAGCCTTGAAATATGCTTCATAAAAAGATGTTGGTATGGAGTACATGTTGTGGAGGGAGAAAAAAAGGTTGCAGTGGAAGAAAACACAAAGTCTTTTCTTCTCTTCCAGCTACCTGTGTACATTCTCAGGTACCACTCCTTTTCAGCAGCTGGTAAAGCTACTCCTCTACACAGAATTTTGAAAGAGCTTTAGAAAGTTTGAAGGTGAAAGATGTTAAAAAAAGAAAGATGATTATTAGTATCATTATTACTTTCCTATGTTCCTTGTTCAGAATTATCTTCTGGAGTTTTTCTACCTTTTCACAGTGATTTTCAGACTCAAGCAAACTCTTACTTTTTCTGCTTAGACCGAGACAGGACTGAGAGCTGTTCTGGCTTGGAAAGTGCTTACAAGCTCACTACGAGAATTACTATAGCACTGAAATGAGCTATAATGAGTGGGGAAAGTCAACAAATTACGGACTACTTGATTTCCCTTGCGAATTCTACTATCATTTATGTGAGGTGTAATTAATCCATTGTTGAAAATCTATTCAGTGGAACAAGTAAATCTTGTATTACACTGCTTTCTGTAGGATGAGGGAACCTCTGCTTCCTGCAGGGGTTTGTTCTGTTTTTCTGAGAATCAAAATATTCTCCTGAGTTTATTAAGTATTCTTCATACAGGGAAACTGACCTTCATGGCGGCAACAATAATCAATAGTTTATTTTGTGTATAAATATATTTATCAGCATTCGTCCTAGAATATCCAAAAAGGCTTGATAAACAGATGCATACATTTACATTTATATTCTGTGTTCTGAGGCAGAGCTGCTCTTTGGCTCAGCCTTGTCACTAAGTTTTACTCTGTAGATGGGCAAACAGATCAGCTGCCTGACGGAGAGGGTGGAGAAAGGGTATTTATAGGTTACTGGCTGAGCTTTTGCCCCTACTTATCACTTATGTGCCCTGTGGTTTTCTTACCGCTTGAGATACAGGGTAGCCCTGCTGTGTGATGCCAGTGGGTAAGGAGGCTACACTGCCTGATTTTGCCTGCCGAGCAAGAACAGAGTTTTCTATCCTCCCTCTACTTGGAGATTTCTCTTGCTGAACAGGTAGCAGCGCTTGCCTATATGAGGTTTCTCCCTATAAAGGAGTTTTCTATCTATGTGAGAGCAAAAGGCAGAAGAATGTTTCTAATAAGGGCAGAAGGGTAAGTAAAGGGGGCACCTGTGCTCACACGCACACAAGCGTGTATATTTAGCCATGAAGTGCCATTATACATATGAATCCCATTTATTCACAATTTTTTTTTCAGATTATATCATAGAATTTGCGGCTCTTATAATCTGCCTTTTCTTCAAGCTTTCTCTCTAACCACAGGCACTAAGAACCTATATGCATTAAAAAAAACCCAACCCAAACAGTAATAATAACATCCCCAAGGTTTCTTTTCTGAGAAAAGAGTAGACAGTACTCGATCACAATGAATTGACCTGGATAGTAGCTGGTTGACTGGTTAGTACTTGCATATCAAAACTAGTCTCAGCATTGCTGTTTCTTCCATAGGCAGGTTTTAAAGTCTTTAGGAGAGACTGGACTTATTGCTGGGTTTTGGAGGTAAGGATTAGACAAAGGTACAAAACTGTAGGAAACGAGTTTTGTTTATAGGAGGTGGAAACCGAGATCATCCTGTGGTCACTCAAGTTCAGATGCTGCAGCTTTAATTGAAATTAATCAGAATGTTTAAATATAATAGCAGTGGAAGTCAGAATGAATACGTAAAGAAAGAAAGAGATGCAACATTACTGATAAAGGAAGAAAAAAGTTGAGGAAAGGAGAAAAAAAATCTGTGCTGTAAAATCCAATTTAAAACAAAAAAATACCTGGAACCTTTGCATCAAATACATGTAAATGAAACTTTTGTCAGTAATATCATAATTACACAGTGTAGGTGGTGCAGAAAGGAATTTTTCTGCACCTGTTTCAATTCATCCTCTGCTCTGGATACAGTAGAGAAATCCCTTCAAAGGATCACTTTAGTTCATATACAGCACGTACATATTTTGTTGCTGTATGCTCCAGACTGTATCAATAACCATGCACTTCAATAAAAATATGTCTTCAGAGAATTGCTTAGTCCCCACCATCTACTTCCACGGAGGGCTTTATTTCCCTCTTAACTCTTCTCCTATTTTACTTGGTAGTTTATGGGCTGCTAGAAAGATGATGCCTAAGCTGTTTCCTTCTTATAGTTCAGCTATTCTGATTGAAAGTGCATGGAAATATGTAGGTGAGTAGAACAGTCATCTGCTCGTATACGAACTTGCCAAAACAGACTTAGTATTACTCCAGTCAAGAGCAGTGGAAGTTTAGATATTGAGATTCACAGGGGAAAAATGAAATCCTTTGCTACGCCTTAGATATCCTGTCAGAGAGCTGAAGTTCCCAAGAGCACCCTGCACCAAACTCAAGTCTGGCATACAGTTTTGTTCAAGCCATTCTTAAACCAAAGTTGTCGGATAAACTACTGTATTCCTGTAACACTCAGGATTTTCTGTAGCTGTGTGTGTATCAATTTTCATGGGCCAAATGAGCCTTAACAGTCAAAGCCAAGAATATTATACGTTGGACACTAAAGCAAGATTGAAGGGAGTGTAGGGCAGAATTCTTTACCTACTTAGTTCTGAGGTAACTAACCATCATTAAATGCCTTTCCATCTCTTTAAAAAAGTGCAGAGGAAAGGAGGAAAAAAAAAAAGACTATTAAAAGTGCTTTAAAAGCTTTTTTTTCAGGCACAGGTGCTAGACAGCCTAGAATCATCCACTTAATTAAGATGGGTAAGTTTAATTCATAACAGCTGTTCCTAATAAGAATATTAGCTTGAAGTTCATTACTTATATTTGAAGTCTGAAGAGTTTCTCCTGTTTTCTTCTCAACTACATCAATGAGATGATGCTGTTTCTCTCTGCAAAACTTTATGTTCCTTAACCCACCATGGTAACCATATTGCTACTACCTGAAGGGCAAGTAGTGAATAAAACTGAAAAAGCCTTTTCTTTCACTTTTTCCTTCAGTGACAGACAGTCTTCTAACTGAGAAGAATAATATTTTTTTGATATTGAGGAAAAAAGATGACTTTTATTGAGAAGAGCAGAAGTTTTCTTGCTGCCCAAGTTAATGTCTAACATTCTTTGCTTGAGGTCAAGAAAGTACAAGCGATGAAAATGTAAATGAAGGAGCAGCATGGGTAGAAAATAAGAAATGTATGTTCCAGCTCTATGTGCACTCTGGGAGAAGGGCAGCGCACATGGTCTTTGGTCTGCTGGACATGTAACAAGCCATGCTAGTGTGTGGTTTAGTTGCCTCTCTGCTCACAGCCCTGTTTTACAGCACTGAGGATGCAGAGGAGCAATCGGTGTGATAAAAAGATCTTTGTAGGCCAAGCCAGGCTCCCTTATTCATAGAAGGCAATGGAAGTCAGTAGTGAAGAAAAGAACAGCAGTAAAGAAAGGACAAGAGAGGCTGGATGCAGGAAGCTAGGCTGAAGCTGTGCCTGCTCAATCCTTTCTGCGTCAATTGGGGACATCTGGGCCAGGACAGTAACAGCCCAATATTATTGCTGTAGACCTTGGCTCGTCAGCTAGGGATGGATGGTTAGACTGCAGAAAATTGTGACAGAGCTGAAGCTGAATGAAAGAGAAATCTAACTTTCAAATGTATTTGGAAAAATAAGATAGCGTGTGGGTGGAAGATTGTTTTCAATAGCAGTGAAATGAAGACCAATGGAGATGGGTTGCTGTGAAAAATGAGCAGAGGTAGAAATGCTGTGTGTGCAAATAGGAGGGAGGGAGAAAGAGGAAAACTATGATAGAGACCAGCAGGAAGGCAAAGAGTCATAGAAACATAGAATAGGATCATAGAATCATTTAGATTGGAAAAGACCTTTAAGGTCATCAATTCTAACTGTAAAGCTAACACTGCCAAGTCCACCATTAAACCATGTCTTGGAATTTGCTGTCCATGCAGTTAATGATGATTCAGTCTTCTGAAATTTGGGAGCTGGAGGTGATTGCAGTCAGTGAGGTTTATCTGTCAGCATTCCCGCTGAATTTCTGTGCATTTTAAGTACTTAGTGAAACTAAGTGTAATGCATCGATGGAGCTGGAATTGTGTCATGAAGCAGAGTTGCCTCTGTTCCGGTCTATGTTCCAGAAACTTGAACTTAAGGAAGGAAGAAGACAGCAGCAAGCAAGCTTACCTGCTAATATAACAGCAAAGCTGCATCATTTCCTGCCCTCCTCCTTTCCTTTTAGTATTCACATGAATGTCTCCTCTTGTAAATCACAAGCATTGGTTTAATTATCATGTGAGATACCTCTGTGGTGGTGTTTGGTTCCAAAGATTAATCCAAATTTGCTCCTGCAAATCCCTGTGTTTTTTCTCCCAGTTTGTGAGAAAACTAGATGACTGGAAACCCTTTTAACTACTTGAGTCTGTAAGCACATGACACTAATGCATTTCTACTGGAACTGCAGCAAGAGATCTTTACTCTTGGGAACAATTCTCCAGCATTTTAGAACTATTTAGGAATAGTTTTCTATGGGGCAATTTCTGTTTTTTAGGGGAGGGACATGTGAATGAATGCATTCTGGAGTATTCCCAGTTGCCAGGCCTGTTTTCAGTTCTGGAGGTTACACTACTTTTCAGAGCTGTGGATTTCGGAGCACGTTGATGGCTGACCTTTAAAGAGAATGAGTTCTTAAGGTTAACTATTCTAAAGTAGTGACTGTGTAAAAGAGCTGTACAGAATAATTTAACTTATATTGTATTTCTCATCTAAAATCAAATGTCTTCTTCTGAAAAATAGCTCTTGAGCACACTTAGGTTGACTTTTCTCACAGGAAGGTCTATCCTTTAGAAATCAATGAGCTTTCTACTGAAAGCTGTGTTAAAATTAATGAAGTTTTTCTTTACCTACAAAAATATGGCCAAACCATTTTTAGAGATGATTTTTTTTCCAAAAATTATTGAGATTTTTTTTTTTTTCTGTGAGAGTAGCATAAGCAACATTTAGGAAAGAAAAAGAACTGACAACACAACGTGAAAGTTTGGGGTTTGGTGTTGTATTTATTTATTTATTTTAATGAAAGATTTCCATTGCAAAGTATTTGGTGATTAGATTGGTATTTCTGTGTAGCTATGTGAGGCATTAATTTTCCTCTGAGAGGATGTTGGATTGGCGGGATATACCAGCCTCGTTTCCTCACTTGCTTGCTAAGCACCTGCGTACACCGGGATGCAGGGGAAGCAGCTGTCAGGCTCACAGTTTGCACAGTCTTTTGGGCTTTGGTAGGTACCTGGAAGATGTCTTGAAGCAAAGACGATAAAGCTGAGCTTTCAGAGCTACGGACACACTTCATCTTGCTAGATTTAACAGTTGCAATTCATAAATTTGCTGTTTAGCCCACCGCGAGCCGACCAAAGGCTGGTTATCCTCCATCAGCCTGTATAAGGTGAGCAGGCATCACACATCTCTGCCAGCTGGGTTCAGTGCCAGAGGCTCTTGTGTGGCTTATCTGGCACGTTGGCACAATATCATGCCAAGGGTGTGCAGGGCAGTGCAAAGAACTGTTGCTTCAGTCCTGCTAATACCATGCAAGACACCGCATTTGTTGCTGATCTCTGTCCCTGTTCCAAACTGGCCGGCTCCTTCTGGCAGCTCTGGGATTGTTCGTCCTCCCCCAGATATTGACTCCTAATGATATATGACCCCTTGACAGAAGCAGCAGCTTCATTCCTCACACTGTCCACGATGACCTGTGACTGCTCGGCTGATTCATCACAATATATTATATGAGACAATTGTTTCCATGTTTAAGCTAGTGGTTAGTCTTTTTTTTTTTCTTTTTTTTTGACATAAATCTGAGTTTGATTTCATTTGCAACTTCACTGTGCGGTCAAGAAGTGTGTTCTCCTCTGCCACAGGAGAACTTGTATATTTTCTTAAGAGAGGATGGTTAGAGAAACAAATTGGACAAGGTGTTCATGAGACATGCCAGTCTAAAAAATGCAGTCTTTTACATTGTTTGAATATTGTTTGATTTATTACTTTATTTACAACATAGCAATTGAAAAACAACTTGACCCAGCAACCTTGGGGTTGTTTTTCATATAGCTGTGAAAGGATGGCTGCCTTTTGCTGTACCTGGAAAGACAATCTGGCTGTTCTCAGAGTTGTTTAGTGTGAAGTTTTTAAGCAGAAGGCAGCCGTGCGGCTGGGGCTTAGAAGAAAGCAGGTATTTATTCTTTAGAAGCCTCATCTCATTATAGCAGCTGCCAGTTTTATTCATTTACCACTTTACCAGTAGTAAAACCCTCACTGATGGGGTTTTTTTGTATGTTATATATTATTTATATGTATGTTTTTATATATATTATATATTATTTTATATATATGTATCAAATTTGAGCATTCAAGCCTTGTTATTGTTCTAGGTAGCTAATTAAAAGATCTATGTAGCATTAAAAAGATCTCATGCTAACCAGTTAACCCAATTCTGACAAATCCTCGTAGTCTTAGATGGTATTTCAGATAATATTGTGTAATTTGACTATGAGCTGTGGGAATGTAATAAGGGAGGAAGCCTTCAACCTAGCAGTTTAGCTAAGGCTGGTCCTAATTGCAATTGCAGATTTTCAGGCTGAGTTATGTGAATCATGTCAGAAAGGTACAGGACAGAGCTGGGAGTCTGCTTCCAGCTTCTAGCAAAGCATGTGCACAAGCAGTCAGAAATTAGGAACTGTCTCGTGCATCTGTTTTTCTGCAGGCAGTGCAAGAGCTGCCTTGAAGGCTTGTGACTGTGTCAGCCTGCTGGTGGCGATAGGACTTGGAAATTGGCTCGTGAGCCCTGGCAGGCAAGCAGTGTTATGGATACCAAGGTGTTTGGCAACAGCTCTGGAGAGAAGACAAAAGAGGGACAAATAAAGGCATGTATTTCTGGTGGGCACAGTATTAGATGGAGCTAGGATCTGAAAAAAAACGATCAGTGCCATGGAAACTGGTGAATAATAAATGTGTCTTTGGGAATGAGTGGACTGGGCTGTATGCTCTAAGGAGGTTGGCCTGAGGTGGAAGTATTTCTCATTTCTTTTCAGCTACTTCTAGAATCTGTGACATGCAGAGATCCTGAGGCAGGTGCAGCCATACTCCCATTAGTTTTACTTTTAGCCAAAAGGCATGTAGATGTATCACTCTGGGACTTGGTTTAGTGGTGGACATGGCAGCATTATGTATATGGTTTGACTTGATTTTAAAGGTCTTTTCCAACCTAAATGATTCTATCATTCTGTGATTTTATCAGGCTGGGGACACAGGGATTCTTTTTTCCTGCAAAAAGAAAAAGGAAAGAAAACAGGTGGCTTCAGTCCATCATGAAGATCATCACTTAAAGGATTTGACTGGAAGACATTATCTTGAGAACTGATTTATGTTGATGACAACATAACCTCTATGGGATTTTTCTACCTTTGTTACGGGGGAGGGAAGGAGAGAGAGAAAGGCATCCTGCCACTTCTGCAAGCAAATGTAGAGCCTGAAGTGAAAACTATTTGGCTGCAAAATGTGTTCCAAAGCACACCTTGGCACTCCATATCATATATACAGATTTGCTGTTGATGTATATAGAGAAAGTGATGACACTTGCTCTTTGAATGGAAACCAGATATTTTTCAGGCTGGTGAAAGAATAAGGAAAGCCTGAGAAAAAAAGCATGAATACCAGTAGCTGTGAATGCTGTGGTTTAGATGATATTTAAAACCTTCTTCCCATTTGCTGAGTTCGCAGCACTCGAGACACACGAGTTAAGCCATCACAGATTGCGCTGCACTTATTTAGTTGTCTTTTTCTAGCGTAAGTAGTTTTGGTGGTCTACAATGTAAGGCATATAGACTGTCGTACAGAGCTTCTACTTCCAGCTCACCTTGTTACCCCTAGTTACCGGTCGCATGGGTAGTTTTAATGGTTTTAGCTGCACATGGTTGATGGCAAGCATAGATTGCAGCCCGTTCACTCCCCAACATCCTTCTTTTTTTCAAGGCAGGACAGACAGGGTTCTTCCCAACTGCTCTTTTAAATCAGATGTTTTCTACTCTTGCAGTTGTTTCAACTTTTGATCTCAAATCCCAATATATTTTCACAGACCTTTTTTCACTGTTGAGTTTCTGTTGAGGTTGTTACCTTTTGTCAGAGAAAAACAAGGGGGCAATTCCATCATGTCAAATTTATCCCAGCTTTCTCTGACCAGAACTGGGATCAGATAAACTATACCAATAATGCAAGTTAAATATATATTTTTTATGTCAACATCATCAGTAAATTGGTTTTCTGTTGCCTTATCATGCAAATATGGTAAAATTAGTCCTCAAAATAGTTTTCACCATATGCTATTTTAAAAATGTATCTCTTGATTGTGAGGGTAATAGTACCAAATTAATCACTAAATATGCAGATTTAGTTCATACTTTGCAGCCTTCCTGCCAGTAATGCAGATATGCTTCTGGCATGTGAACTTGTATGTTGGATCTGCTGCTACATCCAGGCTATTTCTGGTTGAACACAGAAAGTCTTGTCAACCAACTCGATTCTCTGAAACATATAAGCAGTCATCCCAGGCTGGGAGCTCACAACCTATAGCCAGATATCCAAGTTAATTTTGGCTCCTCAAAGGCAGGCAGAAGAATAGAATGAGACATTTGTAATCGTAAAATGCTTCTGCATGACCACAATCTGACTTATGCGTTTGCCAAATGTTTCCTTTGCAGCAACATTTCATTTTTTGGGTAACATTTCAGCTCAGTTAACTCTGCTGATCAGTATCTCTGCTCTCTTATTTCATGTAATAAAACTTAGCACAAGCAACAGAGACTTGAAAGGGGGAGAGAAAGGAGACTAACTTCTGCTCACATGAACTGGACAATTATCTCTTTAACAAAAAGAGGAACTTAGTGTTCGGTTTTACAAATATGGTAACAATTATTTATAATCATGAAACTGATTTGAAATGCTTACTGAGTGGTAGATGGCTTCATTTTCATTGCCATTATTGTGCTGTCTCACCCATGAATCAAAGCAGACTTTCAGTGCTGTCTTTTCTGCCTGGTTCATTATCTGCAGACTGTGGCATATCAAGAGAATGTGTTTACTTTCATGTAAAGTATAAAGAAATTAAATTTCAAGCTGTTTCCATTTTAAGGATTTAAAAACAGGGCCCAATTCCTAATTTTACTCTATTTTTTTGCAATATATTTTGCAAGGTTTAATAAGGTTTTCTGATAAGCAGCATTCCTACTGATATTGCCAGAAACAGCTGATGAAAAGCGTCGCGGAGTTCTTAATTAGATTCACTTTAGATTGCTTCTGTGTGAGAAAAGTATTTATGGAAGGACCAGCTTTCCACAGAAGTTAGTACTTGTCAGGGAATGTTTTGGTGTGTCTGGATCTGATGAGGTTTTATCTGCACAGAAGCTACAGTGATGTGCCATCAAGCAAAGAGTTAATCCTCATCTGAAATAGAGCATATGCTTTCTTTAATAGACATAAGGGTTTATATTGGTGGTGCCTACTGCATTCCCTGACTACTGTGGCAGAAATCTCCTCAAAGAATCCCAGCAAGTTAGCGAGCCATGAACCCTGATCTCCCTCCTCTCTCTACTCGTACACTGTCAATCCCTAATCAAGCTGTGCTTCTTCAGGCGTTTTCCCATTTGATATTCTAGGAGTTTCTCCCCACTTTATATCAAGCTAACTGGTCTATGGTTTCCTGTTATGTCTCCAGGCACTTTTAAAATAACTTTGTTATGTTAGCCACTTTCCAGTCCCCAGGGGTCTCTTCTAAACTAAATGAACTTGTGAATGTGCCTGCTAATTCCTTAGTTTCTCTCCCCACTTCCTTAGCACATTTGGATATTTGTCTGGCCATGGTTTTTAAGACTGTCTAACCATTTTAACAGTACTGCTAGCATTACAGACTTAAAGAAAAGAACCATCTTTCTCCTTCTAAAGCAAATTCCTGACCTTCTCATAGAAAAGAAAAGCACAATACATGCTTCACTTTTACTTTGTTTATACCTCATACTATTAAAAAGGGTTTGCTCTCCCATACTGTCTGTCCTGGCCCTCTGCACAATAAACCTGTTGTGTGTGAGGAAAAACTACCTAGAACTGGGTAACTTTCACAGCTTTTTCTGTAATCTCTTGGTGGTTAAATTTTGTTTAACTTATTGTGAATGAGAAATGCTGTGAGGCAGGAGTGATTATAACCGCATCTTCTGTCACCCCAACCACATCCCCTGCACCCACCACTTGATTTTGCCAATCACACCTGCCCCTGGGAGATAAGACAGGGCTGTGTATGGGAGCTGTATCTGATGGATACATCACGGGACAACCTGTCCGATCCATTGATCCAGGAGCTTTTCTTAAGTTCTGACTATATTTTCTTTATTTAAGCTCATGAATATTTTCTGTAGGTTTTCTGTTGTCACTCAGATCCTATCTAGGTGTTCTTTCTATGAATCCCCCTTCTTTTTTTCCTTTGTGTTCCATGAAGAGTACACCTTAACTGTTATAAATGTCAAAATTACAATGCAAAAATTAGAGTTAGAGTTGCCTGTGAGAAGTGTACTGGCAGAAGTCACTGTCACAGGTTCTTACAATAAACAGCTGGGCTTTTTTGGATTAAAATGTGGAGGAAGCAACATGTTGGTGAGAAACAACATAACTGGTGAGAAGGAGTAAATACAAGCTGTCTGTAATGCAGGAGAAATCTGTTTTCTTTTACTGAATACCATTTAGATGTAAGGGGAAAACATATGCTCTCATGTGGCTATGGTCAAGATATTCTTAACTATGATTTGTTTTCTTCAAGCTATTTCTAATACCCATTTAAAGCTGTTAATTCTGAAGTGTTCTTTTGACTAATACTCATCTGATTATACTTTTGTACTATGAAGAAGCTCATTCTTGCAAGAATACATTCAATGTCTGTTTTCATCAAAGAGATGAGAGAATAAATCTACATTTTCTTATTCAATTTGAGGAGGATGCTGAAGTAGAAAGAAGAAACAAATACCAGAAAGACTTGGAAGTAATGAAATAGCATCTACAGAGAATCAAACCATGCCCTGTAAATACTAAAATGAGGTTCATCTTGGAAATATGCGAGCAATATGTTTGCATGAAGTATTTTGAAAAGCAGAAACTTTCCTGTGATAATAAGGGGGGGTGGGGAGGAGAAAATAGGGGTGCAATATTGAGAAGTAGACTTTGTGTAAGTCTTTGTTGAGCACCAGGAACAAGGAGCCCTTTGGGCTTTGGTCAGTGTATCTAAAAACACTCCATCACAGATGAAGCAAGTCAGTCATTCTTGCCTGTGGTGCAACTACATCTGGAAAAATGGACTTGGCTCTGAAAAATGCAAGGTAAGAAAAATACTGAAAGATTAGAAATTGCATACAACCCTCATGTTATACCTTCTTATGCTGGCATAGACTTCTAGGAGCATCTAAGAGCTCAACCTGAATCTGGTTAGCATCATTGTATAAGCCCTGAAAGATTTAGGAATGTGTTCTAATTGACTTAGATTGCAAAACAGTGTGAAGAGCTTTGACCTGAACAGGATTGAGTATACTGTAAATTTGCAGGTATTTTTTCCCTAGAGGGGCAAATGGGCCACAAGTGTCTTATTCTGCACATTTTTAAGTAGGAGTCTTGTGGTCTGTCATGTTATCATCTCCCATCCCACAGTTTCTAGTGATGGGACAACACAGAAAGGTAATGAGGTACCCAAAGTCCTAGATTGCCCCCTCCCAAAGTCCCGTGCTCCTGCGCTCTGCTTCATGCTGGAGTACCCTCTGCAGGCCAACTCGTCACCATGTGCTGTTGCAAACAAGGGCTGGTTGCTTCTGGGGAACCTGATGGCAGGACACTCTCACCTCTCCCCACATTCACCCTGTCATAAGGTGTCAGGGGACAGGGAGCCAGAATCATAAGATAGAATCATAGAATCACCAGGTTGGAAGAGACCCACAGGATCATCTAGTCCAACCATTCCCACCAATCCCTAAATCGTGCCTCTAAGCACCTCATCCACCCTCACCTTAAACACCTCCAGGGAAGGCGAGTCAACCCCCTCCCTGGGCAGCCTGTTCCAATGCCCAACAACCCTTTCTGTGAAGAATTTTTTCCTTATCTCAAGCCTGAATCTCCCCTGGCGGAGCTTGAGGCCATTCCCTCTCCTCCTGTCCCCTGTCACTTGGGAGAAGAGCCCAGCTCCCTCCTCTCCACAACCTCCCTTCAGGTAGTTGTAGAGAGTAATAAGGTCTCCCCTCAGCCTCCTCTTCTCCAGGCTGAACACCCCCAGCTCTCCCAGCCGCTCCTCATCAGGCCTGTTCTCCAGCCCCTTCACCAGCTTTGTTGCTCTTCTCTGGACTCACTCCAGAGCCTCAACATCCTTCTTGTGGTGAGGGGCCCAGAACTGAACACAGGACTCGAGGTGCGGTCTCACCAGTGCAGACCCTGGAAGCAGTCAAGGTCAGGTTGGATGGGGCTGTGAGCAACCTGATCGAATTACAGGTGTCCCTGCTCCTTCAGGGGGCTTGGACTGGGTGGGCTTTAAGGTCCCTCCCAACCCAAAGCTTTCTATGATTCTAAGTCCTGCGCTACCTTCACATGAGAGCCCCTGCAGTTGTAGTCAGTAGCTCCCAGCCCCTGTGCAGGAGAAGTGCCTCTGCAGCCCTGGCAGTGAGCCCAGCTGAGGCTCCAGCTGGGTTAATTTTATAATTTCTGTGACTGTCCATGCATTACTCAACCGTCCTTTGCAGCAGGGATACGGCCCCTGAGCTGCCAAGTGAAAAACCGTGACAGCCCCGTTTAAGCACATTCTCCAGGATTTCAGGCAAAGGGATGTTGAGTCCTGGTTGCTGTAATTCGCAAGATAAGATTTTTCCAGTAACTGCAAATGTATCACCACAACCCATGAGAACACAATTTATCACTTCACTTTACCAAAACAAGTAGGGAATTGGCTTTGAACTTTGAAAGGAAGATGACACTTCACAAATAATCCTGTTCCATTAATATCAATGCAGAATTGATCATCTTTATTTTACTACTTACAACTGGGTTGGTTTTTTTCCTCTTATACCTGAATTCCTGGATTTTTCCAGCTTAGGATTTCTTTTTGTGCTTTTCTGATTAGGAGAAGAATACATCAGATGTGCAGATCTGGAAGCACTGCGGCTCTCTTCCTCTGATAGCCAGGTTCCCATCTGAACTTAAAATGAAACTCAGTGCCTCAGCTGATGGCATTGGATCAGTTTAGAAAGTGAAGACCTTTGCCAGAGATGACATATCAGTTCATCAGCCAGAGAAACTGTTGCTTAGTTCTTGATTTATCTTTTTTTTTTTTATTTCTCTTTGTTTTTTCTCTTTGATGGGATTCCTTGTCTTTGCCAGCTCACCTAGCAAGCAGCCAAACACCACAACAAAAGCATTGTCTCACGATTAAAGTTTGGAAGAGAGAAATGCATAGTTTATCTAAGCAGGGGATAAGAGACATACATTAGTTTCTACTCAGTCTGAAGTTAAATTTAAAATACTAACATCCCAAATGTTATTAGAGAGAATACAATGAAGAAGGAAAGGAATAACTGAGGTTGAGAATTAGGGAAGATCTGCCAATTGGGACATCAGCTGCTTTTAGTACAATTATTGGATGCTTGATTGTGTCCAAATGTAGTATAATTCTGGAAAGTTTGTACAAGATGATTTATTCAGGGTGGAAATGGAACAAAGAAAAAGTGCGTGGAGCGCAGGAGTTTGATTGAAGGGTGGATAAAGTGCATGGATGTGTGAATATCTGTGGGAAGAAGGAAGAATGCATGTAATTAGAATTTCCTGGAGCTGTTGAACTGTGGTTCAGAAGTATCTGCAAAGAGTAGAAGGAGTTGTGAATATTGACTGGAAGATGTGGAAAATAATTGCTGGTCCCTCCCTACAATTTAGCACCCCTTGGTTTGGGCACTGAATTGCATGGATGCTCTTAACTCCTTTAGCTTGAGGCTAGCTAATTCAGTTCATATCCTGGCCTTCAGCTAAGATACCAACGCATTATTTATAATATTATAAAGGCTGGTGCTGTCAGGGACCTCTTGGAAATATATAGATTCCATGAAGACTTAATTCTCTGAAGTACTGAGACCATAGAGCAACAGCATCTTCCATTCATTTATTTTAGCATTGAAAGACTGGTAGCACAGCTTTAACGTCGCTGAAGAGTACAAAGCATTCATAGAGTTTTCAATGGCAATGTGTTTTCTTATTTAAGCCAAACACTGTATCAGGGCTGAGTACAAATGAAAGCAAAGGACAAGTTATAAACTACTTTGTATCTGAAGTACCCCCAGTTTCACTGATCCTGAAAGTAAATTTGACTTATGAATTGTATTAAATTACTTAATCTCCGCAAGTGTTTCCTATATTTCTCCATTAAAATTTTACTACTTTTGTGCTGTTCTGTTCGGGGTGGTTTCAGCCAAGTATATGTGAAACTTTGTTCTCAACACTAAACTGTTGTTTGCTCATTTTATTTGGTTTAATTCCTTAAACTAACTCCAGAATGGCTTTTGAAACCTGTTGACTCTGTCCCAGCTCCAGGAAAATGAATGTTTTCTTTGTAATCCCACTGAAGAAGTAATTGAAACCTCTCATGGGCAATAGACCAGGCATTTTGCATACCTCCCTTATCTACGTAAACATTTCCTGATCTGATTTCTTCTCCATCCCTTGGGGTCAATAACTGTTTCTTATGATCTCTTTATTTAAAAATGGTTTGCTCCCTTCTTCCCTTCCAAAACTGTGAGTAGAATTAATGAATATTTTCTTTACTGTTCATTTTTCACTCCCTTCCTTTTCCTTACATTGTGCCCTGCTCTCCCACTCACAGGAACATTTATGTGGGGCTTTTTTAGCTCTGTTAGAGTTGAACAGCCTCTACCTTTAATTTGTGTAACCTGCAAATATTCCTTTTACTATCACAATGAGTTCTTTATTGCTCTTTTTGTTATTTCTTCTCCTTTGAACGTTTCAGAGAGTAAATGTAACGAAAATGGCAGACATTGACAGAAACTGTCAAGTTAATTTGTTCTCAGTTGGCATTTGCAATGGATTGAGACTTATGCTCTTCCATGCTAGCGATGGGCATGTACCGCGTGACTTTTGAATATTGAGTTTGAGGGCACAGTTGCTTGTGAGCAGGGTATAGGTGACAGTAGCCTGACAGCAGCTATGAATAAAATGGTCACCATAGCGACCTGTGTGCAAAAATCTCTGCACTGACAGAGATAAATATTTTGACAAAGATAAATATATGAGTTATTGGCTCAGCCTGTGGTTTGTTTAGGATTTGTCACCCTTCTCGAAGGTATCATCAATTCAAGTTCTGATGGTTAGCATGGCAGAGGGCTCCTCTGCTTGCACACAGCTCCACACCTCCAGCTCCCAATGGTAAAACCTGCAGGGTTTTCAGTGACCTTTCCTGGTTTGCAGATTCTTCCTTCTCTTCTCACTGCTCGTTTTCATATGCGGGTGCAACTGGGGATGCCAAGGCGGTGCAGGAGAGTGTGAAATCCGATGGCCGTCCTCCAGTTTCATCCAGTGCGGGTGATGGCAGGAGCCTGCTGGTATCTCTGCCTTCCAGCCTTGCAGAGGCAGCTGGATGAAGAGCATCGAGGAAGGAAAACTCCTGCTAGCCTGCCTGTCTTTCTGGTGCTGTTGTTGTCAGTCTCATGCTTTTGAGTATCATTCAGACTATTAATGCACTAAATTAAAATAGATCAGAGTTCGCCTGTTTTAGTAGGGCTGTAAGGATTATTTGTAAATCATTTTAATGGTTAAAATGATGAAATAGCTCTCCTGCTTCAGAATTTTCTGTTGGAAGCTATAGTGGTGCCATGCGTTACTAGTACTTTTATGAACCTCAGATGCTTTCTCGAAGGATAAAATGGAAAAGTCATTTACATATATTGACCAGGTCACATTTGATCTAAAACATCAAAACATTTATGATCCCCATTTAGTTAATTATAGGTTTTATTAAGAGAGTTTGAAAGACATTAAAGTATATTCTGAACATCTTATGGACATTGAGCTTTAAGGCACTAGAGTTGATGGCTTTTGCAGCTTTCCAGTCTTGGAGTAGCATGTTGAACTGAAAGATGAGCTGGGATGAGACGGTGCTTTGAGCTGATTTCTGTCGACATTCACAGCTGTGCTGTGTGGATGTAAACACTGCCAGATCTGAACACCGGCTTTACACCTGCCCTGTGCAGGTGTGAATAACTGCAAAAGCTTTGGAGGGACTGAGAATCAGGCTCCAAGAGTTCCAGCCTGCAGACGTTTGTCAGGTGCCTTGTGCAGATTGCGTTAACCACCTCAGGAGGTTTTTTTTTTTACATTCTCTAAGTTTAACCAACTACATAATTACTTCTACTAGTATATATATAGATCAACTTTCTTGGATTCAACAGTTTAATTGTCAGTTCAGTTCCCAGCAGAAATACTGAATCATAGATATTCATAGAATCATAGAATCACTAGGTTGGAAGAGACCCACCGGATCATTGAGTCCAACCATTCCCACCAATCTCTAAATCATGCCCCTAAGCACCTCATCCACTCTCATCTTAAACACCTCCAGGGAAGGCGAGTAGACCACCTCCCTGGGGAGACTGTTCCAATGCCTAACTACCTCCTCCGTGAAGAATTTTTTCCTTATTTCAAGCCTGAATCTCCCCTGATGGAGCTTGAGGCCATTCCCTCTCGTCCTGTCCCCTGTTACTTGGGAGAAGAGCCCAGCTCCCTCCTCTCCACAACCTCCTTTCAGGTAGTTGGAGAGAGCAATGAGGTCTCCCCTCAGCCTCCTCTTCTCCAGGCTAAACACCCCCACCTCTCTCAGTCGCTCCTTGTAAGACTTGTTCTCCAGCCCCTTCACCAGCTTTGTCACTCTTCTCTGGACTCGCTCCAGAGCCTTAACATTGGGTATTTTAAAATTATAAAATATTGGGTATTTTATTTTTCATACCTTTACACAGGTAGAAAATAATCCTGGAGTGTGATGTAGACAGGAAGAGATTCTCTCACCAGCCATGAAGTTTAGATTTTTGTTCATACCTGTGTGGTGTTTTTGGTAGGGTGTTTTTTATGCCTAATGCTTTAAAGCCCATTACGGCTGTTGGTGGTTGCAGAGGCGCTGTATTAAGATTTGCTCTGAAATCACAGTGGACAGGAAAAGACCTTGCATTTCTGTTTAAGATAGTGGGAAGGTGTCTGGGTTGTAAAGACCTAAAATAATTCTAATGGCTCTACCATACAGTGCTGAGACTGCCTGTTTCAGGGCAGGAGGAGATTAAATGTGCATTCAGTCCCTCAATCATCCTTAATATCTCTCATACCAAAAGCTATAAGATTCATCCTTTAAGTCTTTATTTTTATTTTGTAAAATTTAATCTTATATCACCATAATAAAAATAACAGTTTATTTCATTATGAACTGCTTAATTTATGGTATATTTGACATTTCTCCCACTATTTACTATTTTAACTTTTTAAAAGAATTTTAATACATTAGACGAAGTTTACTCTTACAGGAAACTATAGTGATTTGCACCTCCTGTATGTTATAGTGACACTATAATTACTTTCTCCACAATTTTCTTAAGTCATTAACTGAGGGTCATGAGTTTATAACCCCCTGCATTACCCTTACCATCTTCCTCACCTCTGTAAGAAGTACTTTGGCAATCTTTCAGATCCTTCTTGTTGGAGTTGTAATGATAAATTAAATCACATTTATTTAGAGGTTATTTTTTTTTTTCCTGGAATGTAATTCAGCTATTAAGGATAAGGTACGATATTTTAGTTGGAAAGGACCTAAAATGACCATCTAGTCCAACTGCCTGACCACTTCAAATTTGCAGACTGTACATTTTATTGTAAAGTGACTTATTTCTTCAGCTGCAGTTCAGTTTTGCATCAAGTATGGAATAACTAGGAGAAAGTGTTGTGAATATAAAGCTGAAATACTGATTTATTCAGTCATTAACAAAAAAGGCCCCATGCCATTTCAATGATAATAGAGTGAAAATCCAACTGATGTTTTCTTTCTCAAACTTGTTTTCCATAGAGATTGCTGCTCTTAGGCAAACACCTATTTAAACCTTTGAAATGTATAATCTTAACTTCATACAGCTCTAGTAGCCTAGATTTTTTAATGTTTCATCCCTACTTGCAACAGTATTACAATATGAGTTTCAGTAATATAAAAAGCATTTGTGGAGCAAACACTAGGAAAATATCTTTCTGGGAATAATGTTGCAGGTATGAAATAAGGTTTAGTTGTTTTTTATTATTATTATCATCAAAGCTTTTCTTTGCTGCTGCTTCTTAGCCTGTTAATAAAAGTACCGGATACAAATCGTATGAGATATAGCAGTAGGTGGTCAAAAATCATTCCAATGTGTTGCTTCTACACGCAATTAAGAAAAAAAAGAAATCAAACATTCAAGCTGGAGCCATGGACTAGTTAACCTTGAGAAAGAGCTCCCATTATTGAAAGCAAAACCAATCAACACTTTCAGCTTAGTGTAATAATGAATGCTGTCGTACCTGTGAAGTCTTACTAGGCCAAGAACTCTATACGGCGTGGCTTCTTGAGGATGGTCTAGATAGGATTGACCTGGATGCAGTGGGGCATGCAAAGGCTCATTTTCTCTTCCTCCTGTTTCACGCAGGACAAGGCTGCGGTATGCGTCTAGTTGTTTGTGTTTCCTCCTAAGTTTTCACTTAGACCTGGTGGTTTTACTGAAGCTCTTATGCATTTAATTAGGTTGGTATGTCCCAACAGTGGCTCATAAAAACTGTCAGAAGAGATGGAGGAAACCTCCCCCATGGATTGCAGAGCAAATGTGAGAGCACTTTTCTAGGGCAAATGTGTGGGCTGTGGTTCTGGTGTCACTTGCAAGGTGGCAGATGGACAGGACACTGCAGAAACGGCTCCTCGCTTCTGCGTCTGGGTAATGCCGGCTGCTTTCTGTCCTGCTGTGCGCTGCCACACCTGGTTCTTGCCAGCAGCTGAGTTGTTTGCTCCAGGATAAGCAGGCTGATGGAAAATTCCATTTTCTGTATGCCAAGATCTTTCATATCTTACATTTTACATATGTCTTTTGCGCTGTTGGCTTTACCACACTTCCTAACCACATACGTCACCCCTTAGCAAGCAGCACCCCAACTTTTTCCCCGTGAAGGTAGCTCCACGCACATCATACAGTCAAACCAGTCTGTCAACCAGCTCCCTCTGGCATGAGGTGTTTTTGCTACAAAGGAGCTGGCAAGGGCTGAGAAACCTCCCTAGCTCAAATCCCCCTGCACCGTGACCCACAGGTACACAACTTGCGAGGCCTTCAGAAGGTTATTTTGATGCTAAAACGAGAGGACCACTTGTCTGCAAAGGCTGGTGGAAGTGAGAAGGTGCTCAACATCATGAGGTACAGATGAAATTTTAGGTGACTATGCATCTTCTTTATGATGGAATGAATGTAACTGCACTGCAAAAAGAATCCAACCCCAGGACCCTATGCAGACAGACTTGGCTATGAATGCAGTTTATTTTATTTGGGTTTTCCTTATGACAGCATTTGTACTGTGATGTTCTACACAAGCAATATGTTATTATAAAAGTCACATATTCTGAATAAACTTTGGCCTAAAATAATACTAGAATATTGATTTACTTCTGTATGATTCTTTTTCAAGTGTTGTAAATCATATTTTGGTGTTCATTTACCTTTGCATTCCTTTGTGAGGTACTGGCGCTGAAGCTGACGGATGGGAATCAAATGAAGTGTGCTAAGTGTTGCTGCTGTAGGCTTTCATCTCCCTACATTTTGAGCTATGATTTATCCTGGTAATACATCATGTGCCTCATTTTCTTTTGGTTATTTTATTTAGTGGTGTCACAAATAATATCATCTGACCATCCAGCATGAGCGCTAACCAGTCGTAAATTAATGAAATAAACTGAATCTATGGAATTCATCTGTCCCAAATTTGATTAGAGACGCCAGTGTTGTACCAAGCCATTTACTACAGATGAACCTCATTTATTAAGGACACAGCTTTGCAGGATCCTAGCTAACTACAGTAAATTGTTATGCATAGTATTTGCAATGATTTTAATGAAATAATTAAAGATGATGTTTTTGTATCTCAGTCATGATTAGTGTTTCATGATTCTAAAACTGGTGGGTTTGGTTACTCTGCTTTGCTCTAAGTCACTGGCAGACACCTGCATAAGTTCCTCTCCTCCTCTCTCCCCAAACCAAGGTGCCTGGTGAGTAGAGGATGGTAAAAAATAATTTTCACCTGGCTTAATAACGAGTATTCATTGTTCCCATGGTTTTGGAGATTCCCTCATTTTTTATTTACTATTAACTGTAATGCATAACACTTATAGTTATTTTTTTCTCCTCTTGGTATGGCACCTGCATTAGAGTGCAATGAGACAATGTAATATTGAAGTGTATGCTCAAACCAAACCCCAAGATGTAATTATTCTGGGATAGTGAGGGACTTCCTTACTTGTAGAGTTAGTAAAAAGACAACAAAACCTACCATTCACATGGAATGTAGTTTGAAAAACTGGTGCACTCAGATAAAGGAATTTAATAGGATAGTATGGTACTTTAATGGTATATAAAATATCAGATACATATTGAGACTTATGGCCTGGCAGTAAAAGCTGAACAAAGGTTAAAAATTACTCACAGAAATTCTGAAATGGGTATGCCAGGAAGTGGCTGAGTTAGTTATAAAACACCCAAATGTTCTGGACTAGCAATCACTCTTAGAATAGGCTAGTTTAAAGAATATATTACTGGAACACACAGGGCAAAGCAGGGCAAGGTTGGAGAAACAAAGATAATTGAGAGGAGGAAAATAACTTAGAGGAAGAGAGAAGATTCGGTAGGTAGAAATTACGTTCCTTGGAAATAAGAGTTATAGGAACATGGGAAGAATTAAGAACATCTACACTAAAGGTTTTTTTGTGGTATGGTTTGGAAAAGGATAGTGATGACTATCCAGTATTCTGTATCAGTGGTTCATATGGTTCAGAAGTTCATTATTTCATTATGATCAGAAAGCTAGAGTAATGGTAATGCATGTTGGGAATAACTGTATCAAAGGCAAAATGAAAATACCATAGTTTAGTTGAATATTTCATCGATGTCTAAAACAACTCTGCTTTCCTTCCTCCCCCCTTTTCTCCCAAGTCTTTTTCCTTCTGTTAAATTCTGAGCTTAAAGCATTTGGGGTAGAATTCTACACGTGCTCTGGGCTGAGAGGTCGGATATGTTCTCCAAGTACAGTTGTCTTGTTGTAGTTGTAATGTTTTTTCTCCTATCTAAATGTGTGTTAAATGAACTGGAGAGAATATTGGTACATGTAGGTTGTAAATAGCACATGCAAATAAAACTGCATTCAGCACAGTTCTCTAACGGAATATTAAGAGGAATTATATGGGCAACTCATTTTAATAATTTTTATCTAAAAAGAAAAAAAAAGACGTGCCTGAAAATTTGAGTGCAGAAAGCTCTAATTTTGGCTTCCAAAAGAAATAGAAAAGGCATATTCTTTCTTTCTTCTCTTGAACGTTCTTAACGGTACATTCTTCAGTTCAAGAGCAAAAACAAAATTGTTTTTCCCATGAGTGGATAAGATCAACATTATCTTAAGCAAACTTAGTTTTTTTCCTGGTTTGCTTTTCACTCTAAGATATTTGGGAATCAGAAGTTGCTAAAAAATGTACAAATGCCATAGCAAGCAGAGTAGAGGCGTTTGCACTTTGACAGAGCATTAGCAGCTTTGCTGTAGGGATGGTGTATATGAAATTCAGATCTTTCATCAGTACATTAACAGCTAGGGGCTGAAAGACACCCGGAGACACTAAACTACGATTCACAAAAATCTCTTGGCAAATTTGAAGACCTGTTGATGATGGTTCACAATGAATTGTGATTTTTGGACCGGTGTTCAGTGAAATTCCTGCTCATAGCTGTACTTTTTCCTGATACGTATTTGTGCATACTCAGATCATTTTATGTGTGCACATGTATATGTAAACACAAAGACCGTGTGCCTGGAGATTTTGTATGTATACGTACGTAGATCTAGAAAACATCTAGACCACGTAGATCAGAATATCATAAAATATCTCTACTTGAACTGTTGGTTCTATGGTTCTGAGCTCAGTACAGGTACATCCCCAGGCAATATCTCTGTTCCAAAGACCTCACTCTTTGGTTTGATGAGAGGTAATGACAGATTGAAGTTAGATGATGAGAAGGAAAGGACTGTGTTTTTTGGGGTTTTTTTCTTGTGTAAGACTGGAAGAAGGAGTTACGGTGCAGTAACTTTGGGTGTGATGAGTTCTGTCTCCCAAGATAAGTTTCATCTGTCTTTTTCTATATAGAGTAAGTCCAGTCCCACAATCCATTATGTTAAAGTTAGGCCTTTGATTGCACTATAAGGGTCTGGAATAATACTGTGAGATTGATCTCAAGTAAAACAGAAATGGTTTTAGCAGATTTCACTGGCTTTGTGCAGTCTGCACGGTTGTAAGAGGCAATATTTTCCTCTGTAATATATATATATTTTTTGCAAAGGATCTATATTGAATTGCACTGTTTAGACAATTTCTTTAGATACGCGCCCCAAAACCAGAATTTAATTTCAAGGTCTGAGATTTAGTTATTCTGTCAGCCACTCTGCATCCTTCTGTATAAGTACAAGAAAAAATTTAAATTTAACATGTAAACCTAGCTAATGAACCTTACATGAAAAATCTAATGCCGCCTCCTACCAAATATATGGCATCTGAAAGCACTGAATCCCATAAAACACCTTGCTGAAAATAGTTAGAGAATTATAATGCATACTCAGCAGGCGAGCACTAAAGCACAATTTTCTTTACTATATAAGCACTGAAGTCTTTTGCATAACACCCCAGAGACAACTCTAATACAGTCTCTGCCACCTATGGTTCACATCAAGATGGAGGTCAAGGTGTAGAACCATTTAACTTAAATCCCTGCTCCACATTATTAGCCAGGAACAGAAAAGGAGGAAACGCGCAATGGAGATGCGTCCTACATGACCAGCATAAAATAACTTTTTCCTTCTAAGTGGTGATAGGTAAAACAGAAACCGACAGCGTCTTACAAGCCATTAGAATGTTTTAGCAGAGCTTCAGCTCTTTTTCTTATAGCCTGGGTGAAACAACATGATTTAAGGAGGGCAGAAAACAGAGATATTGCAAAAGTGGATGTGTGTGTAACGACAGTCTACTAGTAACTACAGATAAGAGTCTGCTAAGGTTTTTACATTAAGCTTTTAATTTCATAAGTTTCCTTATGTGGAAATTAAATCTGTGAGTTTAGTGCAGTGTAGTGGTGCAATATATGTCTCCTAAATTGCTTGCATTTGGTAACTACCTTACTTGCTATTTTGTTATTGTATTGTGTAATTTTAGTTCTCTCTGTAACTAATAAGTAGAAAAATAAAAGGGTAGCATGGATAATCATTGAATGAATCATAGGATCATAGAATGGTTTGGGATGGAAGGGACCTTAAAGATCATCTAGTCCTAACGCCCCTGCCATAGGCAAGGACGTGATGCTATAGTGAAGGGAAACTGGAGCAATTATCCTTTTCTTGTGTGCTTCTAAATCAAGAAGTTGTAAGGTGTGTATTGTAAGGTGTGTAAGGGAGGTTGTGGAGAGGAAGGAGCTGGGCTCTTCTCCCAAGGGACAGGGGACAGGACGAGAGGGAATGGCCTCAAGCTCCGCCAGGGGAGATTTAGGCTAGAGATTAGAAAAAGTTCTTCACGGAGAGGGTGGTTAGGCATTGGAACGGTCTGCCAAGGGAGGTGGTTGAGTCGCCGTCCCTGGAGGTGTTTAAGGTTAGGTTAGATGAGTTGCTTAGGAGCATGATTTAGGGATTGGTGGGAATGGTTGGACTCGACGATCCAGTGGGCCTCTTCCAACCTGGTTATTCTGTGATTCTGTGATTCCAAATTAACAAAATAAATCATTTACTTGCAGAGGCAAAGCATCAAAATATTCATCATCCTCTCTGCCTTCTCCTCATATAATCTTCCCTACAAATTTTAATGACTGAAAACAGAACTTTCAGACAGAAATCTATATGTGACCATAATGACAGTGTTGCCTACCATGAAAGTTGGAATAATGCTTCCAATTTAGCTACGTTGCTGTATACCAATAAGGCATTGGACATGATAAGGGACCTAGCTGCAACTGAAGTACCACTGCTAGGCAATTTCCATTTCAAAACTAGCATATTTTTGAAAAGTTCTGTGCCTCTAAAGAATCAGTTACAAAGACCTTGTATACCTCAGGCTGCTTGTACATTCACCTTCAGTGAAATGTTTGATTACTAGCATATTCTTCTATACTTGCCTATGATGTTACATATCATAGAATCATAGATTCACCAGGTTGGAAAAGACCCATCAGATCATCGAGTCCAACCATTAATACCAAATACTAAACCAAAATTGATCCCCTTCAATGGGAGGTTCACTTAGGAAACAAGAGATTCCACTGTAACACCGGGGCAAGGCATGTTAAGAGACAGCTATGTCTGAAGGTAGAAATCAGCTGCTGATTGGAGGAAACACTTAGGTTTCCTTAGGAGAAAGTTTTCCCTGAATTTTCTCCTTTTTCCTCCATAGTATCGGCATAGAGGCATCCAGTCCACTGGGCACTCCAGTCTTAACAAAAAAGTTTCTTAAACCCAAGGACAAAACTTCATTTTCCCATGGAAGGATGGATTAACTTGCCTTTGTGGGAAGGTCAGAGGATGTGCGTGATCCTTGTAGAGATGTGCAGCGTGTGAGAAAGGAAAGGCCTGGGTAGAAGATCAGCAGTGAGAATCAAAGTGATTAGCAGGATGATATGATTTTATTTGAAATGTGAACATTTTTTTGAGTCTGTGGAAGTATCATAAGCTATAGGGTCATAAGCACCACACTGTGTATCTTCTCTTAGTAAATGTTTTGATGCCCAAGATTCTCCTTTCGCACTCCTTACACAGGAATCTCTCAAGTACTTGCTTTGTCTAGAGGAAAAGGAAGGAAAATAGGTGATTTGGGATGGAAAGCCCATTTGGGGTCAAGGAGGAAGCTTGAAAAGGTGGGTTTGCAATAGCCCTGACGGGTACAGGAAGGGGCCAATATCATCATGAATGTCGCTGCTTCTCTTAGTGTCACAGCAGCAGCGGTGCTCTGGCACAGGAAAAATAGGAGAATTCTTGCCAGTTTCCTTCCCTGATAAACTCCATCCTAAAAATCTGCTCTTTTGCTTGAAAGGTGGACTGTTTTCCCCATTAGTGAACACATATCCACCACATTGGGCTAGGATTAACGAGCCCTGTGTGTCCTTTTATGCGAACTACTTCTCTGCTCCTTCTGTAATTTGGTGCAGGACTAACAGATTGGTTGTTTCGTGTCCATCACTGTCCATGGCAGCTCCAGTGCGAGGTCCCGGTGACAGCTGATCATATCAAACCTGGATGCCAATAAATACAGAGCACAAGGCCTTTCTCTGGCCATCTGTGCCAATGTGAATATTACTCTATTGATCTGTCTTTTGAGTGGCATGAAAACTGTCATTCTGGGCTAGAATTATCGCCGGGCCAAGAACAGCGAGGGGTTCATAGAATTAGTCTCAGCCAGAGGTGATGACAATTTGTCATTTTTACTAGACTGATAAAATTTCATCACAATTGGCAAGTTCGCACGGTTAAATGACTGAAATAAAATTCCAACCCGCCCCCCAGTTCAGCAAAGACGTACACCAGTATTTGTGTACATGGGGAGCATTTTTTTTTTTTTTTTTCATGGAGATGAATGGGCTTTCTTACAGCGCAGACACTTCTAAGTCTTTGCAGAATCTGGGCTTCAGTGCCTTTCCACTCCTGAGACGTAATTACAACCTTGCACTGCAGTCACTGTTGAAAGCTCACTTACTGAAATCAAACTAAATGAAGACATGCTGCTAGTGCCTAAAGGAACCCAGTTGTCTAGTTAGAGAAGCTTTTGTCTGTCCTTAGGCAGCAACAACCATAGATACGAACTGCGCACACCGCTGACCTCCCTGCTCTATAATTTCCTAAACAGACGTGCACAGAGATGGATTGTTTACAGTCTCATGCTGGACACTACAAAGGTCACTAAGCTTTGCCTGTTCAAGGTGTGTGTGTGTATATTTCTCTGTATACATAATGCGTAAGCTGCCTGTGAAAAAATTGACTGAAATCGTGTTCAATGATGTAAAATGTTCATTTTCTAGCAATTTTTTTTAATAGCTATGATTTATGGAACATGATAGGTTTCTTTTAAAATATTTTGAGTGATGCATCAGGTCAGTTATCTTGATCATGTCATGACTCATGATTGATACTCTGATATGATCCATCAGTGTTATAAATTTCCTGATTATGTCATCATTTCACTTATTAAATTCTAACCTCATTCTATTATTTTATCTTAAAAATAATAGCGTGGAGAGTCATCATCAAAGATTTCTTTTCCCCCCAAATCTTCCTTTTGATTCTGCCTTCATTCTCTGACAGAACTCTGCCTGCATCAATAATGTGCCAGGAAGATACTGTCTCAAAGATCCAAATGAATACAGAGTTTGTTTAAATGTGGGGAAAGTAGCTTTCCAAAAGGCATATTACTTCTTGTTGCACATGGATGCATCTTCTCAGAGAAGAGTGAACCACTCCTATCACACAGTCAATAGATGATTGCAAACTTAGAAGACAATAGAAGTGTATGGGAGAGGCAAAAATGAATTAGCTGCATCCCATCTGTTTGTCCTTTTGCTACATGTGGTAATGGTCACTTATCTGACTACCTGTGGATATGAAAATGCATTTGAAATGATGAAGCACTCTCTGTTTCATGGTAATGACAACAACCCGCGACATTTCTAACCTTACCAGCAGGTTAGAAACTATTTGTGTTCTCTTCCATTAAGAATTTTACCCCTTCTGACACATCTATTTGGTTCTGTTTGAAAGAGAAAATCACATTAGTATGACCTAAAACCACAATTGAAGACTATCTTCTCCCAACTAATCTACATATGTTTAAGTATTTATGAGACACCTGCTGGGGATATGAGTTGGTTATCAATCTAATAACACCCAGTGTTCCTTGGAACTCTCTTTGTAAGCACCAAAGCATATATGCATTAGCAATAAATGGAACCGAGCGGCTGATAGTAAAATATTGAATACTCGATGTTTGCCTCCCTCTCTCGATTTTTCCTCTTTTAATTTGAGTTCTCAAAAGCATCTGAACAAGTAAAGAATAAACAGGCTTCATGGATCTCCAACCTGGAACAAGTGTGTAATGTATTTCCCTCAGCATGGTCTAATATTTTGCATCAGAAATGTCATTCTTCCTTTGTAAGCAGGACTACAATCTAGATGTATTTTTCAGGCTTACAGTGCTTTTCATTTAAGCGTTTCAATAGACTCACAAACACTTATCCATATCCTTTGGATTTGCAGAGTTAATTTTGGTCATGTTGTTCTTTCTTTACTTTTATTTTTGTGCTATTGTTTTCAATTTCAAAGAGTGAGAGGTATTGCTTGATAACAAAGGCAGAAGTTAATACTGTTGTATCTAATATCCCTTCACTGCCTACAACGTAAAGACTGCAATCTAGATGAAATTACTGTTGATGCTAGTGAATAAGTTATTCATAGTTTTGCAGAAGGAGTCGTGCTTCCAACTTGAATGCCTCACAAGTTGTTTATTTTACATCTTTGGATGTAAATTACTGGCTATTTTAATCTAGGAATAGAGCAGAAACAGAGATGTAGAGCAGTCTGGTTTACTGCAGCTTTGTCAAACTTGCCAATGCTCAGCCTATTTTCTGAAATTACGTGGGTCAAATAGCAAGAAGATTGCTTAGAAAAATATGTTGGGAGATCTAATTTAGTTGCTGACCACTAATGACGAGTGGGGTCTGCAATTCACTGAAATACTGTTACAGTTGTCCTTAGCAATCAGCCTTTACTTTTCCGTAGGAAAAACTATAACGGATTTAGGGCTTTATTGCAGAATCCTATAAATTCTCTTATATCCAGAAAGCCACTGACTGTGGTAACAATAAGACATTTTTCACTGCATCATTAAAGTTGAATTTACATTGTTGTACATCAGAATTCTTGCGCTCTGTATTTAGTAATAAAAAACCCAGGGATTGAAATAGGAGAAGAAAGTGAAAAATAGACATTCCAAACTATTTTGTTCAAGTGTTTATTGTTGGATAGTTTTTTCACCACATTTTTTATTGCAGCAGCCCTGATGGGAGATTGCTCAAATAAGTTATCTTATCAGCTATCCATGCACTAGATTTCGGTCTTTCATGCTCCTAAGTTTGAATGCAAATAAGTACAGATGGCAAATAGCTGAGAAGTTTTTATCGCAGCAACTGCTTAGTTTCTGCCTCTTGATCCATTGTCCTCCGACAGATAAAAATGTCCTAGAAAAAAACAAGGTTGATCAAGGGCGGGAGGGGCTCTTGACCAGAGAGTGCAGGGATAGGATGAGGGGAGATGGTTTTAAGCTAAAAAAGGGGAGACTGAGATAAGATCTTAGGAAGAAATGTTTTCCTGTGAAGGTGAGGAGGTTGCCCGGAGCAGGGGTGGCTGCCCCATCCCTGGAGGGGTTCCAGGCCAGGTTGGTTGGGGCTTGGAGCCCCTGATCAGGTGGGAGGTGTCCCTGCCCATGGCAGAGGTTGGACTGGATGGGCTTTAAGGTCCCTTCCATCACATCCTTTGACTCTATGATAGATTCTAACCCCTTTTGGAACAGATTAACCTATGCAGTACTATATTATATCACACCTATGCAGATCTTGCTAGTAAGTGGAGCTATCTTATTTCTGAAAGAAATATTTGTCTTAAAAACTGCAGAAGCATGATTAAAAAATAATGCAAGTTTTCATTTTTTTCTATATTTAGCACAGTTCTGAAAAAAATTCAGCCAGAAATAACAGCACAAATAAAGATAAATGACAGAAATTCTTTTCAATTTAAAACTGGTAGTAACATGGTAGAACTTACTACCTGACACAGAAGCCTACAGGAATTGTCTAGATGGTTTGATATCCAATATTACTCCAAAGCCTAAATTATGTCTACAGTCCTGTAAATATTCTGCTTAAAAGGTAGAAGAAATATTAATATATAAAGTGGGGTTTTTTTTCCTGATGTGCATTTGTTTTAATTTTTAGAGTTTTTCTCTATACCCTTGAAAAATTGTATTAAAATAAAAATAGATGAGCAAATGAGAGAAAAAGCATTTCATGTTTTGGTTTGTGTCAATGTTAGTTCTTATTTATATATTTCTGTATGTATTTATGTATTTACACACTTTTAATTTACATTTACTTGGAAAAAAGTAAAAATATTTATCATGCGCTGGAGTAGGATGCATCTAAGATTTATTTTGGCCTTTCAGAGAGCTATTGTGCTTTTGGAGACAAAATGGAAATTTAGGGGCTTAGAATTCATTATATTTACTTGTGCCTTAGTTCAGCAAAGCATTTACACAAGTACTTTACTTCACTGATTACAGCAGAACCAAATTTAAGTAGCTAAGTGCTTTGCAGAGTAGAGCCACAGTTTCTTTAAATGCCAGCATACCAGATGAATGTCACAAAAAAAATGCTGTTAGGGGAAGGAAGCTACCAGTAACAACAAATAACAAACAGTAGATAAATCAATAATTTTCTTCATGAAAAACAGCATGGACCGTTGCATGGGAAGAGAGTAGAATAATAATTGGTGTAGTACTTTAGTAAGAAAGGATACAAGGAAGGTTAAGATGCTATTTAGATGTCAAATTAGGTATGATCAAAATTGTTGGTCCTATAAAACTCAGTTCTCTTCAGGTCTTGTACTAGGGCCCTGTAAAATGAGCCAGCCTCGATTGTAAATATCCACCCTATGTTACGAGCCGCTGCCTGTTGTTAATAAGTGGAGAGGCTTTGTGGTGCCTCGAGCTGCCTACGTTTCAGAATCTGGAATGCAAACGCATTAATGAGTTACTGTGGGGTAACTTTGTGAGTAATTAGCAGCCTGCCAGCGGTTCTGACCTCAGTGCATAAGCTACACATGATTTTGCCCACCTGTATTTGCAAGGTAACTCACTTCCCTTTCATTAGTAAGTAAGCAAGCTCACATCCATGGGCAAATCAGCTTTTCGAGGGGCTCGTTCCAAATGTAAGTTGCCTAACATTGACATTTTTGTGTATTTATCCTCTGGAGTAGCTCATTGTTTTGTTTTCTTTTATGACAACTATAAATTGGTTGATATTTTCTTTTATTTACTTTTAAAAATCATCATAAATGCTTGTATTTACAGTAGAAGGTGCACACAGCTAGTGGAAACTTTTACTGCTTTCCTACCACACTGGTTTGTAGAGCACGGGGCTGGCTAGGAAGACGTAAATAAAAAGAATTTTCATAAGTAATAAATATTAATTACGCAAGGTTTATGTTCCAATGTGCTGTTGCTCCTAGCAGGTCCCACCTGCATGGCAGAGTGCACTTGTTAAATGAGCATTGCTGTTGGAAAAACACCTAGTGGGACTTCACCAGAGAAAATGCTTTCATCTGCAGTAGATGTGTACAGTTTTTTGGCTCCAACTTGAACCAAACAGCATTTTTAAGTCTAGGTTTCTCCCTTAAAGTCTGGTACAATGACTTAACCGATTTCTTCAGTTCCAGGAATTCAGCATGCAAACGCTTGAACTTGCTGGTTAGTATTTAAACCACTATCATAAAAGAAGGTTAATTTGAGAAAAAGTCATCTGCGGATGGTTTTTTTGCTAATATGTGCTCGTGTCCCCCCATGTATCTATAGCCAGGTCTTTCCTTTTGCTTTTGTGACCCTAACAGCGAGCGTGCAGTGGGGTGGCTGGGTCTGTACATGGTTTTGGCTTTACGGGAAGTTATGAGTGGGCTAAGAAGGATGTAATGCCCCGATGGCATCTCAAGATCAAGTTGGATGGGGCTATGAGAAGTCTAAACGACTGGGAGGCGTCCTTGCTCATGGCAGGGGGTGGGATTGGATGATATTTAAGGAAAGGTCCGTTCTAACCCAAAACATTCCATCATTCTGCAATTGGAATGTTCCAGTCGTTGTGGCTAGACGTAGGCTATATGTGGATGTACTTCATCAGATATCTGTTTGTCTCAGAGCATCATCACAGAACATGGTCCTTTGGCAATTTAAAGAATAATAGATAATAGTTAAAAGTGATTTCCAAAGCTGTAGCATACTCAGGGGTTCAAACTCTAATATATGCTTTTGGTTTACCAGATTACTTGCTGGGTCACAGCACCTCTTAGTCAGGGGACAAATTGCAGAGTGTTTCTGGATCCCCACTGTGCTGTCCCATCTCCAACCTGCACAGAAAGCTGCTGCTCCAAGAGAGACTGGTGTTGGTTTTGTCTTTTGGCCAAAACAAGTTGCAGAAGCACGAAGTTATGATGACAAAATGCCAGTGAGACCACAAGAAAAGGGAAAAAGGTTTAAAAAAAACCCCCAAACTCAAACCTCAAACCCAAACCAAAACAAGGCACAAAAAACCCCAAACCAATAAAGGGTCTAAGGAGAGCCATATGGGATTGAAAAGGTTTGTTGTAGTAACTAAAATGAAAACAAAAGAAATAAAACCCTAAAAAGCTATGCTTTTACTCGGGAAAACAGCCATCTTAGGCATGTAGACATGGAACAGAACAAAAGACAGAATACTCTGGATATTTACTGGGAGTTTGAAAGATGCCTCTTCCATCCCTGCTTGGTGTCTGGCAAGTTTCCTAACTACTGTAATGTTTATTTAGTTTAATTTTTGTCAAAAATAAGAGCATGACTGCAAAGCTGTTTTCTTCCCAAAGCACTCATGGCTCTACCTCTTTCAAACCTTTGTACTTTGATTAATACTTGCCTATTTCTGGTAAAGTACTAAGGATCGTAATTCAATAAAGATGGCATTTACTGCCATCTGTCTTGCCAGTCTTTGAATAGAAAATGTGAAAGGTGAAAGGTTTACTGGTAGGGCTTATTACCTCAAGCATGCAGATGGAATAAGAAGCATTAGATATGGTACACTGTATTCCTAAGAAAAAATGATGTTATTGCATTCCCCATCTTCTCCACCACTGCCATACCTTCTCTCGGCAGTTCTCTTACCAAAACACCTTTCTCTTTCTTCAGCCTGGAGAAAAAGAGGCTGAGGGGGGGACCTTATAACTGACTACAGCTCCCTGAAAGGAAGTTATAGAGAGGTGAGTGCTGGTCGCTTCTCTTAAGTGACAGGTGATAAGATGAGAGGAAATGACCTCAAGTTGCTCCATGGGTGATTCAGATTGGATATCAGGAAAAATTTCTTCACCAAAAGGGTTCTCAGGCACTGGAACGGCTCCCCAGGGAGGTGGTGGAGTCCCCATTCCAAGATCGAAAAGATAGGTAGATGAAGTGCTTAGGGATATGATTTAGTAGTGGACAGGTGAGGTTGGGCTTGATGCTCTCAAAGGTCTTTTCCAATGAAACCGTTCTATGATTCTGTGATTCTCTGAGGAGCAAAACACAGCAACTTCAGTGCTTGAGAACTCCACCATGGTTCCAGCCTGTTTGATCGGTGTTGCTCCATAGAAGAAAAAAAGGGAAATACTGTATATTGCTTTAATGCTGGTTCTGAAAGGTGGGCTGTTTTAATTTTACATCTCATTATAATACATAATTATCATCAGTGGAAGTTGTTCCTGTCCATGCCAGGGGGATTGGAACTGGATAATCTTTAAGGTCCCTTCCAACACAAATCATTCTATGATTCACTGCAAGCATTTTTGTAAACAAGAACAGGTTTACGGTTTTTAGTTGAAGTATACTTAACATGGCTCGTTTAATGATTGATAAAATTCATTGGAACTGAATCTTAGGGTTCTCTCTGTAACAGGATTGTAGGTCCATGATAGATGAGGCTAATAATTCTTATGCTAGAGTGTATATGGAAATAGCATTAGAGTTTAAAAGAGACAGGGGAGATTTCTGGCAGTTTTAAAACTAAAAACTATACAACTGAGATTCGATTTTTGCCCACTTGATTTTTCTAACACCACCTGTTTTAAGTATTAGTCTGGTATGAGGCAAGTCTGGTTTTAAACTGCCTGGAGTTCTTTTCCAAAAGACATAACACACTGTCGCTCAAAAGAACCTATTTAAAACTTATGTCATTACTTTGCTAAAAGTAAAGAAATCTGAAAAATCAAATTGTCGCTTTTTAAAGGCAATATACAAAACATACTGCAATTTTTTTTCACCACACTATAAAAGAGATGATAGCAAATGCCTTGTTTTAATTGTCTGTTATTGGACTTGGCCAATAGAAGCATCATTCTCTTTTTATTGTCCTTCCATTTTCCACAATGGGAAAAATATTGATTTTCTTTTTTCTCCATGTTTTTCATGCAGTTCAAGACAGCACTAGTATGATTTACCTATAATCACTGCCGATGTTGTCAGTGACATCAGCTTGATTCTAGAGAATATCATTCTTCAATTGGTGCCTTTCCTGAGCCTCAGCACTAAGGGAATGCTTAGAACGCTGTGACCTGAAACCAAGTCCCTTTTTGGGGAGCACCTACCCATGTATTCCCATGGGTCCTAAGGAGAACACCCACTCACACAATGATCTGCCTGTGCAAAACAGGCTCCAGGTTTAGGCTTTCAAATGGTAGCATGTTGGGTGTATTCTGGAATCGCCATCCTCTTCATTCACCGCTTTAAATACAGTTTAATCTCTTGGAGGAATGCAGCTGAAGTATTTTCAGGTCATCATTTATTAAAAATGCTACGTGATACATCTCAGCCTACAACAAGTTAAAAGAGGATAATATAAAGAACAGGGACGCATTCTGCTGTGTGTTATACAGAAAGACAGAATGCTTAAAACCCTTCAATCTCTTCTTAGTATTTAACTCTTTTATTGCTTTGTGATCTTTGAAGATTAAAATTTTAAGGCTCCGAATCAAGCTGCTTTAGGAAAGAGCAAAGCTTAGGGTGAAGCAAAGAAGGATGTTTGCTTTGCATTACTTGTCTTTTCTGAGTAGCTTGTGTATCTCAAGTTCTGGATCAAATCTAGATTTATTATCAAATTACAAAGGCTTCTCTGGTAAGAATAGACAATAAACCATAGGCAACAGTGTTTAGACCATGTTGAGGCCTGATGTAAGTAACTGCTGCTCTGCTGATGTCAGTGGAGTTACATCTGCTTGCACTAGGTCTTAATATAGTCTTCAGACTGCAGGAAGCCTTATAGATGTACTGAATGCTGCATGGTAGCAATAAATAATGGAATTCATTCATACAAAATATCTGCCATCTGAGGGTCCTAAAGCACTTGGCAAGCCTGTTTTACTCCTGTGGGAAGGGAAAAAAATCTAACTGGCTACCCAGATATGTATCCTTTATCCTTTTAAGAACAGGAAAGATGATGCATTGTGGGGGAGGGGTTATTTTCTTTTAAAAAAATGGTATTTTTAGACATTAATGGTATAATTTCATATCATCAAGAGCTGGAAATTTTCTGTCCTGCCCAAATGTATTTTGGAAAGATGATCTGTGGTATACATCAGTTTGCAAACAGCATGAATATGTTAGCCTTTGCTGCTTTATCCTCTGCCAAAAATGTAGAGACGATAGCATCTGTTTCCACTACCCACGCTATCCAAATCATTAAAAACTCACAAGAGTTGGAAAAGAAGTTCTGAAAGCTTTCACATGTCTGTCTCTGCTAAGAAAATCACCCTCATAACCATGTGCTCAGTCTTCCTTGCTTGTGGTCCTGAATTTCAGGTGATAATGAGTGATGCCTGGAAAGGTAGGACTAAAATTTAGGAAATGACAGATTTCAAACACAAATAAAGCCAGAGTGCATGATTTACTAAGTGCTGCTTTAGCAAATTTTGAAATCATAACTATACTTTCTTTCTTTGATACAATGAGCTATGGATTTTTTTTCAGAAATGTGGGCGATGGGTAACAGAATTCACACTTAGGCCTTGGCCGTATGAATCTTGGATGTCTAAAGGAGCGACTGCTTTGCTCCAATGCTGTAAACCTTCTATTACAAGTTATCTTTAGAACATATGAAGGTTTGGAACTGGTTAATTTTTTTTTTTTCCCAGATAGCTTGCTAGCAGCTATTAAGAGCCTTCCAACATAACACGTTTCGCTTTCCCGTCCCTTTCCCACACACCCTTAATTTCTCCCATACATCACTGGTGAGTTCTAGGTAGAAAGAACTCTATGTACTGAATAGACCAAACTACAGGAAATAGTGGTCTCTTACTTTTCCTTTCTTCTTATTTTTTAAGCTGGATTGCTCACACACAACACAGAACAATTTGGAATTGTAAGGAAACCAAATCCACAGAGACATCCAGTTGTGTCACTTTCTTCTATCTCTACCACAAATTCTGTGTTCTGCTGTTGCGGAGTCTGGTCCCTTATTGCTGGTATCCGTGCCAGTGTAGATAATGATTTGTAAGCAAGCAGAATGGGCTTGGGTTTTGTGGTCCAAAACATAGAATTCAGAGATGTTAAATAACAAAGAGACATATCATTGGTGCTTGTGCAATCAGATGTCCAACAACCATTTTAAAGTTGACTTAGTAGTTCAGTAGAATGGGAAGTAGGAAGTTAGTGAAAAAGTCTGCAGGGGAGATGGAAGCATAAGGATATTTAAGAATGTGAGGAGCACGAAGCCAAATCGGGAATGACGACATTAAACAAAAGCTTGAATTAGTCAGCCAGACTTCAGGATATCAGGGGACCATAAAACTCAAAAACTTAAAATTCTCCTAATGTAGTAGCTACTTATTTTTAAATGTTAAAGATTTTGTTCTTATTCTTCTTGACTTCTATGCCCAAAGGAAGATTTGAAGCCCTTTATAATCTTTAATGTGATTTCATATTCTCCTTTTCAAAAAACTGGCAAATTTTGCAGTTATATATAAAATTTTACACGGCTTTCTTCTGAGTCTGAAAATTGGTAATAGAAATAGGTTACACGGGCACGTTAACTTCGTTATATTAAGCTCTTCTTTCATGGCCTCTCTCTTTTGATTGAATAGCAGATGATCATGTGACTGTCTGATTCACTAGCAAGAGGTTTCTTCCAGTCTGGGCAGAAAAAAAAGCCAGCAAGAAAACCGCACCTTTTTTTGCATAGCAATGTGGCCCAGAACGTGCAGATGTGCTGCCTTCTCCTGTTTGAGTCTATGCTTGATATTATAAACAAGTATGTTTTGTCAGGTCTGAAATAACTTCTGGTGTGAGGATTTAAAGCTCCCAGTATCTGTCTTGGGGCTGAGCTCATTTCCGTACAGTGTGAGAAATTCTTTGTTTTTTCAGTTCCAATTTCATGAGTAAGAGGAAAATACTGCAAGGCTGCTCATGATTCTTAGTGGGAAAGCAGAAAGAGTCTGTTGTGCAACGTGCGTCCGTGGCCTCAGGGCTTCCAGACTTTCAAGTCAATTAAAAAGTTTTAAGTTGAGCAAGTTCTGCCCCTATCAGTGACAAGGCAAGATATTCCTGAATTTTCAAAGAAAAACAGCTCTCCAGATGAGTCACGTTTTTAATATATTACTTAGGTATGTTTTCTATAACCTAGGGGAAAAATGCTGGTTACTGGTGTGATTATAAGTCGCACGATTGAAAATATTTGTCTCTTGCTGAGCCCGTGTCCTGGAGCAGCTCTCCCCCAGTGGTGAAACTTCTCCTCACTCCTCTCTATAAATGGCATTTCCTGGACTATGTAGTAAACTTGCCTGAATCTCATCTACCCCCAAATTAGGAGTCTTTGGGGGCTTTTCATGTTAAGGCTGGCAAGAAGTTGGCTTGAATTCCAACATCCTTGTCTTGCAAGGGAGAATTTTTTTTTTTTTTTTCCAGTGAAAAATGGTCGTATCTCTTTATCGCCCACATGCTGCACAGCGGAGCCTGGAGTCTGGCAATAATGGTTCTTACTCTTCCTTCCTGTCTCAAGAAATCTTTAAGTAACGTCCCGTTCAGGTATCTGCTACTACATTTAACAACATGGTAATGGTAGAAGTTTAACAACTGGGTGTTTCTGCTAATTGTACCGTAAATGTAGCCAACAATACTGATATTTTATTTGCCATCCGTAAGCGATAGGGTTAATTCTCCTTTGATTTTTTTTTTTTTTAAAGTAAAAGTTATTATGTGGTAATGCATTCAAAATGGATAAACTTGGCTATTTAAAGTGAATGAAATTCCTGATGATGTTATACTGATCAAATAAGAAACAGCAGAGTGTTTACCTCTGTTTTCTTCAGAAACAGAACAGATTTTAGTTTACAGGTTTCAGAGCTGTTACTGTATGCAGCGTGCTGACACTCTTGCATAGTTTATTCTGAATTTCTACCTGTGGGAGAATATGTACAGACATACAACAGCATCTCCTCCAGCTCATGGCAAAGCATTTTTTTATTCTGCCCGTTCCCAGAGGGAAAATTCAGCCCACTTTTTGTATAGTTTTAAATCTTTATGATAGTTACGGCTGACAAACAATATCACATTGGATAGAAATATAGGAGTAATTGAGGCAACAGGTGTTATTTGTACAATGGCTTAGGTAAAATGTACTGTATCTTACAATATATAAATAATGGAGCGAAGGATGGTGAGAGACCTCTGCCTGCATCTCGCAGTGAGAATCTTTGCAGGGAATTTCTATTGCAAACAAGTATAACTCCCTGCAAAATATCCTGAAAAATCAGCATTAAAGAAATGCCAAAAGGGATTAAGTAGGCACTTTTAAATTGATATAAAAGAATTCAACAATTTTTTTATTCATAATAGCTTGTGGACGCTCGGCGAGGTAAAATAATTGAAATTAAAGTTTTTGCTGCTATTGTGAGTTTGCATTGGGAATACTTGTTGCTATATGCCGAAACAACGAGAAAAATAGCAAGAACACAATTTTCCTTTTACATATTGAGAATTCCTATCAATAGTGTGTATACAGAATAATGAGTTAACATAGAGAAAATACATAACTATATCATTCTTTTGTAAAATACCAGGCATGCCCATGACTTATCGGTGTGAAACGCTCTGTGTGTCTAGTATGATGATGTAGTAGTCTCGGAGACAGCATGCAATGTGGCAGTTACTATGGTAACAAGATGTTTTTCATTGAAGAGCCATTAAAATGGTGGCATGTAAATAACATATGTACAATGTATTGTCTTTGAGAGAGCAGTTCTTGCCCAGGGATTGTAAGCACATGCTTTCACTCCTCCCCATTCCACCCCCCCCTCCTTTTTCCCACCTCCTAACCTAAATTTTTGTATATTTTTGATGTCATACGAGCAACCTGCCTCATTTTAACACTTTGCTGCTTTGAAGCTGTAGTGCTTGCAGATTTGATATGGTGCAATGAGAGGTGACTGAATAGTGTGCTTGTTGTTAAGGACTTAAGACAAAAGGACGTAAAGCAGGTGAGACTCTCATCCCACAGCTCCTAAGTGTGACACTCAGTGGTTAAGACTTATTCAGTTAAAAGTACAAGCTTCAAAAGTGCAGCAGTTTGTCCCACTGCATGTTTAAATGCTTTATTTTGTTTAACTTCAGGCACCGAAGTAATTCAGTGGACTTAGGTAATTGGCTGAATAGAAGGTAAACAAGGGTAGAAATCTCCTCCTGAGCTGAGACTTGCTGGTTCAGATCCGTATATGATCAAGTCACTGTATATCTGTACAGACCAAACATTGCAGAGACTCTGTTCCCACTTATCCACTTTTTTTGAGAAGTCAGCAGGGCTGAAGCAGCAAAGCAGATGGATGGTTCCACTGCAGTGTGATCTCTGGTGACCAATGATGGGACTTGAAGGAATGGCAGGAAAATGCACCAGGAGAGAGTTAGGTTGGACTTTAGGAAAATGTTCTTCACCCAGAGGGTGGTGGAGCAGTGGAAAAGCTCCCAGGAAAGCAGTCACAGCTCCAAGCCTGACAATATTCCAGAAGTATTTGGCCAGTGCCCTCAGACACATGATGGGAATGCTGGGGTTGTCTATGCAGGGACAGGAGTTGGACTTAATGACTCTGGTGGGTCCTTCAGGCTCAGGATATATTATGATTCCATAAGTAGTGAAGGCAAATGTCTCTCTCTTCCTGCTGTCTTGCTCTCTAGCGTCATGCAGCACAGGAGATGCAGTTTGTATAATGAAAAGTGAAGAATTGTCATTTATATGGGAAATTTGTGGAGCTGTACGGTTTACAACATTGAATGAAAACTTCCTGAGATTACCATGATGTGCATTAGTTAAACCGACCATTGCTCACTTGAGTGAGGCAGCTGGTACTGTGAAAGGGGGGTTCTAGACCTTTTGCTTTTGCTCACTACCCTGAAAAAGGAATGAAATGTGTTGAGAGAGAAGCTGCATTTCAGCATTAATAAACACTTGCAAAAGAAATTATAATATCCCCCTCTCCCCCAACTGCTGAAAGTGAGCTATTGTGACAAGAATGATGTCCTAATTCTTCAAGTCATTGCTGTATGAGAGGAAAACAGAGTAATTGAAGCATATATTCTTCGTGGTACTATGCTGTGCATTTAGGCAAGTGCTAATATACCATGGAGATGTATTTATGGACGTAACAGTGGTGATTCTACTTGGTCAAATCATGCACCATACCTACTCTTTCCAAATGGAAATCTCCTGTCAGAGTTCAGCAAAAACTGAAATTTAATACAGAATAACAGCACAGTCCTTAAACTCAGTAGTGCATGCAGCCAAATACCAACCTACTTCTTCCTCTGATTCTCTTACTACCGCAAGAATTCTTTTGTTTACTGTTTATTAACTTTGTTTTGCCATCTTTCCAAATACACATTTGCAGAGAAAAAGCCCCAGTAGCATATCTGAAGAATGCTTGCATGAGCAGTCACCAATGTGCAATAGGAGCGTTTGCTAATGTAAAACTATTCAGCCCCAAAGTTCATGTTAACAGAATTCTACCGTCAATTATCCCAAGTAACTTCGATGCTGCAGAGAACATAAATGAAAGAAATGAAAGAGCTGTGGCAGAATCTTGTGTGAGTGAGCCATGGCATCCAAGAAGACGGCATCTGGGTTGTCTGCTCATCACTTTTTTATATAAGGAACAGAGGAATAAATGGTTGTTTTGCAGCTGCAAAAAGGATTTAGCCACTGCTAGTGAGAAGTACATAACTCCCAGAGGACAGCGCTCACTGGAGATAGGAACCTGCTGTTGTATTTTGCTGTCCTGCATTAGAAATTAAAGCCCAGTTGAATAATAATCAGATATGGAGTTGACTTGAAATGGCTACTCAGTTTCATTGATCCAAGGGCAGAAATGGCAGTGTTTACTCTAAGGGAATGATAAGTCCTAGTATTCCTGTAGGAAGTAGTTTCAGTTGAAAATGGTATTCATAGCGATAGTTTTATTTCAGATTCTGAGAACAGAAGGCTGAGAAACTTGTGTGACAGTGTGTGATAAATATGGGCAGACGCTGAAATTCTATGACTGTTCTATGTATATGCAGTCAAAACAAACCTATACATTGAGAATCTTGGGCGTTGTTAAGGCTGTAAATTCAATAATTTAAGAGCTGGAATTCATGTCTTGGAGAAGAACCTTAATATGATGCCAGTCTTGTATTAGAATCCATGCAATTTAATAGTGTTTTTAATAATGTGATGACTAATATTTCTCAGGTTCTTCCTTGGGAGACATTTATCTATAAAGTTAGCTCTAAATAGTACTACATAAGTGGACTAACGAAGAAGCTAAAGCTGAAAAAACCTTTGTTTATCTTTTTACAGGGAGGTGGATAAGTTTCATCAGCCTCTGTCTCAGAAAAACCTGGATGACTGATACACATATAGGATCTGTCTCCATCCTTTCTAGACAAACGAGTGTATGTCACCTTCTGTGATGGAAGAGTGAGCCAGTGGGATTCTAGCGAGCTGGGTTAGCTCTTGGATCTGCCGCAATGTCACTCTGTGGCAATGGGTAGTTCAGCCAGCTCCTGCCTCTCTGTCAGGTGGATGGTAGGGAATAAGAAACTTTGAGGAAGCAGCCTCCCTGTGCAGAAAGTGTTTCAGGATGATGACAGCAGAAATCATTAAATAGTAAAGTTTCTCTTTGCTGATGTTGTGGCTTTCTCATAATGACATAATACTGAATATAAAATAAACAAAATATTCATTGGACTAATTAGGAGCACAATCTTTGTAATCCCCTACAAAATCTATAACAGTAATGATTAAGAAAATAATTCAGATGGGTTTAGTATTGAAAAAAGAATGTTTTTCTAATCACAATGTTGCACAAACGTGTCTTTGACTGTAACATCTGTGCAAATCAAATGCAGTTAGCCCAACCTGCACCTGAGACCAGCCGCAACAAGATCCCAACCTTCTCTTTCCCATGTACTAAAAGCGAACAAGTAATAGGAAACAGAAATAGATGGAGAAGATTTAAATAAACCAACCAACCAAAACAAGTAACTAGCTACAAGCTGGTGATGTGTCAGTTACCTAGGGCAGCAAATGATATTGTGCAGCTGCAGCTCTTGCTTCTGTACCAAACCAGTCCTCTCTCTGCTGGCCTTTACTGGTCCTGTGCTGGTGATGGAGGCTGACAGGACTCGGCTCACTCTGAAGTATGTGTGAATGGGAGAACTTGTGACATCAGTGTTGAGTGTGAAGTGCCAAAAGAGCAGCAGTAGACAGCAGTTTAGAGGAGGTTGCAAGGTAGTGGTGCCTTGCTTAGGATGGACCTTCTCTTGCGTCGCTCCTTGGCTCTGTTGGATCTGTGGCTGAGGCTTCTGCATGTGCTTTTTGTGCCTCCGCTGTGTTTCCACGTTGATGCTTGTTGATCTGAGCATAGTTTTTAAATGAGCAGGAGCTAGGAGAGCACCAGGAACCCCCGGGAGTCGGTCGATACTGTCCTGTGTTATGTGGTGTGAGATGGCCGAGCTGCTTGCTCTCTTTGAGAATATCCTCTGGGTTAGATTCTCCTTTTGCTGTTTGTGGATGCTTTTAATTGATTTCAACAACAGTAATGTATGTGTATGGGACATTATAACCTAGAGCTTGATATCAGTCCTGTTTTGACGGTTGCTGTGCATTCCTGCTACTATTATAATGACAAAATTGTCCCAGGATTCTGCTGCTGGTTTCATACTCCTGCTCTTAGGCTTTCTCCTTCTAAAGTCACTTTTGTATTGATCCTTCCAACTTATTTATAAGAATACTGCAAGAATAATTACCCTTCCTTCCACAAGCTCTCTCTCATAACCAGCTTCAAGAGAAAAGGTAAAAGAGAAGTATTGTATTTTCCAGATGAGGGAAACCTGTCATTTATTCTGAATTGTGCACATCATGCATTCCGTACTTTTCCAATAACTAGCATTAAAACTTTCATCTTGGAAGAAGCTCTTTAGGCTCCACAGAAAACGTGTAGTCTTCATAGAAGGTATTTGTCTTTAAAAGTGACAGAGTTTGTGTATGGAGAGCTTTCAATTGCCTCTCATCTAAACACACTCTGTCCATTTGCAGTTGCATAAAGCAATGAAGAATGAAAACGTCGTCTTTAATTTCTAACAGATCAGATTCAGTTTTAGCACATGACTTATTTTATGTAGCAAATACAAGGAAAGCTAGTTAAGCTGGATACTCTAACGCACCTGTGCTTTATATGTCTGTGGTGGCTGAAGAAATGGGAAAGCTTCCTTGGAGGAAGGATAAATAATTACATATATACATACGTAAAAAAAAAACCACTATGTACACCTTGGCATCCTATGAATAGGAAAGCACAAGTAAAATGTTTGAATGCAGTACAATCCTTGAACCTTATACAGACAATAAAAAAGAACTTTTTGAAGTGTGGCGGAAAAGGTGTTTCTCTGTGGCATGTCTCTGCTTAATGGAGTAATTTAAATTTTAGTTTCATATATTCCAGTTATTTCAGAGACTTATGAGAGAAATATATCTTTTTACGTGTTTGTTGCTGCCAATTGTGGAAAAGTGATATGTTGTTTATATAAACGGATAGTATTGAACTTGTATATATGTTTATATAACTAGATAGTATTTAACTTTATTTTCTTCAGTCTTTTTACTTCTTTGTTGCCAACAGAAATATATGGTGTGCTAGCCTTTTCTGGTCTAAATTGGGCGTTTTTCTTTAGCTGCATGCTCCTTGTAATGCAAAACAGTAAGCAGTGATCCATGCAGGCTTCCATTTATAATATTAATACAAGCCATGTTCCATGCTAATACATCTCATTAATATTAAAGCAAGAAGTGTAAGACTGGTGAGTGCTTAATCATTTGCAATTAGCACCTAACAGCTAATTCAGTAGAGGGCTTTTAGATGGGAAAAAGTGTCTATGTAGAAAGGGAAAGGGGGGGCAGTAATTTGCTAAATGTTGGTTGATTTAACTTAAAGTATTTAATACTGTGAAAACTTAGTAATTAGAAGAGTTCTTGTCACCAGACAACTTTCCCTTAATTGATCATTTGAAAACAAAAGAAAAGAAAGCAAAAGAGAATAAAACAAACCCTATTCTCCTTAAAAAACAGAGCAATGGCAGCATAACTCATAAAGTCTCTTTACTGATTTGGTTGGAGATCGTTTTTACTGATAATTCAATCATATAGGAGTATCTGAAATTTAATCTGCTTAAGGGAGGAATGTTATTTTTGCTGAAATGCAGCGCACCACACTCAACTTGTTGGGTTGTTTATTTATGTAGAAACCAAATCGAATCAGCCTGCAGCTGAAGTCTCCAAACGGGATTGTTAAAATACCAGTCTATGAAATGCAGAGAGAAAAAGGGGGTTTGGGATATAAAGTGAAGCAGCTTCCTGACATTCTTCACAAGAGTCTCTGCAGTGTTTTCTTGCGTGGTCACCCTTCTGGTATCTCAGCAGTCTGAGCTTGTTTGTCAGTTAGGGCTTGTGTGCTTGAGAAACTTCACTTTCCCAGGTGAAGAACCACACAGTTAAGATTCAAGGTACCTATCTCCTAAGTATGGAGAATAATTAAATCCAGTAATTATTAAGTAAGTATTAATGAATTATCTCTTTGTCTTGCTCCCATCACAGTTGCATCTCAGGATTTCTCTGATGTTACTTGTCCAATTGTGTTAATGTCTGCTACAGCTCGAATTTTTTGTCAAAATATGTCTGTTCTGAAAAAAGGTGAATGGTTCTCAGAGCCAGGCTTTGAAAGCAGGACAGTTACCCCTCTGATCCTGGCTTTGCTGTCTATTTTCTGTGCTGCTTTGTCTAAGACTTAACGTTTTCAGTTGCAAGAAGCCATATATGTAAATCGAGAAAAAAAAAAGCATTGTTTTAACTGGGGATTTGAGTGTTTGTCCTTAGGAATTGCTTATGGTTTTTTGGATAAGGTTGCTGTATGTGGATGTAATATTATATATTTTACACTATGCTTTTATGAATCATAGAAAAAAAAAACCTGTTGATACATGCTGATATCTGTAACGAGCAAACCGCACAATTGAGCCAGAAGTAGCTTTACTAGCAACAGCTCTGAGGAAAATTAAGTATAATATTATGTATTATGAGCAATCTGAGTTGGTTTACTTTGTGGATAGGAGCTAAAGCATCTTACTTCCCACCTCTCTCCTTTTTTTCTCCCTGTTCATTGTGATTGCCCAGCCTGATACTCTGCACGTTGTTCTTATTTTGTGTGTTCTATTTTTCTTCCTTTTGCCATGGTAGTTTTCATTTCATTTACTTTTCCAATTGCTTATGCCTCATCTGTATAATAACCTCTACCAATTTTTCTTCATGAACTGCTCCCCACAAAACCTTGCTCTACAGAATGAAACCCATTCCCTCTTTGACTCCACTTATGGTGTCTAGTTCCAAACAGTTCTTATGTTTTGGCCACCTTTCATCCGTATCTTAGCAGTTGATGTTCTTTGTGCTGTTTGTCATGGAACAGAAGTGCTTTCACAAGGCTCTCTACTTCATTCTCTTTCACAGGTCTTCCTGCATAGAGATGCCGAGTAGTATTTTCCAAATGAAGTATCCCAAGTTTTTGAGAGTTAAAAAGTTTAATAACACTTAAGAAACTGAAAAGGATGGCAAGAGGGAAGCTTACAAATAATACTGTGCAGAATATATTTCCAGATTATTTCTATAAAAAGACTGGAGAGCCATAAAATGTTAGAGAACAGTGAAAGACTGTAATCTGACTCATTTGAAGGCTTAAAGGAGAATGCTCTTGTAACTGCAGCAATATTTGAATACGTAATAGATAGAAAAATTAGCAAATGGCTTTGGCAAGCATCATGAAAGCTTCAAAGAATAAAATAACAGAGAAGGGAGAAAGTTTTCTGAGATTGGTTTCAAGATTCAGGAAAAGAAAGTAAGTTAATTCAGCAGCACATAAAAAAAGCAACTGTATAGAGGGGAAAGAGCAACAAAAGATGACATAAATAATGGGAGACATGACTGGAAAGATGATGACAGGAAAGAAAGCAAAATAGAATCAAAGCAGGAGAAAGTATAGTACAAGGACATGCAAGGGGAAAAGATTCAAGGGTGCTTTTGGGAATATCTCGGCAACGTGAAGAGAGGGGCGAGTGTGGCCTTTTACTGCAGGAGAAAGGGAGGAAGGAAGAGCAGAGGATGGATGAATGTGATAAAAAGATGAGCAGTATTAAAATTTGTCTGTGTACATAATCTCTTTGCACCCCTGCAAACGTTTGCCTGGGGGCTCTCCTCTTCCAGCCTCTTTCTGTCAGCAGAGAAGCAGTAATGACACCCAGCACCTTGGCCACACTGAGATGCGAGGTGAAAAAAACCTCTTTGGAAAGGAAAGGACAAACCTCTCAAAAAAAAGTCATTCACTTGTCAAATTAGTGGCTTTAATGAAAGCGGATAGAGGCTAATGAAAGGTTAAACCTGTAAATTGCAGTCTAACAAATGGGTTCACAGAAGAGAGATCTTTCTCTATAGTAAGAAAAGAAATAATACTGACAAAATATTATTACCTTGGAGAGACCATGACCAAGCCGCGATTCCCTCAGACAGCAGCATGATCTCCTGCTGTTCTGCTGAGCTGGGCGCTTCTGCTTATCTTGAAGGATTGACAGACAAACAGCTCTTCATTGATCTCTGTACTTTGAGAGTGCTTTGATTGTTACACTGAGCCTTCAGGAATCTATACTATAATGATATCTCTGCCAGAACCAAGGCAGTTCAAAATAAAATCATTAAGTTCAGTCAAAAGTCTAATGTTTACATATTGTGAAGGGTTTGGGGATAAGACGGGAGGCAAACTTATACAGAGGAGAGCTTATGACAAAACTAAAACAAAATCATAAATAAAAATCAGATTGAGATTTGGGCTCTTTCATCTTTTCTTTTCTGTTTTTGTCTTTCTTGCATTTTTTATGGTTTTGGCTGTTGTGGGGAGAGGCAGGAGAGGGGCTACTCAGTCTGAGCCTGAGGGGTGCTAGTGTGTAAATGTAAGACAGCATTGGAGGGTATGTACCATATCCTGGTTTAGATGAACTTTCCCTTTCAACTGACCCTTCGTCTTTTTAAGAGTTTCTGTTAAGAGTTCCGTTTCTTATGTATTTCATTTTCCTTAGCTCTTCCAGGTTTCTTTCTTGCAAACTGGTCCTATCTTGCCTTTTGCTTATTACAAGGACAAGTTCCAACTACACTGTCCTTGTCTCGAGGAGGATGAACTAAGATTTTACTTTTTGTGTTCTTTAGGGCAGTGAAATTTTGTTCTTACTCATTATTGGTGAAGGGCCCTCTAAATAATCAGGAATAATGAAAAATAAAGTTGCTCAGGTGGGAAAGACTGGCTTCAAAATGTTACATTCTGCTATGTAATTATTTAATTTCACCACATACCACTAACCGCTTGCATGTGACGCGCGTTACTTAGTTTGCTTATGTTGTTCTCCTAAAGTTTTGGGCAAGTCAAGAAACGTCCTTTTCCATCTGAAGAGCTGAGATCATGAATATTCTTTTCATCCAAATAAGATGCAGTTTTAAGTAGGACATGAATATAATAAATATGTTGTGCAAGGGTTCTACTTCTAATTTTTCAGCAGTTCAGATATTTAGTCATTTGGTGTCACATCAGGAAGTTTTAATTTGAGTGTTTTATTGTGCCATACATTTAGTAGCAATCTGATACTGGAGAGAGGAAATTGCTGCAGTCCCTATTTTTCATGATTTGTTTGAATGAATAATTAACTATCACACATGATTAATTTAAAATATTTAATAATGAAGCATTTCAGCACACCTTATGTAATATCCTGTATCACTTCTGCAGTGTGCTGCATATGAGAAATATGGTAGTAAAAAGTCTATGTAGAGGAGCACAAGTGCTAGAACTGTGGAACACGGCAGTCAGGGCATGGAGGGTGGTGCCGTGTCTTTTTTTATCCCGGCTTAAGAGCCACTAGATGAAATGGTGGGATGGAGGAGGGAATGGTGCAAGAACTGCTTCCAATAGTTGTAAAAAAAATCTTTTAAAAGGAAGATATACAGCAATTTTAAACTGAATCAGAAAGAATATGATTAGTCAAATTTCACATGAAAGAAAAGATTCATCTTATTACTTCAGGGATGTCAGATTATCAAGTGGATTACCAGCTAGGTGACCAGCATGGAGCTTTGTCACTGGCTATCCAGCTTTAAGTAATTTCACATTTGTGCCCCAGGTTTTCTGTGTTCAGAAGAAATATTGATGCTTCTAAGTATTTTGAGATCACAAAAAAGCTCTAAGAATTCATAGAGTCATAGAAACATTAAGGTTGGAAAGGGCTTCTAAGATCATCCAGTCCAACCACCAGCCCAACTCTACTGTGCCTACTAAACTATGCCCTGAACTGCCACCTCTACACAATTTTTTAACACCTCCAGGGATGGAGACTCCACCACTGCCCTGGGCAGCCTTGCCCAATGCTTCGCCACTCTTTCAGTGTGGAAGTTTTTCCCAATACCCAATCTAAACCTCACTTGGTGCAACCTGAGGTCATTTCCTATTGTCCTATCCCTTCTTACTTGGGAGAGGAGGCCAATTTCCTCTCAGGTAGTTGTAGAGAGTGATGAGGTCTCCCCTCAGCCTCCACTTCAGTGTATTGAGTAGCATTACGATTTCATACCCGAGGGGCTGCAACTTGTAGACTTCTGTGCGTTTTAGTAAGTGGGATGGAGTGTGGGTTAGCAGACGCGGATGATCTGGTGTTCTCTACTTGTGATGGAATAGTAACAAACAGAGCAAAACAAAATTCTCTTAAATGGTAGATAGAAAATAAAAAGGAGGGAGTAACTAAAAATGAGGAGGAAGGAGTAGAGGAGAGGAATTAATTCTACTTTGGCCACAGAAACTGGCTAGAAGACCCAGGTTTGTAGCATGTCCTGTGCAATCCTTGGGAGGAGCACTCGGGCACCTCGTCATGCCGTCCTTTCTCATGAGCTCTCAGCCATGCAGAGACTCGCGCTTCCTTTCACAGATGCACTGTTAGAGCAGCCAGGGGAAGTGTCATCTCGAAACTTTTCATGAAAGCTGATATCATGTGCTCGTACTAATGATGAGTACTTCCTGCAAACTTGCTGAAGATCAAATTCATCAAGAATTTGTGGGCAAGAAAACAGACTTTTAAAAGAAATTCACATTAACATCCAAAAATATGATGCTCTAACAGTCTGAGTCACTAAAACTCCCACTGGTTTCTGTATAGAGCTGAGTGTTTCTCAAGAGGTGCGCAGCAGCTTGCAGCAGTGAACCGAAGCTGGGCTCCATTTCAGTCTTGATCTCTGTGTGGAATACGCCTCCTTGGCACTCGCTGCTGGCTAGCCAGTGACTTTTAAGTACATATGGGAAAAAAAAGAGGTAGCAACTAATTTTCTCATAATAATTTGCTCATTAAACATTTTCCTCTCTGTATCACTAACATTTATTTTTAATTGGTCTTCTTAAATTGTGCATTAAAATCAGTTTTGTTTTTACAAGACTGTTTCTGTGTTCTAGTCAATGTGATTTCTCACAACCCTTTTCTTGCTCCTGGCTTGTAAGCAGCCAGTTATAATAGTATAGCCCAAACCCCTTACTCCATTGTTTTGGCTGCAGTTTCTGAACAAGCAAGTTATTCTAAATACCTTTGACACTTCTAAATAGACCAACAAGAAGCATAAGTAAAGTTAGCCAAGGTAGAGGCATTAATCCAGTTACATGCAGTTTGTCTTTTTTTCCTGCTGAGTTCTAATTGAAGTCTCCTTTCCCACTCAGTGAGGGTCGGAGAGAGTTCAATGTTGGGACTAGCCCGTAAATGATCTTTGGTTTATGAGAAAATCATGCAAAATGGGAAGGTGATCCAAAGCTCATGAGGTCTTTGCGAGTCTTCCCATTTAATTTAGTCAGCTTTGGACTAGGCACCGAATAGAGGAGGGAGAATATGTCTGAGCTGTTGCTATTGGAAAGCCCTTCAAGGGGACAAGTAGTTCATAAAAACTGAGTTTTCCTCTCTGGCAGGCAGAGTGTGGCCAGAATTGCTGGGAAATCTCCTGAACAAGTTCTCAGCAGCCTCTGTTAATGAAGTTACTTTCAATATCTACTCCTTTTTGGAAATTTCCTTTCGTATCTTGTAAACACAAATTATCCACCCTTAACTCCCTGTTTATGTAAAAAGTACAACTGTCATTTTGTCACAGAGAAACTTAAGTTGAAATAATTTCAATAAAGCTTGTTTGAGGGTCAGATGTGATAATGATAGGTAGAAGAGCTTTTGCCATTGATATGAACAAGAACAAGGATGGGTCCCAAATAAAATATCAACTTTTAATGAAAATTTCACATTGGGTAAATCTACTAGAGATTGTATTGTAATTAAAGTGCAATTTTCTTCATTTTTGGAAAGTTTCGTGTTTCTTGGTACATGTTAAGTATAACTTGTTCTGTTATTATGAAGTTCTGATAACATTTAAAGTGATGGTTAATGTATGCTCTACAGTTTGTTTCCTCAGTGTACAGCAAATTCTTGATGATTCTCAAGAAAAAAAGATCTCTAAAAGGCAAAGTAGAATTTCTGTCACAGTACTCGTCATTTTCACGTTATCTGTTTATGCAGTGCGGAATTTTAAAAAATAAATACTTATGCAAATGTTGATTTATTATTCAGTAATCAATCTTTGTTGGTTATATTATAGCATAATCAGTTGTATGTTAAAAAGCATTTAATTTCATGCCTAATTAACATATTATAAATTGAAGAGAGGAAATTAAATTATTATGGACAGTTTGCAAATGTAATACACACAGCGTTCTTCAATAATTGCATGAATATTGGATGTAATGTGACATGTTCCTTCCACTCTCTTTTGTACTTGCTCTTTACTGATAGAGAGGAGTGGGTGGGTTCCAAGGGATGCGTTTTGTACTGCCCTGAAGCAGCATCAGATTCCCATTAACATCAAAGTGGAGCAGAGGCAGAGAACACTCTATGGCCCGGTGCGTGTTAGATCAGGTCCATGTAGGCATCTGGAATTTTGAAGCACGTCTACCTTCTGAGGAGCAATTTCCTGCAACTAGATTGTTCTGGCAAGTGGCTGAGGAGCTTGGGCTCAGACCTTTTCTTTGTTTAGGCAGGGGCAAAACTCTCATGGACTTCAATGAGAACAGGAGAAGGTGCCAAAAAATGTGTGTCTATCTTGTGGAGTTAGGTTATGCCTAGTTGAATAGCGCTGTGAATTCTGCAAAAAAATCCTGCCGTAGAATTCAGTTGCCTTCTTTTGTGCTATCTCTGCACTTCACATAACAAACTTCTGCTTTCTGTAAAGGGAGTAATGATTTCTTGAGCAACTACAGAGACAATACGTATTGGTTCATAATATTTTCTTTGGGATCCTTGGCTCCCTGGGAATTGGAAGCCAGCTGTTTGCATTGCATTTACAGTGCTTAGGACCTAGGATTTCTGAATATGGTAGAAGCTTGACTTTTGTCTAATTAAATGTAGTTTGTAATGGAAAATTTGATACAATATACAGAGCTGGGCTCCAAAAGGCAAAGGGCAGTATGGGAGTGCTTAGTTTTATTCTGCTGAACCATGCAAATTGGCTCCCAACTGAATTGTTACTTAGCTGAATAACTGAGTAATCTTCGTTGTTTAAAGATAAATAATAATATATGTTACTGAATTCCACTGACAAATAAATGCTTTAATGATTGAGACTATATAAACATGCATGTCGGAAAAAAAAAATCCTTGAGAAGGAAAGCTCCCTTCAGTCGATAACAGGACAGTTTTGTAAAGCACTTAAAGCTGTGATAAAATCCTACTTGACTGGCCCATGAGCAGATGTGACAACTTGAATTTATTTCCTCTCTTACCAGGAAGCTTTGCAGGAAACGCTTAACATATGGTCCTTTTCACTTCCATCTAGAGCTATAAATGTTATTGGAAAAGGATGTTCCCAGGAGCAGCAAGTTTCTGACGTTTCTGCCAAATGGACTCCAAATGATCCTTTTGTGGTTCTGAATTCCCCAGGTTCTTAGGAGCTGGCAGCCAAGAATCTCTGATCTAAACACAGCTCACTAATTTAATTATTTTATTATAGATCTGTGGAAGGCTCTTGCAGACCAGTGATTTTGCATCTGTATTGGATCTAGCAAGGCAGGAAGCACCAGTTAGAAGAGTATAAATATTTTGTTTCTTAACTGCTTCTTGCTTGCAAACTTGGAAATGACTTCACACACAAAACCGTCACACAAGCGTGAATGCAGAGGAACAAGAGATGGAGATAAAAGGAACATCAACTTGTATTTGGTTTATATTTTGAGTGTCTGTATTTCCGAAGGAGTCCGAGTAGCGTGTGTCCAGTAGGTAGGATTAGTAATGAAAATCACAGCATAGTATTGTAGAGCTGCACTTGAGCTCTCTCCCTCCCCTAGAAGATAAATTGAACACTTGTATGGATAATAAGTCATCGTATCCCTTGTACTTGGTTTGTAATAGCACAAGAAGCTCAGAAGGAGAACCAAAGTGAGGTTTTTGTTTAATGTAGTTCCAGAGTATTTCACTTAAAGAAATTAAATGGATAAATTTTGCATCTTTTCTTTTGGAAGATTAGCTACTAGCTACAAACTAATATTTATTCTAAGATCATGAACTTGCATTGTAGGAGAATTTTGCTTGTAGGCTTAGTTGGAGATTGAAAGAGAAGGGAGTGGGTTGTGTTTCAGACAGGACCTGCTTTGGAATGCCCTCAAAAGAGGAGGAATATGAGCAGCATCTGGTAACTCAGGAAACAATGAACAGCCCCCACTGTTACCAGAGCATGGTTATGCCTGCTGGAAGTGTTTGATGTGACTCTGACCAAGTCCTTAGGCTCTGGGGGGGACACCAGGGGATTATTTTTTTGTCAGTCAACTCAACTGTGAATGAAATTTAGGCAGTGGCTGATGTTGGCAGGAAGGTTTTGAGTTTTTGGACATTAGTGCTTTGCTATGAAAGAGAAAGGATAAAGGTATGTCTATCTGACACAGATACTGTGTTTGATTGGGGGGAAAAAAGAAAAGAATATTGACTTAAAATCCAGCTTTGGTGGGGTGTGACAGCTTGATTTAGCTTCCTCCCCTCCCTCCATGGGAATTTTCACTAGATGAGCTGGGGAAGGGGAGATGGCATCCAAAGGCTGTGTCTGTGCTATCCATGAGCTTACATTTCTGTGCAGAGGAGAAAAGATTGTGAATCTAACTGCTAAAGAGCTTTTTCTGATAACTGCATTTTCGTACAAAATAAGAAATAGATGTCCTTGCACGAAAGGAAATAGTGATTTATCTGACACCACAAGACTTGGGATAGGTCCAAGGATTGGAAGAATACACTCCGGAAGAATATTGCTGGTTCATGAAGGATAGAAAGCAAAAAATGGCAATGAGCAGTGTTGCTGAAATCTGTGCCTGTGCTCTGTAGACTAGGAAGAGTTGGAACTGCTGACATGCAGCAGATAAACCAGGGGGTGAACAGGGGTGGCAAAAACATTGAATCAGGAATAAAAAGCTCAATGTGACTGTTTAGAATAGCAATTAAAAGAAAAAAATAAGTGGTCTAAGGAATCATAATGAGAAAGAGGAATTTTAGTCATATGTGCACTGGAAAATCAGTATATTTTGTCATTGTTTCAAGAGAAAAGCTATCTTAAGAGGGAAGAATTGGGTGAGAATGTAAGACTGGATGAAAGTGTGAAAAACCCCCAAAACCCAAGAACACAATTTTGCTCTTACTGTGTGGCTAGGTAAGGCTTTAAAATTCTTTTCTTCTCTGTGAAGGTGCCAAAGTCTTGAGCGGTGATGAGAAAAGGCAGAAAAATATGACTGCACAGAATTAGATTCTGACAGGGCACTACTAATGCAACTAGAGTGTTCTGTCCTGCCTTTCTAATTTGGCAAAGTTCTCCATTGATCACGTTAACTGGTAGTGGATATTCTGCAAGCAAATTATGGCATCCCCCTTTGGGCTGCCTCAGCTGCAGAGGGAGAACCTAAACGATGTTCATGGGTGATCAGAGGGCTGGAGCACCTCCCATACGAGGACAGGCTGAGAGACCTGGGGTTGCTTAGCCTGGAGAAGAGAAGGCTCTGTGGAGACCTTATAGTGCCCTTCCAGTACTTGAAGGGGGCTAAAAGAACGTGGGGGTGGTACGTTTTAGAAAGGCTTCTAGTGATAGGATGAGGGGTAATGGGTATAAACTGGAGAGGGGCAGATTTAGGCTAGACACATGAAGGAATTTCTTCACCTTGAGAGTGAAGAGGCTCTGGCCCAGGTTGCCCATGGAAACTGTGGCTGCCCCATCCCTGGAGGTGATCATAGAATCATAGAATCACTAGGGTGGAAGAGACCCACCGGATCATCGAGTCCAACCATTCCCACCAATCTCTAAAGTATGTCTTTAAGTACCTCATCCACCCTCACCTTAAACACCTCCAGGGAAGGCGAGTCAACCACCTCCCTGGACAGACTGTTCCAATGCCCAACCACCCTCTCCGTGAAGAATTTTTTCCTTATCTCAAGCCTGAATCTTCCCTGGTCGAACTCCCCTGTTGCGTGCCCAGACACAATGAAAAGGCGTGAGAGAGTTCTTGCCACTCCACCATTAGCTGATGGGTAACTGGGTCCAGTTGAGTCCTCACTTTACAGTTCAGATTCCAATATTGTTGTTAAATGACGTGCATTGTGGCCATAAGAGCCTGGATTGCTGTATATTTCATTAATTTACAACTTATATGTTCAGTGCTGGACTTATATACAGAGGTACCAACAGCCTTTGGTATCTTCTTGAGCTAACGTTTATTTTGACAGTTAAAAACTGTTAGATGTTTACCATCATGTTTTACAGTTCCAAAACATATGACATAATCTGTAACGATAAATAAATACTAACTCAAGAGAAAACAACTATTTAGTCAAATTTTGATTTTGTTTGCATCTGTGCAACCTCATTGAATTCACTGCAGTACATCAAAAGACACTGTACGGACAGTAATTTATCAAATCTTCTTATACAGCAAAGCTGTTAAATCCCAGTAAAATATTTTAATAATCAATTGCTATTTAATTAACATGCAATTGCTGTCTTGGTAAATCTAAATTAAATCCCCATTTTAGCCACTTAATTCAAAGTGTGAATTTACATTCTCTATTGATAAGTAGTATTATAATAGGCTTTCAATCCTGAGCTGAAGAGAAAGAATCAATTGTAACATTAATTAGGATTTCGTATAAAATTAATCATATATTTCTGTTGCAGTATATGTTCCCTCTTGCACCTTCTCTTGGTTTAGTATATCTGTTCTTGGTCAGAACATGATGGTAAGGGGATGGATTGAGTTTCCCCATCCTAGAGAGCTGGGGGGTTCAGCCTGGAGAAGAGGAGGCTGAGGGGAGACCTCATTGCTCTCTACAACTACCTGAAAGGAGGTTGTGGAGAGGAAGGAGCTGGGCTCTTCTCCCAAGTGACAGTGGACAGGACAAGCTTTCGCAAGGACTGTGGAACCTCTTCATTGCCTTCAAAATGCAAGTATGCTGCAGGAATTGCGGAATAATAGAGTGGACAGATTCTTTTGGCGGAGTCTAGGCTTGGGGCTCCTTTGAGTAGGTGTTCTGGGACAACTCCCCCACCACAGCTTCCCCACCCAGCAGGGGATCTGATGGAAACCGGTGAAGGGAGAGGCTAAGATGTGAAACAGGGATGAAAAAGAAAACAAGACGTATTTAGGCAGATGGAAAGGAAAGACATGTGAAAGGCACAACAATAATTAAGGAGGTGGGAGGTAGTAGAGGACTTTTTGAGAATAAAGGGCCAGGATATATTTGCACAAAGGGAGACTTTAGATTGGTGTATGCAGTGGGAAGGTAGAAATGCCCTGTGCTTTACCTCACCAGTGGAGCTTGCCGTGTGAACTAGTCATTGACTAAGGAACGCATTGACCACGTTTACTGTGTCCTATCCACCCCCATGGACTTCAACCAAAGCCTGAGTAACATTAGAGAGTCACATATTTCAGCTGTAGCCAATACTTTCTGCTAAATCTACCTCTCATAATGATGTCTCAGCAGGACTGGGCCTCATTCTTCTGTCACTGATCGGAGCAAATCCAATCGAAACAAATTGGAGCCAATTGGTGTTTCCATTATGCAGTGGCAGGAGAATTGAACTCATTGTCACTAAGGATATATCAGTACTTCCTATTAATGTCAGTTTTCAGTTTTATAACATTTTGTTAAAAGTTCCCTGGGGCTGTATTCGCTGTACAGATTTTCAGAGAAGGAAGACATATTTTACATTGAGAGCTCATTTGGTTTATTTTTAGAGGATGCTTGTGTTCAGAACTTAAATGGATATTGCTTGCAACAAGTGAAGACATCGTCTCCCTTTTTGTAGCTCCTGGTCTGTGAGTGGACAATTCACCCAAGTTTTCATTGGATAGTTTTATTGGGTTTGGACCAATTCTACTCAAGAAGAATTAATGTTTCTTTGATAAGCTGAATACTTCGCAATATAGTCATGCATTAGATTTTTATAATAGATGACTTTTTTAATATTACGTACTTTGTATTTATACCAATCTTCCACGTTTTGCTGAAAAAGGTCTATATTTTGCCATTGGGTATGAACATGTGACTTTTGCTAATTTAAACAGAGGTTAAAAAGACTATTTCAAGCACTTTAATAAGATGTTAGTTTGCCATTATTTCTCTTTGTTATTCTAAGTGGATCTCTAAATGTCCTAGCTAGCTTTATTTTATAAGTTTGAAGATTTATTACCTTGCCACAGTTCTACTTTGGATTTTTTTTTAATATATCTGTCTTGATTGCTGTCACTATTACTATTTCTTATACTGTTTATTTATGATGTCATTTTAGCTTAAGGCTAGTTTGGTGTAATCATTCTGCCCTAAGCATAATTTTTCCCTGTGGCATGAAGATGAACATAGAGAACAGCACAAATTACAGCTTAGAAATGTTGTTGCTGGTGCTCTGTTAAGCAACAATAGAAGTAAGCTTATGGCTCCTCTCATGGTGAGCTCTTCCAGGTGTTTTTCTCCTCTCAGACTTGCTGATGTAAATCAGGAATAATATTATTTATTCCAGTTAAATATAGTTTTTCTCAATGAGGAGAATCCGCTTTCTAAAACACCCTGTCCAGACCTTCATGGGGCTTGTACCATGTTGTTAGTCACACAGAAATACAATTGTTGGAAGTGCTCCCCTTCACCTATGATTTTGCCACTGTTCAAGTGTATTTGGCGTGTCACAGAGTTCTGCTGTTCCCGGGGAAGCAGGAACCCAGCCAAGAGTGGAGAACACAAGGGAAATGAAGCACTGTTGTTTATTGTCTCTGCAACATTCTTTCTTGTCTGCCTTCAAAAGCCGAGATCATAAGTCATAATGTCTTTGCTATTAAAATACATGTGGAAATGGAGCAGGTTTCATGTGTTTACACATGAAAGGCCATCAGCTCAGCTCTTTAGTTATACCCAAATAGTTCTCCTTGTTTCCTGCTTGCATCAAAAATCACTCAGCTTTCAGATGCTGATTCACCATTTTCTGTGACAAGTTTAACTGTGGTTTGATTGTGTTCTTTGGGAAACTGGAAGATCTGTTCCAGAGAATCTAAAATTGCATTGCAGACGATATGAAATTGAGAGGAGCAGCTGATACACCAGGAGGTTGTGCTCTAATTTAGAGAGACATTGTCAGTTTGGAAAATTGATTGACAGAAGCCTCAAAAAATTAAAAAAAAAAGGCAAATGCAACTTCTTGCGCCTGGGAAGGAATCATTCCATGCCCCAATACAAGTTAGGTCTGACCAGCTGGAAAGGAGCAGAGACCTGGGGGTCCTGGTGGACACCAAGTTGACCATTAGCGAGCAGCATGTTCTTGTGGCACAGAAGCTTGACGATCGATGGGCCCCTCACCACAAGAAGGATGCTGAGGCTCTGGAGCGAGTCCAGAGAAGGGCAACAAAGCTGGTGAAGGGGCTGGAGAACAAATCTTACGAGGAGCGGCTAAGAGAGCTGGGGGTGTTTAGCCTGGAGAAGAGGAGGCTGAGGGGAGACCTCATTGCTCTCTACAAGTACCTGAAGGGAGGTTGTGGAGAGGAGGGAGCTGGCCTCTTCTCCCAAGTGACAGGGGACAGGCCGAGAGGGAATGGCCTCAAGCTCTGCCAGGGGAGATTTAGGCTTGAGATTAGGAAGAAGTTCTTCATGGAGAGGGTGGTTAGGCATTGGAACAGTCTGCCAAGGCAGGTGGTTGAGTCACCGTCCCTGGAGGTGTTTAAGGTGAGGGTAGATGAGGTGCTTAGGAGCATGATTTAGGGAATGGTGGGAATGGTTGGACTCGACGATCCAGTGGGTCTCTTCCAACCTGGTCATTCTGTGATTCTGTGATTCTGTGATTCTGTGATCTCCTGAGCTGGATTAGGAAGCACCTTGCAGTATGTTGAGGGAAGTGATTCTTCCCCTCTGCTTAGTCTTAGTCAGACACGTCTGGAGTGCTGCGTCCAGTTCTGGTCTCCTCAGTACAAGAGAGATAAGGACATGTCCGAAAGAGCTCAGCAAAGGATGATTTACTGTTTGGAACATGAGTCTTATGAGGAGATGCTGAGGGAGCTGGGGTTGTTCAGCCTGGAAAAGAAAAGACCTAGGGTGTAAATACCTGATGGGCGTCAGTGAAGAAGACAAGGTGAGCTCTTCCAAACAGTGCCCAGTGGAAACCAACCAACTGAAAAAAAAATGGGTACAAACTGAAATACAGGAAATTCCTTACAAACATAACCCCCCCTCCTTCTTTTACTGAAAGATTGATCAAACACTGGGACAGATCCCCAGAGAGATTTAGGAGTTTCCATCCTTGAAAACTGAAAGTATTCAAAACTGGAATGGGCATGACCATGAGCAGCCTCTTTGGATTGAGACTGCTTTGAGCAGCAAGGTTGGACAAGATGATGCCCAGAAGTCCTTGCCAACCTCAATGATTCTGTGAATCTCTTCTCCGTACACTTTCTCACCAGATCCCAATATACATTCAGATTTTGCTTTCACAAAACATCCCAAAGTAAGAATCACTGGCCTACGTGCAGCGCAGTTTTCACCCCTCTGTCTTGTTCAGGCAAACAGATACTCATATATAATACAGATGCTTAGACATTGTAAAGGCATATGGTAAATGTGAGTGTGAAATTATATCATCATTTTTCCTCACAGTCCCACAGAGAATTTTGTAGCTTTGCACGTTTGGGTGGAGGGGTGTTTTTTTGATCAATCTTTTACCAAAATATCACTCTACACTTACACATTTTACTAGCATACACCAGATGCCTTCACTGGAGGTACTTGTGCAAGATATCCGTACATATTAATACACACTTTTTTAGCAACATGAACCCAGTAATTGCTTCTGCTGATTTTGTAGTCTCTCTTACACCAGTCTGTGATTTTTATCCCTTGGCCACGTTGCCAGAATGACTTAACACACCAGTCTGTCTTCCATTTCTGCCAAGACTTACATTCTCCATTCTCACTTCCAACTGGTTTCAGTTTACCCTGAATATTACCTGTTTTTATGGAGTCTCTGTTCAACTTGTGAGATGTTCTTTGTTCAGTATTTTTCGTAAATAGCTGCAATTCTATAGTTTCCTTGAAAACACTACATTTGTTAGAATCTGATTCGCAGAATAGAAGCCATTTGTAAATTTTGACCAGATAGAGAGACCCCACAGAACATATTTTAATGTATTTAGTTGAATAAGCAGAATCTTGAAAGATAGATCCTTTTTTCAGTGTAAGTACTTGTCTTCATAGATTCAGGATTTGCTTTCTACATGAATTTGCTGATACATCCTTTAAATTCACAAACATTCCTCCTCCTAGTCTTGTTTTTTAAAATATTGAGAAGGTAAAAAACACAAAGAATTTTAAGCATATTAATTTAACAATATGAAATCATTTTTGCAGAGACGTTTCTTCATTATTTGCTCAGCTCTAATTTGGACTTTTTACCACCAAGACATGATCTGGACCCCTAACTCATTTTAAATAAATTACTGAACAAATGATAATGACTTTTGGTCATTATCAGCATGGGCTAAATTCATGCTGGTTTTCATCAGATGAAAGACTGTGTCACACTATGATTCCCTTGAGCCATCCAGTCCCTCAGCTATCAGCAGCACTTTAATTTTCTCTTAGAGACAGTATAATGTGAGCACTCAGCCTGGTTCACTCAGAAAATGTGGTAATTTTTCATACTTTCAAACACAGATGTTCTACCAAGTTTCATCCAGAGAGGCTAAATCTACATTTTAAAGCAAGGACACCCTAGATGTTACTTTTGAAATAACATACAACAAGGTACAAAGAAATAAATGAATATAATTGTGTAACAGAAGTTATAAATCAGACTCAGGAGAAAAGAATAACAAAATAAAAGTGAAAAATTCGCCTTTTAATTACAATGGTGAAGCCTCTGAGATTGTGAAAATGTTCATTTGTATAATTCTGGTTTATACAGTCCTTACAGGAGAATTTTCTAAACATCTCTCTTGAATATAATCTTGTAGATGGGAAAAAAGTTTGTGTTTTTTTTTAAATTCTCATGAATTATATGATATAATTTTAAGAAAACACTTACTGTCATGTCTAAGTTTTATCTGCAGAAATCAGATGCCAGACCTTTAAAGAAAAACACATAGCAAACCCCATTTTCTTTTAGTGGTCAATCTTCAGTCTTTCTATTCTCTGTTTTTCATTATAAGAAGATAATATGTTTTCCTTTTCTAGATTTAGTTCCTTATCATTACCACACCACAAGCTTTCAAAATGCATGTTTCTAGTCTCCAGAAAGATATGAAAATTTCCTGAAGATTTGTGCGCTGTTAATATTTTTGTGCATCTGGAGTCTGGCAGATAAAGAAACGTCGAGCGGTTTGCGTGGCAGCTGCCAACAAACCCAAAGAGGGACACATTCCCAGGGCCCATTTTGCCATTGCCCTACAGCCTGTAGGGGCAAACAGTAGGCGCTGCAGTTGCAGAGAGCAAGCTGTAGGTATTTTTCCTAAAGAAACAGAGAAATTAAGTAAAACCAAGGGCAAAAACCTAAGAATGTTTGGGATTCCCACTGCGGACTTGCAGAAACAGGCCTATAGATAATGAACGCGCGTGCCAGCTTGTGGGGTTGTGTTTGAACAGCACACGTTCTACTGATTGATGTAGACAGACACTTAATGGGGAAGTTTGGCTCTTTAAATTTGTGTTTAGTCTCCTCACTATTCTACATAATGTCACTGTTAAACTTGTCACAAATCTTTGTAGATACATCTCTGAAATGTTGCCAGCACTTGCAAAAAGATTAATCTCTCCTTCCTCCCTGCATGAGTTTTCTTGAGGAAAAACAGTTAACATATTTGCTCTTCTTTCAAGTAGTTTTTATCTTGCCCTATATAGAACTATCATGAGACGTCAACAAAGGACATCTATATAAAATATAACAAACACGTATCAGTTTTATATTGTGCTTGTGAATATATGACGCTTTAGAAGTGGTAGCACTGTGATTCAGTTCCTCAGAAGAGAATGATTCAAGGTAGCAGGCCCTAATATATTCTTCTGCAACAAAATACCTGCAGGCAAGGGTAATATACAGATTCCCATGTAAATCCTGACATCCTTAGCTCAGTGAATTTGGTTTGCATGCTCTCCTTAGAAGCTGGGGGGCATGGGGGAAGCTAAAAATTGATGCGACCTGGAGAACTCGATGAGCTTCTCGTTGCAATCTTTCATTTCTCCTCGGTGTCCCTCAGGGCACCGTGGAAGCCACTTTCTTCAGAAACAGCGTGTCTGTCTCTGCCAAACCTGGTTACCATCCCTAGGTGTCTAATCTAAATCAGAGATTGGCCTGCAGAGACCCCTTAGCAGCACGCACGTGATGTTTAAACCTTTACCAAGCTTGTTCTAACTATTTCTCTGTAAGTACAGCAGATGTAGCTGATGCTTAGTAGGATATTTAGGGAAGCAGCTGATGCAATGAGATGCTTAACAGTGTTTTAAAGCTAGAATCACAAGCTCCTGTCCTATTTCAGTCCTACAAAACCCATATGGATGCTTGTATGTGGATTTTTGGTATGATGGGACAAAAGAGACTTAACATCTAGAGAAATACAGAGGTCAAAATTACTTATAAAGTGAGACAAACATGTAGAAAGCATGTCTGGTTACTCTTTTCTCACTTTGTACATCAGATCACTTTTTTTTAATGAATTTTACCAAAGTCTGTCATTGTGGATGAAGATGTGCCTTATGTCTTTTGAAAAATGAAGGTAACAGAATGTAGACTTTTATTGCTTATTACAACCATTGTAACTAATGATTTTTCAGAATCCTTTTAGAATCCTTGTTTGCTGTGGGTAGAGGTAATAACTGAGGAAAAAATATCAGAGCATTCGGTTGGGCAGTATATTCATTTTTTTTCATTGAACTTAAATTGAGGAGTAAAAGAGATCAACCATCTCTAGTGAGATGTTAACTCCACCAAAGTCACTGCTGTAAATTCCTTGGCTTCATCAAGGCATTGCCCTTTGTCTGCCACGTTTGCCTATTTACATGTGAAGTTAATCAGACAGAGAAAATGGACTGCTAATTACAAAAAAATAAAACAGGGTTAGACCTCCTTTAAGAAAATGAAAATTGGAAGCATAGTATGGATTAATCTCAGTTGTAGAAGCACCATCATATTCAGTTTTGGCTTTAGATTTTTCAGCTTGCTAGCAAAAATACGAGAAAAGTCATATTGTAATTACTTCAGTGTTTCTTACATAGTTAAAACATTGACCTGCCTGACAATATACCTTGAATATAAAAAAAAAATCATCTTTTCTTTAGCATCTGTTGTAATTGTTTTATTATTAGTATTCTTTCCTTGCCTGAAAATGCAGAAAATTCTAGTTTTTTAAAAAAGGAAAGTCCATTATTTAAATGCATAAATTTGCTTAAGTCTCAATGGGTTACTCTGACTTGTAAGGCTATTACTTTTCCAGTTGTAAGCAATAATGATACTGCAAAGATATTCCATTCAAGAAAATATTTAAATAAACTTTCTTCATCCAAAAATGAGATGCAGCATATTTACATTTTTATTTGATGAAGCCTGTTCCTGCTATCTTTGTTCTTAATTTGGTCTCAAAAGAATTAGTAGTAAAAGGAAAAATAGTCTGTAAATATGTATGAAATCAAATTTAGAGGGTAGGCTAAAAGGTATTGACTGCCAGCAGTGCTAAACGGCAGGAGGCAAAATTTCCTCCATAGTTTTCTTCTTGGCTGGAAACACATTGCCTTCCATCTAGATTATTTAATCCTCAAAATGCACATCAAAGCCTCTCATCAGGTGGTGTATGTCTTTATAGGCAGTTGAATGTCAAAGATCTAGCTTAAAGATTTTTGAAAAATGTAAAACATAATAGATCCCAGATAATAACACAGCAGTGAAGCTCCTGTACTATTCCTTCCAGCAAAGTACTGGTATCACAGGTTGGAGCTAATCTTTGTGGCAAATTTCCTACGTGAGAATTTGTAACATCTATTCACTGGATAGGAATAAAATGATCGAGTCATGTTACTGGACTAATATTAGCTTGTTAACAATTCCCTTCTCTCTTTACACTTGTGGCTTGCCAGAACAATAGGCTATGAGTTATCTCACTCCTCCAGCCCAATTAGACAGTGGAAAAATGTGTGGAAGACACGTATGAAGCATTTTCCTCTCGTATATCCTTAAAGGATGCAGGCTTAAACACTGCCCCTTGAATTGAATTCACTCTTTGGCAAGAGCTAATTACTTGTAAGGATTGCATCAATTCTCATGAATGATTATCTCTTTCTTAGAGAGTATCTTAGAAACCTTTTAAACAATTTTGGTTTGCATTTCTGAGCTTGATTTTTTTTTCCCATGACGTGAGTACATGAAATTTGTAAGGAGCCCCACAAGGAGACTGCAGAAATGTGGTGGCTGAAGAATGTTTTGGTTTATGGCGTTATCCCTGTCACAGGAGCAGCTCTTACCCCACAGGCACTGCCAAAATAGAAGGGGAAGAAATAAAAACAACGGAGAATTAGAAAGAGTCTTTACATTCTGCAATGAAGATTTCCTGTCCTTTCTTTTCACATTATACTCTCCTTCCTTCTTATTTGTTTAAAGACCAGTGATATGATATTTCCTATAGATGGCTCAGCTGTGACACAAAATAAGGTAGTTGTGCTGAATACTCAGGGGTTTCTTTCCACATCTGTTTAAGACGGCCTTGTTTTTTGAAATGACGAGTAGTCTTGTTCCTCTCTATCCATGACCTTCCTTTTCCTTTTTCTAATTTCCTTTTCTTGTAGCATCTTTGTTTTCCTTTCCTCTTTTCTCTACTGGTGTAAAAGCTCTCTCTCTGTTTCTGCTACCATGAATTTCTACTTCATCACATTTTTATCCTTCCAGATCTTATTATTTTTTTCCACAAATTTTAATTTCCAGGCATGGTTTGTGGCACACATTCACAATGCTTTTAGTTTCTCCCTCCTTCTATTGTGTTTTAAATGATACTCTCCATACTCAAACACAACTCCTGTTGCTATTAAATCAATGAAGACCTTGACTAGATTTATTTCTCATCAGAATTTGGCTGGTCTTTTGGTGAGTGTAGGATCTTGAAGGAGGTGTAGAGAGGAAGGAGCTGGCCTCTTCTTCCAAGTGACAGGGGACAGGACAAGAGGAAATGACCTCAAGCTCCGCCAGGGGAGGTTTAGGCTGGACATTAGGAAAAAAAATTTCACAGAAAGGGTCATTGGGCACTGGAACAGTCTGCCCAGGGAGGGGGTTGAGTCACCTTCCCTGGAGGTGTTTAAGGCACGGGTGGATGAGGTGCTAAGGGGCATGGTTTAGTATTTGATAGGAATGGTTGGACTTGATGATCTGGTGGGTCTCTTCCAACCTGGTTATTCTATGATTCTATGAAGTATTAAACAGAGTCAAAGCCCCTCCCCTTTTATGCTCCAATTTTAATTGCTTCCATTTTGGTATGAGGCTGGGGAACAGGTAGCTCTCCTACCCCTAGAATAGGTGCTTCTGCCTAACTTTTGTTACTGTTTTTTGATCCTACTTCTCCCTCTGAGAAATTGTAATTCAGGAGTTTAAGATGACTTCCAAATATATCTTCGTGTTGTCTTACTTTTGCATTTGTCGTCTTCTTCATTTTTGCCTGTGGTCTTCAGAAACACCCATCAGTGCACCATGAAGTATTTCAAGAATGTCCAAGTATATTCCATCAGCTATTGACCGTTGGCTTCCTCTGCTTAGCTTGTGGGGTTTGGGTTGATCAGCTGTTAGCGTTGCTCATTTGGATTGTTTCCTTTATCATTTGTTTGTGGTTAGCAAATTATCCTGTTTCAGTTGACTGCAGAGATAAGACGTTGTTGACATCTAAAACGTGTATAGCCAGAAGTGTATATGAGTGAAATGCTGGGGCTGCCTGATTGCGTGCTGGGGCTCAGAGCTTGGGGCAGCCTTGGGAATCCGTGCCCAGCAGGTGTAACGTTGCAAAGGTGTGTCACTGCTGCTGCTTCTGCCTTTGCTTCTCTTTCTGCAGGTGAAGGAATCGGCACTCGCTCTGCTTTCAGAGTGCAGACTAATCAAACATCATCCTCGATACACAACCTTTGACTTGAATGTGAGAGACGCTCGTTAAAGTCAAAGAATGATTTAGTACGATATGTGGCCTTTCACTTCTAATTGAAAACTAATCTTATGAGATGCAAAGAAGCCACAAGTTCTGTATAACATCCTGGCTGATTTAAGGTCTCGTTGCGTCTTAAGAGGTGTTCAGTGCTACTCTGGGTGAGACTATAATAGGGATATTATTTTATTGCCAAGACAGTGCAGTAAGTGCATAAAATCAACAGCAGTGCCCAATGAACTCAACACCCATGAAACAGTAATCCATCTTGCAAGTACTGCTTCCCTAATTATTTACAATAAAAGGAAGATAAAACATCAAAGAAATGCATCACAGAAGGCATTACGTAATTAACTAAAGATGTATTTGTATTGCATCCAGGTAATGAAAAATGTGCATTTATCACCTTCAAGCATTACTTTTTTTTTCCTTATTCTCATAAAATATTTTTAGTGGTTTCAACAGCTTTTTTTTTTATTTATTATTCATTAGACTTAAAACCCCTATACTACCATCACTATTTTATTTTTACGATGTTAGGAAACTCAGCAAAGCTTCCAAGGAAAAGTATAACTGACTATAAATGTATAAGTTTACATTTATTATTACTTCTGCACCCTGAAAACAAAACTTCACAGTTGAAAAACATTTGTTTGGCGATCTCAAGGTTATATTTATAGGAATTATATTTTTAATAAATAATATTGTGCCTCAGTTTCTGTTCAGAACACAATATCTCAGTTCCATTTCAAGGACTAACAACTTGCAAATGGATGTATATGTTTAATTCTTCAATGATTTTAACATGTAACTATTGAGCCACCAACTGATTATTGTAATAACACATATATGCTCTGCTGATAACACAGTAAAAGCTATGTATGTGATTTGCTTATAGAAGCACAGTAAACAACATTTTCCTACACAGCCCAGAACTTCTTCACAGTTCATTTTAAGTGCGTGTTTCTTGTTTCTGTACTACTATATGATGCTTGAGTACCTATTATTATCTTTATTTTAGATTTTAGTGAAGTTTGGAGAAAAGAAATAAGAAAAGTTGTTTTGGTTTGTTTCAGGTTAAATGTTCTCAACCGGGGGGAGGAGAATAAAGGAGTACTTTATAAAGAAAGAGACCCAGTGACAATTAATTTACTAAGATAATTTTCTAGGGAAAAATCTGATCTAAATCAACAGCTGCACCCACCAAGGTTGGAACACTAGAATCATAGAATGGTTTGGTTTGGAAGAGACTCCACCCCCTGTCAAGGGCAGGGACACCTCCCACTGGATCAGGGGCTCCAAGCCCCATCCAACCTGGTCTTGAACACTTCCAGGGATGGGGCAGCTACCACTGCACTGGGTAACCTGTGCTAGCAAATGTAATTATCTGACTTTATTTTTTTTCATTGTGGGAGGCTGCACTTGCAAGTATCTTTCTACAATTCAGACCAGAAGACTCGCTTGTTATATTCACATTCTCTGTTTCTTTAGAAAAGTGTAATTCCTTGGTCATAAAAGTGATTGTTTAGAAAAGCTTCTTTTTATCCTATTCATGAAGTTCTATATCACTTAACACAGAATAAATTTTGATATTGTAGGATTTTGAGGAACATTTTTTCTGTGAAAAATTATTACAAAGTTAGAAAGTTAAAACACAGTAGAAAGGAAGGTTTTCAACTAAATGACAAATTAATGTTGATATCGGTGGGAAAATACAGCCCCCAAATCGTTTTTGTTGCGTCCTCTGTGAACGGGTTCTATAACAATACTGTATATTCTGAAGACAGAAACTTGATGCCAAGGCCTTGTCATCTCTGGTCAGCTGAGTAGTTTGTCAGGAGAGTTTTCAACTATAAAAGCATCAGTAACTCATCAGAATATTTGTCGACCTTTTCTGACAAATGAGGCAAGTGTCTGTCAAGAAAAATCTGGGCTTTTCCTTAACTTCTCCTAGGAACACATAATCTAGTTCCCCCAGGCCAGTTCCCAAAACCTTCTGAACAAAACTGAGAGCCTGTTCCTCTAGGCTCTGGCTATTTGTAGCACATGGCAACATGGCTTTGCCCGTTTCTTCCCACGTGTGAAACGGAGTGAGTGACATCCATTAATAAAGCACATGCTGAGGCTTGAACAGACATCTCGCAGAATGTGGCAGAAAGGAATTTCTAAAATAAAAATTCACAAATAGCATCCTTGATTTGAAACCTTGCTTTACATGCCATTAATCACCAATAGGCTGTGAGCCCTTTCGGGAAAGTGAGGAATGACACCTAGATACAAAGTAGATCACAACCACGCATATAAACAAACAATCCAGTTGCTTAAGGGTTATAGAAATTTAAATGCAAATAACACTTGGTAATGATACCCTGGAGACTGGCATTGTAGTCAATTTCTGGAATATACAGCATTGTAAACTTAGTTTTTGCTACTTGTTTCCTTAGAAACTGGAACAAGATATTGTTCAGGACACAAAATAATATCCTGTTTCAGTGACTGAGGATCTTGGACTAAAAAGAAATTGATTTTGCATAGGACGTTGGATCACCACGTACTCTTTCTAGGAGATATCATGGTACAAAATGTGGGGATGTGGCAATGGTTTCTAATCTGCTTTTTCACTTCTAGTGTTCTCATAACGTAGGTTCTAAAAATATTGAAAAATTAGCTTTTAAACCATTCAAGAGGTCAGTTCTCATAAAATCATAGAATCATAGAATAACCAGGTTGGAAGAGACCCACCGGATCATCGAGTCCAACCACTCCTATCAATCACTAAACCGTGTCCCTTAGCACCTTGTCCACCCGTGCCTTAAACCCCTCCAGGGAAAGTGAATCAACCACCTCCCTTGGCAGCTTGTTCCAGTGCCCAATGACCCTTTCTGTGAAAAATATTTTCCTAATGTCCAGCCTAAATCTCCCCTGGCGGAGCTTGAGGCCATTCCCTCTCGTCCTGTCCCCTGTCCCTTGGGAGAAGAGCCCAGCTCCCTCCTCTCCACAACCTCCCTTCAGGTAGTTGTAGAGAGCAATGCAGTCTCCCCTCAGCCTCCTCTTCTCCAGGCTAAACACCCCCAGCTCTCTCAGCTGCTCCTCATAAGGCCTGTTCTCCAGCCCCTTCACCAGCTTCGTTGCACACTTCCCTGCTCTCTCACAATACTGATAAATTTTAAATCATAGAATCATAGAAGGGCTTGGCTTGGAACGGACCTTAAAGCCCATGCAGTCCCAGCCCTTGCTAGGGGCAGGGACGCCTCCAACTGGATCAGGGGCTCCCAGCCCCATCCAGCCTGGCCTTGAACCCCTCCAGGGATGGGGCAGCCACCCCTGCTCTGGGCAGCCTGGGCCAGGGCCTCTTCACTACCAGGAAAAATATTTCTTCCTAAGGCGTCATCTAAATCTCCCCTCTTTCAGCTGAAAACCATTGTCCCGTGTCCTGTGTCTGCAATCCCTGATAAAGAGCCCTTCCCCATCTTTCCTGTAGCCCTCTAAGTGCTGAAGGGCTACTCTAAGGTATCTAACCAGTGCCCAAGCATGCCCAGTATTCTACTGCTCATCAAGAAATTTATACCTTCCTCATGAAAGGGATACATTATCGTGTTTAGCAAGTGAGTGTCTGTAAAATTCTTCATAGATTAATGAATAATCCTACATGGAATACAGATAAAGAGCTACAGACAACTGCAAATAGCTGAGCCTCCAGGGAGGCATTAAGGTCATTTCAAGATTCTGTTGATTAGGAGAAGTACAGTATACCTGAATGAAGCGTTTCTTGACTCTTTGGCAAATCTGGGTTACAAGTGAACACTCTTGCTCTCCTTTATGCATGTGTTAGTCACCTCTGGTGAGCAGAGTAGTTTGAATACTGAAGTAGATATAGAAATGCTTATACATTATATATAAATGTCCAAATTTGAATGCTAAAATCAAATGGACACTGAGTTGTATCTGTATGATCTTAATGTGGAGATGTGTAATGATATAATTTAAATTATTATTTCATTTGTCATTTTCAATGGAAGTGTTTCCTTGTGGTTGGGCAATATAGAGAAAAAAAATCACCAAATGTTTGAAAAGAGAGAAAATGGAAGTTAGTAAGAACTACTATGTCTTATCTATATTAAAATATAGGTGATATACTTTATATCTCACATTTTTTTCAGTTTTATTGGTGAAAAGACTTATATTTTGAGTTGAGGTACTCTAGTGTTCGACTTGTAGGTGAACCTAGTTCTTTAAAGGTATGAACATTCACTTTCTGAAAACTGAGTCTATGGTACTCTAGACTGGGCCATAAAATACCTAGAACTCAGACCTGTAGACCCCAGAAAAGAAGCTGATATTTTAAAAAATAATGGTCCTTTTTTAATAAAACACAACTTATGGGATACTGCTTTCTCAATTCATATTGAGAAACTAATTTTGTTAAAAATGCTTTACTAGTACCCTATGCATTTATTCTATCATTTGACAAATCCTGTCAAAGATGTTGCTAGCAAGCTTACCTTGTGTCCTAGTCGAATCTCTAAAGAACTATTTGTTAAAAGAATGTTCTTAGTTTTTTATATTCTCAAAATACGTGGTACATTTCTGTTTTGTCTGTTCTGGATAAAACAGATACAGGACAGTTATTGTTGGCAAAATGAAATTCTATGCTTCATATAAATGTTTCTATTACTGTGGTTTTGTGGAAATCATTATTTTATGGATGTTAAATACAGATGAAAGATTGTGCACAATTTGTTCTGCAAAATAGGATTTATGAGAGGCACTTCCCCAAATTTTCTTTTAATATATTATGGTTTATCTTTTGTTTATGTGAGCATACTTTCATGTCAGCTTGTGACAGTGTATCTTGCCCTTCTCGCCCTCTGAGCATATATTGCTTTTATCAAAGAGCATTCCTTATTTATCTCAAATGTTCTCTACACCTGGAGGTTTATTGTCTAACAGCCTCCTTACAAGGACATTGCAGAAGAATCAATAAGCTACAAATACACCTTTATACATTCAGATGCTGTTCAGGTATTAATGTTACGGCAAAGAAAAGTTGGAGCATTCATGAATTTAAATATTTTTCATATAAACTATGTAAATATAATGATTAACAATCAGCTGTGTTCACTATTCAGGACATGCAATGTAGCATTTTCCTAATTACGCTTACCAGTGTGGGAGGATATGACTGCAGAGGAAGATTAAACTATTTGTATTTATTCAGTGTTGCTTTATAGCATTAACCAGGAAACTTGCTTTTGCAGTACTGAATGCAAAATTCTAGAAGAACCTAAAGCATTTGATTAGAGTGGCAGCAATCTGAGCCAGGCTTGAGTAGGGATGGAAGCTCAACTCATTCTGCACCAGCACTCGTTTTAGCTACCTCTCTCATCCACAATTTCAGTGCTGATAGGGTGATTTAAAACACAGGCAAAATTACTGCTCAATATTATGACTTCGTCTGGAGATTTTCAAGTAACCCAACCAACCAAAAAACACCCCACCTGGCAGGCAAGATTCTGTTTTCAGTTATTCATGTTTTATTAAAATAAACAAGTAGTTTGCAAGCAGTGGAACTAATGAAACCTGGTGTGCTCTAGCTAGGCATCTAGCGATGGGATTCTGTGAGGACTAATAAGGCGCAACTCTAACTGAAGCTTTCCCCGAAATTAGGACATGCGTAATGTCCCTTCTGTCCCATGGAATCTCTGGTGCCTGTGGAAAGATGAGCTCACATTGCAGTCTTTCCCAGAGCAGACGCCCTAATTGTTATTTTTTTTTTCCTTTTTTCTTTTAACAGCAGCCTATTCACACGACGTTTAAAGAAGCTTTTTATCTATATGGCTGCATCAGATTTTGTGGAAGTGGGAAAAAATGTTGACAAGTTACTGGGGACCGGAAAATGATGTAAAAAGAGAAGCAATCCTTTTCCCTGCCTGCTTATGAAACAAGGCTACAAAGCCTCCCAGTATGCCTGCAGTAAGGACCTAAGGAAAGGCTGTGCCGCTCTTATAGGTCTTTGTAGGGCCCCTTCCCAGCAACGTTGCGATTATCCATCTGTGGTTGTATTTTAATGGCCCCAGAGGTACTGGAGTTGAATGGAAGATTTATGATGTCTAATGGGGTTGTAACTGCTGCCAGCTCATCCTGAGGGTTGCTCCACCTTGTCATCCCCATCATTCTATACGCTGATGTCAAAGGTATCAGTCTGGCACTGCTTGTGTCTCATGCTGTTCGCAGTAAAGCTGCAAGAAATGTGGTGCTTATGATTCATTATGGTCTTGAGAAGCTTAGTGAAACTATTTTGATAGTTCTGTAGCAGGTCGAGATGTTTCAGTTTGTCAGAAGTGTTGGAATTCGGATGTAAATGTGTAATGGAGAAAGGACGAGAGGTTTCTGTTTACGGTGTAAAAAACACCAATAGATTTACAGTGTATTAATTTGTCAGCTTGTAGTATATATACACAAATTAACGAGGATGTTTTAGTTCAAATACCCTGATGAACTGTTAGCGTAGTCAGACTGTTTTAAAATACTTCCAAAATTAATGTTTGACGATGTTGACACTTTGGTGAGGCTGTAATGTTTACATCACTGGCAAACGTGACTTTAATCAACTGGGTGCAATGCTTTGAGCATGTTACATTGAATAGGTGGGTTTAGAGGCTAAAGAGGGAGCCTTGTTATCCCAGATACCGGCTATTTGTTTTGTACTGGCCACACTGGGCAGTGGAGACCATGGGGTGATTGTTCTGGTAGGACTTGGTGGGAATGCCTGTTTGACTTGACAATGAAGACTATTAAATATTTATCTAGTTGTTAATTCTACTCCCTGCTATTTACTGTGTGCAGATACACTGTTTTCTTTTAAAACTAAACCAGCTTGTATAGGACTTTTTAGGATGGTTATTAACAATGTGCTTTACTACCTGGCTTTACTTAGCAGTCAAACATACATTCATGGGAGGAAAAAAAATGTGATGGAGGCAGAAAATGGAAAAAAAATGAGTATATGTGACAATTTTTTGGACCCAGCTATCTCTTGCAATTCTACTTTTGCTGTAACAGAGGAAGTAGTTGTTTAGTTCTTTGATTGTTTTTTCCTAAAGCCCATTATTTCTGTTAAAAAAGCTGCCAATGCTGCATTCTGCCTTATTTGTTTGGAGCTGGACTTCATTGTAAAAGCAGCCTCAGTTTTTTTAGCACCACAAATTCACCAACTGGATTCTCAGAGACAATGGTGCAAAGACAAAGAAAGCAAAACAAAGCCAGAATAGGAACAATACTTGGAAATTATATAAAAACAACATAGCAAGACCATCAAAATACTTAAAAGCCTACACAAATGTACAAGGCAAAGTAGTGTGTCATACTGTACTCTGGGACTAAACTTGCGATAGTTGTATGCAGAACAGATTTCTGCATATTTCAGCAGCACTGTTCCCTCGTGATTCATAGTTTCATTCTTCTTTTGCTTCTTGTCTTGCATTTAGATGGTAAGTTGTTTGGCCTATGGATTTTCTAAATTTAAAATATCAGGGCCCTTTTTTAAAACTCTCTATGTTAAGATTATTCATGCACGCTTAAATGGTGCATGTGGTGTTCAGGTGGTACTACCCTGTATTTCGAACCTATGATTTGGTCCCATCAGTGGGTTACAACCTCTGACAAAAATGCTTCTGCATCACTGTGGTCGGAAGCATAGAATCATTAAGGTTGGAAAAGAATTTGAAGATCATCGAGCCCAACTGTGACTCTAACACCGCTAAATCCACCCCTAAGCCATGCCTGAGAGTTCTCCCTAGACCCAATCCCTGACGTGCTGTCAGATCCTAGGCAGTGTTATGTATTTGTTATGATGTTTGGCCTTGGACACCTTTCTTACAGCAGCCGTATCTTGTAATTGAGAAATCAAGTTCCATCAAGATGCTGGTTTGCTTTGTAATTTGTAGACGGGTATACTCTTAAACCTAAACAGTGGTTTGAAAACTTAATGGAGTGTCTAAATGGGTACAAATGTTATGACTCTCTACACAAAAAAATTCAGCAATGTCAATACATGGAATGAATAAAATACTTACGGCTTCATATGATACAAGAAATCAGTTGTTTCTAGCAACCCATCTTGTATTTTCTCTGTTTCTCCATTCCTTGCACTACCAAGTATTGTAGATCTCAGCAGGTGTTGCCTTGGAAATCCTTAATGATGTGATTGGTTTCTAGTCGGCTCCTCTAAGCTGCACGATGATGTGTGGCACTATATTGCGTTGAAAATAAAGCCAGTTAGGAACAGCTGCTGAAAGAAGAATCTTGGCAATGAGAAAAGTATTAAATTGAGAGAGTAGTAGAGGATAATGTCATTGTCTGGGACAGTGGAATTTATTGTTGTTGTTCACAAGTTTCTATTCATGGTAAAGAAGGGCAGGGAATCCTTAAAAGGCTTGTGTCTGTCTTTCCTGGAGAAGACAGTTTTAGAAAGGAACTATAGTGTATTATTTGATTTTGGTGAATAAACTAATGGTGTTTATAAAAGTGGGTCTCAGTTGAGCCTGTGACATATCCTTTTCAAACCCTTATAGGATGCTAATATTGGCCTAGGCTTAAGCTTATATTCTTGACTTAGAATTGTAACATTATAGGTAATAAACTAAATGTTTAAATACAGTTCTAGGTCCTACTCTGTCTACCTCAGGGTGCGACAGCCTGTATTGACATACAACGTTTTGTGTAAAAATTATGGTATGAGGCAAAATAACGGTTTTTTGTTTGTTTGTTTGAACTATGTCATAAAGATCAAGTTATCTTTGGCCATGGTCGGAAGTTTTTGTAAATTCAAACCTTCTTGTAAGTGGTGTGCTAGACAGCTTGTGTATCAAGGCCTTATCTGTGGCTTTAAAGACATTTTCTCTCTGTTAATTTTGATTACTTGCAAGCTGGACTGGAGAGAAGAGGGATGGGGGATTTTTCATTTTTCCCTTGAATATTCCACTTTAATTTCAACCGTGTTATGCAAGGAAAAAAAAAACAAACATCCTGCCTTGTGACTTGTTCTCACAGCTGCTTCTGTAGCTGATCAGCGTTTTGTCGCTTGAAGCTGGACAAAGAAGATGTCACAAGTGTAATTAATCTCTTCTGGCCTAAATGAATTTTAACTCCATGTTTATGCCAAGTCACACTGAGAGAAGGCTGTCTAGGTCCAGAGCATCAATTCTTCGCTTTCAAGAGTATCATCTTGTGAAATTTGGGCAGTCTGTTAAGGAAAAGCCTGATTTTACTTCTTTATCTGAAATTTCAAAGCAGAAGGCCTATTACAGACTGAACTATACCACTAAAGACATTTCTTTTCTCAGTCTTCCCAGCCTGCTGAACTACCCTTTTATTTATCCCCTCTTTTTTTTTTTTCATGAGACGGAGATCCTGTGCAGAAGAATTACAGCACGTTTACCTGATGAAAAGTCACTGCAAGAAAAAAGATCATAGCTAAGCTCTTTGCCCCAGAAACTCTTACAGATACCTGTCAAAAAGTGGATTTGTGGAGGAATGAAGAAGGGGAGAGCTAACAGCTCCCACTGCACTACTGCAATTCACTTTATGGCTCAACAACTCTCTTGCAGCTGTGTAGTATCTACCCGGCTCAGCGCTGGCCCCTACAAAACTTAATGGGCTATTGAAATAATTCATAATAGCTACTTATATAAAAATATTGTGCCCTCACATATGTGTTTGGAGAGTGCATTTAAAAAATATTCCACGCGGTAGTCTCCAAAACAGTCTTACTTTGAGGAATATGAATCCCAGATTTCCTGCCATGAGAGAACGTTGCGATAACAGGCCCAGGGAGCTAGTGGTAAACTCTGCTGAGGCATCGGAATTAGTACTAAATGTTTGACTGAGGTCACAGAAAAGCATCTGCTCTCTTTGCTGGGTCCTGTAATATTTTTCTCTAATATTTAAGCCTGCATGGCTCTTTTCCAGGAGAAGAGGAGAGAGAAGGTTGAGGGAGTTTATAAACATGTGGCATCTTTAATTCTGAATTTCCTGTTTGCTCTGGGTATTTTAATACCTTCTGTAATATTTTAATATAGGCTCTTTTCCCCTGAAGTTATATACAGTTTTCAGTATGGCTCTTTATTGCTTTTGTAGATTTGTTCTGCTCAAATCAAAAGAGAAATGCCTTCAACTGCCTCTGACTTACTCCATCTAACACAGTGCATCTCCTGATGCAGTGATGGAATGTTGATTCCCTTTTTGGCCTCAGGGTTATGCAGCTCTTCTCAGCTCCCAGATTTCCCAGTCATTACTATATAGTGCCATGCTTTGCAGGTTCACTGTCTACCAAACCTGAGCTACATAATCCACATCTACCTCTACCGAAGCTTCATGCTGCATATCTACAGTCCTCCCTAGTCTTTCAAAGTCATTCACCTATGCGACTCTGATGTGCAGGTGGTCTGAACATGTGAATATACCCTTGTCACCCAAAAAGTCTTCCTTAGCTCCCTGATAGCCACTGCCTTTAGAAGACTATTTTCAATTTCACTGATTTTTTTTGTTTCAGTCCTTGTTTTTAGAGCTTCATCTTCTCCACTCCACTTTTTTTCTCTCTAACATCTGGTGATCTGGTTTCCTGGAAAAAAAATTATCCATCATTCCCATTTGGCAAATGCTTCCTCTTACTCATTTTTAAAAATATAGTGGAGTCTTACCCATTTTCCAATCAGATAAATTGGCCTTACCCATAGCAGACAGGGAGCCTTGTATGCCCTGCTTTTCCTCGCTCAAGATGCCTGTTGGAGAAACCATCCTACAGCAAATTAAATTTCCTCCACAGCCTGTTTAGATATAGTTAATGTGCACCACTTTCTCAGACAGCAGAGGACTATCAGACCACAAATTAAAATCTCCATCTACGCTGTGATAAACCAAGTGCACTTAATACCTCAAATGTATAAAACCTGGATTTCATGCTCGACATCTAGGAGAAAAGCTCATGTGAGAGAAGGCTGAGTAGCTCCTTGCTCACAGCAAGATCACTGCAAGCACAGATCTAAAAGAGGTGAGGGCTGGTCAACAGGGGACACGCTACGCCCCCCATCTCAACCCTGCCACATCACTTGCCTTTAAACAGACGCCCCTGTTCTTTATACCTAAGCTCCATATGGTTTGATCATTTTGGATGTCCTCTACTTTTTTCTCAAAACAGGCTCTAGATTCCTAGATAGTTTTGAAAATGATATCTTGTTTGCTTACTTTTAATGATTAGTTAGGGGAAAACACTTGGTTTTTACGCTTGCAGTTGCTATGTATGTGTTGCTGTTTTTAGCACAGCTGATTCACTTGTGTTTAGCACCCAAGATTAAATTCCACGGGGAGTTATAGACTTTCAGCCATGTACATTTTTTTATTTAGGGATAGATACCAAAAAGAATTGTCATTTGCTTTGTAGTTTTTTTTTAATTCTGTGCAGCTAAAATTAACATAGGTTCTAACCTTCTAAGGCGTCTGACATAAAAGGGTGAAGTCTCAATGAGGTGAACAGGGAATAACTTGAATAACTCCTATTATTAATAATGGGAGTTGTGTTCTTTTTCCCTATGTACTCTGTTGAAAATTGTATCCCCAAAGAAGTTGACAACAAATATGCTTTTCCTGTTTAAGTTGCAAAGCACACTAACATCAAGGTCACTTGCTCCATTTGACGGAGGGAAAAAAGCACTATATAAAATATGGATATAGTGTCAATCAAAACTGGTTTTACAGTATACACTATGGTAATGTGAGTCATATTGCTTTTTTATTTTTAAACACAACTAGATATGGTAGTTTGGCAGCAGTGTTTTTACAAAGACAGCCCCTTCAAACTCTTTCATAACAAGACTGGAAATCCTGCCAGGTAAAAAAAAAAATGTTATTGAAAACCTTTCTTCCCTTATAGGCCCATTTTGACAGGAAATCTTTGAGAGGCAGCAGCAATGAAGTGCCCAGAGATTTCATCTGTCTTCTTTTGCTTCAGGAAATGCTGAGCACAGGCTCCCCTATTAGGCAAAATACATGAAGTACCAAATCCCCTTAACAATCATCTTCGGTCTACTCTTAGATTGACAGCTTTCTGTGTCCTAGTCTGTCAAACAGGGCCTGTTACTGAGATTCATATTACTGGGACCAATGTAAAAGTTTTTGACAGTACTTTGAGGGAAAAAACATACCAGCGCTTACAAGTTATCTCATCCAATCAATTTTGCAAGGATTTAACCAGAATAAAATGTACCATAAAATGTACCTTGCTAGAAACGTATTAATTCACAATCATTTTTCTTCTGCTCTGTAGTATCAGAATTGCAGAATTGTTTAGGTTGGAAAAAACCTTTAAGATCATCAAGTCCAACCGTTAAACCTAACACTGCCAATCCCATCAATGAGCCACGTCACTAAACATACCTTTTAAACACCTCCAGGGACGGTGACTCCACCACTTCCCTGGGCAGCCTCTTTCGACTCTTGGCAAAGCTTTCAGTGAAGTAATATGTCATCATTTCCAGCCTAAACCTTCCCTGGTGCATCTTGAAGCTGTTTCCTGTCATCCTATCACTTCTTACTTGAGAGAAGAGACCAGCACCCACCTCGCTACGATTTCCTTTCAGGGAGTTGTAAAGAGCAATAAGGTCTGCCCTCTGCCTCCTTAGTACTGACATAAAGATCCACTTTGAAGGCGTTGTCCATCATTCTGTGAGATTCGGTGAAATTCCGCAAATATTAGCTGCTACACTATAATGTCCAACGGTATTTTTGTTTGGTTTTGACAGATGCCAAATTTAAAATTTAAATAATGTTTCAAGAATGAAAATGACAGCTTGCAGTAATTCTGCAGGTGTCCAAGCAGATGTACTTCCAAAAATAATTAGAGAAAATATGTACAGATTGCAGGAAATATGAAAAAAATAAGTCATCAGATTTTCATGAGTAGACACTGTATATGTTTAGGCATTTTAGCCACTTTAAAACTATTAGTTATTAAGAAAATTTTACACACGCTCTTACAGAACAATGAACACACATGACACGTAAACCAGTTTAAGACAAAAATTCCAATCTTGACTTTGAACATGGAGTAGGAAAAAAAGATATTGAAGTTGGCTTAAACTAGTACATTCTTAGGGAGTTTTCTTGAGGAATTTGGTCAACTCTCCTGTCCTCTCCCTCCTATCCCACCAGTTGTTTAAAAGAAAAACCATTCTTGAGAGATTTCTGCTATATTTGAAGTGAGCAAAAACACACCCTTGCAGGAAGGCATAGGGGATAAGGTTTGTTTTTTGGCTTTTTCCCTCAGGCCTGAATCCCACTCAGCTGAAATCAATGAGAAGTTTCCTGCTGTTCGTGGAGGTCACTGGAGCACAAACACAGGACAGAAACAGGGGAGGAGGAGGAAAGATGTGGAGATCACAACGTGGCTGGAGGATGCTGCCGGCCATTCAAGTGAGAGAAGGAAGGCAGGAAGGGTGAGCACTGTTTAGTCTCCTTTATCTTCCTTTCCCTTCCTTACTTGGAATATTAGTCGTAAAGATTTGTTAGTCATTTTGGCCATCCTCCAGGCCGTTTCCCAATTCCCTCAGATTTTTTTTTTTTTTTTTTTTTTATCTCTGTTCTCTTAAGCTATGGAACATCTGACATAGTGCTGGGCAAGGATTCTACAGTTTAATCAGCACCAGCTTCAGCGCCGTGTTTTCATCTTGGGTTTGGGTCTTCTTTTGGTGGGGGGACCATTTTACTTATTTAAGTCTCAAAAGAAGAAACAGTTTCTTTTGCTATTTTTGGTACTAATAGTATATGAATTCCTTGTTAACCTTCTAGGTATCTTTCTAATGAGCTCCTTCACAAATGCACCTCCGATTTGCTTGACTTCGATCTGGTAACAGAAACGTGTGTAAAACTGTCACTGTGATAGTATTTATAGCCTTAATTCTTCCTGCCTCTCAGTGGAGCAAACTACTATCCAGATTGTTCTGTGAGGAAGTTTCCTGTTTCCTCATTGTTTAAATATACAAAATTAAATAGTTTGGAACACTTTGAACGTAAAACTTTGCATTCTTTTCCATCACAGTACATTTGTTTGTGTAAGAGTCTTGGCTTGAGTATTTTAGTTTTTGCTTTCTGCTCTTTTTATCTCTTTCCATATGCATCATGATTTCTTTTTCTCCAGTCTGTTCGTTTTCAAGGAAACCCTTTAAAGTGATGTGTTTATATGTGTTTCCATTGTATCTTCTATTTTATTTACACATTTTAGATCAAATGTTTTAATTAACTTTAAAGGAATGATAATGTAACTATACTAATGCAGACTGCACATGGCAAAACCAATATTTGTGCTTCCTTTTTCATTGTGTTCTGTGATAGGATGGATCTTTTTTTTTACCAAGATAAAGAAAGATGGGAAATGTTCCAAACAGTGGAAAAACTAAACAAAGATTTGAGGGCTTTTGGACATTTCCCTCTTCCCTCTCCAGTTCCTGGAGAGATGGCTGTGATACTTTTGAAACTCTAAAGATGTGAAACAAATCTTATGGCAGATGCTATCATTCCTAGTTGAGCTGAGTCATTTTCAGCCCACTAACTTAAATGGTTTTTGGATTAGGCCCTAAAGAAAAGGATGTCATCTCTGAGATGTGAAATGGTTCTTCACAACATACAAGGATAAGTATTGCAAACAGAATTGATTTCGTGCAGAATCTTTCTTTTCTCATTACAATGGATTTAGCTAAACTGTCAGAAAATGTCAGATCTTCTATCTGTGGCCCACAGAATCCTTTTTTTTTTCCTTGCAGTGTGTTATTCCTTTTTCTACAATTTCTTGTTGCTGCAATGCCTAACATTTTGCTAAAATTTTAGGCACTTCTACTAATATCTGTGACCTCCGCAAAGAGCAGCTACCGTCTCATTCTTTCCAAATAATACCTTGCTTACAGAAAACTCCTTTCTATGTGCTGAAATAGACTTGCAAGCGCATGTTAAAGGGACAGTTTTATTGTAATCCCCAACAAGTATCCCACCAATTTGATCTGATTTACAGATGTCAACTCTTCCTTGCTCGTGCTAAAAGGAATGTGGTGCCACAAGGGGACCCCGAGCACTGCTGTTATTCATTCAGCTGCAGACTTCTTTGCAAACACAGGTGGGAACCTTTGTCACTGCTCCATCTACACTCGTCAGCTATTTATTCTTCCCTCTATCCTACCCCTCTCACAGTATACAGGGTGCCCTTGTTGCAGAAGCCTAAATAATGAAATGCTTTTTGAAACCTGTACTAAAATAGTGCTGATGGCGCAGTATCAACTTTGAAGTGAGTGAGCACGGCTTGAAAAAGCAAGAGACTTCAGTCAGTGGTGTGCATATATAATAGTGTTTTCTGTGCAGAAGCAGCTGACAGCAGGATAATCCAGGAAGATAATGCAGGTGCAAAAATAGATGAATCAGTCCAGACAGAATATTTCTCTGCTTCTCAATCTTGTAAAAAAATGATTTAGGTTCTCTGAGGTTTTTAAGACAAAAATGTTGCCTTGTTTGCTAGGGAGAGATGAGATTTTCCTGCCGGTGATTAAAAGTTAGAGAGGAAGAATACAAAAGGAATGGATACATGCAGAATGAATCAATACATTTTTTTTTTTCAGTTTCTATCGATGACTGGGAAAGGAGTGAAACTAGACTGTGAAATGATAATGCTTTAATTCAAACAGTAATTTGTGTTTTTCTGGCAAATTCTGCCAGAATATTGCAAAACTTACCTTTTATTTTCCTAGAAAAAGTAATCATTTGGGTAAAATTGATGGGTTCCTTACAAATCACCTTATCCGCTGAGTTCGTGCTGTTTTTATTTTCTGTAATAAGTTGATGTGAAGAAATAGTACATAACAAAGAAATACTCAAAATTCTGTCTCTTGTTGGTTCACCTATCCTGGTCTATGTTTTGTTCTTTCATTTTTTTCCTACTTTTTCAGTTCACTTAATATCTGATTAGCTACCCCCAAGAGTTTCGCAACAGATTTCAATGAGACAGAACTTAGTTTTTATTTCTATTACTCATGAGTTCATGGGTCTTTGCCTTCTGCCTAATTTCCCTTAATTTTGTGGTGGGCCCTATGTGATTTGGAACTACTAAACCTCTTTTCCTCCTGCTACATTTTGTAGATGATTGGTTATATCTTGTTGGTGCTAAAGCTGAGGATTTATTGACTTTGTCATTTGTGCCCTTCCATTATTGCCGCTCGGTATTTCATCCATGAGAAACCGACTTGAATTTAAATGTTCAATGTGTCAGCTGCTTCTTAATTAAAATAGGTGTTTGAAGCCATCAGGTAACATAAAAAGAGGCAAAGGTATTTTAGTATATTGATATATTAAGATTGTTAGTTCAGCATTGAAAGAAAGAATGACAAGATTTCTCATGCTTATGGGACAGCTTCCAGATGGGATATGTCATCCCACAAGAAAGGAAACATAGTCCCGCTAGAGAAATACTCATTATTTGCATTATCAGTTCAGCATTTAACTAGCTTGGGGCACTACTGTATGCGATGTAGAAAGGCTCTCTTCCCAGAACTGTGTTTAGTAGCATTCTCAAGTTTTATAACTGTTAATCTTGTGCTTTGCGACAGTTGAAACTTGTAACCTGGAGAGGAACAAGCTTCGAGTCTGGCTTTGGAGTAGAAGCTCTTACAAGGAGGTATTGCCTCATGAGAAACTTGCCCCCAGCGGTTCTTTTTTCTCGTTTTTATATCAAAAAATATTAAAAGATTTTTTTCTGAGTTATAAGTGTTTTTGAAAGCTGTAAATGTTTTAAAACTTGCAGTATATTGGTGTTCAAACACTTAGGTCTCAAAAGCTATTTTGAAGGTATTGATTTTTTTCATTTCTATATATTGATTTCTAGAAATTGAGATGGCTTTAAATAGAAGGGAGTTTTTGACTCTGTTGTGGATCTTTGCAAGTAATCTCTGAATCTTAAAATTACAACTACTCTCATTCTGGGCTGAGGGTTGTGAACGTAAATGGAAAATTCTCTGTATCATCTGACTCAGAATTTCTTGGATCAATGAAAACTGGAAATGCAGGGTAGTTCTAAATTTTCAAATATAGACAGGTGATATGCATCAAGTTCCTTAAGTTTATGTATCTGCATCATGCTTGATTGTAGTGTAAACTGTTATTAATTGATATTGTGCATGAAGGTGAATCTATGACTATTACTGTTTTGTCACGAGTGTGTATTCCAAGAGTTTTATATTTGAGAATTTGGTAAGTAGTCAAGCTGTCTGTTTTCACACATTTTAAGTTCACAGAGATCTTTCTGTTTTAGATTAAAAGGAAATAGTGCTGTTTTTTTTAGAAAACATTCTTATTTCCAATATTTCTTGAATGTATGGGTGTTCCCAATTATTAGAGGGAATATAATATCCATCAGTCAGACTCAGAAAGTAGCATTATATATAGATTGCTGATTGTGCCTGGAATCTCATTATTGAGGGACAATTCAGACACAATATCTTCAGAAAATGTGTAAGTTTCATATCAGAGTAAATTCCTATAAAACTGCAACTATGAAATTACCACTGTTCCTGCAATTCCATAAGATCGGCACATAGATGTGGACTTTTAACTGTTAATATTAGCCATGCTGAGGATGCAATCTTTCCTAAAGATCAACATAGACAGTGCTGAGCTCAGATTCAAACCCCGTTTCTGATTTAAGTGGGTGTTGTCATGATGCTGACAAAATAGAAACTCAAGTTGGCGTCCTTCTCTTGATATTCATTCTAAATCTCATGTACAAAGAAAGAAAGGGGAAGCCAGAGATAAGCTGATCTTGAAAAAATCTGTAATGTAAACAGACAGTTGTCCTGCTGGGCTCTCTGAAAGTAAAAAACTGAAATATTTGACCACCCAACTTAGAGTTGAGTAAATCAGACCTTTTTTTTGATGGTACTTAAGTCTCCAGGTTAAACTAGTATCACCTTTTTTCATTACCAAAAGAAAGACATTGAGCAGTGAAATGAGTTCTTTAATATATGCATATTTAATACTTAATTAGTAAAGAAAACTCCAGAATTAGCTTCTCAAAAACTTTCCCACACACTGAGAGGTTACAGAGATGAGGTAATGGTAACAATTAGAAAGTTCAACTTTTGTGCCAAAGCGTTACCTGGAACCACACTTTAAATATGATCTTTAAATCTGCAGTTTCAACGTGATTCCTCACGGAGAAGCAGAACAGCTACGATTCTATGGTATTTTTGACTGCTTCTTTTGACAGCTGTTAGCAGATATTCAGTGTCCCTGCTTGGCATTATTAATAACATCTGTCTAGCATGTAGATGGTGGTAGGGCACATTAAAGGCTAAGGATTAAGTATTTATTAAAGGATGAATCGTATTCATTAGGGCCTCTCTCCGTAGAACAACCCTGTCTGCTACCAACCCAAATAACTTCTATGAATAACAGAAAATATTTTACTGAAATGTTTTACTCTACTTTCATATTTTTCTTGTCCATTTGAATTATTGTTCTGCTTTATGTTCTCCTGCCAGTCAGATCTTGTCTTGCAATATTCTTGTTCCTGCAGTAACACCTCTTTAAGTGATGCTTCTGCAGCCAAGACATCCCTTGCTGTCCTCAAAGCTGTGTATAATCCTCTTCCATAATCTGACTTTCCTTAGTTGATTTCTATTCCTGTGCATCATCTACCTCTCAAATTTCGCTTTCCTTGGCTTATTTTTGATATACCAAATGCTGCAATTTATAAGAGATAACACTGTTAAAGCACACAAGTTATTTTGTGCTCTGTATTCAGTCCTGCTTTTGACTTCTAGCTAAAACTTTTGGGAGATAAACTCAGTTTAAAAGTTATAACAGGATAGAAATATTTATTGATAATTTGCTTTTAAGAACCAGAGAAACTGTAACCATCCTCTTTGGAAATTTACTAAACAGCATCAAGTAAAATTTTAATTTTTTTTATTTGGTTATTTTTCTTTCTGAAAAATCCAGTTAGAATTCACTGTTGAGATCTAAGATTCTACATTGAGACTAACTCTAAGATAAAAGGCCTGTCAGTTTTGTGACACGAGACACCAAAACCAGGTGAGAATCATTGTTATCATTTAAACTATTTCATTTTCCAAGCTTCCTGTCTCCCATTCCTCCCATCTCTCCACTCCTTTGGAGCCCTGACTTAGTGAATGTATTTACACCACCATCACAACAGCATCTGACTGCCTTGATGTCTTCCCTCCAGCCAAGACAGTGAACAAGTGTTTTCTTCATTTCGATGGTGCGGAGCTTGGCAGGAGCTGCTGCACTTACAAAGCCTGCAGTTTGTAATAGAAATGAATGAGGAGATGAAGTCAGTTGAGCAATCGTCTGTCACACGTCTAGTACACTATCAGGTACTCTATTTTCCTGCCTATGAGAATGATAGGCGACTATACTTCATTTTACTAATATGACTAATTTTTTTTGAAGTACAGGGTACTTGAGGTGAGAGGAATGCAGCTTCACGACAGCACTAAAACTGGCAGCTGTCTGAAGACCTTTTTGTAAGATTTGCAGTTCTGCTCTGGTGTGGAGGGATTCCTTCATCATTTTCTCCTGTGTTTCCATTTGCTTTGCTCTTCATTCTCTTCTTGATCATGTTTTCCTGTTTCCATTTATTTAGCTTTTATTCCAGGCAAACTTAGTATCATTGTGCATAGTTTAGAAATACCTCATAGTTTCCATTGTAACAAGTGGTTTTCAATCACACGCAGATTTGCTAACATTTAAGAGTTCAGGCAGAAATGTTTCACGGAGGTCTCCGTCTCGGAGTGCTGGTGGCTGAAAGCTGCAGCTAACACAGTCTCAGTAGCACTGTTAGGAGAAAAGGGGGGTTTAAATGCTCCTGAGATTCACCTGGGAACGTGTGCTACCGTCCATCTTTGGAAAAAATGTGCAAAAATATTCCTACCTTTGTGTCAAGGAACGTTGTCTTCATCCCCACCATTAGTATTCATTGAAACTTGGCTCTGAGCGCATACATGCTATGTAGGGAATTTTGAGGGGTTGAGCTGTTAGTCCACTGGAGATTTCCTCAAGATTGTTAGTGCTTCTCATCTTAAAGATCATCCATAGTGATTGCACCCCAAAAGTGCCATCCCCCTAGTCAGAACGGACACAACTCAGGAATGAGGAGAATCATAAATCATGGAATCATAAATCATGGAGTGATTTGAGTTGGAAGGTTCCTCAAAGCCTCTCCGGGTCCAGCCCCACACTATGGATCAGGGGCTCCAAGCCCCATCCAACTTGGCTTTGAACACCTCCAGGGATGGGGCAGCCACCACTCTTCTGGGCAACCTGGGCCAGGGCCTCCCCACTTTCAGAGTGAAGTATTTCTTCCTAAGATCTAATCTAAATCTCTCATTCAGCTGAAAATTGTTCCCCCTCATCCTATCCCTGCACTCCTTGATAAAGAGCCCTTCCCATCTTTCCTGTAGTTTGTTTGCTACTGGTCATTGAAACTTAGTTTTTTCAGAGGAAAATGTGCATGCTGGAAAAAACCAAGTTTCTGTTTTCCTTTGGTAGTTCCATTTCTTGTTTAAATCAGTTTCACCTGGGGAGATAAGCTTTTTCCTCGGTAGTGGCTGATCTTGGTTTTCCATGTTCATTTTGCACCTTGAAGATGGTGGAGAGAACAATTTTTTCCTGTATTCTCCGAAACAGACAAGTAATTTATTTCTGTTATGACAGATTTTACCTTTCTGCCTGCATTGCTGAAGCTGATTGAGGACACCCCGCATCCTTTCTCTAATTCTGAGGCAAAACTCCCAGTGCCTTAAATAGCAAATGCACAGAGCACACGTTTACTTTACATGATACACCACTCCAATGACTTTACTGAAGATTTGCATCAGATCTCTGCTCTACCCTGTCTCCTACTGCAATTTTTATTACAATACTGTAAAATATTTAGCTATGCATTGGGGTCTAATCCGAACCTCCTCATGTCAGCGCAAAGCCTCCCATTGACTTCAGCAAGCTTGGGCATCAGGCCATGAAGAACAGGTAGCGGTTTTATGTCACAGGAGTGTGCCACAGCCTAAACACATTTTTCACTCTAATGAGTCTTGAGAAAAATATTAAATAGGGGTCGTGCTCTGGGAGGGACTGAATTTGGACCTGTAATAGGGAAATCATTAACCACCGTGTCCATTTAAAAGATATCACTCTAACTTGTCTACCTTTTTCTGTAATTATAGCACAAATAACGCACTGTGTATAGTCTCGTGCGAAAGCGTGTCTTTGAAATATACCTTCTGAATACTTAAAAGTGTTTAAACTACTAAAGCTGCCATATAGATTCCATTTTCCATGTTTTTATTGCACATATCATAAAAGATCTACTGCTGCTCATGTTTACGTACAAGTGTAGCCACTAACCTTGCCCCACTTTCATAGATTTGTTAATCTCGTGAGATGCTTCGCATGCTGTAAACTGAAAAAAAGATACACAATTAAAACTTGTTAAAGATAATTAAACTGAAGTGGAGGGAAAAAAACCTGCCTCACTGCTTTGTTCATAATAACAGTCTCTGAACTATAATTAAATTCTTCCTTCCAATAATTGTATACATACAAAGGAATTTTCCAGACAGCAAAACAATACAATGATTAAAAATGATTAAGAAGCTGATTCCAAAAGCAAAGATGAGCCAGGGAGGGTTGGAAAGATTTTAGGTGCCTCTAAATACACTGTACCAGCTGGGTACCAGATGGTGTTTGGCTACTTGCACCCACTAACTGAAAATATCAGAGGAGCAACTGCACTACTGCCAGAATCAGTTCCCCTCCCTTAAATAAAAGTGGCACTCTTGGGAATGACTTGGCAGCACAGAAAAATTTCCTGACAGTGAGATCTATTAGATTGTGGAATAGCCTCCCAAAGGCAGAAGTAGATGCCAAATTTCTTGGCATGTTAGAGAGAGTGGACGAAAGCTAGAAAATGTACCATAGAGATGTGCTACTTCAGTGAGGTGGTGAGTTACTCTGTTATAAACACGGATTTAGATAAGAATGTCACTGTTTTCTTGACAGTAACTTTAGAATATTTAGCTGTAGCATTCACGTTATGCTTGTTTGCATGGGGCATCAAAGAAAGATTAGAGAATCAATGTTGGCTGAAGATAATTTCTGTCTGACTTGTCTCTAATCAAAAAATGAATCAGTCATTTCACGGATATAGTTTGCTTCATGGTCTTGCTGCTTGTATGCTTTTTTAAAAGTTATTTTTTACTCAAGGAACGTACAGACTTTCCTTCCAAAATGTCGTCAAGGCATCTTGCAGAAACAATAAGCATCACCAATATGTTATACTAGACGTGCAGACATCATCAGCTTTTGTGGATAATGAAAAAACTCTTGTAATTTGTTCCTCTTATCTGTGATCAAAAGATAATTAGAAAGAAAGGAAAGATAATTAAAAAGAAATTAACTTAACTTCAAACTCCCATTTCTTTTGGCTGTTTGAGAGTCAAGCCAGAAATAGGAAGCACATCGCTGTATGTAGCAGTTTGCTAGCAAGAAATCATCGCCAAATTGTTAGAAGTGTGATTACATTATTTGTGTCCAAAATGAAAGGTTAAAGAAATCAGTAGAAGCACTGTATTATGGAATACAAAAAAGGGAATGATCTGATTAACTAATGAAGGTTCCAGCCTGTACAGACTTTGCTGGAACTTGTTTGCTGTTTCAGACTAGCTGAATCATTACACCCAAGGAAAGAGTAGCAGAAAAAAAAAGTAAAATATTTTTCTTTTCTGTTTTGTTATTATTTATTTATTCATTTAAATGAATGAAAAACCTTGGGGACCTCAAGCCTCCAGTGTCATTTGAAAGTAGCATTTTCGATCCGAGCTCCAGCTGCGGACTCTTTTGTCTTTGAACTAAATGCAGCTGGGGCTGAAAGCGCCCTTGGCAGAGAAAAAAAACCAGTTGTTTTCAGAGGCTCGGCTTTGATTCTGTGTATTTCCTATCTGCTGCTGCAGACTAATTTTTGCCAGTAAGTAGAATTTAAGCCTAGTGTTTAGAACCATAGATCTGCCTGTGCCGAGTGGTTCCTTGTAGGCTGCACGGAAAGGGTGTTGCCTTCTCCACAGACTCTCCTACCTTCTGAAAACTTTGAAGTATCCCCACAGGAGCTCTTCTCAGTATGAGAAAATCTGGAGTTTTAAAAATTCAATTGGCTTACAGTCCAGTGCTAGTTTGTAATGATGGACAGAAGTAAGTACAAGTGCACTGGAGTCCTTTCCAACTGTGTTGCTACTCCTCCTCACTCAGAGTTTGCTCCTTGGTTTGCTCTCCTTTGGTTCAGAGGCAACAGGATAAAAGCACAAGACAGCTAAAGTCTATGTTTTCATATTAATTTCTTTCAGAAATCTAATTTTGGGCAAACACGGCTTAAATCCCAGTAGCCCATTGCTTCTTTGTTGTTGTTGGGTGTTTGCCAGTCAACACTTACTAGAAAAGCACCGTTCAGGACAGTGAGGGTCTGCTGTGCTTCAGATATCGCTATGGTCGGATTTAAACTCTGTGAGCATGAGAGTGGGAACAGAACAGTGATGATCAGAAAACCTGTTCCTCCAGCATCCAGCTCTCATCATTTTTTTCCCAAAGCCAGATCGCAGAGAGGTATTGGAAACTAATAATAGATCACTAGGTTTATTTTGAACAGGCAATTTAAAAAAATAATTCCTCTCCACAGTAGGAGCAAATGTCAGCTGGATTCTGCTCCCAGCATCCGGCTGCTTTTACCTCACTGAAAATGCTAGAAGTAGTTTTGTAGGAGGTTGTGAAACCACAGCAATATAAAAATAAACATTCAAACATACTCGGGTCCTGGTCCCTCATTAACCTTATGGAGCAATGCAGAGAACAAAAAACCAAATACAAACCCTGGCCGTCTGAGATTCTCTTTCTGTCTGAGGAGGGTGCGGGTGTAGTAAGGAACCAACACAAAGCTCACAGCATACAAAATCCCACCTCTTCAAATCTCTGTTTGCAGGATGAGGTGGGGGAAAATCAGAATAATAAAAGTACTGTTCTTATTCTCCAAGTCCTGGATTTAAAAAGGCCTAGAGGGTACCAGCAAAATAAAGAATAGGCTCTTTGAGAAATTTTGAACAAAGACATCAGCCAAAAAATACTTCTTTACATTCCCATGATTGACAAGTTGGGAAAATGGCACCTAAAATACTTTTCTAGATTAGTATGCTTTTTCTATAAAATGCACATAAACCATGCAGATATGTACAGACAGACCCTGTAGTATGAATCCAGAGGTGAATTACCTAAACTGCATCCAAAAAGTTTGACCAGTAGGTCAAGGGAGGGGATTCTGCCCCTCTATTCTGCTCTCATGAGACCTCACCTGGAGTCTTACGTTTGGCTCTGGAGTCCTCAGCACAGGAAGGATTTGGATATGTTGGAGTGAGTCCAGAGGAGGCCATGAAGATGATCTGAGGGCTGGAGCATCTCCCATACAAGGACAGGCTGAGAGAGTTGGGGTTGTTCAGCCAGGAGAAGAGAAGGCTCCAGGGAGACCTTAGAGCAGCTTCCAGCGCTGAAAGGGGCTCCAGGAAAGCTGAGGAGGGGCTCTTGAACAGGGAGAGCAGGGACGGGACAAGGGGGAAGGGTTTTACACTGAAAGAGGGGAGATTCAGATGAGATCTTAGGAAGTTATGTTTTCCTGTGAGGGTGAGGAGGCCCTGGCACAGGTTGCCTAGAGAAATCGTGGCTGCCCGATCCCTGGAGGGGTTCAAGGCCAGGTTGGATAATGATTTGAGCAACCTGATCTGGTGTGAGGTGTCCCTGCCCATGACAGGGAGGCTGGAACTGAATGGACTTTAAGGTCCCTTCCAACCCAAACCATTCTGTGATTCTCTGATATGATTTTATTAAATTCTTTCTCTTCAAAACTGTGTGTACATGTAGACATATGCGTATTTGAAAATGTGCCTGTTTCATTTACTTGTTCTTGAAAATGCTATTGCCCTCTCATCTTACACAGGTTGGTACGAAAAATGCTGCTCTGCTGTAACTGCTGACTTCTGTAAAGACTGAACTTGCCATTTGACTTTGGTTAAGTTATGTCAGGGAAGAATGTGTCCTTTGCTGTTTCCATTTTGTATACTTATAAAAGATTTATTATTTCAAAAGAACATACCAAGTCCACGTGTTCCCCTTTTCTTCCTGAAGAACTGTAGTTAAACATAAATTTTTCTGAGTTAATTTTTTTTATTCTTACTTGTCTTTGTACTTGAGGTAATTAATCAGCTTTTTTACACGCAGTATTTTTCAGCATCTTATAAATCAAGTAACAATTGAATATTTTTCATGAGACAAATATTTCTCTGCAAAACTGTGAGTACATGTAGACATACAGGTATTTGAAAATGTGCCTGTTTTCATGAGACAAATATTTGACATGTTGCTAAAAAATGGACCTCAACTCTCTCTTTAACCTGATCTAGTGATCGGTAAACCGCTAAACGTCCAATAATTTAAATTCAGCTGCAATGTTTTCCATTGCCGTGGTTTTTTTTTCCGCTTGACAGCAAACACATGCAACATCCATGAACTGCTGGAGGAGGTCTTGGGAGCTCATGTAACAAAGCTGACCCAGCTCCATGAGCAGCTCTTTTCTTTTGTGCTCGCGTGTACCGCACATCCTTTCGGAACATAGTCCCAAATCGTAATGATGTCCCAAATCACAGGATTAATGCGTCTATGAACAGACCTCTTATGCCTCTAGAATGAAGTATTCCTTGCTAATTTCTCTTCAAGACACCAGCTTAATTGCATTTTAAACAAATGGGCTGCTTTGCTGGCCAACTTTTAAATGAGATAACAGCAATGTTCACTCTCCAGCAGTGATGAGTGCCTTGCAGTAGATTCAAAACTCTGTTCAATAACAGGTTTAATCTCACACCAGCAGATTTACTGCAGAATAAACTGCCACTGAGCTCATAATTAGTAAAACAAAAAAACCCAACCTACTAAATATTATTTTCCAAAGCAGCAGGCTATGTTTTAGTGGAAATTTTTAGTCCTTTTCTTTATGTGTTTTATTGATTTTATGTATGATATTGGGAATTCATGCTATGATTTAAGATAATGGTCTTTATCGATCACTTAAGCAGTTGTTTAGCTACATCGTAACAAAATGATGCTCCCATTCACGGAATATGTGATACTGACAGCGGGGAGACCACAATGCTTCCCTTCTTAATGTTTATTTCTTTTTTCCAAAAGCATATTCGCTGCTGGAAAACAGCAACTACAAACATTTGTGCTTTAGAAACAATCTTCCCATAATTTTCTTTGTTGCAGCTATTAGTAGCCAATTGTGATTCAGTGATACCCAGTTCAACAAACAGATGTTCCAAAGTATATTCTCTGTAGCATGAAAACAAATATTAATGAGGTAATTGAAACTATTGAGGAAAAGAAAACGGTGAGTATGTAGTTTCTAATGTTTGAGGTCTTGCCCTTCAGTGTTTTCTTGTATTTAGCAACAAAGTGAAGTTTCAGTATCTAACTATGTTTAAACACCAGAGGGCAAATTTTCAAAAGGGCTTTGTCCTAGGTTCAGGTTTGCGTGTGCACATTGAGTTTGTACTCGGGAAGGGGAAAGTTGGAGAGTGTAGTTGCAAAATTTTGTCTATGATATTTTAAGAAATACCCTCCCAAGTGATGTAAAGCAGTTGGAAGGAGTAGGAATCAAGTCTAGCCAGTTGTATGCTTTCTTCTTTTCAGCTGGTTGTGTATATGGTGACTGATTTTGTCTGTGAAAGGGGAGGCTTTTTAATGAGTCTAAGTACGTTTACTCCACTGTCTAAACTGCACGCTAATAATTCCTATTTTACGCACATATTGCACGTGTACTATTACACTAGGTACAAGTATTTATGCATTATTTAATTTCAATGATTCTTAACACAGTACATCCTATAAAATCTCCTTTTCCACAGATCGTTTTACTCAGCTTAAGCTATTATATACCAAAGTATTAAAAGGCTAAATTTAGTACCTTGCTTTAAGACCAGAAATAATCTATTTCAATAGAACTGTGCTATTGCAACCATTGTGATGCAATAAACATTAAACACAACAATTGTGTTAAGGAAGAGAACCTGCCTGGCTGTGCTAAAATCAGTGTATAATGATTTCTTTGGTTGATTCCACATTTTGAAGCAGGTGTGCTCCAGAGGAGTCGGAGCTGTCCTGATGCTCTGATTGTCTGTACCAGTGGACCTCAGGTTTCCTTCCAAAGGAAATGCAAATGTACAGAGGTGTAGGCACAAGGACACCTCATTACACATCTGTCTCGTTGTTCATCTGATGACCAGCACTCAAGTAACTTCACAGCTTTAGTTTGTCCCACTTTAGACACTGGCAGTGAAATTAATCTCACCTCATAGCCACCCAAGGTCACTCTTCAGACTTTGTAAAAGCCCAGATCTTTACTAAGTTAGGGTAGGAATTGAGCAAGGGTACACAAAGTCCTGCTGCCTCTTTCTGTCTGAAGTACTTTTAGTAAGTTTTTATAACCAAATACAAAGGTACCAAGAATAAACATTTATGAACGATTCTAGCAAAATCCCTCACAAAGATCAGATCTTATCTCCCTGTTTGTCAAATCCTGCAAAATCAATGATCAATGGCAGCAGGAGGTTGTCACGGCATCAGTATTTCTTGATATAAAATCTGCTCTTAGATATATAAGACAGTGTGAATACCCCTCTTTGAACAGCCTCTGGGGCTGTAGATTTGCTAATGTACTGTAAGTGCATTCATTAATTCTTGTGCTTTTGGCTTCCACTTTATTTGAACAGTAGCATTCACTTCTACTGACAAAACAAACATTTTTGATCTCATAACCTGTTTTTTTTTTGTCTTGGCCAAATACTAGACTATTTTTCTAAAGCAGCATTTGTTGTGCAAAAGAGTAGAGGAGGAGAAGTTAATTTTAGGGAAGAGATTTACTAAAAAATGTGGAGAATGTTTAGTGTCCTGCTTCTATGCTGAATAGCACTCCAATTTTTTGTGGTGTAACAATTAGTATCAAGCACGGCTTCTCTTTATTTTGTAGATTCAAAGTATGATGTATCTCTGTCTTTATTTGATTCTGGCCCTCTGTGCTCTTGTGATGATAACTGCTACAATAACAAACTGATTCTTACCAGTCTGTCTTGTAATTTAGACAAGAGAAAAGGACTTGGGAATTCTGGTTTTATTTCTAGGCTCCAGCATAGGGCCTCCTTTTTACATCTGTACAACAGAATTTTCCCTACCTACGGGTTTTGAGAATAGATTTTTTCTGATGGAGAGTCACAAAAATTCTGTAACAGTTATGATCATTACTGATAATGTTCAAAATGGGGTTTTTCTTTGTAATATTTGTAACTGCTGGTATCTTATATCAGATCTACGATATTGTGCCTGAATAATATTCAGACTCCCTCTTTGTCCAACTGGGAATATTACCTGTTTTAGAATTGATTGTTCACTGCTCTCGTCGAGGGAATGTATTTTTCTGATGGACTTGATACATTCAAGATGCAATCTCAAATATAAAAATGCTTTTTAATGTCTGTTTCTCAGTGCATTGTCAACATTATTGCCATGCCTGGATGTTCAGAGCCTGCTGCAAAGAGCTTTATAATCCAGAAATAAAAATACATACAAACTCAAGAGGGAATGAAATTGTTTAGTGCTATTTAATATATTTATAGGACATTCCAGAATTTTTAGTTAAAAAGGTAAAATCATGGATGCCTTAAGAAAGAGCTTTTGAAAGTTGAAATGAGTAAGATAACAAAGGTGGGAAAGAAGTGTTAGGGAACATGAAGATAGGTAAGGAGGGTTTGCTATGAAATAAGTTGACTGACTAGAGGAGATTGGGGAAGTAGGAGTGGGAGGGGTAGGGCAGATGAACGGCCTCTGCCCATGGTTTTAAACATAAGCTCTGAACAGAACCTAGAGGTGTGGAAAACCACGATGAAAGCTAAAACGCAATGTTATATAAAACACCTCATGCCATCAAAATACGCTGCACAATATAAATATGAACAATACAAAGCGTGAACACACAATTTGGAGTAGATGATGACAGTGCTATGATCTTTTGTAAGAAACTGCTCCATAAGACCTGTGTTACCTTTAAAAGGACTGCGTCTCTGACTTCCACTAACATCTTCTATTCAGACTTTTCTTTGTGTATGAGGTTGGTAGGTGTAGTATGTTTGGAGTTCCAAAAACCAAAATTGAGTAAGTTCTTCTCATTTGCATCTGAACAGTGAATTGATTTCCCTGCTAGTTAGTAGCTTGGTCTCAGGTCCATTTTGCCCTTTACATTCCCCCTGTACCGTGTAGATCGAGTATCACCAACGTATTTTCCTTTCACTCCAAGAAAACCTCAAGGAAAACCTGTATCATCACTTGCGTATTTTCTCTGTGCAGGTTATCGAGGGTGCCGTTTCATTAGACATGGTGTTGTAAGCCTGTGCAAAAGCCCATTTAGTAGAAACTGACTGTTGAGCAAATTAATTGGTGGAAGAGCTTAATATTTATTCTGTTGTCCCAGCACAGCAAAAAATGTTAAATATATCGTATAAAATCCATTAAGTATCAACAAATGCTTTAAGCTACAATAAACTTACGCATTTTTAATATTGTCTTTTGTATATATTACTCCTGAAATTCCCTTCTGTGTGTGTGTGTATTGAAAAATAAATATTTTTAATTCCTCCTTAGAGGAGACGATCAAACGTAATAATACGGAAAAACTCCTTTCTGTGGTAGAAAAGATTGTTTTACCCAGCAAAAGTTAATTTTGTTGGTAATTTTATGAGATCTCTCTTGTACTGTCATATAAGAAAAGACAGAGAGAAAGCAACTACAAAGCTTCATGCTGTCATCTGAAACCTTTTGATAGTTTCTTTGATGAAGATATTTGCTAAGGATTACAATGAACATTCTTCCTATTCCGTTACATGATTCTGTGGATTGAAGCCTTCTCAGAGCTACATTTTCCTTTGACCAAGAAATATATCTCGCATATTAAATTTTCAGTAGCAGAATTGGAAATAAGGTAAAAGAGCATCACAGATGGAATTTTAGGAGATAGGACTCAGCAGCAGGAGATATATTAATGGCTGGTGGATAATTAGCAACAACTTCATGTCTCAGTGTCACTTCTACCATGGGATAGATGCAATGAGCCTGTTAATACTTGTTCACAGTTGGATTTTAGTAGGTATTTTGCTACAGCTGCAGCTGCAACGGCTGCAGTGTGTGCGTGTGCAATACCATATAGGAACTCTGTGTTTGGATTTGGCTGCAATGTTTTGGCTCCGTGTGAGTTTTATGTTTCTTTTATTGTTTGTTATTTGCCATCCTGGAGTTGGAATATTTCCACCGTTCCTGCTCGTTCTCACATTTGCTTGGAACAGCCTTGGTTGCTGGTATGAGAAGTTTCGGATTCTAGGAGAAAAAAGCTGGTTTCCCTGTAAAGAAAGCAGTGAACTGAGTGTCAGTGAATATGAATAAGCCTATTGATTCTTTGCTAATATATCCCTCTTTCTCCAGTATTTCTATTAGGAAAACATTCAGAAGATAAAGTGTGACTGATAAGAAAAAAAAAGGTTTTGATGAATATAAGGAAAAACATCTGTAGCTACACTAAGAGTACTAAAGCATTTTGAGGGATGGGTGAATTATTTAAGCTCTAAGTAATAACACAGAAAAACTTCACACCACAAGGTGTGAATATTGCCTGGTCCATTTACAGTATTGAGCAGAACTCCATTGAAAAAGCCTATACTTCAGCTTCTTAAGTAGCAGACTCTGAGCAAGAGTAGTGTGCTTTGCAGTTCAGGCATATTCTCTTTTTTGAAAAGAATGAACGGGTTAAAAATAAAACCTAAAATACTCTTTTAGAGAAGCTAAGCTCCTCTTCCCCATAAATAAAGCAGAAAGAATCAACAAACCCCCATGAAACTGGAAAAAAAAGAGGAAAGAAAATAAAATCATATTAAATGGTGTAATAAATGTGGTATTTAGGATGCTTGGGAAGAATATTGCAAAAGAAATTTCTCTGAGTACAATTTAATGTGCAAAGTATCAAACTTCTTCAATGTCTCTATCATGAATTCTTTCTGGAATTTTAAAGCCAATGATGTATCAATAATTATTTCTATAATTTGTTTTAATTTTACATAAGCTAGAGAGTAAGACACTAACAGATTTAATTTAAAAATGGGTTAAACAGCAAGAAAATTCAGTATTCTAACTATCCATTAGGGCCACGGCTGACTGGAGCATCAGCTTCTTACATTGAATATCAGTTATTGTCAATTAATCAGATTAGCTACGATCTGTCTGTTCTTAGAAACCTTTTTTTTAAGGTTTACAGAACATTATTATAAGTGAAGGAGAACCATTTAACAGATTCCATTGTATGGTCATATTAATGTTTTAGTGCCTACACTTAAATCCCTTTTCACAAGGATTTCTATCTCAAAATCAAAATCTTTTGGGATTTAATTTTCAGAGAGTGTCAAAATTCTCAATTCATTTGCCCTCCTTATTTCCAAGCATTTGAAAATAGATTAAGCTATTCTTCAAAGCCACCTAGAAATTTTAGGAGGGTCATTTTGAGTTTCCCATTTTTTGATACGTTTGTCAGATGCTGGACTTGTTTTCTATAATGAAAACTTCTTAAATCGATATGGGCTAAGTGTACATTTTAATATATTGATGATCTTTTTGGACGGTAAAGGAAAAACATTCCCTGTATGTAAGAACACCTTTTTAGACAAAATTTCATAAGGGCTTCTAATATATAAAGTTATTGAGCATGCAAGGCTCTGTGGATGAAGAGCTCCCCAGGTAGACATTGATGGAGGGACTGGAGCTGTTTGTGTCAATGGTTTGCAAATAATGGGTCTCTGGGAGAACTTAAAATTGCAGTTTTCACTCCAGTCTGTGGTGCTTTTTAGGATGAGCCGAGTTGCTATGAGGCTTGGCACTCTTCAGTGCACCTTAGGCAGCAGTTCTTATACTTCCATTGAGATTGTAACAGCTGGCCATTACAATCAATCAAGTGACATTTCAGGGGTATTTTTTCTTTAATATTAAGGGAAAAAAAAGGAGAAATAAAAGATATTAAATTGTAACTTCTCCCAGAAAAAGGAAGGGATTTATAGATTTACCTTTGACTATAAAAAGCAGGCGTTTACAAGTAATTCACAAGTTGGTCAAGCCTTTACTTATATATGGGATGCTGCAGTATTTTCTATTAATACATAAACACTCTTAATATCTTTGTAGTATTGATTCTATGTAGAAGTTGGTTATGTGTTGCACTAGTTTTCCACACATAGGAGTGCAGAGTACTCAGCTGCAGGATGTGTGTAGGCTTGTGGGGCTAATTGGAACTTTACTAGCCAAACCATAAATACTATGTAGATTCTCCCTTGCTTTAAAGCAAGCCTTCAAAGCACAAATAAGGCACTGGAGAAGCTAGTTTAGAGACGAGGATTCTAAAGAGTAGATGGGACAGCCTTCAAAGGAGGCTAAAAAAGAGCTGTAGAAAATTCCATGACAGTAATACCTTAAAGTTTTTTAACTCCTGAAATGGAATAGGAAGCAAGAGAGGTTCAGTTCACTCCCATGTACAATTCAACCAGCAACACAGTTTGTGCTTAAGTTGTTTCCTTTTCTCCCAGAGTACAGTTCAGTGAGTTAAATTATTATTTTTGCATACCATCCGTGTCTTAGCGCTCTAACGCTCTACATTGACTGCAGTAGCTAATCCTGTATGGACATAATCATTATATGAACAGGTGATTATGCTATATGTAATTAAAATTATTAATGAAACATTCATACCGGGTATTAGCAATTTGCTTATCAGCAGCAAAAACCAAAACGATGAATGAAGAGGTTATAATCAGACCATTTAATGCAAAGCACATCCTTCCTGGGGACTACTGAGGTAACTATGTATTTAGCTATTTTCCTACTTAACGTCTTTAGGGACGTTTAACAAATAAAGCATCTCTACCTAGAAGATCAGAGCAGGGAAAATTACAGAGAAGCTGTAGCATGATGCAGCAACTGTGGTAGCAGCAACTGTGGTAGCAGCAAGCAGACACACATAGATGGCAATTTTAGTCGGTTGGGGGCACATTCTACAAGATACCAAATTTCTTCTCTCGGTTCGTTCCTGAAGTAATGCAATTGACACTAATTTAAATAAGAGTTAGAGGAGCAGTAGGTTCAGGAAGGACTGCTAACCCCTTGCACTTCCCACCAACTGCCACTCTTCAGGGTCAGGTCTTGTTTCAGTGTATAAGGATGTTTTTTCTCCCACAAACATAAACTGAGGGGATAACAGAACTTCTTTTTAGGTGGGAAGTTAGAGAAGATGGTCACTTGAAGCAGAGAGGATTAAAGCACATTAGGAGGGCTGCAGGGAGGAATCTCCTTCCTCAGTGAAACTGTTGTGGTTAGTGTTTTGGTAGCACTGATGTTTTTTTCTCCCACTGTTAACGAGATTAATTGTATTCACCTCCTCCTTATTCTCTCCACAGGTCATCACAGACAATCTCCAGGGTGAGCAATCTCAAGTCAGGTAAGACTGTTATGATGACTTTGATTGTAAGCAATGAGAAAAACCTTTTGGACATTTTATGAAATGCAGACAGAGGAGGGCTGTATCCTGGATCAAATGAGGCCTGGGAGTTCTCATTTTTAGAGCTTTACAAGTGAATGAAGCTGAGAAAGTTTTAATCATGAGTAGTTTTAGTACCAATTCTGTTGCCTGTGAAGCTTCATGCGGAGCTTTATATCTTTATATCTCACAAGAAATATCCCACCGTAAGTGATGAAGAAGGTCTAACCAATAGTTCCAAATAAATGTCATAATCATGAATCTTTTTTTAGCATATAGAAAATTAAAATATTTTCCCATAGCTTGAGAATGAATATTTCTTACAAACTCAGTTATTTACCGGTCTGCCTAGTAAGTGCAGGGATGTTACATATGGTCAGCTTCTATTTTTATGCACTATTGTAAAAATTAACATATGTCTACCTGGTGGCTCATGTGCATATTTTGTGTAGAATCATCGTTTGCTACCCTGATTTTAGGAAATCCTCTAAGCAATGGGAAAAGCTGGAAAAAGTATTCTCCACTTTCTGCCTTAGCAGCAGAATGTGTGCAGGCCACCTCTTAAGTAATACATATTTTAAAATTATTAATTGGAAAAGCACAATAATCTTGTGTATGAGCTATTTCAAGTACCATCTTCAAATGAGTGAGTCTTGGATCTAAATGAACATGTCAACTCTGGATTTTTTTCTGTCTTTTCATGTAAAATATTTGTTTGTTTTTACCGCTGCCTCTAAATCAATAGAATTAACTGATCTGCCTGAACATGACTAAACCAGAGTGCTTTATCAGGCATTTTTCCCCTACCTGAGGCCTTATTTTTAGCCTGCATTTCTTGCCACCTTGCCTTTCATGGAGGCTCAGACCAGTTGTGATCACATTAGACATCTTCCTTGCTAAGCTTCATCTTCTTCTTGTAGTTCCCTTTTGAGTGACACCTCTCAGATGACTGTTTGGATGGATAAGAAAACATTTAAAACTCCCGTCCAAGTCCTTAATATCTTTTATGTCAATTGCTGGTTTTTTCTGTCCTTGACAAGTTCATCAAGCGAATGCTGCAACGAAGCCTGTATCTCAATTGTATCGCACCCAAGTCCATTATGGTCTGGCCTCCCTTTCTGTTGAAATGTCAGTTCTTGCCTTCCATTAAGCCCTCCTTGCCCACTTGTTAGATTTTCAAACAAGCACTTTGTGCTGTCTTTTGTGTTGACCCTGTACTTGAAACTTGCCTTAAACATTTAAAAGGTGACCTCATTAAATTCAAGTCCTTAAAACTTCCCCTTGTTATAATGCCTATGGAAGAAATAAGAAGAAATGTCAAGCTGGGGATACATTTCTTTCCTGGTTTCGCTGTGCACCTGGCTGTGCTTACATCTCCCTGCTTTCTCCAGCCAGATGTTTTGTTTTGCACCTTCTAGGAAGTGACTGATTTTGTCCTCTTGTTACCTAGCACAGTGAAGTCCCACTCCATGATCTGGGGTCTCACAATGTTGTTGAGCAAAGAGTTGTTTTAATAAGTAACGCACTTTGGAACTGACTTATGAATGTTCAGCTGGACCTGTTAATATTTTCAGATGGTTAAGCTTATCAGTCTTACACAAAATAGGCATAGGTGATGGCATTTGATTTTTAAACCAATCTTTATTATATTTTGAAGTTGTTCTGTTTGTGTTGGAGGTACAAAATTAGGCTTAAGATATCAGAACCAGAAAGATCTTAGGTTTTAAGATTCACGTGGTGTAAAGATGCCTAATTTGTAAGGCATAATCTGACACATTTAACAGAATTTACATCAGATGAAGTAAGTATCTCTGCTTTTTCCTCTGAGACCTGCCTTTCTTTGTCTGAGTGTGAAGTTTTGGAGGTCTTTGTTTCAGCTGTCTGTTCCATGCCAGTCAATGCAGATCCCTCTCGGAGGTGCCTCGTTATTGCTGCACCTTACATCGTACCCTCCAAGCATAGATTCTGCCCTGCAAGCCAGACATAGAAAAATAAGTATTGTAACCATCTTATGCTGCTGCAAAGGTTAGATTTGGGGTTTAGCCTTGAAATCTCTATGCTTCTCTTGCAGTCTTGTTTTTCTAGAGTTGCCTAATGCTTCCATTTGATTAGATTTTTATTTTTTGTTTCTCCTAATCTGAAGAGAACTGTCGTCAGGAACATAAAGCTTTCCAGACAGCTGGTAATAAAGTTATTGTATGATACACAGGGGAGTTTTAAGAAGTTCACACTATTCCTGCATATTCTCTATGCAGGAATACTTGTTATTTTCAGCAGTATGAGGACTAGGCACTGGGATGAGAGCTAGAACAGACAAGGAATGAGTTGAATAGTATTCTATCAGACCGATGGATGTCTAATGCATGTACATCCTTGAAACGTTTGCCAGTAAAAATTGTATCGCACTTAGGTTTTAAGCCTTTGTCCCTCCAGCATGATCTACTGATTACTAGCCTTTTCATTTTGTAATATGCAATTGTAATATGCAAGCTTTCTCTTAACTCCGCTGTAATTTGCAAGGACACAAAGCATGCTTGAAATTACTTACCTGACTGCACTTTGTGTGAAGAACTCCATCCTCTCAGCTGTTTTAGATTAACAGTGAATTACAGTTCACTTCAATGCAATTAGACCTAATGAGGTGCACATGGAGACTATTGGGCCACTGCGTAACCACATTATAGGGACTTGCCAGTTGCCATTTGAAGCAATTCGTTTGACCTCTGAATGCAAACTACCACAAAGAACAAAGAGGTTCATGGTCCAGATCCCTACTTACCTGAATGGAGGGAGGGATGATAAAAATTAGCCTCTGATCAAGAGAAGCTGTTTCTCCAGGGTATCTTCAGAAAGGTAGTCCTATTTTTAACAGGCTAGTTAAAATGATTGGTCATACTGTAAGTCCTATTAAAATTTATCCATAAAAATGTTACTTTCTCTTCTGGTTTGACTTGATTTGAAATTATGTCTTGCATTATTGGCTCTTTAGGAACCAGGGGTTAAATTTCATAAGAAGATTACCTGATTTTAATGAGATGACATTGTGGTAATGAAAATGAAGCACATTCTGTGGAACTTTGGTGAAACTAGGCAGCCCTTCTACAAGACAGTTTTGTTTAACTGTATTCAATAACTTGTTGCTGTTTGTTTCACTTTGTCTGGGATACACTCCTTAAGACCTTATCAAGTAGAACTGCCAAAGGAAAGAAAGTACACCAGATTGTCATATACAGAATTGAACTTTCATTATGAAGTGGGTATTTGGGGGGAAGGAAGGGGCTAAATTTGAGGTTAAAGCCATAAGGCACGAGTATTTGTTTCCCAGACAAACCTTCTGAGCACAGCGAAATGAAAAGCACTAAGACTATTTTACAGTTTTTATAAAGATATAGATCTGTTGCTCATTGCGTAATCCTTGTTTATTCTTTAGTGTGTTCCCTGATTTGCTTCTTGTGGTAGCCCCCCAAACCAAATATTCACTTAATGTAGAAGGGTAGAGAAAGGAAGATTTTTAGAGAGCTGTAAAGAGTGGCTTGAATGTACAATTAGGATTTTTTTCATGGATAAAACACCCATCCAAGGGTTTAGCCTGCCTCATGTCCCTCTGGTATTGCTCTTAGACTGACTCCCTTTTTATGTCTTTGCGGTATCTGCGTGCTAGAATGATATATGATATTTTAGGGTGTGGAGTATCTTTTTCATTTGCAGGAATTTAAAGCACATAACTTAATTAAAATGTATCAAATACACATATGTACACGTTGGCTGCAGTAACATCTTGTCTTTGTGCTCTTAATATGGATTGGCCCAAAATATTTGGGAAGTGTAGCTACCCAGTATTTCTATTGTTACAACCCTGGTAATCGTGTCCTCCTGCCTTTGGAGAGTGTATATTTGCAAGTAATGCCTGAAATAGTTTCCATTAGTCATTTCCAGGAGACTGAAAGTCTCGTTGGTACGTTTGAAAATTATTATCTTACAACTTTCAGAATAGCTTCTGCACCACCCCTCGTGAGAGGACGTGAGTCAGATATGCATCCTAACAGGAATATAGATATGAATTCCTGGTTAAGAGTTCTACTAAGGAACAATGTCTTGATCCTTGCTTGAAATCACAAGCATGTAAACTTCCTTCTTCCTTTTGTGCTTAGTTTCTAAATGAGAAAAGTCCTTTTTGTACTTTAATTAAAATTAACATCATAAGAAATCATGCTTTATTCTAGCTATGCGTAAGCTGACAACAAAAGATAAGTTTTGTGATGACTAAATGAAATAATAAGCATTTTAGAGGAGTTGCCAAATTACACAAAAGTGGTTTTATCTCCTTGTACATATGTAAGTGTAATTTTGTTCAATCCTGTTTCTGTTAGTAATACATACTCACTTAAAAGCATCCAAACCCATCTTCTGTTTCTAATACATGTTAGTGCTTTTGCATTTTCAAAATAAATACCTGGATACTTGGAAAAAGTGGAAATTCTGCCAGTTGTTAGCAGATGTAATTATCAATGGACTCTGTAAGCCATTGATAACTGCTAAATGTATGAAGTACGTTGACTTACTCATAGATCTTTTATGCTGGTACCTTCAGGCCGTAGAATCTGCCCCTGCTGTATGTGCTTACTAAATATGATCAAATGTTATAGTTTAAATATTCGTCTGTGCTTAATGAAGTCTGATGTCAAAATGAAAACGTAAACATCCTGAATTATATTAACTGAGTGATAAATACTGGCAGCCTACAGAATAAGCATCTTCAGGGTCTGTGCTAGCCACAGTGCAATGAGTTGAAATGCTGCTGTTCCTATGAGATATAACCTAGATTACAAATGTTTTCAGTTACTTGTTCCATGAATCCTTTAACTTGTAATGTGAAGTAACTGGTATGGATGGCTGCACCAAAATTGGTCTCCCCTAATGTAGCCTTCTCTATGCACTTGAATTGCATTACTGTTTTGGTATAATCGGTACTTGATCTTCTTCCATTATTTTCCTACTGAGAAGTACAATGCAAGTGAATATAGAGTAGGTTTTCCTTCTCTGCAGACTGGGTTGAGATACAAGCTTGTGAAGGATTTATGTGTAAATGGGCAACCTGAAATGCACATTGACCTGGCTTGTATTTGAACTCTATTCCTTTTTCATTCCAGAGGTTCATTGATGTCAAAGGCCATCTGTTTCCTGGAGTGCAGAAACATGTAGACTTTGAGAGAACAGAATTTTAATCTGTTCAGTAAACTACAATTTAAATGTCTGTTTCATGAATCTGAATAGGTTCAACATCAGTGTTTTGAGTGCAGTGATTTTCTGCTTGTTTGTATGTTTAAGGTCTGAATGCTGTGTTATATCTCAAAGTAACGAAGCATGACGTGGTCTCAAAACGCTTGTACTGGCACCATTGAGGATCCACAAATCTCAGATTCCGTTTGAGTGAAGGAGCTGGATGCGATGTGAACCTTTCACTTGGTAGGAGAATTTCCTTAGTAGATGGCAGGGAGCGTTCAGCTGGAGTTCCTCATACCATTTTGTTTCACAAGTCAATATACAGCCTTGATATCATAGTCTAAGTCTAGAAGGCTGGACTGCCTTGAGAATCCAGGTCATAAACTCTGAATTTCTCACACCAGCTGAGGAAGGATTGCCTTAGTCTGTCAGTCTGAAAGGAGCTGTTCCTGTGTTTAAACATGCTTTGTTGAACTTTGAACTCTCAAGAAACAAACTTCAGAGGAAATACTTGCTATCGTATCAAGTATTATACCAAGTACAACTATGAAATAACTTCATGAATATGAAGTTAAACTGGATTAGTTTACTGTTGCTTGGTTTAGCTTTTAGAGTGGACTGGGACACTGGAAAATGGAAAAGAAAAAAAGTTGATTTGAAATTAAATGGGAGCAGGAGAAATTTAGTGTTGAAAGTGGTTCCATCAATTTACACTGGCTATGTTAAAACAACGACATCTAGCTTATAAAAGCCATGAAGGCATCCTGAGACAATCTGCTTCATTAAGATAAAGAGAGCCTCCTTTGTTATCCTCAGAAAACCTATTGAGCTATTAGGTATAACGAATGTTTATATCATCCTGACAAGCTATTTCTGTAGCAACTTTTAGGGCACCGAAGACCAAGGATGCTTTTAAAGGATTGATAATATGACTTTAAAAGATGGAGGATTGTTGTGTGTTTGATGAGTTTTTGTCTTTTCATTTGGAGTTGAGTTTTCTGGAAGTTGCCATTACCTCTCTGAGTTTCTTTTCCATATGTAAGCACACATACCGGATGCGATTAATGATAACCAGACAAAATTATTAAAGTGAAAAGTTTTAACAAATTTAGTAATGTGAAGTAATTTCTAGGTCATTTTTCCATCTCAAAAGATTACATCTTTAAGATGAAAGAGTTTCTAACAACAGATGTTATACAATACTTTCATTACTCACACTGTGGTTTTGTTTAGATTATGCATCGTCATCACACTAGGTTATATCAAAAAAATTTAACGCTGAATGAAAAATTCTCTCTTTATATTTTAACCGAATATATGTTTAGGTGCCATGCAAAGGAAAAAAGTGTATTTGACTGTAGTCTGTCTTGAAGAAGATTTAAATGTCAAAGGAAGTATCAGTTCTCAGGGAATTTCTGTGATTAAAGAAACAGTGCATTTAGGCTTGTCGTATCTTGGCTGCTTTCACTGTTTTGATTAGCATTAAATAAGAGTATTTTAGTATTGCTGAAGTGCAAAGTAGTGGTACAAATTTGCTGATGATTATATATACTTTATTGGCAGATATAATTAACTTTTTCCTATTCCCTATCTAATTCTTGAGGCTAAGCTAAAATTTTCCAAATAAAATATTTTCCTCTTAGACACTTGGTTTAAGTGATTCTACTTAATTTGTATAAAATGTAACCTGTCACTGTGCTCCACTATAAATATTAAAACTTCTTACTCCTATAGAACATAAAACTGTATAATTAAATAATAGGGATAATGGATGGAAAATTTGCCGGAATCGTTATTGTTCTGGTGCTATTATCTGTTATCCTGTTTGTTTGTTTGATTTTCTATGTGGAAATAATAATAACAGCATAATATTTCAGGAGCATTTGCAGAATAACAGCATTTTGGCTTCGAACCCAATTAGAACAAAAAGCACAATAACGCATTACAATATAAATCTGACATGTAGTTTTCCTTCAGGAGATATTCAGTTTTTAGTTTTAAACAAGTCCCTTAGAAGCTTTAGGGTTCTTAGGATGCCTAGAGTCGATTTTGAACAATTTTGCAACTTACTACAGGGAATCTTAATTCAAATGCAACAAAACACTGAAAGAGGTAGTGCTTTGGGGTACTTAACTTCCTCAAAGGACCATCAGCTGAAACCTCAGATGGGGAGGAGCAACATGTAAATAAAACATGTCAGCCTGAAAACATGGTAAATAGCAAGAATTGCTCTCTCTTCTTAGATAAAAAAAAATTGTATTTCACGTCATTCACTGTGATAGAAAGCAAAATTACTAAAAAGCATTGTTTCACTCTTAGAGAGTGGGATAATATTCTTCTCTATTAGAAGAGATTGAATTATTAGTTGCAAATGCAAGATCTAATTTCTTGATTCTTATTTGAGAAGAGATTCGGCTTAACTTGCCTTTCAAGTCTTTGTTCCCTGAGGAAGCACTTCTTTTATTCATTCCAAAGAAAGTACTTAATGACATATTCACTCATAGGTGAATAATCTTCATTTGTGGGTTTTTAGCATTGGATGCTAATGATGACATGTGACTCAGTGCTCAAGTTAGATTATGGTGTTTCTGATCTGTGACAAACCGTATGACAGATTCTAAGCTAGGAAACCACGAATGATGGATTGAGTGCTCTATGATAAGTTTAGGCAGAAAACCACATAAATTCCTTGTACCTACAAAATCTGCTGGTAGTACTGACTGCCTGGCTGTAAGATCATGATTAACAAATTATTTCGCACTGAAATTAACAGTAGAACCACCTCAGTATTTGTATCTAGAAAACCAAGCACCATATTTTTATTAATATTCAACAGCCCTGCTCTTCTGTGAATGCTGCACTTTGGATATCATTCTCAAAATGTATTGACATGTAAATATCACACACTCTTCTTCCATTAGCAGATTCAGGTTTCTGAACTTATGTTAATTATGCTGATATAGTTACATAGTAGGATAACATTTGCTCTAGGAAGAATTTTGAAATGAACGTATTTCATCAGGAAGTACAAGAAAACAGCGATTCGGTCCCAAAATTCCTAAAAATAATTTTTTTTCTTTTAAGATTGTCTGTGCCATGGTACACTAAGACACTTACATCATACATAAATATAAGTATTAAAATATACACATGCACTAAGCTATTCTAATGTTTACTCTAATGACTATTACACATATTCTAATATCTTTGTTTATTAATCCTAGTTCAAAAGCTTTTAGACACTGAGATTCTTAAAATCCCTTTTTTATTGTTGACTGTATTGATATGTGTGGACAGTAACAAAGTCATTACAATATAAACTAAAAATGTGATTCTAATTCTGTTCAGAATATTTTCCCCACAAGAATCTAAAGGAGCCTGTAGTCGCATACCTCCTGGATTTAATTAATGCCTTGTAGATATAATGCAACTTCTTTCTGATTTATTTATTTTGCTGAACTGGCTGCGTAATGTAGATAGATATGCTAGATAGGCAGGATTTTTGCTTCCTGTGTTCTGGACGAATTGGAATAAAATCGGCCTTTTTAGGAGGAAGGTCAGGGGAAGGAGAAAGAAACTTCTGTACCACTCACATACCCCATTTCACTAACTTTGTATTTCTCTATATGGCAGCCACATATCATTATTACCAATACAAGAACAAGGAGAAGCACTGAAAAAATATGAACATTCTATCTGACCCTCAGGGACATGAACTATCAGATAGTTCTTTGTTATGTATTGTTAAAGAAAGTGTGTTGTGATTTTCACTTGTGAACAATGCAACAGAAGGGGTTTTTTTTCTCCCCCCCTTGGCAATTCCTATGTCTCAAGGTCCGTTCAAAATGGTTTTTGACAGTTAAAAACAGTCTTTAAGTTTACATATCCTTTATGTGACCCGAGAAAGTTATTCTTATTGATTAAATGATTTGTACATTTCTAAACAGAATAGATGGAATTTTTTAGAGGCTGACTGTTAATATTAATGACTTTCTCTGCCAATGTATCACAGATCGCGTACATAAACGAGACAACTCATAAGTACAGCAGAAGGTATTGCTCCTGGCAAGCATTAGCAGGGAAAATGATAACACTTGTAGTATCTCATCAGGGCAGCACAGCGCTCTGAGGTCAAAACGTTTGTCCCATGTTGCTTTCCCAATTTCTTCAGTTTGACACGCTGCACTAAAAAGATACAGACCTGCTGTCATCATCCCAGTAGATATAGTGGTTGATGTCAAATATTTTCAGTCCCTTCAGTGCAAAAGCACTATGCTGGCAGCCTTGCCAGGGAGCCAGATGAGCCCTCAGTACATAGAATAGTCGCTTTATTACCTCTCTAGGGCTGACTGAACAATGTCAAGAGTAGTCAAGAGTACTTAGTCCCTTCATTTTTTTCGTTAGGTAAAACATTATGGCACAGTAGCTCAGGTTGTATATGAAGAGTAGTCACTGGTCTGGTTTGCCAGTTGTTTTCCATATTGCTTTTTATCCTTTGCCTTTACGTATCATTAAAAAACACCTAGAAAAAATGGTAATTCTCCCACTGTTTTCAGGATTCATTAATAAATAATGCCACGTAGTAAACAATATGCAGATGGGAGAAGTCTCACAATCGCTAGTCATTGTTCTCGTGGGAGGTCTTAAACCTACTAGATATCTGCTGGAAATGCAACACAGCACAGAATCGGTCTTGGAGGTTCCTGGAGCGTGTGGTAGGTAACTTCATCACACAATTGGTGAGTGAGCCACCTAGGGAAGCTGCCCCGTCGGACCTGTTGTTGACAAATAGAGAAGGATTTGTGGGTGATGTGATGGTCGGAGGCTGTCTTGGGCACAGTGATACTGAAATATTAAGAGTTTTCAGTTCTTGGACAAGTCAAGAGGAATGTCAGCAGAATTATCACCTTGGACTTCCAAAGAGCAGATTTAGGCCTGTTCAGGAGACTCATTGGCAGAGTCCCTTGTGAGTCTTCTCCTAAGTACCAAGTGATAGGACAAGATGAAACAGTCTTGAGTTGCACCAGGGGAGGTTTACATTGGATATTAGCAAAAATTTCTCCACTGAAATATTTGTCAGTCACTGGAAAAGGGCTGCACAGGGCAGTGTCTGAGCCACCCATCCCTGGGGGTATTTAAAAGACGTGTAGCTGTGATGCTTAGGTACCTGGTCTAGTGCAGTGCTAGCTTAAGGGTTGGACTCCATGATCTTAAAGGTTTTTTCCAACATAAACAATTCTATGATTCTTTGAAAAGGATACGTTTTCTTGAGTGTTTTGTCACAGATGCAGTTTAATGCTAGCATTTCTTACAATGAGAATTTCTGTTGGATATTCTGAACGCTTACCTTGGTCTCCTGCCTAGTTACATCTTTCTTTCTCTGGAGCGAGTCCAGAGAAGAGTGACAAAGCTGGTGAAGGGGCTGGAGAACAAGTCTTACGAGGAGCGGCTGAGAGAGCTGGGGTTGTTTAGCCTGAAGAAGAGGAGGCTGAGACCTCATTGCTCTCTACAAATACCTGAAGGGAGGTTGTGGAGAGGAGGGAGCTGGGCTCTTCTGCCAAGTGACAGGGGACAGGACGAGAGGGAATGGCCTCAAGGTCCGCCAGGGAAGGCTCAGGCTCAACATAAGGAAAATATTCTTAACTGAAAGGGTCATTAGGCAATGGAACGCTCTGTTCAGGGAGGCGATTGACTTGCCTTCCATGGAGGTGTTTCAGGTGCGAGTGGATGAGGGACATGGTTTAGAGACTGATGAGAATGGTTGGACTTGATGATCCGGTGGGTCTCTTCCAATCTGGTGATTCTGTGATTCTGTATAAGGGCCTGGTAAGGATATCATCGTCACTTACCTTTTAGTGGGCTGGAGGTCATCATTTGGGAGGTTCTTCTACCTCTTTGTCCTTTGATATTGTACAATCTCAGATAGCAAATTGTCTCTCATTCTAATGATAATGTAATTTAGATTTAACTGCTCTGGAAATACACTGATACCTCCTTATCTTGATTAGCAGTGTACCGCAACAGCTCTTGGAAGAAGAAAAATATTGCTGTAATGCAGAAGAAAAAACTTGACCAGCACAATATATGACTACCATAAAACAGGGTAGATAGAACTAAAGTATCTCAATTAAGAAAAATAAACTTTTAAAAAATCAGTGGATAGGATTAATCTGAAATACACAAGTCAGGCTCACACTCGCTAAGCCACTAAGCTTCGGTTTTTATTTTGAACTTTATTCACTTTAAGGTTAACACAGGTCACTAAAGCACTATAATTTTTCACAATCTTATTTAATGGTTACAACCTTAAAAAGTTTAAAAACAAACCAAAACCCACTACTGAACCAAAACTGAGAAGTCTCTTCAGTCATCTATTGTAGAGTACATATAGTTTGTATAGGACGCAGACAAGAATCTCAGTACTATTACAATAACTTTTATTAAGTACAAAAGCTTCCAATGACCATACAGCTGTGGTAATTTGTAGTAAAATACTCAAATTTTACCCAAGTTCATGCTTACAATTTGATGCCCTGGAGTTGATTCCTTAAGAGAGGTGAAGAGAGCCTTAATGCATATTTTTTTCTAGCAGTTAAGATTTTACGTTGTACTTTGTGTTTTAAAACCCAACCAAGCAAAAACCACAACAACCACAAAAATAATCCAACAGACCCCTTTGTCCTCGTGACAGTACAAATATAAACTCGGAGAACTGGCTAGAAACTAGCAGAGGTGTCTTAACGTTGCAGTATTGGAAAAGTAAGAGTTAGGGAGGATAGTGCAGAGACATTAAAGTTAATTATAAGATATCTAATACCATCCAGATGTTGTTAGTTATATTCCTCTAGTACTTTATTGCCTTCTTTTCCTCCTGCTATTATATTTATCCCAACTATCTATTCTTTTTGATAACAGAGTTGATGGGAATTACTTCAGAGAGGCAGTTTTATAAAAACATGTTCAAATGTGTATCTTTCATCGCCAAAGAGAAATTGGCTTTATTGAAACAAATCAACACTACATCCCTCGATCAGAACTGGGCTGGATGTGGCGAAGGAGCTTTCCTTTTTATTTTGTTTGAAAGGGAAGTAGTGCAGTTGTTAATAATGATGGTAGTTATAACGATGATGATGATAGTAATAATAATTAATGTAGAATAAACCCCCCAAACAACTACACTTCTCAAGCTTTAATAACTCTCTTATTAAGCTAATGACGGAGAATGATAATTTAGTCTAAGAGAAAGAATTTCAGGTTTTGTTGATACATATTTTCTTCTTATTTCATTGAACTCTCTCCTTGGGACTTTGGATTCCTAGAAAATTTCTCAGTTATGGATGAGCCTAGAGGGTGAAAACCTAAATACTCCTAAATATAAGACTTATGAATATGCTTCCACTAAAGGTGATTTTACATTATTTTCAGTTTTACATTATTTTCAGTTCACTAAAATAATGAATGTATTTTTTTTTGAGGAAGCTGAAGCCAAATCAGGTTGATGGTGGATAGGTATAAGACTTTTATAGTAGTGATTATTTATTCATTATTTGTAAATGTTCCTTATTGTTTTGTTTTACTATTGAGGCTTTAGTTCTTTATAATGCAGCTCTTCATAAAGAAGCTGCTAAATGCTTGAGGCAGTAGGCTGTAGTTTCAGATTGCCTGACATACTTTATTTCTGGGTCCTCATTCTATGTGAGAAATGGAGAATGCTGACCCTCTGGAGAAGCTCAGCATTCAGGGGGGTTGTGAAGTCTCTTGGGGAAGCAATTGCATCCATCAGTTTGAGAGTTAGGCAGCTAACTACGCTGGTAACAAGATCATCATCTAAAAGATGATCCCCTCATTAAAAATATGTATATATGTACAGCTGACACCTTCCAAAGGGCAGATATAGATCTAAAGTAGACTGAGGTACCTTTCTAGAGGCCACAATGTAGAAAATGATGGAATTTGAGATGGAAGTATCTGGATTCTACTTTAGGGATCAGGTATCTGAAGGACACATGCTAACATTTAGGTGTCTAATGTCCTTACAGGGTCCAATTTTCAAATGCAGCACATACATATTTAAGATTTATGATAATATTTCTGATCCTCCAAAGACTAATGGAAAAGGCAATGGTGTACATAAGAGATTGTGGGATGGCTGGACATATAAAGATCTTTGGTTTATAAACTTAATGCTAGTAGATTATTATTTAGAGTAATATTGACAAGACCTTTGCTTTATGTGAATGCACTGGAAAACAAAATATTACTCCTAGCCACTTTATTAAAAAGGAATAAAGAGGGACATGATCACCGTGAAATAAAGGATGAAGTCTAGTGAACTGAGCTTAGCTTTAAAGAAACAGGGAGCATGAAATACCACAGCCAAGATAAGCTTGAAGGAAAAATGCCTTATTCTTTACATACCATTGAGTCCTGGTTTAAAGAAGATCTTGGTGTTGATTCTGCATCTTCTCCAAAAAAAAGAAAGGGCAAGATAGTTCGGTTTTGTGCACTGTCTGCTTAGTTCCAGTCACATTCAATAAGAAAGTTTAATAGCTGCAGTGCAGTAAATAGCCCTGAAAAAATACCTCTGACACTCCTGGGCACAATTTGAATAGTAGAGACTAGCTAGAACAAAAATACTTTTCATATAATAACCTCATTTTTGTTGGAAGAGTCCATGGAAATTTCTGAATGTCCTCTGTAAGGATGCTTCCATCTCTGGTACAGTATCCACCCTGGCAGCATTGTTGAATAAGCCAGTGTAACTTAATCAGACACAAAAGTGGATAAGAAAACAATGAAAGTTAGTGTTCAATCCATATAAATACATATACATCCATATATACAGTTTTTGAGGGACCAGCTTTTGCAGAATAAATATAGCAAACTTAAAGTCACAGACGGTACTATAGAAAAAATAAATTATTCTGAGGAAAGCAACTGTTCTGTACAGAAAAAATGATATAACTTAAAAGAAAAACAACAACATTAATTCTGCAGTTTCATTTGGTCTGAAAGCAAAATAATATGTGGCACACTTAATTTGTCAAGATATTCTGGCAGCTCTCATCGAAAGCCCAGTATAAGCTTTACTAGTTTGGCTCATTAAATTGAAAGCGGGCTTGGAAAAGGTCATAGGGAATTAGAGGTTACGGAACCAATAATCAAAGCAATTAGCTATAACTTGAGTCTTCCAAGCTGACTAAAAGAGAAAGCAGACCTGACCTTGTCAAAGGGAGAAGGATATTAAAATTGCATACCAAGAAACAATCCAGAAAGGTTATTACACCTATGATGTAGAGCACTGCAGAATTTTGAGCTTTTTTGAAGATTATTTGGGTTTTTTCTTTTATTTATCATATTTCTATAATCATGTTTTTAAAAAAGAAAAGAAACACCAAACCCTCCCAAACTCCAAAGACTTAAAGTTATGTTGTTCCTGTACTGAGCTCCCTATCTGTCTGATTCAGAGTGAGGATTCATATGATTATTTATATTGTGATGGTAAATACCTTTAAGTCTCAGGGTCTGATCCTTCTCCTATACTATATTGTAAATCAGAAACAACTCCATTGAACTTAACTCAGTCATGTCCGTGTAGAAGTGATGTGAGGGAATAAACAGGCCATTAATGTCCAGATGAATTTTGATTAAAATAATCCATTCTGTGAAACCTGAAAACATATACCAAGTTGCTAAATGCTTTTTCTCATAATGTCATAATGTATGTGCACATCAAATTCCTCTTTGTTCTTGTAGCAGTTAGCTGTTTCTCTGGATTTTATAACATACTATATAGCAAACCAAAACCGTCTTGAAGAAACTTGCAGGCTATAATTAGGAGTTTGGAAGCTATCCACGTGAGGTTTTTTTTCCACCGCCCTGAGGAAAAAGGCTCTTCATTAAGAGTTTCCTAAATCAATTTGGATTTATTTTTTGAGTTGATGGTAGGTATCGGATAAAAATCTAGTCAAAATGTGAAGTAGAAGCCAACTACCAAACCGAGTATAGGTTGCATTTCTCTTTTAATTCATGAAGGGATTGTCAGAGGAATGTTTGGTTCACATAAGCACCTGAAGACTATTGCTGGAGCTCCCAAACTAGCCCACTTATCATAATATTTAGCTCCTCGACTTCTCTGCTTCCCACATTGTCTGATATTTTTAGGGCTGTTGTACAGCTCCTTCAGTATCTGTAAAAATGCATTTCAGGACCACTGCGTTAATCACAGTAACTAAGTTTTCACATATGGACATGCTTTAAATCACGGTTTGCATTACTTCTTAGAGATTGCTTTAGTCTGAGGAAGATGGATACCAAAATTTCAAGCTTGTCTCTCAGCTGAGATATTTAGGCTCCATTGGCCTCAGAGAGAGACGACATAATTCATAGCAGCTCAGAATTTGGCCCCGTTGCTTAAAATTGTTGGAAAACTAGAATATAGCGTGTGAAAGCATTCACTGCTGAGAAAGGGATTCTGCTGGACCAGAATGCAAAGAAGGCTGAAGTTTGGAAACTTTCCTAAAGGTCTGAGAATGGGTATGTAGCCCTTAAAAGGAAATAATAGGTAAACTAAGTAAGAAATATGTTTATCAGCGCAGTTAGCAGAAAATAACAACCGGAATGACCGAAAAGCTTTTTAAATTAAATGTAAAGCAGCAGTCACAGACCGAAACTCTAGTTTCAAAATGATCATCATATTGTGAGTAGATGGACTAAGTGGGGAAATGGAGAGCAAATGCACAGCGCTGGTGTAGAATTAAACTCTATTGAACAGAGCTGCTCAGAAAGCTGGAAAGGCAATATTTGCAATACGTGCTTTCAGTGTGCTGAGCTATTGTTTTGGATATTATGGGAAAGAGCATCTGATAAGTGACAGTCGAGGGATCCCTTCAGCAGGGTCAGAAATGGCTTCAAAAATACACTTTTCGGAATCAGTAATCTACTGAAGTTTTAGCACAACAATGTGGCATGTTGAGTAGTCTTGAAAAAAAAATCAGACTACTGGACTGTGTTTAACAGCAACGATAACTTTCTACAGCCCACTAAAATAACCTTTTGGGATTCTTCATCTTGTGATCATACCATGCTATTCATCCTGGAGAAAAAAGATGATTTCAGTGGTATACGTAGCTGAGTTTCTCTCACAGTCCAAATATATACTCTCTCTTTTTTTTTTTGAGAATATGAACAGAATAATTGAATGATATTCAGCTAGAATTATTTTTTTTTTGCGGTGAAAATTGTCATTTCGTCATACTGGGTAATATACTTGGACCTGTTAGGAGATCCCATGTTGAATTCTTTCCTTCAGTTTTAAAATGAAGCCAAGAGATAATATGAAATAATTTTATCACAGTCTTTACTATTTTCTGAAAGCAAACCATACATTCTATATCATTATTTTTATCTTTCAGATATGGAATATTTGGTTGGCTTTCTAGATATTCAAGAACTTGGTTTTGAGTTTTCTCGTTTGATAAGTGTGAAAGAAGAGGTGTGGGAAAGTGTTGATTTTACATCAGAGGGTTAGAGCTCCTATTTATTCTGGGTTAATTTGTTTTAGAAAAACATGTGGATTGCTTAATTGTGATAATTTGACTGTAATTTTACCCGTTCCTAATAAATCATTTGCCATCTAACAGACATATTACAATAATGACTTTGTGGTAATTAGATGTTCTTTCTTTCCAAGTCCTCTTTAAGTTTTTTGTGTTTAGTTACAGTAAAATATTGAAGAGTACAATATTCCTCCTGGTTAACTAGCTAAGTGATGCATATAAGCGTATGAAATAGGAACAAATGACTTCAGACACTTGTAGCTGACCTGCAAACAAATATAATTTTGTAGAGGTTTTACATAATGTCAGAATTTTGTTAAATCTAGTATGGAAATTAGTGGTACTTTTGTTCTTATTCCAGCTTTTCTATGTGGATTGTAGGAACCATATAGCTGCTATATTAAAGGTTTTACTGCTCTCTAAATACTGCGTCAAAGTCTTAATCTTTGTCCTCTGAGTTGTTTTGGAGTTAGGATTTAGAAATCATCTTCATCTTTTCTCTGTTAAAGCTCTGAATTTATGCTTATGTCTAAGTGCACTGCTCTGAATTGTAGGAAAACAGTTTGTCATAGAATCATAGAATAGTTTGGGTTGGAAGGGACCTTAAAGATCATCCAGTCCCAACCTGTGCCATGGGCCGGGACACCACCCACTAGTCCAGGCTGCCCAAGACCCCATCCAACCTGGCCTTGAGCACCTCCAGGGACGGGCAGCCACAACTTCTCTGGGCAACCTGGGCCTCCCCACTCTCATCGTGATGAATTTCTTCTTAATATCCAACCTGTCTCCCTTCTTTTAGCTCAAAACCTTTCCCCCCATCCAGTCCTTGCACTCTCTGATCAAAAGCTTTATCGTTAATTCCTGATCATACATCTATATTTAGAAAGCTGGTAAGACAAAAAAAAAAAGATATATATATATTATATTTAATTTAAAAGGTGAGTAATGAAACAACAAGATTTTTAAAAGTATATAAGAATCTTTTTTTTTGAATGATCAGGTTCTATCCCATGCAGGAAAATTTCGAGGAGGAGTTATCAAGGAGTCTCAACCATTTCTCTGCTCACAAATTGCATGAAAATATGCAAGTTGTTTTTCTTTCTTTAATAGTGCTTACCAGCCCACTGACTTCGACATTTTATTCACCTTTATGTTCTGGATGCATGCAAGTCATTGTTATGTTAGTAATCTGAATATTCCCCAAGGAGAGGTGACAGAATGTTGTGATTTTTTACTTAAAAAAAAATATTTTTTTAAAATACTTGTCTTTTTAGAGAATTGGTGAAAATTATAAAATATGAAATATAATATAACTGTTATTTATGCACATGCCACAGGCCATTGTATGATATTTCTTGTAAAATATCATTAGGAATCAGCTTCCTTCTGAACTTTCATGAGGAGGGTATTTCACCCATTCAGTGAAATAAGAGGTATATTAGTAATTTTCTATAATTAAAATTATAGTTATAAAAGTTTTAGCTGAAAATTATTTGCCTTTGAAGAAGTGGCAACTGCAGCCAGCAAGAGACCAGTCATATGTTAATAAAGGCAATTAGATGCGATGCAGTATAGTTTGGTTGGGTTTGGTAGCTAGAAAGATGAATTTAAGGCAGATTAAGAGAAAATGCAGAGGATTAATAGAAGGCTGAATATTCGGACTTGACAAAACATAAAGCATCTTTTTGGAATGGAACAGTCTTGTTACAGTAAATATAATTTCGAAGATGTTCAGTTTCATAGAGGACATTGTTGCAAAGAGGGATTTGGTAAGAAATGCTAGTCAAGTTGCAAGTGCGTGGACTGGAATGCAAACTAAGTATTTATATCCCTTGTGAGAAATGTTATGCTATGACTTTTTATCTCTAAACTCTGAGTAACTACGTAATTAGAAAATAATTATCTGGTCACAATATTTGCTGCTGATGCTTACATTAGGGTATCAAAATTCAAATGAGGGAGGGGAAAAGTAAAGGAGTCATCTTGCAAAAATTGCATCTTGATGAATTTGGAAGGCTGCTAAGCTCATGCTCAGTTTTACGCCAAAGTACCTTCATCATTAGAAAGGTAAATCCGTTTTAAAAGTGGAGTAACTTGTTGCTAAATTAAACCAATTCACACTTTATGGGATGACAAAATTAAAATTTGTTGTATATGATACACAGCACTGAAATAAAGCTAGCAAAAGGTCAACAAAAGTTAAAAATGAAGTTCAAAGTCACGTCCCGAATTAGCCTGGTTTCTTTGTATTTAACCGATTCCACAAGCCTGGAGGAGAAAAAGATGAATTGTTGTCCAACTCTACCCAATAATGGATTGTGACAGATGGGATTAATGACTGGCTCTTTATTGATTAGAAGCTGATCATAGCAATAGAATTAATAAAAGGACAGTTAAAGCCATTTACAAATGACGCTTGGACATAAGCGAGAATAAGCTTTATTGATTTCTAGTGTCAACTGTGCTGTAGAGACATATAACATATGTTCAACACATGAAAACGGCAGAAATAAATATCAAAAGAAATCTCTCCCATCCTATCAGCCAATAAAGTTTTAAATGTGTTTGTAAAGAATTGAGTGGGCTCAGTGCAGAAAATCCATATGTTTCATAATATCTCATCAATTAAAAGAACAGCCCAAATAGTCAGTTAAATTATTTCCTTTTTTTTTCATGGGGAATTTATCTAAAACACAGAGTTTTATCATTTAAACATTTTTTCTGGCCACTGGGTTATTTTAATTATGTTTTCAATAAGAGAAGCAATGAAAATTATTATTCTAACCATGCTTCTCCTATATAACATACCTGCCATGGACACATGACATTCTAGGGGGAAAATAATCATAACCAGATTTGGTATGCCTTCATCTTCCAAAAGTATTTTCTAAGAATTTTATGTGGCTCTTACAAGTCTTCTGCATCGTATCAAGTCAGGTTGTGGTCGCAGGGCAAAGAACCTTTGGTTTTTTTACACCGCACGGTTGCATGCCAAAAATACATTTCTGAGAAATCAAAGAAATAAAGCGGTGGAGATAAGTGGAAAGTAAGACTTGGTTGTTACACAGGCTTTTAATGTGGGACCTGCAGTCACCGAGACTGTTGTGTTTATGTTTATTTAATACCTAAACCCTTGGTACTGGAAGTATGAGGGCATTGGTTGATTGACTGCAGGGTTAGGAGTGATCATCTCCTATAATGCTTGTTCGTGTTACCACCTGGCAGCAGAATATGAGTTGAAATGGCTTTTGCTCAGAGGTGGAAGCTCACAGTTCTTGTATTTAGACCTTTTGCCTGGGTTATTCATATGTACAACGACCATGATTACTCCAGTGATCAATTCAAGATAAGCTTTGAGAACCCATAGGTAGTTTTTACAACGATTGAGAACTTTGAGATACAAACAAGTTTCATCTCAATAGGAGCAATACGATCTAATGTAAGGAAGAGAGTAAACTAGAAAATACATTACCTAAAACTTAATGCTTCCATTACTAATAATTTCTTAAAAAAACTTTCCATCAGAACTTATCTCTATGCCAGCGTGTGTACCCTCAGCATGCTGCTTCTTTTTGGAGAATGTCTTTTAAATATTTGAGATGATCTGTCCCTGTTCCTTCCTAATCAGTTTTGTAGTTTAGGAAAGCAGCAAAATAACTGTATATCTCAGCTTGCGGATTGCTTAACTGAAATACTTTTCCATCCCTGGAGGTATTTAAAAGAGAGGTAGTTGAGATGCTCAGGGATAAAGTTTAGTAGTGGACAGGACTTTATGATCTCAAAAGTCTTTCCCAACCAAAGAGTTCTATGACTCTGATTACTAGCCTTTTATCTCCTTGGCCAAAATTTGTTTTTAATTGAACTTTTTCTTGTTTATAGACCTTTATTTGGTAACTGCCCCGCATCATTTGACTGCTGACATAAATTAATACAGATCAACATTCCTGATTTTCTGATAGTGGTAGATTAGCCTTCACCATCGGCTGAATACCCATTCCGTTGTTTTCTCACTTTCCTCTCCCATGGAAGTGGGACAAAACACAATGGTTACTTGGGAAGAGAAATACTGTAACTATGGGCATTCCTCCTTCCTCCTTGCAACTAGACTTTATAGTCAAAACTGGAAAAAAAAAAGAAGTAATTTCTTGAAACTTTTCAAAATCTCAATTCATTAGGAGCTCTAATTTTCAGTGGAAATCGGCTAATTTGAAACACACTGGTGTTGTCAAGTTAAACCAAAACAACGTCATCATAAATTCTAAGCAGGCTGTACAAAAGCATATGGTTCAGTAAATACAATAAACCTTCACTGCAGAAATCATATGCATAAACCAGGTCTCCGTCTGAAGCAGTAACAAAGATTATAAAGGCAGCCCTCGAATAGGCATCCCTCACTTTAATGAAACAGGTTTCAGCTGAAAACGAAAAGATTAAAGAACCACAACAAAAAGTTTCCCAGAGTCATATCGCTTATAACTACAGCCACTATCCAGATGCAAAAATGCTCAGCTGTTTCTACTCTGAGCTCCCAATTCAAACCGTGTCTTTGACTGATCCATAGCAAGCCTTCAGTTTGACTTTTGTGTATAGTTCTGCTTATGTGTTAGTAAAGTCCAGTCACCTTCGTTGGGACTGCTCATACGGAGAGGTATCTACAGTACCAAGACTTTCTTCTTCTCAAATTTGTGTCTTTCAAATCTCTTCTCATCTTTTGTGTTTGATATGCAGGAAGATTAACAAAATACAGTAAACAACAGCATGATAAGCCTCTGCTTATGGTAGTAAAATATAACATTTGACATGAATTTGGAATTCTGCTGGGAAAAGCGAAAAAACCCTAGTTGCATTGAGACCTTCATATTACTTATTTTAAAAACAAGGGGGACTTGATGCTGACTGCAACAGCAGTGTCATAATTATTCTTAATATCCAGGAAAAAAAGGGAAAAAAGAAGAACATATGATTGGCTGTGTAGAGTTAACTAAACAGGTTCTTTCAGAACAAACAGGAGAGAAGTCATGGCTGCCCCATCCCTGGAATTGTCCAAGACCAGGTTGGATGAGGCTTTGAGCAACCTGATCCAGTGGAAGTGTCCCTGCCCATGGAAGAGGGGCTGGAACTGGATGGCCTTTAAAGCCCCTTTCTGACCCAAACCATTGCAGCCATGCAAACATTCTCTTCTTTCATGATTTGAAGTTCAGAATATTTGATCGCTCGCTGTCCTCTGACTGGTAACAGTCACTTAACATCAACAGATGCAATCATATAGTCTAATAAGACCTTATGCTCCTTCAGTTAGGAAAGGGAAATGGGAGAAAGGAGTGAGAATAAACCAGGAAAAGTAAAGAAAGCTCTAAGTTACAGTTAGAACACTCTAAGAGTGTTGATGGATACAACTGAGATGAGGTCAAGTATAAATTTATTTTGAAAATTACCGGAGCCATCAGAGTAACAAAGTTCTGGGAGAAAAATAATACTGATATCTAAATTAGCCACAAAAATTTTATGCTACAGTAAGTGCAGTAATCAGGCACCAGACTCAAAGATCCAGACAGCCTGTTTCAAATTCTGATCTGCTGTTACAGCATATGGCATAAAGAGTCTCATTCTTCAAGATCAGGCATAATATAAGAAAATATCTGTTTCTCCATGTTCTGTCATTTCATGTTACTAAAGGTATAAGGTACAACTTACCAAACAGGACCTAATTAAGGCTGAAGAATGCATATTTAACTTAAAATCATTAATCATTGCCACTTAATGGCAGACAGCCCTACTTGGAATGTGTGTGTGTGTCTATGAATATCTGCACATGCTTCAGGATTTCACTAATAGTTGCTGCTTACTTGGTAAAGATGGCTATCTGGTGACATAGTGTTTGGTTTCCATCTGTCTCATTTCCATGAGGCATTATCCAATATGTTACTGCTAGTCTCCAAAATATTAGCATCTCTGCTAGGAATTATACTGTTTCCTTGCCAACCTCCCAAAATAAAGAATAGAATTCATATAGTAATTCAACAGTAATGTTAACCCAGTTTGACAAATCTTCATGTCAGCCTCAACTGTGACTGGCCAAAGGCCAGGGGTTTGTCAGATGCATTTTGGCAGTGGATTAAAAATGAAATCTATTTCTGTTACTTTCTTTTTTTTTTATTTTATTTTTTTACTATCAAGCATACAGTCTCCACTACTTTTTAACACAGATTTAATCTACTAATTGGCATTTTATAGGACTGCAGTATTCCATGAGAGATATCTCCTTAAAAATGTTTTGGCAACCATAACAAAAAGAAGAAAGGAAATATCTTGCTGAACTGAAAATTTTGAGTTGAGTTTAATTTTTCATTACTATTTTTCACTTTGTTGTAATGTGACGTAGCGGTCCTTTTATATCTAGATTTTAGACACGCCTACAGGTTTGTAGAAGATGCATTAGGTTTTAAATTTTATCTTAGTTTGTGGGATTTGAATAAGGAAAAATACTTCCCTCCTTTTCAGGGTACCCATTCTTGCTTTGCTGTAAACAACTTGATGATTCAAAAAGGAAATATGCTGCCCAGCCACAGGAGATTGGTTTTTATTGCATCAATTCCATGTTTCAGACGATGGAGGAAATCTTTTATAAAGTTTCACAAATACACAATTTTACTACTTGACGACAAGGAAGGAAAAGGAGTTTGGCTGTCAGGAATATTATCTGCAGTAAAGAAAATAGCCAAGCTGATAACTGCCTAAAAATTGGTCAATTAAAGTTGAATGGCCAATGAACAGTTACGGCGGAATATTTCTCATTTTAGGACAAAGTATAAGCGTACAAGAGCACTGTCAATTGAGAGATTTATTTACTATTGTAGCAGAGATAACTGGAAATTAAATCTGTCACTGAAGTTGCTAAGCCATCCAGTACAAAAGCTGTTCTCACCTAATAAATTGTACCAAATGGAGCTAGAATGAAGTCTGAATCACAAAAAGGTTGTTTCCTTTAGCAAAATAGTGTGATACTTGTGCTGTAGCTAATTGGCCAACATCCTCTCAAAGCATGAGAGACAAGAGCTGCCAGAATTAAAAGTTGTCCTTACTTCTGTCATTATCTATGTAAGTCCATACTCTTAACAATGAAAAAAAAGCAAATTTTACAAAATAATTAAATACAAATGTAAAGAGCATCTTTTAGAGGAAAATATGACATTTAAAAAAACCTGTAAGAATTACTTTCCTAGTATCACATAATTTCAATTGCTTTATGAAATTATTAAGGTTAGTGCTAAAGAAGAGTTGCTTTTTCATGTCAAATGATAATATTTGGAATCATAGATTAGTTTGTGTTGGAAGGGACCTTAAAGATCATCCAGTTCCAACCCTCCTGCCATGGGCAGGGACACGTGTCCATTAATTTTAGAGTTTTCTAGTTTCTTCTGAAAGTTTCATCAGGTCATTCCTATTCTGCGAAAGCATTTTGGTTGTAATAAGCATTGTTTTTCTAATGAATATATGTTTAGTTGTGTATTTTCTCTCCAGATCTCCATTTTACTTCATGTACAATGGTTGAATCAGGAGTAGGGGATGGAAGAATCACATTAATTTTCTTGGAAAGTTCCGTTGCAGTTAGTTGGGAGTCCCTCCCACTAAGTTTTGGATCAGGTTCCTAATTTTTCCTCGTCTGTGGAAATCCTTATGGTCTGGTATTTTAGAAAAAAGCAGTTGATGAAGATGTACCTGAAAGTCCATGAGATAATTCTTTGCCATGAAAGCTGGGAAGGAACTTTTTACAACAACGCATAGTGATAGGATGACTTGGGATGGTTTTAAGTTGGAAGAGGGAAGATTCAGATGAGATCTTAGGAAGAAATATTTCCTTTGAGGATGGGTCTATTCTGACCTGAACCATTCTATGGTTTTATGTGAGTTGCCAACCTGGGTAACTGGATACTACTTTGGATATCACAGTATGTCTGGAGCGTTTGAAGTCTATAGGGAAGAAAAAGCAACTTCTGTCACTCATGGTATGTGAAATAGGTGGTACTTTAAAATTTTGCTTGAAGTATTAATACAGTAGCTTGAATTTGTGTTTCCTTTCTGTCATATGCAACATGAAGGATCATATTAATGCTGCCTAAAGAGACCTGCTTTTTCTTGGCCTCGACTTCTCGAGCGGAAGCAGTTCAGTGGAAGGAAAATAGATGAGAAGGCCCCTTGCTGCTAAGTTCAGACTTAAAAATACAAACATTTAATTCAGAGCGCTGTGATTCCTTAGACCTGTCATTTAAAAAATCGTCTTAGTTCTGCACTGTTTCTAGGTGGCCTGGGAGAGGGAGCGTCTCCAAGAACCAACATAGTAGAAGCATCCAAGCTAATAAAATTTGAAATTACAGGTCTGTCCAAAATGTGTGTGGCCTAATGAAATCTGCATGTCGGGATACTCTGCTTCAACGAGTCTTCTCCAATACAATATCCACAAATCATCTTTCAGATAATGCACATGCCTCTTGGGGGAGTTCAGAAATGGGAAGATCAGCTGGGTTTAGCAGTAGAGTACAAACAGACATGGATAAACAACAGGTAGTATTAAATAGTACCTTTAACTAACCTCCTTTTACAGAAGAAATTTCAGAGGGCGGGTGTGTGTGTGTATATATATATATATATATATATATATATATATATATTTATATATATGAAGACAGTAAAGAGCTGACTTGCCAAATGGGATTTTACCACTCTCATAGCTCTAAGCGTTACCATACCCCAAATAATATTTAGCACTCTAAAAGTACATCACTATCCCCAGTGGATATTTGTTCACATCACACGGTTTGGCTCGTTTTAACGCATTTGGCAGTTTCTAGTCAAGAAAGGCCAAGAATTGGAATAGCAGGAGGGTTGCAGGTCAAGACTGTCACTCGCTGGCAAAGTTGTGTGGGGAAGTTTGCACGGTGCCTGTCTGCGTTATGCTTGGCTCTAAACAGTGTTGTCAGGCCTTTATTTTCATGAGCACTAAACTCATCCCCAATGTAAAATATATATTACATGTGAATGTCTGTATTATATTTGATGGACATTTGCTAGTAGAGTGCCAGATACTGAAATTCTTATATAGCCCCAGAGAGGGGATCACTTGCAACATAAGGTGCCAGTTATAACAGCTGTTTTTCATGGCATTTCATAAGGTTTTTTTTTTTTGTTGATGTAGCCCGTGTGATCTTTTACATGTCTAGCTGGATGTGCAATTTGTATTGGAATTAGGTACAATTCAAACATAAGTGCTACTTAGATTTCTACTTTGCAGGTATCTGGTGTATCCGAAAGAAACTGTTTTCTTTTATTGCTTAAAAAAAAGAGCTTCACTAGAAGTATATATCTAATATTACCCTGTCTTTGTTAAGCAAGATTTTCTACAAAACTAAGACATTTGCAAGGTAAAATCTGGGCTGTTTGGGTGACTGATCAGGTATGTGTGTGATGAGCTGTAATGATGCCTATTGCCTGAAGAAATAACTCTCTGCTAAATAAACAAAAATAAGTAGTCAAGGCACCACAAGAAACTACTCGGTCCTTGTTGTTTTAGGTAATTATCCTATGGTTGTCTGAAAATAGGAATGGGGGGGGTTGTGTGTTTATCAGTAAGAGACAATATTTATGTTGACACTGACTGACAATATTTTTATTTAGAGTAAAATGTCCCGTTGAGATGCCCTGAAAAGTTCACTGTGACATTTATTCACACCTAATTAGTGCCTCTTGGGATTAATGCATCATTTTATCAAACTAATACAACCTTAGTATAAAAAAAGATGTAAATTCAATATGAAAACAACATGTACCTGGCTATTTTAATTAGTCTGTCTAAACTGAACATGCCACTCCAAATTTATAATGATCAAGCTTTAAACTCCCTATGGAATTCTCAGAATATTAATTGGCTATTTTGTTAGCAGATGCTCTCCTTGTTGTTCAGGGTAGTTGCTAGAAACCCTGTTGACCCTGGCAGGCAACGTAAGGGGAAAATCTGTATTTTAACATACTTGCCAGACCGAAGTATAAATCATATACTAAATATAACTATTAATTTAACTGCGCTAGAATAAGTTGAAGCAAGAGTGAATAAGTGCCTGTGCTATATTCCATCAATTGCTTGTTAATTTAAGGTTCTCTTCTTTACACTGAAACTTTTCATGTAGGTGAGAAAACTGCAAAGAACGCTGTTAAGAGTTGTTTGCAGAAATTTGTAATTTTCAAAACTACTGAATACATACTTCAAGTACCCTCTAAAGAGCTTTTCAGACTTATCCTGTTGTACATTTACATCTTATCAAACTGCTCTTTGTATGAGAGATTCTTCTCGCAATCTACTCCGTTATTGCCCAGTCTTTTTTGTGTCCATTGCCTCTTATTCAGATTATATTAACAGATGAAACAGCTATGTAGATATTGCAGTTTCTTATTCACAGATACATTATTTCTATGCACGTTTTCCTTTTTCTTTATTTTTATTTCTATTTTCAAAATAGCTAAAATGAATGAGTCTAACTATGAGCCTCGATCTTCCTTTATATACATCTTGTCCATTTTTATAACAACTTTTTGTCAATGATATGTTTTTCATAGGCTATAATTCACATCATCATCATCCATGAGCCTTAGAAGATGTAAATTTTATAGCACAAAAAAATTGTAGGCAAAGTAAGGTCTGAGTTCCTTTGTAGATAACAGTTCTATTGGAATAAAACCAAGACAATGAGCCCTGTATTTTCTGCTGTGGCTGCTCTCATCATAGGCTATGTCCACATTAAGAAATAGTGCAGCACAATAGTTGCAGATCCTACAGCTTTGGAAGGTCAGAATAATTCCTGTTGTTTCAGTCTTCCTTTGCTGAATGTCCGTTGTCCATCTGTGAACTTGATTAGACAAACTTTATTGGGTCCTTCAGTTGGTCTCCTTCAGTTTTGTCAATAGTAAAAGAAATCCCTATATTTCATGTTCATTCTGATAGCTCACTGGTTGTCCCAGTACTGATTGTCGCAGCATTTTATCAATAATTTCCTTCTGTTTTAAAGGGGTAACTAGTTAGCTGTGCCCTTTGCCTGTTCTCATAATGGTGTCACAGAATCACAGAATTGTTGAAGGTGGCAGGAATCTCTGGAGATCGTTGTGTCCAATGTGTCCAATCCCCTGCTCAAAGCAGGGTCAGCTACAGCAGATCAGAGTCATGTCCAGTCAGGTTTTGAATATCTCCAAGAATGGAGACTCCAGGACCATCTTTAAGGAACGTTCCTGGCTGGTCCCTGAAAAGACCAAAGTCTGCTTCTGATTATATGTAGGTGATTCCATTTCAATGGAAAAAAACCCAGAAGACTTCACTAAATTCTTTTTTTAAAAAAAAAAAAATCATTAAAATCATTGTATAATAAAACACAAACTGAATTTTCAATATTTGAATCTGATATCTCAAATATACCATCAAGAATAGCTGAAATGAAAAAAAAAAAGCTTATTTCAAAGGTAGTTCTTCAGTGCAAGGGAGCAAGGAGGAGAAGGAAGCAGGCTCTTTCATATAAAACGATGAATTTCTTTTAGTTTTCGACAACTTTAGTTCCTGTAAGAAAAGGTGTTATCATTAAGAGAGTCTTGGAAGTTGAGATGTCCAGAGTTTAGGCATATTTGGGAGGACAGTGACATATCACATAAGATATTCTGTGGATTGCTTTACTGTAAGCTCCTGTGCTTGATAAGGTAGAGCTGAAAATAATATGTCATTTGAGAAGTACAAAGCTTCACAAGGGAAATCTGATAATTCACATTGAAAAGCAAGCCTGTCCCTTCAGCAGTATTTCAGTGCATGACCAGTAGTATGACTTACTTCACTTTCCTACTCTGATTTCCAGATGAAAGCAAGACTTTCTTAATATATTCTAGAGTCCTGAATATAATATCTTGATAATATGTCCTGAATGACGCCTGAAATATCTTTATTAGCCTACAATATACAAGCATTTTCAACATATAAGTGCAACAATATTATGGAGATGCATTTTACCTCGCTTTCGAGAGCTATTTGTTCATGCAGTATATCACATCACATTAGCAAACTATGCCTCTCTGGTTTCAATTTGAGAGTCTAACCTCTATTGTTTCTACAAACGTCTTACAAGAACAGACTTTTTATTCCTTATTCATACTCTATCACTTGGTGTCAGTGCATGAGGTTTTTACACTATGAAATGTAATTTTTATAATTTCTCACTGTTAAAAAAAAAAAGCAAACCACAAATCTTTACCACTCTTCAGCTATAATTTAGTCATATTTTCTACAATTTAAACAGTTTATATTTAATTCATTTTTTTTTCCTGGAGTGCATTTTTAAACAGAGATGTCTAGTTAGGCAAAGCATGTCATGAAGTCCATTCAGTTAGCTTATTTATTTTTGAATATCAGTTGATAGTAGATCTATGGCAAAAGGAAACATTTCCTTTGGTCATGATTTTCAGTTTGTTTAACAGAAAACAGTAACAGTATCTAAATATGGAACAAATGATGATGGAAATGAGCAGGAAGGGATCAAAGTTTCATTTCATTGTTAGGGTAAGTTCGTTTTGAAGCTTTTCAGCTCAGTAGACTTGCTCTGAATTTGCAATGAAGTAACTGAAATCAGAATTTATCCCTGGGAATCTGTCTCTTCTCTGATGCTTTAAGTTGTGGTCTAGAGAAGATTGTCTTTTAACTGAAACACGAAGCACAATCTAATTGCAATTTTATGCACAAAGAGCAATAATTTTCTTCCTGACTGACATCTTCTAAATGCTTGTCACTTGTAAAGTACATAACTATCACTTTCAGGTAGTTTTGTTTGAGTTATGCGAACACTGTGGTTTCTTGTGAAAGTTCCACAAAAAAAAAAGTGATATTTGTCTTAAAAAAAGAAACAACACAGGGCGGAGAAAAGAATGTTAGTGTGTCATACTGCTAAGTTCAATTTGTTAAGTGAACCGAGTGAGAGATATAAGATGCTGAGGAAAGGTTTTCCCATCACATACACACACTCACCCTACTCTGAGGTTCACCCCAATTATTAATCCCAAGAGTCAGGATAGTCAAGCCCTCCCTGCAGGAGGCGATGCATCCTCCAATGAGTTTCAGAGCCAGTTTCTGGGGTGGTGGAGGCTTGGTACCACCTTAAGCAGAGTTAGATGCCAGTGTTAGTGTTCCCCGCAGTCGGGTTCTCTAATGCCAATAGTCTTCCTAGCCAAATCTTACAATCTTGTATGAGAAGGAGGAGATGGAGGAAAACAGTATCTTGGAACAGACTGTGTTAGCCATAATCTGGACAACTGTAATGAGCACAGTGGAAAGGAGCAGCTGGTAGCAGAGAAACCCATTCAGCACTTGAAGCAATATAGCCCTCTACTTGCTGTCGTACTGCACAGGATATCATCCCATCCCATTTCCAGCCATTTCATGTGTTACTCTCTTTTTTCCATTGTTCATCCATGGTCTGTATGAAAGCCCACTACATTCAGTTCTATCTGCATTGTCCTGTGGATGATGACTTACCCCATTCAGCCCTTTTTTTGCGTTGTATCCAGCTTTTGGATGAACGCAGTGCTAGACCATGGTACCCCCTGTCAAAACTCAAATGTATTATTGGTGAATTTAAAAGCCACAGGGGTGAGCATTCCAAAAGGAAATATGAATCAAGACCAACACACGAGAACTGGACAAAGTCATCTTACGCGTGCTTCCTTTCACATCAAAGACATCAAGGTGACTGTCAGTCATGCCTTGCCACACATTGGCAAGTATAGTTAACAATGATGCGATGACAAGGAGCAATTACAGACATCCTTGACAAGTTGCTAAAAATGTACTTATAGCTGAATTTCTTGGTCTAAAGTGCAAAGCTTCAGCATGCTTTAAGATGATAGATGCATTTGTCATGAGACAATGAGACACCACAATTGGTTCTGCCATAAAACAACTATCTCGCAGTAAATTAAAAAAACTGAATTAAACCATGTTATGACACAAATTCACCTTTGATAACTAACGCTCGCATAAATTCCTCAGTTTGCCCCTGATAACCATAAAAATAATGCCTAACTTGCCAAATAAAACTGCAAGAGGAATAGAAAAGATGATGACATCTTCATTAACTTCATGATGATGTGTTTTATTCCTGAAAATGTCTATAAAAATGTGATGTCACACAGTTAAATATAAAAAAAAATTAACACTGTGATAGAGTGCCCTTTCCCTTGGAGTTATTGTATAATATCTGGAGACACTGACATATTCTGGTATTTTTCTGAACAATGTGTTGTTCTCTGTGTGCTGCTTAGATGTGAAGCATAAAAACTCAAGTATACTTGTCCATTTTTCTAGACCCAATAGTCCTAGCTGTCAGCAGAAAACTTTGTTTATTTTAATGAATGAGACAGCCAAACTTGTTAGCCAAACATAGCCAGCACATAATAATAATAACAGTAAGTATGTCGAGTAAATTAATTTCCAGTACTGTTTAATCAGTAAAACCTCACTCAGTACTCTCAAACTTAAGAGTGCAAGATGTTTTAGAACACTGAGAATAGAGGAGGATCGTGGAATTTTATCTTTTTTTGCTCCTTTTCCTTTATTTCTTCATATTTCTTGAGAATTTCTGGCAAATAGAACCGTATTTGCATAAAAAAGGAGAAAAGAAAGGAGGTCACTACAGTAAATATTCAGTACGTTGGATAATAAGTGGTTCAGGCGAAATTCAAAGAAGTTCTTTATGTTTTCCAAATGTTATTGATGCCAATTAATTTCATCTTATCCTTTAGAAATAATAATTAATGTAAAAAAAGCCAAGAATGCTAAGATCCTGACAGTATTTGTTCTCAGATAAGTAAATGATAAGATATTCAATGAAAAAACTTCAGATTAATTCTTTTTGCTGCCTTCAAATTTCAACCAGAAATACATTGTACCAGCACATTTTAGTGAAGGCTTTATTCCTCAGCACCAGGCAGATACAGTGGTTAATACACAGCCATGAAAACAGAAGTATAGAAATACTTTATTCTGAGCTGGTTATTTTAAAGACTGAAAATTCATGGTGATATTATGTGAAGAATTGTAATTAGACCCTTCAACTCCTGTCTAGGGTTGCTAGCTGAAAAATAAAAGGAATGCAGGAAGTATCTTGATGCTTTTCACCTTCAAATTTTAACATGGACAATATTTTCTGGATTTTTTTTCCTTCTTTGAAGTCTCTGAAAGAAATGTAGTATGAGAGACAAAGTACCAGTCATGTAGTAATTATGGGGAAATTAAAAACAGTGGAAGATGACTTGTAAGATTTTTGTGCCCACTCTGTTGGGCACAGTTATGAAATGGCAGGGTAAATTAAGGTCCCGGCACAGCGGATTAAAAACTGTGCAAGTAATTCTCCTGATGTGAAAAACGGCTTTGACTTCATTCAGTCAAATAATGAGCGTATTTTAAAATTCACAAAGGAAATGGGAATCTTAGGGCTTCCAGCATTAGGCTAAAAGTAATTGTTGGTGTGAAAGGAAAGTCAAGAAATATTGCTTTTCTGTATTGCAAACATAAGACAGTTTTGGAAGGAAGAGTTTGAAGTGACGTTTTTGTACTTCACAGTGTGCAGTGTCCTGAAAGTTTTACTTCTCTGAGATTATATGTCAACCGCGATGGGTTATCATCATTATTACTTATTTTATCGTGTAGGTCATCTATAGATAATCCAGAGAGTAGAAGCTCACTTGTAGGTGCTCAGATGTATGTGACACAGTCACTGTTTTGAAAAGGTCATGAACAGGATAAAACAGACAAAAGAAGATGTTATCTCCTCTTGTTATGTGAATAACAGGGGCACAGAAAAGGCAAGCTAAATCCAAAATTTCAACTGTGATGCCAAATTGACGTATTTTCTCATTGTCTAGTATCAGGTGTTGTATTTATAATACAGTGAGTAAGTCCATCAAATGCATTTTTCACTTGTAATTACGTGTCTTCACTAAGGGAATTTACCAGTTTCCAAAGTTAATTTTATGATGTGAGTTCAGAAAAATCTCTGTGAATTCTTTGTAAAGCAGAGGTCACATCCAGTGGTTAGATGAACCATCAATTTTGAGGATATTTTGCATATAGATATAACATTAATTTTGTTACTTGTCATCAGATCTGTCTTAAGTGGAAAAAAAAAGTACATCTTTATCGTGTTCTGTTTTTCCAGAGATTAATATCCTCTTTTGAATGTTTAACATTTCAAAGTTGCTAATTTTAGGGGGTCTGTTATTCCCAAGTCCAAAGACATTGGTGGTATTGACTTTATGTTGAGTAACATGAAATATTTTTTCATGTCCCACCTAGCATGGGTGGGCACACTACCAGAGTTCAGGTGTATCGGAATTTCCATGATAAAAACACCTACGAGGAAAGAGATTCTATCTCTCCGCAAAACAGTTGGGTTTTAGGAGTAATGCTCTCAATCTAGTCTATTTTGTTCAAAATGACTGGGATAAAAACCTGCCTTCCTTTATGCTAAGATACTTGAACTGAATTTCCCAAAATGACTCAAGTTTTCTCAGGACTAAGAAAAGAAATGTGTTGTTCGGTGAAGCTTGAAAACACCGCTGTGGTGAGAAAAAAAAAAAAAAAAAAGAAAAGAAAAGCCTAAGTTTTGTTTTTATATAGCCTAGTTGGTAAGTTTTTCACTTTCTTCTGGATAAGCATCTCCTGTTGCCTGTGCAATTTATTCGTTTCAGGCAGCATAAAGGGGCAGAATCCCCTCCCTTGATCTGCTGGTCACGCTTCTTTTGATGCAGCCCACGATACAGTTGGCTTTCTGGTTGGTTTTTCCCGTGTTCAGCCGTCTTCCCATAAAATGAAAACATTGAGTCACGCAGTGCCACATAGACTGCAAATACTGAAATAATATTTCCCCAGAATAAATGTAAATGGTGTTGTTGTAACTGTTGTTTTCTGATTTTTATAGTATGACATCAGAATGACAGCATGATATTTACCTAACATGTGCATGAGTCACTATTCAGCAACGGGATTAGCGTGGAACAGCTTGGAGATCACAAGCTGTTTTATATAAAAAGTTCTTGCCCTTTTGCATTGTTTGTTTTGCACAGACTTCTTTGCTTTGACCTGGGGGTAGTATAGATCCTCTGCTTTTTTCTCATTCTGAATGAGAGATGCTCCTGCAAGACATAATTAGTTATTTAGGCTTGCATGGAATTTAAGCAGGGAAGGGTGCTTGGAAAAGAACTTTCTCTTCCCCTGTGGCATTCCAGGGTGACATCAGGTAAAGCAGCAACGTAGCTGTACCACATTCTCTTAGTAGGATTTAAAGCTTGTGCCCTTCACTTTCTTGTCTAGTGCCCCTTTGAGCTCCAAACAAGCAAACAAACCCCTGTAGACAGTTAACAGGAATCGCCTCCGAGTCAGCGAGTCTGCTAAACTGCTACTTTACTGCAGCTTTGAAACAGAAAACGACAAGAAGGTGCTCCATGAAAGGCTATATTCTTTCAGCCACTCCAGCCAGAGAATAAAAGAAACCTGCTTTTAGTCTAACACAGACTGAAGGAAAGAAAGAGACAATGTCAATGTTAGAATTCTCTCATTAATTGCCCAGAAAGTAAGAAAAAACCCAGGAGAGTCACAGTTAAGGAAAAAAAAAAATCTCAGGAAACTAATGAGGAGATAGAGAAATATTTTCTAATCATGCTCGCTGAAGAAATCTGGCCCTTTGACACCTCCTAGGATCTCATGCATTATGAGAGAGAGTCGAGGGACAGCTTCATAGAAGGAAAACCGTTCTGTAATTGTATTTATTGAAAAAATAAATATATTCCTGCACAGCAGAGGATGTTAGACAGAGAGACATTTATCATGCCATGATACTTTGTCTTTTGTACTGTAATTTTAGTTCCCTTCTTATATATGGAAGGGAAAATTCCACCAATATTGCAATATATCACAACTTCCACCATTCTTGCAATGGCACTTGCCGAATGCAATGGAAAATAATTTCTGAATAAATGAGAACTCCTAAACGAGTTATATCAACATTTTGCTTTGGGGAAACGAATATAATAAGAGCAATAAAATAACCTCAGATACACTTTGTGAGGCTTATATCAGCTGTATTCAGTTTTTATAGAGCAGTGAAAACAATCTTCAGTCCAACAACTTCCCCTGTTGTCAGTCTGCAGTGATGACAGCTACTGCCAGCTGAAATCCTTTCTCTACATCTTCGTGTCCCAGTCCGGCTCTAGTTCCACTCCAGTCAGTTAATATAGGCTATGGGATTTGTGTGAAGAAGAAGAAATTAAAACAGACGAGAATTTAATCAATCATAATCTCGAGATTCCCTGTGAAAGGTAATGGGGGTCATCCAGGACATCAGGTGAAGACTGGAAGGGGCAGATTTGACACAGCTGGCATGGGCAAAAAGCTCTCCAGGCTTGCATCATGAAGGACTATGTAGTTACCTGAACAAGGAGTCAATATTTGTTTATTTAAAGTATCAACCACTTCTAAGATTTGATCAAAACTCTTGCTTACGTTACAGCCCTTTGATCTCCCTTCTCTAGGGAAATACACATGTCTTCCACATTCAAGATTTTAACTAATTACGCATTCTTTACTGTAGCACCACTAAACATATCTTCAAAACTACAAACTGAGAAAACTTTGCTATGGAAGTAGATATAAAAATCTATGAGTTAGCCCAGTAACTTCAATCAGTGGTTTTGTGGCATCCCTAAAATGCAGAGATGGGGAAAAATGGTGAAGAATTGATCAATAGGCCTGAAAAGATAATTTATCATTTCTTGCCTTTCTTTAAATTCAGCATAGTATGAATGGGTGTATTTTATTTTATTATAAATTTCCTGCTTCTGCCATAGTGGTTATTTAAACTTAATATCTGAGCCTTACTCTTTGATAAAACCAGTCTGAATAATTATGTATTGCTGTGTGTTCTGAATGCCTTGCAACCTTTTAAAAGAATTTTCAGTCAACATGAACTCTGTTATCACATGAAGTTATTAAATGAAGTTACTGTTTGACCGGAATGGTTGGACTCGATGATCCGGTGGGTCTCTTCCAACCTGGTTATTCTGTGGATTCTGTGTGATTACTGACTTCAACCCCCTCAGCGTTGGACCAGAGTGCGTGTGACCATGGGCATTACATACACACAAGCGCATATGTGATGGGGATAAATGTGGTGAAACAGAGCGCGATGTGATAAATTGTGTAATCGTGTGATTTGCTGATTTATTACCCACCTTTGCCTGCTTCACCTAGCCTCTGCCAATTAATCCGGCTCTCCTTCTAAACCTTGAAGCCGATTCACCCAGCTCCCTTTACAAAGAAAAAAAATGAATTTCTTGTCGAGTGCTCCCTTCCGCTTTCACTGGAGGTAGGATTTCATCTCAAGTTACACCCACCCAGTGTAGGGAAGGCAGGAATCAGGCCAGTGACAGCTTGCTCGGATGTAAAAATTTCACATCTCTAAATGTGGGTAACACATGGGTCCCCAAGGTTACAAACTGAAGTTTCAACCACCAGGAGGGGACGACTCCCAGCTTCTTAATATATCCAGGAACATTCCTCTAGCAGGTGGCGTTACTGAGACATATGCTTTGCAATTGTAATGTACTTTTGGATGAAAAATACTTTTAAAAGGACTGCCTGAATGGTCAGCGTTCTACAGATGGGAAAACTGAAACTATAATGTTAATCAATATTTTTTGAAAATTTTTCCAGTTAATGTTGTGATGATTTAAAGAATGACCTTTGTAATGGATCTTTACCTTTGTAGTGGGGAAACTATATTGAACTCGGATATGTCTTTGTATCACAGAAATCTGAATGTGTGTCTCCATGAGGAATATGTAGCTTATACTAAGAAGTAGTATAAATTACCAGAGCCAATATTACAGTAATTAAGAAATCATAAAAATTCATGCACTTGTACAGGAGTAAACAGACATTTGCCACTGATTTTGATTGAAATATAGGAGCAGATTAAGATAGGCAACAAACCTGTCTCTGTAATTGCAATCTCTTTTTGATGTAACTCACTGCATTTACTAGTTTCTCATTTCTCCTTACTGACTCCTACCTTCAAAGGTAAAGAGATCAGGCTAGCTGGGTGTCACATTTTTAGAACTTTTCTTCACTAAACTACTTTTCGCTTTTTTTCAACACACCCTGTTTTAATTCAAACACTATTCTCTCTCTGTTATTTGTTTTTTTAATAATTATAGGAAGGGTGCTTGAGGAGTTTCCATCCACCCTTGCATATTCTGTCTGTCTGAAGAAAGGGAACGGCCCCAAGTTGCAGTAGATATTGGGTATTAGAAAAATTTCTTTACCAAAAGAGTGATTAAGCGTTGGCAGAGGCTGCTCAGGAAAGTGGTGGAGTCTCCACGTAGACGTGGCTCTTGGAGACGTTGTTCAGTAGACACAGTGGGGTTGGGCTGACAGTTGGACTGTGTGATCTTAGATGTCTTTTCCAGCATTAATGATTCCATGTTTGCATTTTAAAATGTTATACTCCAAAAAACTGACTTCATGGCTGGAGAGAAAAAAACCCAGAAATTTTAAATAAAATGGTAAGGAACATACACCGTACATGGTATTGCATTGATTTTTATAGGTAAAACTCTACAGAATTCTTTTCCAATGTACTTAGCACCATCCTAATAAGAAATAACTCTTCCTTACATTCTGGTTGGGCAATGATCTTTCTAGAAAATGTGAGGAGCTTGAAGAACAGTAAGTCTATGTATTTTCCATTCTCCTGTCTATGCCTTCAGCTGTATCCCCAGAAACAGATACTGTCGGAAAATAGGCCAAGTTTAAAATACTGATAGATACTTTTTCTTGTTTTTTCTTTTGCCTAACTTTTTGTGGTTTTAATTGTTACATATGAAACCACATTAACATAATGTTTTGTACGCAGCACATGCATACATATACCCTACCGCAGTTGTCTACAGAGCAGGAGTTTTCTGTCTCTCTGTGTAGGAATTCCATATGTTTTAAGAAAAGAGAATCAGATTTTGTGGCTTTCCATCCAGTACCAAGGACTCTTTGTTGCACTCCATGACCAATTCCTCATAAATAAGAAGAAACCAGCAACTGGAGCTGGACTGAGCTTCCAGATGAATAGCTAAGCCAGGTGCAAATTCATGACTTCATCTGGTTGCCAGGGTCTTGTGTATGAGTCTGTTATTTGCCTGTAAAATGTTTTTTTAATCCTTTAAATCGTTAAAAAAAAAAAAGACATGTATGTCAATACTGGATGGAAACCTTGTGCATTATGTAAAATATCTGTTTTGCAGTACGTCTTCAATAAAAAGAAAATTCTCTTTGACACAAATAGGATGCTTGCAGACCTGATGTAAAAAGAATCTGCAGGAATAACAGTACTAAGCATGCCATGGGCAGACAGGCTTGCAGTGGAAGAATTCTAATTTATCCTGAAGTTTGGCTGGTAAATAATTAAAAAGAAAACTTACAGTAATAATAAGCTGAGAAATTATGGAGTTACGATCTCTACCTCCATGAACTTCACTGTACAGTGACCTTCATGATTCTAACTGAAATCAAAATGTCATCTTGGTTTATTTTATCCACATGCAATGACTTTTGTAGTAATAATGTAGATAAACCTGTGTACTTTCCATATAAATAAATGTGGGAAGAGTGTAATTAGTTGACTCTGACCAAGAAACTCAGAGCTGAGGCCGCCAGTAAACATTTAAGTCATGACTCTCTGTTATACTCTTGTTTAAATAGAACAGAGCAAGGAAGCTTATGGGCTGCAAGATAGGATCCGTAGGCTAAGGTTGCAGGTCTTTTTGAGTCCATGAGTCGGGAAGGTATGTACATTGTAAGCAAACGAGAAAAATGTTTTTCAGGATTTAATTCATGGGGTTTGTGTTATTTCAAATGGACTGGTTATTACTATTCAGTCTGAGATAAACAGATCCAATGCACAATATATTGATAAAAATTGACCTCCTCAGCTTGCCATGTTGAACTGATGATCAGCAGAAGCTGTGCAGCACTGTAGTCAAGAGCATTCACATTCAAGGTGTGTTTTTGAGTTTCTCTATAATATTTTGTGATGTTCAGATACGCTTACCCAACTCTAGTCTATTCCATTAAAGTCAGAGAGAGATGATGTACCATATGGTATCCCAAAGGAGACATAACTACAGAATCTAAATAATTATTTAAAAGCTTTTAATTCATATAAACTACCCAATTAATTTTTGGTATGTACACATGGATTTCTGAATAATTATTTTGTGGCGCTGTAAACTTTGGCAATAACTTTAATACAATTTGGGGTACAATCAAACACTATAATCAAGATAATGTGAGGAGTGCTGAAAAATGAGAATGTTAGAATTGGAAAATCAAATGAAGATCGGTTATAATTTCAATTTCTTGAGCTTTAGGTTATGCTTACAACTCCCATTATTATCAGCAGATCTGTGAAGATGAATCCAATCTCATCTCATTTACTGTCTGGAGTACTAGAAAAATGCCCTGATACCTTTATTTTTATTTTAATCCTATAAATGTAGAAAGAAATCAAGATAAGACAGTAAACTTTCTTAACAATGTTGATGTTGCAGATTCATTTGCTGTCCAAAGCAATTCAGGAATAGTGCTTTAAAAATGCAAGTTATGTTTAATAAAGATTAATGCAAAGTTAAATGCTGTGCTAAAATATTAAATGCAGCAAAACTGAAGGGCACAACATCTAGTGAATGGACTCTGAATTGCATGTTAAGTTAATGATAGTTCTTGTCTCAAATGTACTTTGCAGTACAAAGCAGCAATGATGGTACATTAACTTTGAAGGGAGTAAGATGAAGGTTCTGAAACAGTGTGAAATGTTTAATTGCACATGCACCGAAAGCAAATTTAACCATGAAGTCGTGGGCCCTGAAGAAATGATTGACAGTCTGAACTGTCACTTTGCAAAATCCTTGTCAAAGGATTATACCCATACATGCTTATAGGCAAGAAACAGAGGTTAAGCTCTCCTTAAAGCGAAGAATCACCTGTGGAAAAAAGCACAGGTTTTATTATTGAAAACAGAAGTCCTTTGAGGATTTTTTTTTTTGCCTTTCTTTTTAGATTTATCTCTCTGAAGGGAAAAAAAAAATCTTTTGTGTAAGAGTGCAGATAAAATTTTAGTTGAAATAACTTGAAAACTGACCTAGGCATATCTATCAAAGGAATTTATACTGTATGATGCAATCACAGTAAACAAACAATCAATTTATAAAGAGAACAGACTATTCTTTATAGCAGAGTCAAATTTTCAGAGGCCTCACTTCAGCCTCAAGAAATATTGATACTGTTTTTACACGTAAGTTGACTTTGTGTGCGATTTACGGGTACAAATTGGTATATTTGAAAACTTGCATATGTTTGTACGTATTGTACATATGTATAGACATTACAAAACCATTTAAAAACAATCTATTCCCTTTTAGTATACTCCAGGTTTTTGGGAGGCTTAGTGCCGCAGATAAACATCCTCAGCGCGAGAAGTTAAGGTCTTGGGTAAGATGAACTTACTGAAAGACAACTGAGCTGCTATCAGTGCTGCAACTGCTTCTATGTAAACTGTTCAGACCAACCCAAGATTTGAATCGCCTTATTGACAGAAATAATCAACTTTTAAAGTTTAATTGTGGCATTCAGTGGTGAGGCAAGTGGATGATGGAGAAGCAATAGTTTTCAGTGTGAAATTCAAAAACTTAGTAATTCCTTCCAATGACACACAGAATTACATGACTCTCGAAAGCCTATATTTAAAATGTTTCAAAACAGGCTTTACTTAGCGGAAGAATCCAACCAGCAATTTAGAAACTTTAATATAATTGATACATATTTAATTAGGGATTAGGATGCTGTAACATTGAGAAGTAGAAAACGGTCCAAAGTCTTTCTCCAGCACGCAGGACTAGTGAGAACTGCAGAATTAAGTGAGCTATTTACTTTTATCTTTAATCTTTGCATGATACACAAACCATTTCTGGAGTTGAAAGCTTATCCTTATGGCAAACATATATAGGAATCTCCATCTTGAAACTACAAGTTATTGAGAAAGGAATCAAGTTCTACAAGAATGCAGGATGGAGTCTTGTTCCTTTTGTTATTGCAGACTACACCATTTGCCAGGTATGTACATCTGCCTAAATTATCTTCGTGATACACTTAACATTCTTATTGCAAATGTAAAGAATGACTTGTTCATCGATATCTCAGCAAAATCCTTAAATCAGGAGACACTGAGGAAAAAAGCTGTGGAATTGAGGTGAGCATCGCTTTGCTTTTCCATACGAAAAGGCCAGTTGGTAACCAGGTTTAGAAAACTATATCAAAGCCTCTCACCCACCATACAGACTGTTGGCATTTAAGCATCCTCTGGAATGAATATTCCATCCTGTAAGAAATGCATTTTTCTGCAGTACTGCCATTTCTTCTCATGTGCTTTTTTTTTTTTTAAAACCTTCACCTGATGGACATTGAGGATCCTGTACATGTGCTGGCTTTGAGTGGTGTTGGATGCATAGTACCTCTCAATTCCCAATCACTCTCCATACAGTGCGTTTTATTGTCAGGTTTCGATGTTGTATACGACAGCAGGAGAAGTAAAAACATCATTTCCTTGTGCATCTGCTCAGAAACTAGAACAGATACGTGAAGCAGGAGCAGCTTTCACTAGTAGGCCAGCTATAGCATGGATACAAAGAGACTCAAGATAATGTCTGGCTACCTAATTAACCTCCTTTCACCATCCAAATCTGAAGCAAAAATAACATTAACAGATTATTTAGGTAAAGTGCTCCAAATTAGTTTCTCTTCGTACAGGTAAAGTACGTCTGGCTAAATGTGACAAATGCACTTTAATTGCTGTCAATCTAGTAAGACAGCTTTGTGATAAATCAACTGTTTTATTAGACTTCCATGCTTTAATTCTCTAGCATCACCCTTGCAGTAATCAGATATTGCTGTTTCTGGCTTAATTTAAGACTCAAAAAAAAGAAGTGCAACGGCAGTAAGCAATTCTACAGGTAACAATCATAAGCAAATTGTTATCATCAGAGTAAATCATATTTCTGGTCAATAGATGCTGCAGAGCCTTACAACCCCTTTCTGGTTTTGCTTGCTGGCTCCTGTTTGATATAGAAGGGGTAGCTGCAGATCTAAGATGCAAACAATACTAGAGATGCTTCAAACTGTGTAGACTTGGGAGTGCTGGTTTTTCACTCAAAAGGCAAAGAAACAGCTGTAAGTGGCAGTAGAGCTCGTGGGAAAAATGGGCTGTGGGGATGCAAGAGCTGCTTGACATAGCAAGAGGCACCCTAATAATAGCTTCACCCCAAAGCTGTCAAGGTGTAACATATAATTAAGAGATGGATAAAGAGGGAAGGAATTAAATGGACACACGTGGCAGTAATTTGATCTGATAAGGGAGACCAACAACAGCAATAGAACTCGAGGAATTGTCTTAAGTCTTAAGTGTTACAGCTGTTAGCTTGCACCCTACATTTGGCATTTGTTATGATTTTCCTTTAAGGAGGAACCTAATCATGTCTTCACAATTACAAACAAGGAGAGAAGTTATATAATTAGATTTTAAATGCAGTTCCCTTTTTGAAAGGAACCAAATGTGTCACTTTCTCAACTAAAGGTGCTCTCGGGCTCTTCAGCTTTGTGCAGAAGCAGGTAATGTAATGGCACTGTGTTTATATATATCCCCACGTGTGGCTGGATGGCTTAATTGCCAGGGATCAGGCAATGATGTTAGTGTGTTTTTGTTTTGTCCTTGGCATTTCTGTAGAGCCTGGCAACAGGATCTCTAGCTGAAGCCAGTTTCAGTAAGTATATCTTTTAATCTTTTTGTAATAGGAAAGGGATAAAGACTGACAAAAGAATTCAACAGTATGTGTGAAAAGAATTACTAATTCTGTGATCTGGGTAGAGTCAGCAAATTGGCCAATGCCTCTGTTACTATTTACCTTCCTGGTGCATATCTGTGTGCCTGGAAAATGACTCTTCTTCCAACCTTTCTTTTTTAATCTGCTAGGAGTTTCGTTTCCGTAGGAAGCTACAGCTATTTTTGTGTTCAATTTAGCTGCAACCTTTTATTATCAAAGACCAGCTCTTATTCCTTTTTCTATGCGACCTTCTTGTTCCCCTCAGTCTTAAATACAGAAATCTGAAAATATGTGGTTTTTTATGTAGAGGGCAAGGGTAATACCTTACAAGTTTACTAGTTACATCAATATTTTATTGCTAGCAAAATGGCCTTCATATTTCTGCAGAAGGTAAGATCCTAAATGTGGGCACAGAGTGATTATTTTTCCTTCTTATACGTGTATTTTACCAAGAAAACTCCTTAGGAACTGATGAAGCTCTTTTGGTCTTACTTTGACTGCTCTATATGTAAAATCATCCTCCACCAAATAAGCTGGTTATGACTTACAGTTTTTCTTGACAAAGAGAACAAAAATCTAGTTATTATAATGAGGAATTTTTTCTGTTGTTTAGAATCAATTTAAAGTATCTTATGGGTTTTATCTTTTGTATGACTTAATAATGTATTTTTGGTAAATTACGTCATCAGGTTTTAGATTAGTTAATATAGTTATGGCTCATCTATGTATAAACGTTTGGATAGCTGTTAAGCTTTTGGCATCTCAAAATCTGATAAGCAAGTGAAGTTATGAAATGAAGACACCTGAAATAAGGCACTGTTCAGACATCTTACTTTTATTCTAACATTATCCAAGTAATGCTCTTCCTTGTAAATATTCCAAAGTGAAATTTAAAATTCTCACAAGGCAGATAAGGCTTTGAAGGTTATTGAAATCTTAATCACAATAAGACATCCCAATTCTAAAGCAGAACATGTGTCATGTGATTAGGGAAGAATGATGAAGGTTAGAAGTTTTTCTTCCAGCTGGCTTTTTGCCCCTTTCTACCTACAGCATCACATCAATTATTTTTTCTTAAAGATACGTTAGATACAAATTACATTTTTTTATTTGCTTACAGTACTGTTGCTCCCAAGTGAGTGTAATACTCTGCAGGTCCGGGTTTATTGTCACTGTCAGGTTCTAATTTAATTGCATAGTAAATTAATTTATCCCTAGATTTGTTAAAATAAAGCAAATTTAGAAAGACATTCCTGCCTTGACTATCCCATTAAACTTGTCTCCTGGCTTTATTGCTTAGAAGTGTCTTCCAAGCAGACAGCTGAAAATGAGCCTGTCCTTTTTATTTTCATTTAGAATTAAAAATATGTATTCTGTCCCTGAGTGGAGTCTTACTTCAGCAGCTCACTGTGTTAGGCTAATACTCTGGAACAGATCACATACTTGAAAATGTCAACCATAATGGAAGAAAAAAAACCTCAAAAAAGACAAAGCTGACCAGAGGTGCTACAAGGGGTCTTATGCTCTCCAGGTTCTTCTAAAGCAGACAGACTTGAGGTAGGAGCATCACGCTGCTCTCAGGAGTCTGTTTTGTGTCACTTAGCTGCCATTCATCACTCATAAACCTCCAGATAAAGAGCATAATGTCAGTTCTTTTTGCCAGCCTAAGATAACAGTTTTTTATTACTGGAACTCTGCTGGAATGCTTTCCCTTCCTTCTTCCATTACACTCTGAAATGTTAGAGGATCTAGTCTAAAACTTATTAAAGTTTTGCAGCAGGAGATACCACCTGTGTGTCCCTGCTTCTTCGGGCAAAGCCTTTCTCAGTCAGCTGTTAAAGTTCAAAAATGCACATTATTTTTTTCGCTCTCGTAGCTTGTCAGTCAGAGGGAAGGGATTAGCAAACAGCAACTTCTCCCATCAAAACTGGCATTTAAATCTCACATTGGTTGCTGAAGCAAATTTTCAGTTCTGTCTGTTGAGGAGTAGTAGTGAATTTCTTGATAATTAAACCTGCAGTAATACATGAAAATGCTTCAAACAACTGTGTTAAAAACTTATCTAACTTTATTGTAAATGGCTTCATTATCTACTGTAAGGAGAAATTCAGAGTCGGCATCATGGTAAATAACTGTGATTCCTTGGTCCAGCTGGACTCTGGTGTGCGTGTGGGAGAAAAGGTAGTTTCCCAAACAGTTTGAGCAGGGGAAAACCTTGGAGAAGCTGTTCTTGTGCACGTGCACACGTTTAGGTTACAGCATACTCTGTCATACCCTGTTTGCCTTTGAAACAAAACCACTCTGCTTTTGCAAAAGGAACTGTAAGAGGAGGGATTCTCAAGGTCAAATTAACTTATAATTGAAATATGTACTTAACACAGGTTCCAGGGTCTAAGATCTCGACCACAACATGACAGTTCAGCCTTATATCTCTTCAGGAGAGATGGTCAGTCAACTGACCTGAGCTGAAGCTACAATTTTGGGATCAGATAGGAAGGTCGTTAGTCACTGACTAACTATTTGTTCTTGCAACTATAAAATCTTCTCCTACCTTCAAAAAAAAAAACCCGAAGATACCCTGAAATGACAAAAAACCCTGAACCTCCACAAAAAAAATATAAGTGTTTCTGCTTCAAATAGTGTATTTTTTTCTTTCTTTTCTTTATGGGAATACAATTGCTCTGAATCCAAGACATGCCAGGAGCTGCCATTCTATAATTACTATCAAAGTGGCAGAGAACTGGCTAAACTTCTTAAGAACCACAATGCTTATGTGAAATAGTTAGAATTCTGTGTAAATACAGTAACTTCTGTGATTAGTAGTTCTTGCATACAGATATAGTTTGAATACCCGTGTGGTGGTGTAGAGAGAGCAGTAGATTCTGTCATCAATCCCTATTTATCTGTTTTCTTTTTCCCTAATGGAGTAAATAGTTCCTACACTGTACCTGGCAGGTAATATTCAGTAGGCTAACCGCTTAAGTTAGGGAAACAAGGTGTTTTTAGTGATTTTACAGTATGTGCACATAACCTGCTTTTCTGTTAATTAGGGACGGGAAAGGTAATCAGAATTCAAATTCACTGAAACTCACTGTTGGGACTTGCACTTAAAAGCCCTAAAACTTGCATACACATATACTGTTCTGCCTTTAAAATGGTTTGCAAGTTTAATCACCAACTAGAATTGATTTTGCAGCTCAAATGGGACCAACACATGGCTGCAACTTCTTGTCAGATCTCCCTGTGAACAAAGCCACTGTAGCTGTAAGTTTTAAAAGTGGAAAATATCTGAATGTGTCTAAATTAAAAGTCTCCAAGTTGTTTCTGTGCTAAGGGCACTGACTTTTCCATATGCGCACATAATTCAAATAGTTTAATTATAAATAAGCTGACGTGGTTAGTTTGATTCCTTAGTCTTTGTGATACATGGCAATAACAAAATTGTCAGTTGTGTTGATGTGATTATAGCAACAAAGTAGGTTTCCTGTAACGTCTTGTTCTCGTTTATTATACTTACCTCTTTTTAAGACCATGGTCCTAATTGAAAATGGTACAGCCTTTCAGGAAAGTACATCTTACTGGAGATAAGATAAATTCTGTTGGCTAAAGTGCATGTGCTTTAGTCCATTTGTGGTTATTATTAATTGTTCCTTGGAGAGTTTACAGTTGGAGGCATAGACAGTATCCTTTTTCAGTAACCTGTTAGTAGTTGGATTGCCTCTCTTTTTTCATCCCTTTCCCCTGAAAGAACAAAAGAGAATACTATTTGGTCAAGCCCTGATAAATCAATAACTTAATGCAGTTAGTTACACTTACTTAGTGCAGTTAATATTAAGAGCTTGTAGGAGTTTCTTTGTATTTACTTCTTTATTCCCCCATCAGCCATTAAAGAACATTCTCATTTTCCACATGAAAGCCTCAGGAGCAATTTCACAGCGCAGACCCAACAAACTGAACGCCACAAGATTAACTGGCTATACTACCTTGCATTCCTAGTTTGGCTCTGCCTGTAGGACTTAAATTTGCGCTACCCTTCTGAACAACCAAACCCAATTTAACTACATCCCAAATGCTTCAGAGAGAAAGTCTGTTCAATTTCTTCCTTTCCTAGATTGCACGTTCAAAGTAATTTTCCCCAAATTAAATGTCATTTGGTTGTATTAGAATAATCAGAACAAATTCAGATTTTAATAAGAAAAGTTATTTTAGACTAAAACTATCGAGACTGGTTTTCTTTAAGAAAAAATCAACTGCAAAGTCTCAAGGCACAAGGAATGGAGTTAGTAGCATTATAAGCACATAATCATATCCAAACATCTTAAATTTTTCAGCCTTGCTAAAATATAAGCTGGGTTGGAAATTTTGAAAATGTTAATTTAAATGGGAAGTGAAGTCTTGAATTATGTTTCATATCTAACTGTGGGATTTTTTGCGGGGGGGTCACTAGAAGATATTTAATTTTGACAAACCTTATTTTTATTGTAATCAAATACTGTACATTGCATGAAAAAAATGAAAAAGCATGGGCAGGCTTCGTGTGGCAAATTTTATCAAATGGTCCAGAGAATTAGAAAATGTTTCTTTTCTTCCAGGGAATCTTTTTATATTTACTACAACTGATCAAAGACAGAGAAGGTACTCAGCCTTCCTAACTTCGTTTTGTGAAATAACAGCCATGCTCGTTATTGCCTTTCTAAAGGCTCATCCTCATCTCTCCATTTTCTTGGTCCCGGTCTTTATGTGGAACAAACGGTTTTAAATACAACAGTATTGCACTCATTATTTAAAATCACATTTTGCTATCTGAGTAGGACTGAAGGGTCACGTTCTTTAACGGTAGCTTTGTGTCCAGGCTTTCCAAGAATTTATCGATCTCCTTCTCGAACTACGTGTTCTTTCTAACCTGCGTACCAAGGCTTCTTTTCTAAGTTAACAGTTGTGATTTCTACTGTCATCTCTGTGCTTTTGTTTCCTTTGAGCTACTTTGATATTGGCAGGAGTCGGTTCAGAAACATGCTATGAAGTCTTCATTAGGGGATCGTGATATTCTGGGAATTTAGCCAAGGGGAATCAACTGGTGAAAAAGTCAAAGACAAGAAGTTTACTGCCTCGTTTACATTCGCATATGCCAGAGTAGACTGTGGGGATGTATGACTAGAGAGAGACTGCGCCTGGACATCGTGGTTGTGTTCTGCCTTGTTTATCCTTAAGACTTGAACGTTGGATTGGATTGAGCTCCAAGGGTGATAAACCATGACGTATTGTGACTTCAAGGCAAGGCTTTCAACATTTCGTGGTTTATTTGAGTATCTGGTATAATGGAAGTAGGACACGGGGGAGACCAGGGAACAGCACGTGTGCATACGACACGGGATGCTTTGAGTCGCTTGGCTGGTTGAAGCACTACATGATGAAGGACTCAAATATATAACTTGCAGGGCATTCCTGAGCACAAAGAATAGTAAAATTGGAAGTATTTAAAGGCCAGTTCTTTACAGAGCGTACTGCCAGGAAAGTAATGGTTATCCTGTATAAATCAGGATCCACGTTGCAATGAATTGTACGAAAATGATACCTTAGAAAGGATATAGTAGTAATGAAAGGATCAAGAAGCAATAATCTTATGGCAATATTTTAACTGACTAAACAGCTTGCTGTAGCTAAACTTATTAGTAGCCTGATAAGCATGCAGGTAAGTAATTGTGGGTACTTAATTATGGAATGCAAACATTGAAAGATAACTACAAGACAAATTCTAAACTGAGGGGATTTCTCTCATCAACCTGGGACTAAGAGAAAGGGAAAAAAAAAACCCACCTCTATAATCTACTGTCTGTATTTGTGTATCATTCTATCTGATTGAATCATTTACTAAACACTGTTACTGAATATGTTGAAATCTACTTACTTAGAAAGACTTTCTTTAAAATGCAGCAGATACATTTTGAAGTTACCCTCTTTCTCTGGGCATTCTTGTTTGGTTTTTCATCCCGCTCATATGTGGGATGCTCTTGGTTGTGCCCTCTGCTTAAAACGGGAAACGCGATAGCTGGCTGTAGGACTTGGGTTGTTTTGTTTTATTTCAGCTGTGATTTCTCCTGTTATCTAACAACAGTCTCTGGGTACGAGCAGAAACCATAATAATGAAATCCTGTATGTTTTTGTTCTACTAAATGCAATTGCCCCGACAGCATTGCTTTACTCAGCCATTTCCCAGGGTATCTGTGTCTCCAAATGTGTCTCAGTCCCTGTCCATGGGCATTCCAGGTCATTCAGGTTTTGGTTTGGTTTTAAAAACCAAGCACAAAACTTCTTAAATGAAAGCCCCCAAAGAACCAGGTTGTTTGACTGACACTTTTTTCCTTACATGCTGTGCTTTCTGCTCTCGTTGGCTCAGTTGCATCTCTGAGTTTTAACTTGCTTTCTAGATTGTTGTTCTGGCATCTGGAGACAGACACGACATAATGACATTAGACTCATGGCCTGTCTGTCCATCTTTCCCAGTGAAAATATTGGCTAAACTTGGTCCTCGGGTTATTTAGCCTTTTCCTGTGCTTGGCAAAATAGCTTCTGCTTGCAGCCTAAGTAGGTTTACAAGCAACAGTAAAACAAAAGCAATGAAGAATGGAAGCAGTGCTCCTGTTTAGCAGACAGATTTGGGCTCAAAGATGCTTGGCTACGCTCTCTAATGATGTTATAACAGTGCATCAGCCTCACAGTCTGCTGTCCAGGATGCCTCGCTTCCCTACATTATTTCTCTCCACTGTCATTTCAAGCTGAAAAGGGAGATTTAGATGAGATCTTAGGAACACTTCTTTTTTTTTTCCTGTGTGGGTGGTGAGGCACTGACACAGGTTGCCCAGAGAGGTTGTGGCTACCCCATCCCTGGAGGTGCTCAAGGGGAGGTTGGATGAGGCTTTGAGCAACTTGATCCAGTGAGAGGTGTCCCTAACCATGGCAGGGGAGTTGGAACTGAGTAATCTTTAAGGTCCCTTCTAACCCAACCTATTCTGTGGTCATGCATGTGTGTGCATGACAGTGCAGGTTAGGGGATATGCACTGAAGTTTCTGTTTATCATCGCAGTATGGAACACGGGGGTAGGAAATGGAAATGGTCAGTACGTGGCAGTATAGTTTGCACCTGTCTTCTTGTGAGCAAAAATGTGAACACCATCCAGAAGCTACTTCAAAGATAACGCTCGGGACAGGAAGATTTAGGCAAGGCTGGGTCAGGAGAAAAGCAGATGCAGCAGCAGATCTGTGATAATGCAGTTGATTAAGGTTCCTATGGCAAAACATAGCAGGGGAGCATAAGTAGCTGAACAGAAAAGCATTACTTTTTCTTTGGAAACCAATGAAATCAACTTATCAACTGTATCTGACTTTTGTGACTTTAAATCCTGTACTGTGGTCAGTAACTTGCTTGTAGGAAGCAGTAAGTAATATCCATTGTTTAAATTTGGATAATGTTATTCTGTTTAACTGTTTGGATACTCAACAATCTTATAAGCTGGTGTTTCCAATTAAGTAGACTGTGATATCTGAGGTGCTGGTCTATGTACACATCTGTTAGTTTTCATAATTGTATATGTAATTGTATAATGCTCATTCTTTAAAATCTTAAAATAATGCTTAATGAAAGTTTACAATGACTGCTTCTGTGGAGTTTAGATCTAGTTTATACATTTTCCATTATTAGTGCTATGTGGCAGTATGCATAATTCTGTGCCTAGGTGAAAATGTGGAATATCAAGGGTGGGAATGTAACAAACAGCTGAATTAGGTATCAAAGGTTTGGTTTGAGAATCCATGGACTCTGTTCATAAAGAAACACTTGTAAGTTACAATAGGCTTAAATACTGCAAGTTAGTTGTATCTTTAATGGGAATATTGGATTTTTATTTGTTTTACAAGGTTGAAATTGTGGGGCATGTACAGGGGGCCTATGGAAGGTGTATATATTGTATTTTGGACAAGCTCTTTATGCCCACACTTCAAGCAAAGGGATGAGGAATTTGTCTGCTGCAGCTATATATACACCATATGAATAGATGAACAATGTTTGAGTTCCAGTGATGTATCAGTTAGCAGGGAAGCAAATTTACTTTCCAGGGAGACACAGCAACATGCGAATGTTCGATTCTGCTGTAGTTTGCCAAGAACGTAAATATTTTTGTACAGTGATATGCAATATTAGATCATTCCCTGGAATCTTCCTCCATGTGTTTTGCTCAAAGAATGCACAGTTTTCAAGCACTTGTACCACATATTGAGACGAACTCTAGTTTCCATGTTTCAAGTACCAGCATTGAAGTGAGATAAAACCAAGTATTTTATGCTGAGAAGTGTCATATATTGGTGTTGAAGATTAGACAATTGATATGCAAGTGAGTTAAACCTAGTTCCTTTATTATCCTAAAACGTCATACCCACATACTCCTCATTCCTGAAGTGTTCAAATTTTGATTCATTGTCATGTTCCTCTCCAAGTGTTTTATGACTTTCAAGGATGAATTGTGAAATGTTGAAACATGCATGTGCCGCCTGCTCCTCTGGGGAATGGGAAAGTGATGGCGTTGCTCCACTTACACCATTGTAAATGCAGCGTAAAGAGCACATTCTGAATGAAGAGTGTGAAGGCAACTAAACTTAAAAGCAAAATAAAATAACCATATAGTCAGGTTAAAAAAAAAAAAATGAATTTATGGTAATGCAAAATAATTACATCCTGTAGGAGTCGTGACCCTTTAAATTAAGACTGGCATCTAGACTTCTGCAGATGTACGGCCCATGGATGTATGGAATCATGAGAACCCAAGCAACTGTACCAAAGCTAAACGGTAAAATGGTCCTTGGTGTGAATGGACAGGAAGATCCAGCAAGTGCTCATTTGATGTAAAAGGTGCAGGAAGTGCTGGAATACGCAGTGAATTAGGCTGGGATGGCAAAAGTGTATTGGGTGGAGCGGGATCGCATAGCCAGTCCCCAGTCTTCCGAGTCTGTGAGTGGAAGTCCTCCTCACTGTTGACATTAAGCGGCACGGTTTAGTGTTTGATAGGAGTGGTTGGACTCGATGATCCGGTGGGTCTCTTCCAACCTGGTTATTCTATGATTTCCACAGCAGAATGATTATGTTATAATAAGCTCCCATTTAATGAGGCACATTTGTCATTCCCTTGTCTCCCTGAAAGGACTAGAATGGAAGTCAATATTATCCATTTAGTACCGATCTATACCCTTTGTCCTTGCCGAAGGAGCATATGGCTACTCAGGAAGTCTTCTTCTGGGGCACACTTACTAGAGGTCCATGGATGATGAGTTAGTTACATGATGTAATCTAACTTCATAGTTTATATTTCTTCAGTTGCATCAGAAGAAGCAAAAAAGCTCTAAGTACAGCTTAAAGTAAAATAGATTCTGTGTGAGCCATTGCTATGCCTGTCCCAGGGATGCTGAAGGGCTGAATGGGTAAGAAGGTCGTGTCTCTATATGATGGGAGGAGGGATATGCATCTCTTTATTAAGATATCATACAGAATATGGAAAAAAGTTTGGGGACTACTGCACTATAATGAACTTGCTTTCACAAATTTACCGAAAGGAACTATTTGCTGAGGATATCAGTTGCAGCCCTCTGGAATTTGAGAGTCAGACAGAGCTGATTATTGCCAGCTCAGAATTAGGTTTCTCAATAACTTTGCAGCATTGCTGAGCACCTACTGTTTAACCCTAAATGACATTTATTAAGTTTGCGCAGCCAGTGGACTGACAGAGTCATTTCCTCATTATTAAATGTGCGTTTTTCTAATCTTGCATCATCTCCGTGCTTTATTTAAAACCAAAATCAATATTCATGGTGCGGAGGGCTTTTTCCCCCAATTCTTTCATAAATCTCTTGAGTACTTCTTAGTTTTCAAGCACCTTCAGTGCAGACAGTGAGTATAATACGTGTATGACAAGACAGCCTCAGAGAAATTGCTTTAAGTTCTTTGAAATCTAAGGAAGAAGCAAGGTTGTCATGCTGGTTTTGCACCTTCCCAAAAGGGGATTTCTGTCTTGTATATGAAAATAAACAGTTCCTGAAAAATGTTGCTATGCTGCAACACATGGTGCAATATTAAAAGAACAAACAAGCAATGTTTTTTCCTGACCACTAATGTAGCAACTTACCAGTCATGACATGATGTTGCTAACAAGTAATTAAGGAGTTAATTACTGGAGTAATATCTTTAAAAAAATATAATATAGCTTTTGGAAGTCAAATGAAAATAAATGAAAGGTTAAGTACAACTTATTTCAGTTGTATGTGCTGCCCAACTAATGCGCCGTATCTGCTGTGTCAATTCAAACCCCGCAGAAAACAGTGAAATAATGACCTCTTGTAAAAAGCTGAAGTCAGGGAAATATTCTACGTTTTACTTTTTCCTTATCCTAAAATGGTAACGCAAAAGAACCCGTTTTTTAAAACCAAGGATATGGTAAATGATAAGCTAAAGCCAGTTAGACGTTCTTTATATGTATGTCTAGAAGTTAGGGGATGAAAAGGGTATTATTTTAAACTTTATACATTCAGATTAATTACTAAAAATAAAATGAGAAGGAAAAAATGGCATTTCATATAAAGGAAACACCTAGGCCCAGAACTCTCTGGAATTAATCAAGCTGGAGTTGGTAGATAGAAGGACTAAAGGACTGTAAGAAGACCGTGCTACAGATGACCACAAGCGGAAAGACTGGGGAAAGAAGAAATACTGCATGACAAGATGAGAAAGCTATGTATGGATAATAAAACTGAGATGGTGGCTGGTAACACCTCCACATTATTAATTTGAAAACCTTTGAGATGCTATGGAAATAACAGCTGTTGCAAATTACTGCTTCCTGAATCGTATCAAGAACGGCTTAAGCACAAATCTGGCTGTAGCAAAGCTAATGCAAATACCAGCCTGAGTAAATAAGAAATAGTTGGTACACAAACACCTCACTAATCTGGGAATTGAACCAATTGCTACCAAAAAGGCATGATTTTAACAGCTTTTGTTCTAAAAGAAACTGATTGCCAAGGTTTGGATCAACCTTAGCACAGAGGATAAACTATTAAGGCAATGATGCTCATAAAACTGGCCAAAGATATGGATATTTTCTTTTTTAATCACTTATTACAGTTCCACAAGCTGGGAGGGGGCTTGTCCTTAAGAAGCATTAGTTTATAAATGATTTTGTAGCACAATAGTTCTGTGGCCAGCTATGATTAAGAAATTAGGTAGAGTATTTGGGGTCTACTTCAGAGAAGGCTTTCTGCTTACTGATTCTCTTAACTGTAGTTGCTGAATTAGGAGATATTACTGGAAGCTACTACCTTCACAAGTAACATGGTAAACTTTATAGAGCCATAAATTCCATGTACACCTTAAAGCTGATGCATGATTTTATGGATTTGGCTGAGAACACAAAATGCCAGAGGGGTTCAAAAGCTGGGAAAAAAAAGGTGCTAACATTTCAGGAAAACAGAGACAGGAAGATACCAGATGAAATGGAAGAAAATGGTAAATAAATGGTAAGGCAGTGGAAAGAGTTGGTCTGATCAGAAGTGGGAAAACTAAGGACATTATACTCTATCTTAAAGCATTTATAAGGGAAAATTTCAGAGGAGAGAATGGGAAAGTCCTTGCTAAGTCCCCTAAATTTTGTTATTCAAGGAATTTGTGAAGGTTTTTGCAGCAACAATTGGAGAAAGAGAAGATAGAAGTAAACCATCTGATCACAAGGGTGGGACAATTCTTCTAGTGTATGTAAACAGTACAGATCATGCTTTCTACTTTCTCTTCCCAAGACGTCTGTTAAAGAACACTGCTGGACACGGAATACAAGATCTGGCCTATTACAAAAGGCCTATTATCTTATTGAAGAGCTCAGCATAAAAATCGTCAGGAGACAGGACATGCCACGTTAACCCTGAATCTTAGTGCACAACAGGCAAACATTCAAACAGTAGCGATGGTTTTTATAAAAAAAAAAAAATACTTCAAACACTGTGTACCCAAGAATATCATTAACAGAAAACATTGTCAGCATCTCCCTAACATGTATTACTGTACAATTTTTTGTTATTTCTTTTAACTGCAGTAATTCACAGGTAGGCAAGTGGGTTTCTAGCAGCGATCTTTCTTCTTGCTAGTAGCAAAATCAGGTGGTTGGTTGTTTTTTTTCTCCAAGCATTCTGGCTTTATTTCAACTTTCTTTTAAAGCAAGTATTTTACAAAAGCAAGGAGCCATTTTTAATCCCATTTTTCAGCCAGGAGCAAGCAAGTCATGACTTAATTCAGCGAAACACAGAATATTCCTCACAGTGAAATATGGATAAAATTGTAGCTAGAACACAGACCTCCCCTAGCTCAGCTCCCCTTCCTCCTGCCTGCTTTGTACAATTATTTTGCACCAGACTCTGAACACAGCTTGGAACAAACAGGCCTGTTTGGAATATAATGGAGACTTATTTGGGGTGTTTGATGAGGCAACACGGCATGGAAGGGACGCTTTTCAGGAAATATTTGTGCCAGTGGTTTGCACCGTGTGAGCACAGATGTTCAGTGGAGCAGCCGTGAGGTGTTCACCGTAGTTCTGAGCTCTGTCTATCAGATCCCCTCCAAATGTGGAAGCTCCTGCAGCTTGCCCGTTATGTTCCTGTTTGGCAGAAAAACGATTGCTGCTGTGCTGACATTCATCACCGAGCTTTTTGCTGTAGGTCTGCAGTTCTGGTGCTGACGCATTTATCTGAAACCAGCATGGGGATGTACTGGACCTGTAAAGGGCTTCTTTCCCCCCCTGAGAAATGCTTTTTCTTCTCCTGTTGCCTTGTATCCCTCTCTATCCATGAAAATAGGTAAGAAATGGGGATAACAGCAAAATGCTGCAAGTAAGGAAAAGGCTGCAAAGATGCATGTGGTTTTGGTCCTGCTCCCTCCCTTTCTGCTTCTCTTGTATAATCAGACGCAAATACAGATTTCAGAATATAATATTGCAGTAGGTCTGGTGTCCTGTTTCTACCTCCTTTAAGCAGTCAGTTGTTTTATTTCAGTGGTGTGTTTTGGTACATACCTGTAGCACCAGTCCTTTTGTATAGTAGAGGGTGAGGTTTTTTTGGTGGAGATGGTGTTGCTTTTCTGGAGAGGGGAGGGATTGGAGTATTATGAAAGTTCTGCATTATGATTTCTGTATCACCAGTTATCATAGAATGGTTTGGGTCAGAAGGGACCTCAAAGCCCATCCTGTTCCACCCCCCCAGCATCTTCCAATTGTCATTTTGCAGATTAGAAAAATGCTTGAAAACAGGATAGCTGGTTTTGTACATAGAACACAGATGCTGAAGACATCTCAGCTGATGAAGGGGGATTTTTTGCATATCTCTTGAATCTCCATACTCCTTTCAGTAAGAATGGATCAAATTTGCAGGCATGCTGAATATACAGTGTCTGTTAACTTTGAGTTAGCTTGACGCTGTTAAAAAACTCTGAATATTAGGACCAATATTATGGTATCTCTTTTCTGCAGCAGCTGAAACAAGCTGTCTTTTTAAATCTTTGTGTTGTCTCTACTTACATGTTCTAAAGTCTGTGTGTGCACCTATTTTAATACAATTCTTACATGTATTAGTACTGCCTTTCACTACTTAAACATTTTTAATCCTTTTTTTAATTTCCTTTGCTGAGATATTGTCACATAGAATCACAGAATCATTTTGTTTGGAAGGGACCTTAAAGCCCCTCCAGTTCCACCCCTGCCATGGGCAGGGACACCTCCCAGTGGATCGGGTTGCTCAAAGTCTCATCTAGCCTGGTGTTGAACACCTCCAGGGTTGGGGCAGCCACCACCGCTCTGAGCATGACCAGTTTAATCCTTAAATGAAATTCAAGTCATGGCATAGGTAAACTACTTTGTAACCTCAGAAAGTGAGGCAGCATCCATATTCCAATTACCTATAAGCCATTGTAACAAATACCTTGCAATATCTATGATAGTAGGTGCAGAGACTGGAGATGTACTCTAAGTATGCATAGTAGACAGAAAATCCATATAAAAGGAAACATGCAGGGCCTCTTCTACTCTGCCTTTCACGCTCCCTAAGCTTTGTGCAGAATTATTCCCTTTTGAATCAAGGCATAGCATCTAAATTACCATTTTAAGAAAAATGCCCCTGAAATTTCTGGCAATGAACAACTGGCAGTGTTAACTTGTCATACAAATGAAGTGATAACTGATGTATTGTTGTCCAAGCTGGCAATAGTTGTCTGGGCTGAAAGTAGTGGCTTTGCAATAGGTGTGAATTATGCTGTTTATCATGATGTTCTCTCTTAGTCAAAGTTCTAAGGATAAATGCCTGAGTGTTTATAACAATTTTTCAAGCTGATCAGACACAGTTGTTGAAATCTGCTTTCAGGAATGATTACAGGAATCGCTATTTTGTTCTCCGTGTATTGACGTGAATCTTAATGATATTAACGTAAATTGAATACAGAGTTGGAGTTTAATGCAACAAACTTCCTTCTTTCTGTTTATAAAAGTTTGGATACTCAATCAGGAAGAAGCAACAACCCTGCTTTTGATGTTGTCATAAACAGTGGAGTAAATATTACAAGAAATACTTAATGGAGAAGGATTTTAAACAGTGTACATTAAAATATATTCGAACAAAATATTAAGTAGCAATCTGGAATTCTGATTACTAACTTTTTAAAGAGTTCTCAAGTACAAGGTGTTTGCCTCAATTTACCTCTAGGTCATAACTGATTCACTCTGTTCTTTTATTTCCTTCTTTCTGCAATTCAATTAAACACACCTAAATCTCTGCAGATCCTTCTCTCTTTCATAACTGTTCAGTATTATTGATTTCTATATCAGGTAAAAGTAATCATACTTGATACATTAGCCAATATGACAGAAAAATAAGGGGATAAAAGTTTAAGGCAAAATATATTCTCTGCGAACTGTTAAGTCTTGTTACTAAAAATACTTAAATTTGTGTATTAACTGCTGTAATCTCTTCTGGAGAAATATATATTGCAAGTCTGAAAACCTGCTTTCTTCTTGTACTGGCCAGGTGTTTAGCTTTTTTTTTATTCACAGCCTTAAAAATAGAAGCTGTGCTTCTAAATATGCCTGGGTAGATGTTACACTATTTTTGTGTCTCTCTTTTGTACAGGTAGCTGTTGCATTCAGATAGTTGCTAAAGGTAATTTTATCCAGAAATTACTTTGAAATTAGGGTTTAAATAGCTCTGGAATTATAGGTGAGGATATACGGCTTCAGTGTAAATCAGTTTAATAAAAGTCAAACCCCTACTATTTATTATAAATCATTTGACAATAAATAATACATCAGAGCCTATAAACACAGTGCTACAGATACTAGACCTGTTCATGTTAAGTTCTGACAATTCCAGTTTGTGTCTTCTTTTTGCATATATTCTTCATCTTGAGACAAGAATCTTCTGAAGCCCAATGCTTCACAGAATCACAGAGTGTTAAATATCCTTTCCTTCCACCTCAGCATCTGTAGTTACCCTTGTTTTTAACTCAACAAGGATGTGGAACAAGAAAGGACTGAAAGATAGTGTACAGTCAGGAGCTGGTGTATGACCAGGACTCCCGTTATTTCTGGGCTAACATCTGTAACCTTTGCAGACTTCTTTTCCCTCTGTGTTTTGCAAACGCTCTTTCAGTGGCTTTAACAGCTCATTCTGTGAGGAGACGGGCAGTATTGTTCATCAGCGCAGGAGAATTTTTCATCAGTGTAGGAGCCCACAGTGCATCACAGCATCATCTTGCTTATGGTACTGAGTGTTTCGCTTTTTGAGGAGCAGCTTGTACACTTCCATGAATTTGGGGTTGGTAGGACTCGTTATAACTATGCAATCAAGTGGCAAATTTTATGTCTGCCTAGTGCTGTGATGATCCTTGGGTAGGACAAGAGAAACTTTAATGTCTAATTCTTGTGTACAGTGGCTACGTAGGATCTAGTGGGCTTATGTATATATATATGTATGTATATAAATGAATATGTGCACGGTCTAGTAGTGCAGGAGATAACATAACAAATATATAGGAAACTACTGTTTTAATCTTTCAGCTCAGGTTCTGTTTGTGAGCTTTCCTGTTGAAGGGAGTGCGGAATGAGCAACGTGATTTTTTCTTTTTTTTCATATTCAGTACCCCATTTACAAGTATTAAAAACCAAAACCTTGGCATTGAAGAAAGCAAGGTTGTTTATAGGTTTTGGACTATGAGTAAACAGTTTGAATTGGCATAGAAACCATGAAATATAGTCCAATATAAATATTTTGCAATATTCAACTTGTTTGAGCTCAATGGAGTCTGAAGTGTGTTTGTTATTGAAATAAACACAGGCATGTGTAATAAGTTCTTTATACAACTTTCTCAATGATGTTAATTCTTTTTTTAACCAGGGAAAGAATTATCAGCATATGGAATTGTCCTTTATAGTCCTATTTATGTTTATTAAAGAGCATTAGAAGCACAAGATGTTCACTCAGTAGTGGAAATTTTATCATTGTATGGGAGCTAAATATCACAAATTTTATATTATTAGTATTGAATGTTAATTTGTGCTTTATCAAATGGATTTTTAGAGATTTGGACATAGTATTAAACTACTCTACAGGACCAGGGAGCAGGAAATTCTAACTACTTCATGTGCATGACTGAAATGAATATGATTAAAAGCACAGAATTCTAGAAATGCATTTCAGGCAGTGCTAGAGTAGAAATACCTTTGCTCTGCCCCACATCTGCTTGTAACTATTGTAAAACCACGGTCGTTCAAAATGAAGGAACAACATTAGAGTAATTCTTTACCGGGATGCGAGGTTGAATGTTCTCATTTTACCTCTTGTGTTTCTTTGGAATCCGACAGTGCAATATGAGGCTTTTACCCTCAGGAGCAATTTTTCCCCCTCTTCAGAATGGACAGAAAAGCTAATTACTTCAAGCGTTTCCTGGGACAAGACCTGCTGAAGGCAAGGCAAACGACTCTTTGGGACACCAGGGAGGATGTGGCCAAAGAGCTGGAGCCCTTCATCCAGTCTGTGTGTGCTAGAGCGGAGATAATTACTGCGGTAGGAGGGATGGGTGTGAGGAAGGGCAGGAGAGGCTGTCTTTCCTTCCCACTCTGCTCCTCACTGCACCCACTTCTCCAATAATAACAGGAAAGAGACTCTCTGTCCCGTTTCCCTCCCTTCCTTTTCTGGGCTCAGCGTCGCTCAGAGTTTGTTATGCGGAGAAACCAGGAGCCAGCTCCTGTCCTGGAAGATTTACGACTGTTTTTAGACTCCAGATTATCTCTTGATCTGCTGCAGTCTTTAGCAGAGCTCAAGAATCTGAAGCAAGAGAAGGAATATCTGTGCTCCTGCGTGGTGCCTGGAGTCTTTCTGTATTGTCAGTATCGTCTTTCTTATCATTGCAAGTGTGTGTCTTATGAACTGGAGACATTTCATTGACAGGGGAGCAATCCAATTTGTTTAGCTTACGTTCTTCTAAACAGTAAATTGGTGCCTGGGTGCCTACTTTTAAATTGCTGTCACTGTGCCAGGGAAGAAGTGATTTGCTTAATGCCAAATTCAAAGTCCAGAGTTCATAAATATTCCACATTACTTCATGGTTGGCTATTCCCATGTTTTCTGTTGGCCGTGGAGATAGTGGTTTCTTGAGTTGGTCATAGTGATTGAATGTCTTCCAGCGTGTGGTCAGTTTGTCCTGCCTAGGAAGGACCAGAGCAGCAGGGGCTGCGGAACAGCAAGTAGCTGAAACTGAGTCACCCCACTCTTGTGTCAACAGAGATGAAAAGGAAAAACAAATTGGAGTTAGCACCGTGTACTCCATCACTTCCATGTCATGCTGCCAAAGGGACCCTTGAACACATGGATTCAAATCTGGCTTGTTACTGCAAATGCATCTCAAATATATCAAAACAGGAGCTAGGGATATTTTTCATTTTTGACATATCTGCCTCAAGAATGTATGAAGAGGATTTTTTTTAAAAAATAAGTTGAACCTAGAAATAAGACCAGTTTCTTTGTGCTGTAGTAGAGTTTCTCTTTCTTTTCCATGTACAGCTAAGTTGTACCGATGGGGTGAAATGACAGAGACTCAGAACTGATATTTTTAACCAAGAGTTGGATTGGATATTTTTTAAGCATGAACAGGGATGCCTCTTACCCTGCTGGTACCTGTGCTAATACTTTCTTCTGTCTTTCATCTTTGCTTCCCTTTGCGAACCCTCACTCTCATTGATTTTTAACTTTCCTTCTGTTCCACACTTGCCGTTCTGATTCCTCAGTAATGTACAATATATCCCTGTTGTAACCATGTTTGGAAGGCTGCTTCTTTGCGCTGGCGTTCAGGATCATCTTCCTCTTCCTGATCCAAACGGGTACCACTTGCTTCTGCAATGAAAAGAATAAGAGCATGCAGGAACTCTCCCACAGACAGAAATTGTTCTGCATCTGCCTATACTGTCCTTGTCTTTGAGTGCTGCTCAGGTACCTTCTTCCTTTTGAAATACAACACAGGAAAATGCTCTTGTTTTGTGGCAGAACTGATAAAGTTGTCCACCGTGACTTTAATAGAGGATTTCCTTTCTTCTTTCTCCTGCTATGATTACAGCTATATTTGTCTTTATGGTTTTTGGTTCCTAATATGATGACATAATGTGATCAATTTGCGCTTTTATGTCGCTCGGTGATATGTGAAATGTTTTGGATTTTGGAGAAGAAAGCTGCTTTCCCAGCAGCCAGTGAGCGTGGAGTGCAAAGTTGAGCAAGCGCCTTCATGCAGAGAGATCACTTGGTAGCCCAGGCTGAACGGAGATTTTAATGGTACGTTCAGGGGAAACCATGAGGGAATGTTTTAGCAGAGATTATCACTAACTAAATTAAAGATTGATAATTTAATTTTGCTTCCAAAGAAAGATTATGAGAGTTGCATCCTTCGCCCCTGGCGTCGGTTGGGAAAAACTCTCCTTAATATAAATTATGTTCTGCACTGGAGAAGCGTGTCCCGCAGTATTCCTTTCATTTTGATGATTAGAGAGCACCAGGGCATAGAAGCAACTGCTCTAACATTAGGGCATGTTCATGATTGCAATAAAATAAATAGATTTTCATGTTAACACTACCCATTCTGTAATTTCACATAGAGAAGGCAGTCAACAAAATTTCTTGTCTCTTAGCTACACAGTTTACATTAGGAGGAGCCTCATAAGAGCATGATCAGTATTTTGTTACTGTTGCTAGATTACAAAGAAGTATTTTTAAAAGCGGGTTTATACACGATGTATATACCTTTAACAATTTGCTGTAGGATGCTGAGTGGCTTTTATCACCTCAAAACCCAATCTGCTAGAGTAGTGAATGTCATTATACCCATTTCACAGATAATGAATCCAGACTTTGATATAGTACTCTTCAGCTTTGGTAGTCTATGGCTGATCAGTCACATGGCAGGTTTACGGGGAAGCTGGAAGACTCTGAGACCAAAGATAATCCTTCCTTCCAAAATGAGAGAAGCAGCAGTTCTTAATATGTTACTGTTGCTAGGCTAGAACATGCTCCGTGTGGCAAAAAGTCCTCTTGAATTGCCCAACAAGTCAAAAATTAAATTCAAAAAAACTCCTTTTCCTCCCAACACTATTGCATCTCTCTTGATATTGCAATCATGAGCACTATATAATACTCCAGCTTGTATTCAGAGAATGAATCACAGCCTGGTTTAATGTGACTCCTCTCTTTTTAGTGAAAAAACAACTTCCTGAGGTGTATGGGCGTGAGAATTAAGGGGGTTTGGTTCATTTGTTGTGGTTCGTACTTACAAAGAAAAGCTGGAAAACTGGAATTGAGAGTGGTGAAAAACTGGGGAATGTAGCCAGCATTTTAAAAAGAAATCTTGTGATTAGCTTAATGACTTTCTTACATATACGAGCGCTTGAGGTTAGCAAGAGTCTTGAGTATTTCTTAGAAGATAAAAACGGTACAGGGAAGAGTTTTTCAGATATGGGTTGTATACCAAGATACAGTCATCTACTCACATTCAGCAAGTACATGCCTGACAAATCCCTGTGGGATGACAACCAGGGCAGTCCTGCCTTCTCCTATGTCCTTTGTGACTTACAGCTTTATATACCAATCAAGCAAAATCTTGCAGCACATTCACTGATCTGTAGGCAGTCACAGCAAATCACAGTGTGGATGTCATTGAAGAGCCTGGACAAAAGCCCTTGATCAGCTATACTGGCTGTTGTACCATAATTGCAGTGCCTGAGTGTTTTTCAGGGGTATACACAAATAAAGCACATTACTATAATCCACAGATGACACGGCCATTGTCACAGTATGAACACTTCAACCTCACATTTAAAAAAAAATGTGCAATTTGTAATGTTTGTTATTTTATCTCTTAAAAACAAAAAAATCACTACCACATTGGTAAGTCTGGTTTCATCAAATTTAAGGACCGGAGCATACAGAGCAAAACCAGAAATATAGACGTATCAATAATGGAAATGCATGTGACCAAATTAACAATACATACTCATTACCCGCTTTAAAATGCATATGAAGGGAATGGAGTTGCTGTTGTGTGTGTGCCTGGCTGCCCATGAGACATATCTGGAAATTATACTCAATGAAGATAAAGCACAAAAGAACTGGGAGCAAATGAAGTCATACTGTTGGGGCAGGAGCCACTGAAAGAGAAAGGCTTGCTGTTCCTCCTCCTCCTCCCCAGACCACAAGATAAAGGGGATGGTTTGTAATCATGAGGGAGGGACTGTCAGGAGGAGTGTTGGGTGGTGTGTGTGGCTTTTGGGTTTGGGGTTTTTTTTAGGTGATTAAAAGACAGAGTGAGACTACAGAAAGTCGTGTATTGTCAGCAAGTCAAAGTAGATTACAAAGGACAGCGAACACAGAAGAAAAAGGCAGCTAAAAAAAGATGTTGGCTGTTTTATTTTATTTTTTTCCCACACAAAAGCTTAAGAGGGAGAGAAAAATCCTTTATTTAGAAAGAAAAGAAATGAAGACATTTGCAGTTTTTGGGTCAGCACAAGGGCTTAGCTGATAGTTGTGCATCCTCCCCTGTGGGAGATCAAGTTTGGAAGTGACCTAAAGAATTTTCCTCCTTTGACCTCCCAGGAGGATGTACCACAACCTGATAGGAGTGGTTTTGCACTGGAGAATCCCACATGGGATGAAGTGGAAGTACTTTAAGGGGACTGTTTGCTTTGCCATTTGCAGATAACCCGTACGTGGCTACTGGGCTGATGCTACTCACTTTAAAAACTGGGAAGATTATTTGGCTATCCAAGTAACTGCAGAGAGAACAGAGTGGGAAATAGCTCACAGCCTCATTCCTCTGAATTTCTTGGGTTTTTTTATGACTAGCGTTGGTCAAATTAGTTGATTGGTATAAAACAATTGCTCTGCCAACAACAAGCTCCTCTAAGCACATAAGCCCTCCCCACTAATCCTCGCAGTAGCTGTATAGCAGAGTAAAGATGTGATTTATACTGAGGACCCTGCACTGCAAGGAAGCTGTGACCTTCTGTTCTGCTATTTCCAGCTTCAGTTGGTCAGCAGAATAAAGGGCTAAATTTGGGCCACTTGAAGGTCAGGAAAACAAGCCACCATCCTCGAGTTTAAACTGGGTGCTAAGATATCAAAATACCTATTGAAATCAAAAGTGTATATACTGTGCAAAATGAAGCTCTGTTAATACATACACTTTTTGGGAAACTTCAACTTTGTAGTGATTTTGCTGGCCTCCTCAGACCCCAGCACTGCAGCAGTAGAATGGAGTGAGATAATTATAACACCTGCTGGGACTGGGAAACTAGTTTTAACAGACTATTTCTTTTTGCTTGCTAGGTTTAAGATGGACTACATCTTTCACCTGATCAGAAGGGCACTGTAACCTCTGTTTTATGGGGAGGTCTGAGAAAATAAGACAAAACCTACCAATCCCTATTACTTCAGTAAATTCTTATATATAGCAGAAAGTGGCCCCAAAAATATCAGCAAGGACACTTTTTTTTTTAATTGACTGCAAAGGCCAAACAGTCTATGGTCTCTGATTCTGTATGCGAAGCAGGGGTTGTTAACACCACCTGCTGTGCTGAGCATCAACTGTTTTGTCTCACAATACCATTTGTGCTCAATATCAGAGTTCAAGTTTCTTTTCATACTTGCTCTCTTGTCAGGATCCTGGCTGAAGAGCATCGCTTCACTTAGCATTTGAAACTAATCTGTCCTAACTTGCAAAACCTTCTCATTCAGATTCAATCCCTGAACAGAATATTTTGACAACTCCTGAGTTTTTTTCTACTACCTCCACAGGAAAATAAACATTTCAAGCTTCCTTTTGCTCTTTTGGGTCTGATATTTGAAAGCTAAATTACTTCAACATAACTTTCTTGAACTAGATTATGTAGTGTATTTCCTGTTGCTTGGCTGGTCGGCTGGGGTTTGATTCCCCTCCAGATGTCAGAGTATAGTTGGCAGAGGGAGACCGTCTTCAAACGCTGCAGATACATACCAGTCAATGTAAGCTTCTCACTACAAGAAAGACATTGAGGTCCTGGAGCATTTCCAGAGAAAAGCAATTAAGCTGGTGAAGGGGCTGGAGAACAGCTCTTATGAGGAGTGGCTGAGGGAATTTGGGTTCTTCAACCTGGAGAAGAGGAGGCTGAGGGGAGACCTTATCACTGTCTACAACTACCTGAAAGGAGGTTGTGGAAAGGAGGGTGTTGGTCTCTTCACCCAAGTGACATGCGATACGATGAGAGGGAATGGCCTCAAGTTGTGCCAGAGGAGGTTCAGATTGGACATTAGGAAAATTTTCTTCACTGTAAGGGTTCTCAAGCACTGGAACATCTGCCCAGGGAGGTGGTAGAGTCCCCATCAGGTATTTAAAAGATGGATAGACAAAGTGTTTTGGGGTGTGATTTAGTAGTGGACAAGTACGGTTGGACCTGATGATCTCAAAGGTCTTTTCCAGCCTAGTGATTCTATGATTCTAAGGTACCAGGGAACAACAAGTAACCCTCCACTAGATTTACATCTTGGGCACTGGCACCAACAGGGCAGCTATATTAAGATCCAGAAAGTAGAAATCTCCTTCTAAAGCAGTTGTTTTATAGGTTGAAAAAACCAAAACCAACAATAAACCACAATATTACTATTTGCTAACATTATGGTTGCTGTCAGTAAAGTTTTTCTAGACTCATTTCTGTCCAGACTGGTTGTGTAGGGTAAATAATGCAAGAACAATTGCGCATGGTTAGCCTGGCTTTTCTGTCCTCTCCTATGGGAACAGAAAGACCAGAATGTGTAAGCACAGCAATGCCGAGTGCTGCTGCTGCCAGGAAAACATGTGCTGTGTACATGTGCCTCACAGATCCATGCAATGGGATACACGTGGAGGACAGCATCTTGCAGCATCAGAACTATTGGAGGATAAGCAATTGCTCCATATTAAGCTGCATCCAGATGCACAGCCCACAGTCTTGGCCAGGAGTTCGCTCTTTCACCAGCGCCTAGTGAGAAGAATAGAATTTTTGGAGTACAAATGTTGCCTCATTTAGCCACATTTTTCTCACTTGAAACAAGATTGCTCTAATCTGTTTTCAACGTGGCTGCAGCCTGAGATCAATTAGAAATGGGAAATTATACCCAAAGTCACAACTCGCTCCATATGGCCAGTAACTTTTTGAGTAAAGTTGTTGGTCTTAACTTTCCTGCATCAAGTTGTTGCTATTAGCAGTAGTGACTGTAGTAGCTCAGGTGTGCTGCCCATGAAATGGGGAAAAGAAGAGGAAAAAGCAGCAACGTTGTCGCCATAAACATACTGACAGGTCAATTTATTCCTGTTTGTTCCTCCTAGGCTCTTATGGCGTCTCTCTGTTTTGTGCCATCCTGACAATGTGGCCGTTACCTATATATATGATCAGTCATGACACTGATATTATCCATACTACTTCATATTGAGTTATCTTTGCCTTGGGTGTGCTCTGTTGCTCTGCCTTGTAATGTATCCTTCTCCCTCTTTTCTCTGTTTGTAGGAGTTCCAGGATGAGATGGATTTAGCTCGTTCTTTGCCCCAAACTAGAATATTGAGCCAAATTGAAGAAAAAAACAGCCTTGTGGCTTAAAAGAAAAAAGGAAGTTGATTTTACGAAGGAATCATAGAAAGATGTCTAAGATCATCCAGTCCAACCATCATCCCAACACCACCGTGCCTACAAAACCATGTCCTGAAGGGCCACATCTACATATTTTTTGACCTCCACCACTTCCTTGAGCAGCTGGTTCCAGTGCTTCACCCCTCTTTCGGTGAAGGTGTTTTTCCTTATATTCAATCTAATCCTCCTCTGGCACAACTTGAGGTCATTTCCTTTTGTCCTGTCATTTGTTACCTGGGAGAAGAGACCAGCACCCACCTCTCTACAACCTCCTTTCAGGTAGTTGGAGTCGAAATATAGCATAGCAGTGTGAGGGGTGGTTATGAATACTGCTCAGAAACACTTTAAGGAAGTACGTCTTGTTCTCCTCTTCAGAAATTTGAAGCAAATGGCAATCTTGTCAGGGGACAAGCTTGGTAGATGCTGGCTCTGCTCAAAGGTGAAAGAAATCTTTCAGGCTAGTGTCTAAGGAATTGCTGCGCAGCCTCACAGATGGAGAATTAACTCCGCAATCTCTTATCAGTACCACTCAACTGAGATTAAGCAGTTTTCTTGAAACATTATATTGTCTGAAAGACCAAAGCAATAAACAAACAGATCTTCAAACTTTTGATGGATGTAATGACTTGCTTATCAGTAGGAAGACATAAACAGGCGAAGAGGGAGTAGAAGTGTCTCTCTAGGTCTCCTGGGTACTGTAGACATATGGAGTGGGTGTTCTTTCAGAGCTCCATAATGTTGACAGGGAAGGGGGTAGAAGTCAGTCTTCAGTTCAGATTACTCCATAATGTATTTTCTGGTCCACATTCATCATCATCATCAGTTTTCATTTTTTTTTGGTCCTTGTGGCCTTAGATAATCGGTGTAGGCTCTATGCCTCATCACGTTTCTTTCTGCAGTTTAATTTGAACAGAAGTCTAATGCAAAGTGCGAGATGCATGGCAACACTAACTGTGCAAAGAAATGGATAGTTTAACCTGATAAATGTATTTGTTTACTGGAAACCTGCTGCTTTATTGATATTTATTTCTCCATAATAGGGTCAATGCATCTCATCCTCCTGATGGAGAATTAGGTAATATTTAATTGCCATTCACCTGAAACCTTTTTTTGACATAAATTATATTTAATGCTAATTGAATTATAAAATTTGAGCTTGTCATATCGAGCATTTATGATCTGTGATACATATCCTGTTTATACAGAATTAAGAAGATGTTATTAAATGCTTGGTCACCTTTGGTAAGTATTATTATCAATTACATCCTTAATTATTTTTATCTGTCAAGATGGGCTTTATGAATAAGTATGAGGTAGTGTGGTGAGGTTATGTTTCTGAGCCATTAATTTAAGTTTGCGTATATTCAATAGTGTTTGGAAAATTGTCCTGTGATTATGCATTTCTTCTGAAAACAGTTTATCCAACTAGATTCAGGAGAGCAATAATGGTTAGCTTAAGAGTAAAAAGTGGAGTTCTTTTAAAATTCCTTAATTAAGAATAAATATTTCCCAAGTATTTGCTATGAAAATGGTGAATATAAAAGAGAGATTGTATGTACAGCTCAAGAGATATCTTCACATTTATGAATCTGAGGAAAACATAAATAATAAATTCAGATCAAAAGCAACAGGCAAGACCATAGGTTTTTGACTTCCATATTTTCAAAAGATATGCAACTGGCAACGTTTGTGCATGCTCTCTGATCATTTATGCTAGTAAAGAAGAGACTGGCAAGATCAAAAGCTGAAGAGTAAAGACCACCTAAGCTATGTTAAGACCACCTGTCTGAGAGCCAGAGTTCACTGAGGACTGAAAGATAAGCAATTTCATCTTTCTCCCTTTATCTGAGGAAACTCCTTGGGAAGCTCAGATGATCCTTCAGTCTGGAACTGTCCCCTTTAAAATGAAAATTAAATCCTTACTGAAATTTGACCATAATGAAACTAAGAGGTGGCTGCTGTCCAATGCCTGATGCTGGTCTAATCAGGGAAAACAGGAGGATCATTTAATTCTTTGCGATGAGAGGCATAATACGTTTCTTTGACTATTACTCTATGGCAAAGGTTTAGAAGGCAAGTGAGTTGCTGAATAGCTGTGAACTACTGCCACTTGCCCATCATGCTTCCTTTCCTAGGAGCTGATGTTCAGACCAAGTCATTGTCTCTTGTATTTCAGTGAAGTGACATCCTTCCTCCGAGTGTATTCATCCCTCTTTTCTGGGTTTAACCCATCCTTTGCACTGATAAACGCCTGCAGATATGGGTTGGAATAAAAAACCACAAACACTGAAGCAAACTGTAAGACGCCCCTGACTCACAGCTCCTTTGTAGCTGTTACAAAATGTTAGTTTTGCAGCCACTGCATTGTCAATCCAGACAGTTCATGCATATGGAGAATACCGACGTTATTAAATGGTTCGCTAAAACTCTTGGCGCTGTAAGGCGAGGCCACGCTATTGTTTCAATCTGTGCTTAATGATAATTGAATTATTAATCTTGAACTTACCATACTGAACATTTAAAATCATCAAGTTTCTCTAGAAATAAAGCAAGCCGAAGCGAGAGAAACTATTAAATGCTTGGTCACTTTCAATAAGTAGTGCTATCAATTATATTCAACAATTAATATTATCTGTCAAGATCAGCTTTACAAATATAGAGCTTTCATGATGCTAATATACATATGCACACTAAAATATGTGAAAAATTGCAATGCACGAACAGTAGCTGATTTTCAATATTTACAAGTCAAATATTTCTATTAAAAATCGTAACTGTGTTGTTCATACAAAGAGTTAACTGCCAAAAGGGAAGTAACATTTTGGAATAAGTAGTCCTTAGAAGGAATCTACAGCTAATAGTGTTTTAAAATGACCAAATGGACTCCTATAAGTGTCTTCAAGTTAAAACATCTAAGGTAATAGGTTGCAGTGCAGCCATCCTGTCATTTTTGAAGAGTTTTTGTTGACTTTCTGTAGAATTCGGGTGACCTTGGCCGTATGAAACCAAAATACTTCTTATCTGGAGAAACATAATGTAATTAAATTAATGAAACAGAGTGACTAGGGATTATACAGAATGATCCTGCTCACTATGTTTCCCTGTAACCTGAACTGTGTTTCGCTTCTCTAACAATGTATTCCGGATATGCTTGTTTAAAATATTATTTGTAAACATTAAGTCTAAAACCATTATATTGGAACTTTCTCATGTGCTGTTTGGCTACCTCCAATTCAAATGTTCTCTTGCAGCAGTCTCTTATGCAAGTGTATCCTAGAGTCAGAGGATTCTTTGGGTTTGAAAGGACCCTTAGAGGTCTTCTAGTCCAACCCCAGCATAACAAAGATTTATACAGCATCACCATTTTCCTCCAATGCTCTTCAAACACAGGGGTCTAAACTATATCATTGTGGCCTTCTTTACTCGTGAATATTTCTTATCTTATGAGGAACTACTCCAAACAAAAATAAACACTATTAGAGATAAGTATTATGATTTTGTTCAATGGCATTGAACACAAGTTTCTGAACTGTAGTTATCGGAGGTTAGTAGTTTCCAAAGAAGTTAGTGTCATAGCTGATATTTAGGTCTACATTTTTATTGGGCTGGAGATGCTAAGTTGGAGCTTCAAGAAGACAACATTTTGCTGAGAAGGTTCCTGCTTTACATACACACTGTTCCAGAGAAGGACTAAAAAGGAAGACTAGTAGGTTTTTTTTGAGGGGTTATGTTTTCCAGCCTACTCTTCCATTAAGTATGAAAGATTACCTTGGTGACAGCCAAGAGCAAACACACCTTCCTTTTAACTGCTACAGCCACTGCATGAGACTTACAGAGATAACTAAATTTCCCACTTAAAAAGACCCAAACCTATACTTGTTGCCCCTTTCCATATCTCTTGAGACATGTAATTTTAGCAAAAAACAAAACCAAAACCCAGTGTTTATTTTGATTTAAAAAAACTAAGCAAAAATAATGGTCCAGGAGGGAACACCTTCAATTGTCGTGTTGTATAATAACTTATTAATAAGCATAAGCTCTGTATGTGTGCATGTATTGTTTGGTTATGTCAGTACAGGAGGCCCAAGATACTCCAATGTGGTTTTAGAATTTATTTGTGCCTGTGATGCGTTGCATCAGTTAAAGTACTGCACGGCATTGGGAAAGAGCGGTTAAGAATTTAGCAGTCACTATTGCGATAGGTTATCAATGGCACAGGAACTTGTAAGAGCTGAATGGCACCTCTGTGACAGGAAGATATGCAACTCTCCTTTTTTTTTCTGGTTTGCTTATGAATCTCTGAACCCTGGATCCAAGTTTCCTTTCCGTCTCCTATGTCCTTTAAGGCAATGAGTTATTTTACCGTGTGATTGAATTGTTAGTTCTAGTGTTTCGATAGCTTTCAGTATTTTTATTTACTTTTTCCATTGGTGTTTTTAACCAATGTCTTTCATTATTATGGCTGTATCTTGGTTACCAAAGAAACTAAGGAAAGGTAAGGTGTTCTATTTTCTCATTTTTTTACTCCTCTGGTAATGGTGGAGTTCGATACCCCCTGTGTACTGAGGAAACCCCAGATCATGTTAAATGTGTCCTCCGCAGGCCACCACCCACTTTACAAACTGCTCACCTGCTGGCTTTGCAAAAGGAGCTCGTGCTTCAGAAGCAAGACCCTCATTGGGAGACGCATTAAGTCCTTCCATTCTGCCACACTCGAGCTAGTCTAGCCGTGGTAACTGCACTTTATCATTGCCCGATCTATCTCATGACATTTCGTGTCAGATCTGAAAGTGCAGCTATTGTGAGTTTCTGGCTTGCTGGCATTAACCTCAGAACTGGAGATGACAGACTGTGTAACCTCTTATGTGCTTTCAAGCTCTCGTTACACCTGTTTTCTGTCCATGCTCAGTAGTAGTTTGTTTTCCTTCGCAGTACAAGGCACAGCTTTAATATTCCTGAGTGATTATAGCTAGTAAGATAAGACACACAAGACTATTTTAAAGTGACATTGTCAAGTGCATTTTAGTGCTTCAAAAATATCTTCATAGAAGGACATGTACATAAAAGAATGAAAAGGGGACGTCAGAAGCAATCAATTATGAAGATTATGAAAAATCACAAGCACAAGCTGTGTTTCAAATAACCGATCAAGTATTTGAGAACTTAATTCATAGTCAACAATAACAGACTGTGATGAGTAGAGTGTACAAAACCCTGTATCTTGTGCAGGGGCTTGAAAGTTACGGTGAAGGAAGATAGTGGTTAATGTTTCTTGTGAAGCTGCCTAGAAATAGTTTGTTCCAATTGGAAAATGGAAGACACACAGATATTAAAAAAAAAGAAAAATAATGAATTAAAAAGGATTATGCCTTTCTGTAATCCTATTTAAATATTGCCTGAGTAATCGTCACATTCACATATCTTTTAGCATGAAATGTGCTTTGAAATTAATTTAAACTGTGATCTATTTTAGAGTTTGGTAAACCCCAAAGCATTTGCTATTGTATTTGAGGAATTTGTATTACCCATTAGAAAGAGGGCTTTCTTCCTAACTAGAGTTTTGGATTTATTTGCTATCCATTATGGTTTTAAAACAGTTTTGTGATCATTGAGCGTTAGGCAATGTTTGACTTGTTTGCAGCAAGTAGATTATCGATTATTGTGCACTCTGAATCTGCTTTTGAAATGTTTGGTAGGTCAGCCAAGAACATGGTGTGTTGGTTTTCCTCTCTAGCAGTTTAAGAAGTGCTCCTCAGAAAATTGGTTGGTTACGCTTGTGCGCTTGCTAACAAATACTCATAAAGTTACTATTGATTTATATGACTTTCTGGAAATGTTAATGAAAGGGTATATAAAAGTGGCAGAAATATGAGATGATGCTGAAGTTGCAGGCATAATTAGGAATACTTTTATTTCTAGTACTTATCTGTTGAGAAATGGAGTGCAGGCAGTAGGAGGACTCCAATGGACACGTGGACAAGGGCCTGCTTGTCCACCTGTGTTATGTCAACCATCATAAAAGCTTAATTCACAGACAGAAATTCAATAATATTTTAATATCTCTTCAATACCGCTATTGATGACTTGCTTTTTATTTTTTCTGAGCACTAGTTGCTCTCCTTCAACTTGGATAGTGCCAAAGAGAGGGTCTAACTATTTTAATCTAAGGCAAAGGTTTAAAATCCCTGGTACACTTCCCAATTTACCGTCAGCATCTTTTTCTACCAGTGTAGTGAAAAATCTTGTCTTGATGATATTGCTGGCAATTTCTAAATGATTTAAACAGACACAGGTGACATCCAGTTATAAAATATACATCCATATGAAACCAAAACTAAATTAAGAAGCCAGTAGAGGCTTATTCATTAGTCATTTTAGAAAAAGCTGATCTAAATTTATTATATTGGTCCATTATATTAGTCAGTATGGCTATGTACCTCATGAATCACTGTGTATGTGTAGAAAGGGCATTAAGGTACCATTTAGGCAGACATCCACCATTTATACATGCGTATATCTTGGTGTTTTCAGTGTTTTCCAGCTGGCTTTTCAGAAGATCTCAAAGGATTTTCTGCCAATTTTCACACTTAGGCCAGGTCCAGTATGAGGACTGGAGAAGTTTGGAATTTAAAAAAAAATTCTCTTTTTAAATACGAGTTTCTAGCTCTTTTATTAATGTGCCAGTTACAGTACATACTGGATTGGGTTTTTTCTTGTTGGCTGTAGGGAAACAAGGATGTGAAAAATTCAGAGGTGAATTATTTCCTTTTTCTTTTTCCTTTTTTTTTTTTTTTTTTTTAACTCAAATTATCCTTCTCATGTGGTCCTTGAGACCTCCCACCAGATTTCTGGCACTGTCCATGAATGGTGCTTGGTGCAGAATACAAGTAGTTTCTGACAGGTCAGTTCTGTCCAAGGAGCAGACTTAGAAAGCCCTGAGTACGGCAAAAGCTAAGCAGTACAGTTGCAAAGCAACGTGGTAATCAAATGTCGGCATGTCTGACTTACAGGTAATAAACACTGCCATAAAATTCCTGCACTGCATATGAAAGGGAAATTTAAAATATTTTAGAAGTGACTAATGTAGCACAGCAAACTTATGCAGGACTGCCAGCTGCCATAAAAGTCTGGCAGCAGCGTGAGGACTGCTATAACCCACTAACGTTTGATATTTCATCTCATCAGATTATACAATTTCTTGCAGCTGTATTTCACTACAGTAAAATACAATGAATTTCCTTCCATAAACTGGCTTGCCATTCCGGTAACGTCATGGGCAATAACAGGTTCTCATCAGCTGTTCATCTGATTGTTACTCTTACATTGCTCTTATTTTGACTGATTTAATTCACGAGTTAGCAATGTCAAATATAAAGATGCGGCATCTCATTCTTGCAATGACAAACGTTATAACGGGCAATGCAGTGTTGCTCCAGAGCCATGACAACTGGTCCTTAATAATCAACCTCCTCCACACTGTTATAGAGAAGGAAGAAGAGGAGTTGGAGAGGGCTCTTCTGCTTGGCATGCAAAGATGTAACAATACTCAGCACTAATTGATGGACCGAGAAAATTTGTGTTGAAAAGACAACACGTGTTTCATGCCAGAGTGGTGAAAGTATCAGGATGTGATGGATTGTCCATCGCTGGCATCAAAATTGGATCTTTTCCAGCAAGTGCTCTGGCTTGAACAGGAAGCCTCACATCTTGCACCATGCAGTTGAAAGCTGCTTAATTTGACCTGAACTCTCTGTGAGATGTGGTTTGCCACTTCATTTTGCTAAAATTTTCTTTTGGGGCAGCCATGCTTGTATTAACACATAAGGCAGTCAGTGGCTGTTTTCTAACCTTTAGTTTATAAGACTTATCTATTAATTTTCCCTTCATTATTCAACACCTTAAATAATTTAAGTATTTAAAAATTTCAATAAATTATTTATAATGTATTACATATTCTGATGTTCCATCATTTTCATCCAAGAACTTCTGTTACTGCTGAGAAAAAACATCTTCAATTTTATGGCTAATTCTAGCTACAGGAGATTTGATGAGTGAAATGCTATTTAAGTAAAATTATTCTCCTGTCTTGTCTCTAATGTAGCAAAGTTCTAGCCTTGTGCTTGCCACAGCAGGTATTGTATAGGTCTCTCTGTCAGTGCAGCTATCAACTGTGTCTATAAACTTCCCAGTGATCTTAACATGAAATATGTTCATAAGAACTAAATACTGGTATTGAATCCTGTTTGAAGTCTCTGCATTTTTGTATAGTTTTGCTAATATATATTAAAGCTGTGTATTCTTCAAGCAGAAGGGAGAATCTGATCAAAGTCTCTTGAAGGAAGAATGGCTGTTGATTCACTAACAGTTCTTTATGTAGACACTTGCTAATGAATTTCAGTGTAAAACAAGGATGAAACTAAGCTTCTCGGCACCACTGTATTTGCACCTATGCATTGAAATTCAATTCAAACGTGGTAGCTACACACTGAAAAAGATTTTGTATGGACTCAAAGTAACAAATCAGGCTTTTTAGTGCAGTCTTGAACTACTTTCAATGCATTTATTAGGATGTACAGAGATCATAATTTGTCTATATGCTGTGGATAGATTAGTGCATAGACTTTCCTAACAGCAAGTTAAGGGAGAAAGTTTCTAAACAGAAATAGGAATACAGGCATGTTTCATGAAAGGAGATTTAGCCCTAAAGTCAGTTTTGAAAACATAATTAGCAAGTTAAATATATGATGTCACAAAGTGATTCTTCTAGTATAATATCCAATGGTGCCAGTAAGTGGGAGAGAAGACTGATGATAATATTTCCCAACATCTTTTTCCTTCTTAAACTGAAAAAATATATATAATACTCTGCTTTCTTTTTCTTTTTTTTTTTTTAACATCTCACCTCATGACTCATAATAGTCTGAATACATTTTAAACATCCTGTATATAAAAAAGAAATTGCTGGCCAGCTGAGACTGTGTAGACTGAATTTCAGCCTGAAGTGAATTTGACAGCTGAGTTATTGCAGTCAGTGCTGTAATAACAACATTACCACCCTGACTGGATACATACATGGAATATTCTTTACACAGGAACTTATTTGCAATTCAGAAAACTCAGCTTGAACTTTAAGCACCAGTGAAATGGATTATAGCTTCACAGTGATATGCTGGAGCAGGTTTTCAGTGGTTCAGGCAGCCTCTTGCTTAGCCTGCTTTTAAGACTTACAGAACGTTGTTTCTGGAGGGCTCGCACCTCCCTTTGATACTGTAAAAATCACCCTTGCCTGTGATTACCTGAAGAGGTGCTTTTTGCCTTCAGAATGTAGCTCACTGGACTAAATAGCACAAATGCAGTGACTTTCCTAAGTTCCAAGGGAAGAAGCCCAAACTACCTTCTAAAAAGTCATCTTTGTCTCTGGTGCACATACCTGCACACTGGGCAACACATTTTGAATTATACACCATTGAAAAGATTACTTTATTACACTAAAAAAGTACTTTTCCAGAAAATGGACTGAATTTGATAGCCATTCTTATAATTCTATCATTCCTATGCTTCATTTCCCTTCCAACCCCTCTACCACTGGGTCCAAAAGCATATTTCTGTGTGAGTGAAAAACTGTTACGCCTTGCTTTTAGTCCTTCACCTCATAGAGTAAGGAATTTTAGCACAGGTGGAGTGGGTCACTGAACTGATGCAGGGGAGCCCCTTGTAACATCCTTAATTGCAGTGACACTGAGAGAGGTTCCTGAATTCAGACGACGTTAAAATGTTTTATGCTTTCCCTTCTCTAGAAATATAAAGTGACTTTATCAAGGTGAAGCATTGCTGGAGAGAGGAATTATGTGGCATTCGCTCCCATCAATTGCGTGGCAGCATCTCTGTCTTTATGTTAAGATCTATGCCTATGACAATAGTACTTTAATGCAAAAAGAACTGCATACTTATAATTTTTTAGAGGTCTTTACAGAATGCCATTCACAAACCCCTGTTTTTGTTTTTGCTCTTACTTTGGGTACATGTGGGTGTGAAATGCAACCTCAGTGCTCTGTACGCAGACTATATTCTTTCCTAAAAGTAACTTCATTACCTTGATTTTTCTGCAAGACTCATGGCAAAACCTTAGACAAAGTTTAGGCATTGAAGTTAATGTTACTTTTGGTTTTGTAACTTTGACCATTACACATGCTGCATGGGGTTTTATGTTCAAATTACATGAAAATACAAGCTGCTTCTCGACAGGGGAAATGTCCCTCCTTCCAGGGAGGTTGGAAGTATTATGTGTTTGAATGAGAGAAAAATGTTGGACTTTCATATATACAAAAAAAAAGCCTGTGTAGGAATGACTGATCTTTTTAATTTACCATAAATATATTCTTCATTTTGGAAAATATGAACAAATATCCAGGGGCTGGGCATTTAAGCCTGAACTGCCTCCAGGCTGATCTGACTTGCAAACTGAACCTGTGTTAATGTCATAAACAGCAAGTCACAGGAAACCACTAACACTGACTAAAACTTTTCTCTTCAACATTTTCAGTATGATTGCTTGAAACAACTCATGTAGTATTAGAAAAGTTTCCAGTGTACAATAATTCACTATTGATAATTGTCCATACAACAAGGTTCTCTGTCCATTCACGTATTATTAGGAGATCTTTGAATAACTTGGTAGTAGTATTGCCTGAAGTAAGGAAGAACGTTTGCTGTAAAAAACATGAAAATACGGTAAAATATGTAGAAAATATGGTAGACCGTTTGTTGGGAGAGATTAACACTAAGAGACAGAGGAAGCCAAATTTTGAAACATTTTCTTCCTTTCTTGTCTGACAGAAATCCCTTCAGACCTGAGCCCATTTTCTAATGTTTGAAATTCTGGTGAAGTACCACGTGTCATCACACTAATATTATTATGCAATGCTGCCCTTCTTATGCCTTTTCTTTCTCATTGCTGAGAATGATGGTTATGGCTAGAGTTGAAGTCACCTATTATTTTCCCCTTAATATGCTGTTTGCTAATTTAACTTGGGGTTCTCACTGTGGCTTTCATGATAACTCTTTTAACAATTATTTCAGCAAAAAAAAAGATTGCTTTGGAAAGGAGGAATTAAAGCAAAAATGTTTTCAAATTTTAAAAACTGCAGCCTTTTCTTGAGGAGTCTATGTGTTCCCATGCTTTTGAGCACCATCTGGCAGAACAGTCCATGGTATCCAACACTTCTTTTTGCTGTCCAGATGAAAGACCCTCCAAAGCTGATTATGCTAAAAGCAAATAACCCACAGTAGCTGAAGGAATTAGAGGTAAATTCCTCAAAGACTTAATCCGTACAGATCATGCTGGTCATTTTCAGGCTTCAAGCGTGTGAAAATGTTGCAAAGTGCAGCAGCTGGGTCCTTGTTTCCCGGTGGTTGTGGTGACACTAGGAGCACTCCCTTTAGGTGACGCAGGGACAACAGCAGGTGATGAAGTTTCTCTAGGTGGGTGAGCTACCATTCATCAGCTGAACCGCTGAGTTCATTTTATGTTTTTGCTCCTACCACTGCAAATGGAAGGTGACCAGTTACGGAAGTGACAATCAGCTAATGAGCTGTAATTTATTAAGGGTCGTAATTTAATTACTTTTACAATCGATGATATATTGCCTTGCATGCTTTGCGGTTTCTTACTGATGGAAAGGAGAGTGAGTTAGATACAGAGAAGTGGTAAGACTCAAACAGAAAGGGGTGGAACAAAGGTAGTAGGTATGTCATTACTTGCTGAGCTTGAGCTGTGTGTCGAGATGTTTTGAAGGAATGATGTATACTCTTACTTATAAACGATCCATGTGAAGAGTTCCAAACGGGTCTCATGAGATCCCATGCTGCAGCACCTGAGAAACATTGTGCATTTCTCATCAGACATCTAAAAAATGTGGAAAAAAGTTAGACTAAGTCCCCCCGTTCCTTGTTTTACTACCTATAAAATGACAGTACCACCTCTCATTTCATCAAGACGTTGAGTGAAGGTATAGAGAACTTAGAATGTAGAGTGAGCGAAGAATTAAAAAGCTGTGGGTGAAAATAAATTAGTGAGGTCTGGCAAGCCAACAGTCCTAGCATGGAACTATAAGGATGAGAAAAAAAAATACCCACTTTTCTAAATTAATAGCAATTATGCTAAACATGAGGTCAGGAATTCTCAGAAAAACAATATGTGCTTAGATAACCAATAGCAGGATTATAATGTTTGTAGACAAAGTAGCTGAATCCAAACTACTTCTAGTATCTTCTATTTTTTGAATGCTTGATTTCAGAAACAATGTGTTGACAGCATTGTATTTGTGAGGGTTGGGAGGCCCTGGCCCAGAGTGCCCAGAGCAGAGGTGGCTGCCCCATCCCTGGAGGGGTTCAAGGCCAGGTTGGATGGGGCTGGGAGTCCCTGATCCAGTGGGAGGTGTCCCTGCCCGTGGCAGAGGGTTGGAACTACATGATCTTTGAGGTCGCTTCTAACCCAAACCATCCCATGATTCTATGATTCTAACATACAGTGTTTGCTAACTCTGTATATAGGGAAGAAGAGTGTGTACTGAAATGTGCAGACGTATGGGGTCCTTCAGGATTTACAGGAGTGGTATTTGTTATGCCACTAGTTTTTAATTTATTGTAAATACTTTCCAAGTGATCTTGATAAAATGCTGCATATTTTGTGCCACAAAGTATAAATTAAAGATGTGCAGGCATTAGATCAAAAGACTATCGTATAATACTGTGCTAAATGGATGGATCTTGGATTGCATTTTACACTACAGCAGCTCAGGTAGGAGAAGAAACATTTTTTTTAAAAAGTAGTGACCTTAACTTTGTATCTAACTCATTCTAATAGCAAGCCATGTGTCGGGTGTTGTGCTTCGGTTGTGAACATCATGAAAGATAACCACAAATTAAACATTATTTGATGGAGTTGTTGTTGGTTTGTTTTTTTTTTTAAAATAGAATTCAAATATTTGTTTAAATGTGATCCAGTTTCCTCCAGGACTACCACAGAGGTTTTCTCCTGTGGATAAATAGCTATCATCAACTTATGCGATACAGGATCCGTTTGTTTCTGAGGTAACATTAAGTCATTATCTTATTCTAAGCACACATACATGCTGAACCCAATTTTATATCATTATCCTCCCCCTTTTTTCCTCTGCTGTGGAACAGCTCTCCAATAAAAGGTGATGGTAAATCCCAGCCAAAGCACAACATCCTATGCATTTGGCAAGCTCTGAGCTCATTTCAATTTTTATTTAATTTATCGGAGTTATACTATGATCATTGCAGAGGTGATACACTTGGGAGCATTAGTACACAGACAAATTATAATCCTTTGTGCATGCTTTTACTTCAGTTACATGTGACGAGAATTAAATAGCAAATTTAGCTACAAATCAATTATTACCCGATTGGATTTTCTAAGTGATCTTCAGTTGAGAACTATTGATTTTCTTTCTAAGCTGTGCTTTTTTACTAATTCATCCATGGAACTTTATTCAGAGAAAAATAAATGATAAAATTATACATATTGAAAGAAGCATTATTTTAAGACTCTGCTGAAAAGTGGATTAAAATATTTATCTTGGGATTAGCAGTATAGCGTTCAGGCTCTCATGGGTTTAGTTAAATACTTGATATAACTGATCCATAAATTTAAATTCCCTACTGCTTCTAATAAATCATAACCATAAAAATACACTTTTGAAAATAGTAACCTACTTTGTATCAAAATTATCTCTATTCAAATTGAATCAGAAAAAGCAAATCTAAATTCACTTGGGGGACTGTTACAGCTAGAAATATTTGATAAGTCACAAGATCAGTAAGAATATTGTGATTTAAATGATCAGCCATAATGAATGAGAACAGCTTTGGGAGGCTCAGTATTCAGAATGTATCTAGGAGACACTATCCTCTTCTCAGGCCCCTGTATAGTGGTTTTCCTGTTTTCTGTTTAATGCGCGATCAGGTTTGAGGGATGCTGTGCTCAAATTATTATTTTTTGGCTGGCCAGACATTTAAAACTCCTTAAGAAGAATTATTTTGCATTGTTCTAAGTAAGTAATGCAATTAAGGAATTAATTCTACTTATAGATACCCTGCAGTCAGAATTGTTTGTAAGACAAAGGATATATTTTGAGTTTTTAACAGAGATGAGCCAAATAAACACATTCAAGTGTTGTAAACGCTAATGCATTGTTTAATAATATAATAGTTAAATAGTCCCACTGGTTTTGGTGGGAATATTCACATATTAATGGTTAAGTACATGTGACACTATCATAAAGGCTGTGACCAGATTGTTAGGCAAGGGGACCAGGTTCAGATTCAGTAACAACAAAACCCAGAAATCTGTTCCACAAGATGTATAAGAACTAGTGCAGGTGCAGGATTCAGATTTTCATTCTTCGGTGCCATCTACACTGGAAAGGAGGAACTTTGGTTTCTTGGTCATCTCGGACTAAAATGACAGAAAGTGGGAAGGTGGAGAATTACAAACTTCAAACCTGAGCCAAAAAAGTGAACATCAAGGACTTGAGAGCAGCCTTGGAGAGGACTTGCGGATGCTGGTGGATGAGAAGCAACATGTGTTTGCACAGAAAGCCAATTGTACCCTGGGCTGCAGCAGAAGTGTGACCAGCAGGACAAGGGAGGGGATTCTGCCCCTCTGCTCCACTCTTGTGAGACCTCAGCTGGAGTCTTGTTTTCAGTCCTTAGCATGGGAAGGACGTGGATCTGTTAGAGGGAGCCCAGAGAAAGCCGCAAAGATGATGTGAGGGCTGGAGCACCTTACGTAAGAGAACAGGCAGGCTGAGAGAATTGGGGTCATTGAGCCTGAAGAAGAAAAGGCTCTAGGCAGAACTTATAGCAGCTTTCCAGTACTGAAAGGGGCCTGCAGAAAAGATGGAGAGGGGCTCTAGATCAAGGGGTGCAGGGATAGGATGAGAGGTAATGATTTTAAGCTTAAAGAGGGGAGATTTAGATGAGTTATTAGGAAGAAATTTGTTCCTGTGAGGGTGGGGAGGCCCTGGCTCAGGTTGCCCAGAGATATTGTGGCTGCCCCATCCCTGGAGGGGTTCAAGGCCAGGTTGGATGGGGCTGGGAGCCCCTGATCCAGTGGGAGGTGTCCCTGCCCATGGCAGAGGTGGGTTGGAACTGGATGGGCTTTAAGGTCCCTTCCAACCCAACCCATTCTATGATTTTGTTGTGTCCCTGTTTTAATGTATTTAGTGCAAAACCGCATTTGAGTATGGAAGGGACATTTACCTCCTGCGCGTAGAGCCATTATTGAATAACAACTGTAGTTATTCCCATTGTGTCAGGATCCGTAGATGTGGCTCTTACAGAGGTGGGTGCTTCTCTAAACATTTATAGTCGAATGACGTCTGTTATCTGTGGGACAGGTAAATCCCATAAGACCAGTCTGGTAGGTCCAAAGAGAGAGCATAGTCTGTGGCACTGCTGCAATAATTAAAAAACAGCTGACAAGGTTAGATTACACAGGCATCTGTCATTGCTGTGCAAGCACCAACAGAATAGCTAACGAGGCTGGGGGACAAAACTTACCTGAAGGGTATTTAAGGGATTGCTAGAGGAGGAACAATTGTAACATCTATTTGCTTCTTGTCTGTTCAAAACAATAGTGCGAAACAGCCTTTGAAGAAGGCTGCTGGCTTTTCCTGTTAGACCACTAGTCAATGCAAGAGAGGCACTTGAAAAGGTGGAAATGGTAAGGGTAACAATGGAAAAAAAACCCAAAACAAACCCAAACCCCTGATCCTGAACGAATCAATGAGAAACAGCCTATTCCTAATGTAACAGCAAAGAGCACAAACGTATTGCAAAAATATGAAACTATTCCAGACCTTGCCTAGAATTCTTGACATTCATATTTATTTATGCAAACTACATTAATTTAAATTCTTTGCAGACAGGGCGCATGAAAATTTTTGGAATTAAGTTTACTTTTGCAAGTGAATGAATTTACTGTTCAATATTAACATATAAATTTATTGGCCTTCGCCAATAGCTAGGAGAGTGGGAATGTCACTATTATTGGGAAAGATACTTTAAGCACAGAGAACTTGTATGTGTTAAAGTTGTTCAGTAACTAAAGATGGTTACATGCTTTATTTTGCATAGGAGTATGCTCTTAATCTCTGGAAGTGCTATGGTATCTGCTAAATTTTCCCTTTCTCCTTTTCTTTTTATAAGCAAAAGTATAAAATATGCCACCTTTGACACACTTTTAATTTAAATTCAGCAGATATTCAGCATGTACAGATATGTGTGAGCCTGAATTCACACAATGCTAACTCAGGCTTTGAGCATGGATTTTTTTTCCTTCCCCTAAATGCAGCTGGGATATTAATTTCTTATTTGCCCAAAATGTCAGAAAGTCTGCAAGAGAAGTACATATTTTTTTTCCATTCTCCCTCCTTTTGTTGTAAGTAAGGTCCTCACTGCTAGAAGTAACTGGAAGAACCAAGGACCCTCCACCTCTGTGCTACCTTTAATTCTGAAATTTGAATGGATTTGATGACTTTAAAGGGCATGGGACTGTATTAGGCAAAGAGAAATTAGCTAAGGTGGGGCCTAGATAAATCTAAGGCAGATTTTTAGGGTGAGACACCAAGCTTCTTCCTCTCTGATTGTGCTGATCACCGGTCACTGTTATGTTGTGAGTGTCAGAGACTTTTTGAGGAAGAAGTTGCTGCCTTGGAAACTGATGAACTGTGTGGGAAATAGCAAGATCGCAGCATAACTTCAAAAAATGGAATTCAGGGCAAGTTTTGGATTCTTTGTTGGTATGTGAAGTACTTCTCTTCTTTCAGTCATGCCATACTGGGCTGGCCATGAGCAGCTCTTCAGACACCACATGCTCTTCAGTGGGGGCAACACTTGAGGACTGGTACAAAGGTCAGAAGTGTATAACGATCAACAAGGTCTGTTGTAATTGGCAGGATGGTGCTGAAAGAGTTGGGGATTCCTGACTTTCTTGTCCATGTTTCTGAATTACAGCGGTCTTTCTTTCCCTCCTCAGCTCAGCAGCCAGTCTCTCATGACCAGGAATTGTGTCCCACTGCTCTCAACACCTTTGTCTGTGGGGGAAAATAATGCTAAAGTCTTCATACAAGAACTAGAAAACAAGCATCATCATTTTCTTAGCAAGAAATACAATCATGCATGGATTCCTGAAAAAAAAAGTGCTGACATGCAAAAAAGGATAGACTTGACAGTGAATTTTCTTCCTTGCTTTTTTTGTCTGTTGCTATAAAAATGCTTTCACCGTCCTTCGTGTTAAGGAACTCTTGTGGATAACAACATGTATATTCCCAGCCATTTGCTCTGCTCTGCTGTAGTTTGACAAATGGGGAGAAGTGGCTTGTGTCATGGATATTGACAGTATCAATCACAAGGCTGTTGTGAAATTAAGAAGGGCCATCACGAGGAGAAAGATCCATGAGCGTTTATGTTCATTCTGCTTCTCCATCTTTCATTGTCAAGAAGTGGTTGGCTGGAATTCTTATGCTGCTTGAAAAAAATACTGGAAATTCTCTCTTTTATTTTGGGTATGACCAGAGAAAGTGACAGTAATGCTTTCTGCTGCAGATATTGATCAGAGTGGACATTAATGTTCATTAAAAGGGGACTCTTCAGCATGAAAAACAGAGCTTGGAAAAAAAAAATAATTGCCTAGGGGTAGCTCCCTTAATGGAATAACTTGCACAGACTCACCCACAAGCACTGCCTGTTTTGCAGAGCTCATCCCACTTTATTGCTGGGCAGAAAGCCCACAGCCAGGATAGGGAAAGTCGTCTCTCGCCTGTAGCTTCTCTAAAAGAAAGGCACTATTCGAGAGCCATGTGAGTTAAGCAAACCCTACAAATGAGTATTGAGCGTAGGTAGGAAATAATGGATTTCCAGCAGTGATGGTTTAATGTAAAAATGGAGCTTGCTGGACTCAGTCCATGTGTGTGTTGAATGTGACCTTATGTACGTTGATATTTTATGCATCAGTACATAGCGCCAGCGTAATCTGCAGTTTGTGTGTACTTGAAAATCCCAGTGTGTGTGAGGCTGTGCATCGCGTATAACCATGTAGACACAAACAGTTACCTCTGTGATGAAGAAAAAAGTGAAAATACAGTGTAGACAGCTAAAGAAACTGATTTAATCTGTGTTCTAATGGTTAAGAGAAGACCTATTCAAATCTAGAATTTTAAATATATCAGTGAATTGGATCCACCTCCACAAAAGAATTAAAAAAATCCTAGAAATTCCTTGGCTTGCCATATTTTCATCCCTAAAATGCTTTTCTGTCCATCACTGGCACCCAAAGAGATTCAAAGGTGTCTCAATTAATTTTTTTTTCATTCTTCCTGTTTACAAGTATTAGGATACATAACACGAAACCCAAAATCCTCTAGCTCAGTTAGTACATGTAGACAAAGCATGAACTTAACCCTGGTTTTCTGACTTTCTTGATGGTACTCATTGCCAGAGTATTTATATGCCTCACATGTTCTACTGAGTCCTCAGAACTTGTCTGCACAGAAAGAGAATACTCTTCACAGAGAAGAAAAACGATTGTATCCCTAAATAATGCAGAATACCCATTCTAAAGCTGGGAAAAGAAACTGCCTCTTCTGAGAACTATCCTTTTGTCTTGTTTAAAAAAAAAAAAATCCATATTTCCTTTCCAAAATGTGAGAGTGCAAATATAAAGGAAGCCTGGCTCTGAAAGTGGCTCAGTTACAGTATTAAATCCTAATTATAGTTTTGACGCATTGCATCTATCTTGGAGGGTTTTTTGGTGTGTGTGTGTGTGGAGAGGTTGTTATCATGACTCCAAATCGTTACTTAAATTCACTGCTGTTACACAGCCTTTTGTTTCTTTTGAGCTTAATCATTGGGTTTTTGTTGCTCGCTAACCTAATATTAGCACTTTCCCTCTGTGGCCATGTACAAGGTGTGTCACTTTTTTTCAAACTCAGGCTTGTAGAGACGTTCTGACTTTTGTCACTTTGAACAACTCTAGAAGGACATGAAATATCTTAAAAGGTATAATTCCAATGGTGGTACAGGGCAGCAAAACTCTGTAAGATGGCTCTTGAAAACCAAGGTATTGTTGCAGTATATCATTATCTGGACGTTTGTCATAGAACGGGTTTTCATAGTAAGCTTCAAAGAAGGTGGAAGCCCAGATCTAAGCTTCAGGTTTTTCAGAAGTACTTCTATAATGGGAGCTTTATATTCTCTGCACTTTGACCAGTAATCTCTACATGACCATTAAGATTGAAATAAAGCTGGTTTCTCTATCTGACAATATAAGATGAAACTAAAAAGACTGAATTTTAAATCTTTTATTCTACTTTATATAATTTAAATCCCTGTTGCTTCCCTGCATTTCCCTTAATCTATCTGTTATAATGTATTGAAATTAGAGGTGGGGCATAATTATCTGTGAAACACCAAATTCCTTTCAGTAGGTTTATTAAAGATAAAAGGATATCAAATCTGAAACAGGTTAAGGAGATCATGGATAATGCTGGACCAGAAAACCACTTTGTAGTTTGGATTCCAAATGAAGTGTCATTAAAATAGCCTTTTTCATAGCATTGCAACAAGAACCAGGCCCATGGTTGTTCCCAGGTTGAATGAAGAGTCAGTTCATGATGCAGTTAACTCCTGCGTTTCAGGGGTTTACAGGTTTTTTGAGATTGAACCATCATGCCTCTAGGAGCTTTGACTCCAACTATTGGATACCCTACACCTCCAGATAGTCTGAGTGTATACCAGACAGTATATTTACCTTGGCTATCTTACAGTCGTGCGTACAAATTGACATATTTTTACAGCATTAAACAGGCAAAACAATTTTTTTCTCAATTTTTGTGACTCGGCTTTTTAGATGTTCGTGCAAGTTTTATATGACTTTCATAGCTATCTCTGTGATCAAATTATGTGTGTGTATATTCGCTGATGCACACAGGAAGGTGACTCAGCCTATATGAGAATCTCCTCATTAATTTCTTCTCCAGCTGTATCGAAGAAGACACCTTTAACAAGATGAAGGTCCTCATTTTTTTCAAGAAAGGATGCCTTTAGTTATTGTATAACTGCAGGGAAGTGACATTGGGGCACAGACAAGTCCCGTTGCAGGTGCTGGCTCTCATTTCTCTTTCTCTCTTTGGAGAGCATATCCCTCTTACTTCTAAAAAGTCCTAAACAAAACATGCAGAGGTGGAATTATTAGATATTTTTAACATCTACTTTTAGATAGTTCATCTGTCCCATTTATTGGGGTTTTTTCACTATTTTTTCCTAGTGAATACTGTAACTAGCTTTAGAAATCTGCCACTGCAGTATGGAGTGATCTTGCAACCAAGAGGTCAGATGAGTGAACTGACATAGCGTTTTTAAACGTACGGCTTTGTCAAGACGGCTGACAGTTCTCCCGCTATGTACATAAAATCGCATATTGCTATGAATGCTAACTTGGTTGTCAGGAGCAGTTTTGCCATTCTTTTTAGCCTGTGTCATGTAAGATTCCTTTAAGCAACTAAAAAACCAGCCATAATCCATTTGATTTTATGTCTTCCCATGAGGAAAACTTTTGACAGATGATAAATAGCAACTGCTGACAATCATCAATGTGAAGCTATCATGCTTTTACATTAAATACAAAAACAGAGTTGTAATGTCACTAGGGATAAGACTTTTGACACATAAGAGACAAATATATAATCCTCAGAACTAAATCACTATTGGGATCTAAGGAAGTGCAACAAAGCACAGCTGCTTTTAGAATCTCACAAAGTCAAACTAAAGCTAACTTTGATATTTGGAATTGTATGCATGTTCCAATACGGAGTATCTTGCTGTTGAGCCATACGTTGCTGTTATACGTGCAAACATCTGTGGATGCATGTGCACAAAGTAGAAAGACACTTTACTGCACTGTCTTGTTTAATTAGGGCCAAAAAGAGACCGACATCAGAATAAAGAATGGTGCTTTCTGAGCCAGTGCTGAAGCGCCAGCTCTTTTGATGGTAAAAAGCCAGGCACGCTAGTCATATACAAGTATTTCATTCCGAGCAATTTGTTTCATGCAAGTAATTTATCCATTAACGCATAAAAGAAGAATTGTTAAAAATATAAATAGTAACTTAAAGTGCTTTGTGTTGGCTGGAAGTTTTAGTAATAAAATCTGAATTAGGCTTTTGTCTGATTGAGTATTTCTAGAATTTTTCAGAGGGAAAATGCCATCAGCACTTTTAGCCTGGTACCTCTCTTAATGAAAAGTGTGAAGAGATATTTTATAGCAATTTTGAAAACAGAAGTAGTTAATACATAACTCTGCTCTTTTAACTGATGTTTGATTCTGGGTTTATTTCTAGTATATGTTGTCCAGTTTCTGTTCCATCCTTCTTTCATGTGGAAAGAGAAATTCATTTAGAGGGAAATTGAAAAATCCCATGTTAAAAAGAGGTACAATATGAATCCTGTGTTATCAGCGTAAAGCAAGGAGTAGGCCAGCTGGGTCAAATAGAATTCACACAAAACTCCTAGTCTAGTTGAAACATATGAGCTAAGCAAATTCTGTGATAATCTGATTTTTTTTTTTAGGAAAAAATCAAGAGGATATGTATGCTTATGCTATGGTTTCAATTATTTCATTCCACTTTCACTAGTGGGTTTTTTCATGATTTGACAATGCAGAAGGTTTAGAAAGAGTACTGTGTTTACACCAAAGTGCTTTTATGTGAAATACAAAGTGCTTTCAAAAAATATTTTCATGAACTTAAAGTCAGTAGATGGCATTTCTTTGTATATGCCCTTTAATGCAATCGTTTTCCTCCTTCCCCTTTTAGCATTCTCTGGCTGGGATGACCGAAATACTCTTGAGGCTTCCTTAGCCAACAAGCTGTGTGGCTGAGCTGGGGATGTCTTTGAGACAGAGATTTCAGATTGGAACGTTCTTTGACCAACATGAGATGCCTTACCTGCATAGAGGAGCACATTCCTATAATAGTTGTAAGAGGACATTCGTATTTATTCTCTGCACGGGGTTCCAAGGCAGAACTGCTGCCCTGTGTTGTGACAAAGCTTATTGTATTATGGGATTTCTCACTTAGTCATCCTGACTAACAGGAAGGAATTTTTGCTAGCTGATCTACATCTGTTTACTGAGAATCACTGTTGTTCTGCATTATCTGTATAACGATCCCTGTTTCTCTTTCAGGGACAGAAGTTAACCAGAAGTTGCACCGACTTTCAATGCAAAATGTCCTGCTCTAAGCTCAGTCACCTATTTTAGGCAGGCATTACTATTAGGAGTTTGCAATATCCTTTTTGCTTTCAATATCAGGGAATGTAAATGGTCTGCGTATTCACTTCAGAAATGTAACTCATATCTATGACTTCCTAGATGTTTTAACTGGAAATGTTTATGTTGAGCCAACAGAAAATGAAGTTTGGGGAGATAGCAGTCAATACCATTTGTATCTGTTAGATAAAAATTGCTTGCATTAGTGTTCCATCATGTCTTAACGTGACAAGCTTCAAGTTAAGACAAGAAGAAATCTATGGAATGGATAATTTAAGCAGAAGTACCCAAGTGTAACAGACAGCAGAGAAACTGCATTTCCAGTTTGTGAAGTCTCAGAGGAGGAGGAAGTTTTTTCATACAATAAACAGAACATCCACTATCAAATGTTTTCTTTCAGCCTTCTGGGACACTGACCATTCACTTTTTAAGAGCCCTTGGGATACTCATAATGTGCTCTTCAAAATACCCTTTTCCTGTCACAGTGTCTGTCTTGCAGATCTTATAAAATCAAACTTTGAAATCTAGAGTTTTACAAGGAGGTGTGAGGAGTGCAACATAGCCTGAAAATTCATTCTGCCGTTCAGGAATTTCCCCAAATCACTGGAACCATGGAGACTTGGAATGATGTAATGAATAGCTTTAATGAATGCATCAAATATAGGTGACAAATTTACAACTGAATTTAGGTCCTCCTTTGTGCTGCTAGGGGTTTTTTTTCCCCAGAAGTGGACCCATTTGGATAAAAAAAAAAAAAGCTTGCTTGGCCTCAGAAGAACTAAAGAACTAGAAGGAAAATAAACTGAAGCAATGTATATGGCCTGTATATTATCTCATTTTAATATAGACACTAAATACATGTTACTCTCATTTAAGTTTATGAGTGAAAAGATTCGAATAGCTGTTTGTTTTTTTAAGTTTAACAGCTTGCCAAACTTTTTCTTCTTTTGAGGCTCCTAAGGACTCTGAACCAGCCAAAAACCTCTTTATACTCATTTGGATCTGTATAATGAGGAACTCTGGCCCCTCTGATAAAGAGCTTTTCTTCCTTCCATGGAGAAACTGTGACTCCGTTTGGCTGGTATCTGACAACTTAATTGTGATATTGTTACAGGATACAGCTCTCCTTGTAGGGGAGAAATCAATCAAGATGCCATAATAAATATCAATAACAGTAAAACAAATGTATTAATTGCCTAGTTTTGTAGGAACAAGGTAGCACAGTGTAATGCCTTGAGATACTACCTAGGAAAAGTATGGGACATTTTGTGGGCATGTTAACAATTAGTCTCGCTGTACCGTCACCACTTCCATATCTTTCATCCAAGAGCTGATAAGCATTGAACGGAACTATCATTTCTTCATATCTTAGCATAGAATCATGGAGTGGTTTGTGTTGGAAAGGACCTTAAAGATCATCTAGACCCAACCCCTTTGTCATGGGCAGGGACACCTCCCATTGGATCAGGTTGCTTGAAGCCTCATCCAACCTAACCTTGAACACCTCCCGGGGCCGGGTGTATATGTTCACTCTGCTAATCCGCATGTCTGTTTTTAGTAATTGCTACCTTTTGTGACACGCAGTTGCTAAAACACTTGAGGAGAGCTTAGCTGACGTTAAGTTCCCCAAAGAGGGCAGAAATCTGAGAACTTACACAAGATCACAAAGGAGTACTGATCTGGGATTTATAGCAGCAATATTTTTTCATGAGAAAATATTGGCTTGCTGCATGTGGCAGTTCTGTGTATTTATTTGCTTGGCTGAACTTTTGTTGAATTCTTTTAGCTAATACCCAAAAAGAGCGTTCCAGACTAAGCGATGGTTTGATAGTTAAAATGTTTTCCATGATGTAGGTAACTGAGTGTGAGTTCTTAGCCAGAAAGAGAACAGAGAAATATCCAAATGGCTCTGCTAGTCTTTGTTAGGGTTCTCCCTTGAGTATTCACGGAGAGGTTTGAGAAATCTTTATGGTGGGGAAAAAAAAAAAAAAGACCCAAACCAAACAAATTCCTGCTGAACTCTGCTGAAAAGTACTTAAAATTAATCTTAACACTTTTAGGATTGCTTTCCCAAGAAGTCTTTGAAATGCAGAGATTCCTTTCTCTAGCTTGGTTTCCTCACTTAAGTGCTCCTACCCTACACAGATGTACAGGGCTTACAGAACCTGAAAGTCCAAACTGATAAGGAAGTCGAAACTGTAAAAAAGTATTTTATTACCCACAACACTTTACTGACCGCTCTTATAATCATGAAGAGTGTGCCTTCCCGAGCAGGAGAGAGGAGAAAGAATTTAATTGATGAAAATGGGTAGTTCAGAAAAGTGAGATAGCATTTTCCTCCCTTGCTATCAAGGAGTTTTCTTTCATTTTACTTCCAGCATGTTTTACGACTGTACTGATAAGTCTTTCTGCAGATTGCGTTAGACTGTCTCTCTCTGATATTCAGGAGATGCTGAACGGGAATCAAAGGAATCTGTGTTTTAGTTAACTGCTTTAAATGCACCTCTTGTCACTTAGGAGCTGATTGTCAGGGGCTCTGTGCATCCGTAGATGTCCCCACTTGAAGTTTTGATGCTAGATCTTTACACATTCAGCCAAAGCAGCCTCATTGCTTTACAGCAACCATCTCTGCAATCCAGACTTCTAACTCTTACATGTGAAGACAGAAAGGTAAAGGTGAAAGAGGTTTTAACCCTGGTGTCCATCAGAGTCCAATCTTCCAGTTTCTACATAAATAAAAATAAGTGATAGAATGATTCTTATAGGGGAAAAGTATCTTGAGGGGGGAGAAAAGGGAAAGAAAATGCTTTCTTTACATTTTTCATCTTTGTGCTTTGTGGGCTCTGTGCACTCATTTCTTTCTTGCTGCCTTCTTTTTCCACCTTTCATCTTCTTTCGTAACACTGTCATGCAATTCTTTTCTGGAGGCTTCCCCAGGCTACCCACCATCTCTCTAGAAAATTGTGTTCCCTTGTTGCATCCTTCTTATTTGATTCTATATTCCTTTGTATGTCCTGCATGTATTTTCGGTTCTAGTTCAGCTTCTTGGGGTTTTTTTTGTTTGGTGTGGGTTGGTTTGTTTTAGTTTGTTTTTCTTTCACTGGATTTTAGGAGCTTTTAGGGTTTAATTATTCCCTGCATCTCTAGGATGTCTCACTTCTGCTGTTCTCACAGAATTTCTGCTGGACAAAATGCCAGATATACCAGTGCTGGTTTCTTAATCCAGGCTTTATTAGCTTTATTATGTACTGCCTGAGCAAGAACTAGTTATAACCCTCAAAATAAATTACTTCATATCCATTAATTGCATACATCATCTCAATTATTAGTTTGTAAAAAGAAATAAAACCTGTTCTCTGTACATTATTTGACTTATTAGCACTTTCCAATGCCTACAATGTCAGAAAAACAGCTTTGCATTTATCTATTTTTTGCAAGATGTTTAGCTTACGGGTGTTTATAAATAGAACATCCATTTAGGAATACGACTATGCTGTAATTTAATAGGAAAACACATATGATGGTTTTTAACTTTTTTCTTCCTTGGGAATAAAAGGAAAAAGTCACCAAATTCCTAAAGATTGCAGTTGAGGAAGGTGTGGTGTCAGTCACTTTATTAACTTCTATACGCAGTTTTTTAGAATTAGTATTGGAAGACATAATGTTTTGTATAATTTCTTGTAAAAGTGTTAGTATAACAGCATCTCACCAACAAGTTCTGCTTTCAGATTTTTTGAAAGATTTTAGTCTGTAGTGTCCAGAGGTTAAAAGATATCTAAGAATATGAAGTAATTGGGTAAATTTTTCAAAGGTATTTAAGTGTTCCATTTTTTTTACAATGACAGATTTTTTACTTGAATTGTTAGGTATTTTGGTACCCATTGCTTTCCATATCTGATCCCTTCTAGGTAGTACTTTGAGTATTCAGAAAGCTTAAAAAAATCTGTCATTAAAGACCTAGTCAAGTTGTCTCTCAAATTTTGGCACATTTTCAACTTAAACATCACGATTATTTGCACTAGGAACATAAATGTAGGTAGTGCAGGGATAGGATGAGAGAGAACGGTCTTATGCTGAAAGGGGGGAGATTTAGATGAGATATTAGGAAGAAATGTTTTCTTGTGGAGATGGTGAGGCACTGGCCTAAGTTGCCTAGAGCTGTGGCTGCCCCATCCCTGGAGGGGTTCAAGGCCAGGTTGGATGGGGCTTTGAGCAACCTGGTCCAGTGAGAGGTGTCCCTGCCCATGACAGGGGTGTTGGAACTAGATGAGCTCTAAGGTCCCTTCCAACACAAACCATTCTATGATTCTATTATTTCTAATAATTTGTGCAGGAATTTTAGTTACACAGTTGCCCCTGATGTCAGCATGAACTGTGTCTGTTAACTTTTTCAACTCCTTAGAAATCTGTTGGGTTATGAGTTCAATTCTAAGTATTTTTTCATGCAGAACCCTTGCTAAGTTAATAGGATATTTGCCTGTTAAAAGTTGCACAATCAGACTAAATTAATCCAGCATCCCTTTAAGGAACTAAAAAAAACTGAGAACTGCTGCAATCTGCTTTGGCAAAGTATTTTGTTGTCTTGCTGAATGACTGTTTGTACTTTCTAATATCTAATTTAACATTTTACTTTAATTCACCATCAGCCTGTCATCGATCCATGCCCTTCCTCTTAGGATGAGATATAACACTACGGTGATTTGTAAATAATTTCTGAAACCTGCAAAAGCTGATGCTGACTAATCAGTCTTCAGTGTGAATAACCCATCTTCCCAAATTGTAAGGCATTTTGATCCCCATCTAGTGCTTTGTTTCATCCCACTGATGACTTTTCTGCAGTGTAATGTGGTGATCAGAGTTGCACACAATATCCCACATACGGCCTCAATATTCTTTCATGTCGTGCCAGAATGCCTTCCATTGATAAATTATAATTCCTTCTTTATTCTTTCCCTTCTACCTTATCCAATTTCTTGCTCCAAACTTTTGTTTGCCTTTTTATTGCTGCCAAATATTATGCATGATTGTGGAAAACACTTTATCTTATTCCCACTTATCTTATTCCCACTTCTTTTTCCTGGTCTGTATTCAGTGTTGTGCTTTAATTTAGACTTCAGTCTCTGTGATTATTTTTGGTCCCTAGTCTCATTACCTTTTGCTTCTTTACATGGAACTGCATAAACTACTTAGCATCCCATAAGCCTAATTCTATCCAAATCATTATGACTTTGTTTGCTCTGTTCCTCTGTATTTACTACTTCTCAGCTCTGTGTCATCAGCAGATTTAGCTACTTTTGAAAGGATGTCCTCCCACAAGGTCGTTTCTCTATTAGCCTAATAAAAGTGATCCATGTGTGATCACTCACTGCGCTTTTCTTGTTGTGGAGGCCTTTTCCAGGGCAGCTAAGTGCCAGAGGAACGCGTAGTAAGTCTGCTCTCTAAAACGTGAGCTGTAGGTGTCCTTGTGCCAGGGATTCGGTTTATACATCTTGCTGGTCAAGTGGTAGCGGAGACTTGCAGTAGGATGGAAGCAGAATACTGCAATTATAGGGACATAACTTGCAAGTTGGACAATAAGCAATTACTAAGTGCACAGAAAGAAAAATCTGGCAATCAGCATATCTGTGTAGCCAAACCTTTAAGTATCTAAGCTGCTTTAGAAGTGACTTAATTCAAGCTTTGGAAGCAAGCAGGCTTTGGCCGGTTTACTGGCCACAGTAAAACAAGAAATAGCTTCTTTGTGCAGGGCTCTGTGCTGCTGTAGGTATCCCATTCTCTCTTCTTTTTACAGCTACCTCTCGTGGATTTTAACGTAAATGTATCCCTGTATTTCAAATAAAAAATGAAGAGGAGGAGAATAGACACTTTAATTTTAAAGGAAGAAGTAAATACAAACAATTGGTTGTTTCACCAAGTGGGTGGGAAGAAAAACAGAGTTTATGGATAGGTTCACCTAATGGAAGGATTTAATCCAGAGAAGGAGTAGAAGGGACTGTGGCTGAAAACGCATCTTCATTTGCAACAGAGGACCCAATTTCTGCACCTGAATTAGACTCCAAAGAGTTTTAGTTTCTTAATACATTCAGTTGGAGTGATTGTGTTGCAGATAAATAAAAATATGTTGAGATGTGGATTCTGATTTACACCTAGATGTTAAAAATGTTAGACTGCAGAACTGAAGGAATAACGAACACAGCAAAGTAAAATAAAGTTTTAAGGAACGAGATTGTGATTCACAAAACTTAATCCTGAATGAATGCACTCCTGATTTTAGATTGGTTACTAGAAAGTTCCCATACCCAGTGGCCTCGGCTTGAAGTTCTTTTCTATAAAGTTCACAGTGTGCCCTAAAGAAAAGCAGTTCTTCTTTACAACTATTTCTACACCTTCTCAACACATTATTCTTAACAATACTCTTTATACCTAGTATCTCTTACCATGATTTGATGTAAGTGACTTCATCAGAGCAAGATGAGGAGAATCTGCCCTAGATGTCTTAGCACGGTGTTCAGTTTGCCTACAGGGTGACCCTTCTTGGTAACTTGGATGAGAAATTATCTTCTGGTACAGTTTAGAGCCATCCCAGAGCTCCTGTAATTTAAGTAACCTTGATCAGCCTGTACAGGGGCTGAATCGGAGGGAATTTGAGCTATTATAACACTGCATAGCTAAAGCAATTCTGATGAGCTCAAGAGATGACCTACATTGTGACTTGCATCGCTGTAAGTGAGATGGGAATCCGGTAAACAGAACATGCCAGTGATTTCACTATGTCTATCAATATAGATGTATACGCTTCATGTGAAACAGCCAGGCAAAGAGACAGTACGGCTGCAGAGGGAGAGCAGGAGGTTCATTTAGCTGATAGCAAAATGATTTTTTTTTTTTTTGCCTAAGTATTCCCAAAAGAAGGGTAAGGCAGCATTCCAGAAACTGCAATACGCTCTCCCTAGGGAAAAGTGAAATGATAAAAGGTTTTACCATCACACTAGGGCAGCTACTTACACAATTACGACTATTAACTTTGACAGAGCACCAGGATTAAACGCATTAGATTCCAGAGTTTGGAAGTAGATAGCTAGGGAAATGATAGGGTCTTTGGTGAGTCTTTCTGGGAGCGACAAATACCTAGAAGTTGTGAATATAATTTTTACGTATGTTTAAGAAACAACGATTCTGAAGAAGACATTGAGTAGTAAATTTGTGTTCAGCAAGAATATAGATATTATTAGAAACATTGATTAGAATTCCCTCAAAATCTACTTAGCAGTGCGTAATTTTAGCAGTGCAGCATGAATCTGAGTTCTTAAAAGGATTGTTAGGTTTGTTAAATAATACGATTTCTTCATATGACTATGAGGTTTGAGGAGCTATTTAATACAGCCAAACAAGACAAAAAAAAAAAAACCAAAAACAAACGTCTCTCCTCAGCAGCTGCTTGCTGCATGGATCTGTAGGGTGTATATATCTACTTTTCCCCCAGGACATACCAGATGAGGAATATGGACGATGTGAAAAGAACAGCTTCAACTAGACTCCTGCTGTGACAGATATGCAAGCAGTGACTAGAACATCACGGAGGGATATAAGGTGACCTTGCCCATGGGAGGCTGGCTGGAACTGAATGAGCTGTAAGGTCCCTTCTGACCCTAACCATTCCTTGATTCTATCATAAACTCCATTCAGTCTTTGTGCTAGTTGCAGAGCTGCATGTGGGAACGGAGATTATTCTAAGCCAGCAAGTGCAGATCCCTTATGGCACATGGCTCAGTGCAGCTGTTTAAGAAAACCTGTGAGTGAAGAGAGGCATCTGTTGTGCTCTGGCTCTGGTAAAAAATAAAACAACTCCTCCAAAGTTTTGACTTTGCAGACAAAGTCAAAACTTATGCTCATTTAACTCACCTTTAGGTTCAGTTCTTTGAATATATCCATTGATTTGAATAACTATAACATACAGCTCCTTATAGCTGTTTTGCAAAATTATGGGAGGAAGCCTGTTTAGGCAAATAATATACAAAGCCATGACAAATTCATGAGATGTAGAACCAAAGCAGAACTCTGTCACAGTTACAGAACTGGCTAACAATATCTGGCATTTCTGATAGCTCCTTTCACTAGAGGTCTTCAAGAAACTGTGAGACTTTGTTCTACATTGAGTGGCTCCACTGTAATTTGAATCAGCTGTGAATTGATCTCATCACTTCTTCCTGTTTCTTTTCTCTCTGCATACTCTTGAGGAAAAACTAGGTCAAATTCTACTCCTAGGTGGTACCTGTTTAAAATAAGCAAGAGTTATGCACAATCCAAATGCGAAATTTTGCTTATAGTTATTCAAATGAGCAGTGTGGCGACTGAACAGAAATGTTTTCTCACCTACACAGGGCAAACTTATTTTCTTAGTTTTGTGAGAGAGGAAAACATTTTTCTTTTCAGGTTAGGCCTATAAAGAAAACTCGAAGCAGTTTTCTCAGGTGGAAAAAGTGTTATTTTTACATAGAAATACATGTGAGGTGAAAAATAACTTCATACATGTATTCACACTGCACCTCAGTCCTACACCCATATGCTCGCTTTAGGTGACACCAAATTACATAGCAAGTTTTCCAACCTAGGCTTGCGTAAAAGTGTTGTGAGTGCACCAGCAGAGCCCAGAATGGGGAATTCGCGTGATTACATAAGGGCTGGAGTGCATCCCATAGGAGGACAGGCTGAGAGTTTTGAGTTTTCAGCCTAGAGAAGAGAAGGCTCCTGGGAGACCTTAGAACAGCTTTCAGCGCTGAAAGGGGCTCCAGGAAAGCTGGGGAGGCACTCTTGATCGGGGAGTGCAGTGATAGGATGTGAGGGAAGGGAACTTGGGAAGAAATGTTTTCCTGTGGAGATGGGGCAGCCCTGGCCCAGGTTGCCCAGAGCAGGGGTGGCTGCCCCATCCCTGGAGGGGTTCAAGGCCAGGTTGGATGGGGCTTGGAGCCCCTGATCCAGTGGGAGGTGTCCCTGCCCAGGGCAGAAAGGTTGGTACTTGGATGATCTTTAAGGTCACTTCCAACACAACCTATTCTATGGTTCTACGTTCAGCTGTGTCATTGTACGCTTACTTTTGAGTATTTGGGTTAGAGACCTGGAAGGTTAGAAAACACAGAAAGCAAATGCAAAGAGACATTGATGCACTGAGATAGGATTGCAAGTATGTGCTTTTGCAATAGGATGCTTGCAGGATCATCGAATTTACTCTGTGAAAGCTTAACTAACTTAGATCTTTTATCCTTTGCTGAATTCTGCGCTATGCTGCTACAGGACACATATACTCCAAGTAGTGAAAAACCTGGATTTTATTCTCAGGTTATCCACAGACCTACTTTATCATCTTAGCAGGTCAGCATACCTTTCTATACGCTATTTTTCTCCTTGGCAAATTCAGTGTGTCTTTTCCTTTGAAAAAGAATTAAGAATAATTAAGACTTTTTCCAGCTGTATTTTAACTAAGGCAACTAAATCAGAAAGTACCACATATGACATGCAGAAACCTGTTAAGTGTCTTTAGTTTGCAGCAGGCTATACGAGTATAAATGTTGCAGTCAATGTTAAATACAAGAACATCACATAAAACAAAGCACACGCACATACATATTCACAAATCAAACCAAGTAAACCAACCAAAAAAAAAAAATAACCCTTCAAACTGAAAATAACCCAAAAAGAACCTGTGAACCTCTACCAAAATCAAACAAGACAACTTAATAACTAGCTTTACTTCACCATGAAAATAGATAAAAATTTTTGACTTCACTGATACCTGATCTGGTTTTGAGTTTTATTTTTATAGTGCAGCTTTACCTTTTTGTCTAGATGTGTTGAGATGCACAAATGTAAATGAATGTAGATTCCTGCACCTGAGGGGTGACTTAGCATCACCTGCTGAGGCCCAAGTCAGCCCCAATCCCAAACCTCCACTGCTGCTTTAACATGACATTCTGACAAATGCAATGAGACAGGTCGACTGCACTGTGATTGTTATATGCCTTTTGAAACAAATATTGGTTTATGTCTCTTCAAGCCTGGGTAGAATAGATGTCGTCCTCAGCAGTGTGAAGAAATTTCCCTTGCCATCTTGCTTCTAGGGATGTCATATTTAGTTATTAAAAAGAAAAAAATAAAAGAGAGAGATCAGTTAGAACCAGAAAGTGATACATCAAGAGAAATCTTCCTACAACGAATGCCAGAAAACTGATTTCAGTTAGTAGATCAATATTCCTGTATGAATTCCAAGGCTAGATTCTAGTACTGAAGGTTTCTCATGGAAATCGGCCCATGATATTTGATTTGCATTCCTCCTTCTGGTATATCTATTCATAACATGATTGTTGTTAATCAAGAAATAGTTCCAAGGTTTGTCCTGTGTTCATGCAATCAGAAATTGTTTCATACTTCTCTGGAACTGAACTTTGAATTCATTTACTGCCCGTGCTTATTTTCTTGCATTCCTTGCCCTATTTCTGATTAAAATAAGGACAGAAGCTTATACGATTTGTTCTGTTGTAATAAATCACTAGAAATGTAGAGTGAAGGTAAATCCAGGGATCTGGGAAAGCAATCAGTTTTCTGGCATTAATTTTCTGGACTGCATCTTGAGCCTGACGTATGCCAGGCATTCCCATCTCCCCTCTTGCACTGCCTCACCCCAAAACTAGGAGGTGAGCAATCCTATAAAGGCTGTATCATCATGTTGCTGTTAATGCGCCGGTATGTCTAGCAACAGCTACAGGGAACGAAAAAAGGTTTGGCAGTCACAACTTCTCATTTTCAGTCATTCTTGGAATGCACAGAGGGAGTAAGAATGCAACCACTCATCTTTTACCCTCCTGGCCACTCTTCTTTTTCCCTGTGGAGACTCTGACATGAGCAATACAAAGGATGTACCTGTAAAGAAGAGCCTTCTGAACACTGTTTTACCTTCTTCAATGTCAGGAGGACTTGTCAGTTCTCTCTTTTAACGTATTCCTCTCTATTAGCTCAGTTACAGCCAGCTCTTTTATTTCTTCAGTTCACTGTACAGGTACTTTATTTAGTCTTTTCCAGGTAATCAACTGACTCAATCATTTGTTTGGGAAAAAAAGTGTTGTGCAGTACATTTATTTTGGTTTTTCTAGTTTTTTGGGATATTTTCACTTGACTAGCCGTATGTGGCACTACTATATTTAGCACTGTAAGCAGGTAAAAATAAGATCATCGAGATGAAAACTCATTTTTTTTTCCTTTTAAAAGGGAAAAACAGGCAAATCTTAAATCCTCACTATTATTAGACATGCATGTGTACTGCAAGGAATGTGATTTCAAGGATATTTAAGGATTAGTTCTAGTCTTAAAAGAGGATATAAGATGTCTTGGTTAAAATCACTGGCTGGCAATCACACTTTTCAACATTTTACCTGAAATATTGTTTTGAAGACGGTTTCTAGGTTTCACTTCTGAAGGTGTAAATGTATGCAGTGATCGTGACAAGCAAAAGTCCCCAAAGGAGAAGATGAAAAATGAGTGTGCCTAGTTTACATTACTTTTTCTATTGCAAAATTCTAGCAGAGAGACCATTATTGGTTGTTGGATGAGATAAGGAGTGCCAAAAACTTTAGTTGATTATGTCTGCCTCTACCATCGGTTGCCTTTGTGACATCGGGTCTGTAGTAATAGATGTTTCAAAGGAGACAGTATCAGTCCCAGAAAACTGAAATGTGTCGCTTAAAAAACACATTTCCATCTAAAATTGTTATACTGAGTCTATATTAAAATATGTAAGTTGATTATGACTATGTGGGTGTTGTGAAATATGCCTTTCTAAACCACCTACAGGTGGTAATATATCACCCATGTCTCCAGGTCTCTCGAGAATTTCACTAATTACTTTTCCAGAAATATAGAAGAGGTCAGCTGTCTGCTACCTTTTATTACTATTTACTTGAGCAACAGCTTTGAATAGTTGTCTGGGAAAAGAACGAGAAAAAATGAGTAAAGAACTTTAAAACCTGGAGGGAAATATACTTTTCTAGTATTTGATCCATGGTTCAAAATGTAAGCCATAAATGCTTCAGGAAACAATGTGGAAAATATGGTAATTGAGAGAAAATTATAAAAGACAGGCTAGGGGGAGAGAGGAGGAGAAAATTCAGTTTTACCTCCAGTCATCCTGCACGCTATGTAAAAACGTGTTTGTGTAGTGGAGAGGCAAGTCTAGCAATAAAATGTGGCTGTTTGTGGCTGTGTACGCTATCAGTGACAAAAAATATGAGATTTCTCTTGCTGCATAACTTCTGTTTCAGACTGCATTAGTGATTTTTAGATTTGCCTTTGCACTTCATCCAGACCTGAAAGGCAAGTCAAGGTACTGTTGCGCCTTGGGATTTTTTTTGTTTTTTTTTTTATTCTGTTATTACTGATTTTTATTAAATAATGATGCAAAACTAATTCACATGTAAAAAAGGAGCCCTGTAAGCGTTACAGTAGAAGACTTTACCAAAGCTCTTTGCACAAAGGCAAACGCTTCCCTCTTGTCAAAGAGAGTCTTTAAGGAAAAATTGCTTCTAGTCTGTCTTTTTTCCCAGAAACCCACATGATGTTGGTATAATATTCTGACAGGTTGTTGATTTCACACCAAGGCTGCTGAGTAAATCCTGTGAGGTGTTGAGTGTCCTGAATGGGAGCCAAAGGATTATACTGCCCTTCCCAGGAAGTGCTCGGGGTTATGCTGTGGCTCATGACTTGATGGCTTAGGGTGTGAATTTCCAAGTACTTCACGGGACTGTTTCTATAATTAAGGGTTTACAAACTAATATTATAACTTTTCAGTTGGTTTCCATGAAAATATCAGGAATACAACACTGACCTTAAATCTGTGTATGAGCCATAACAAAATATTCATCCAGTGACACTTTAAGGCTCTGCACTGCACAAAGCATGTAGGGGAGGGATTCTGCAGTCATCCTCAACTTGTAGATTGGATTAACCAGCCTATGGATCGTTACCAGAGTAAATCCTGTCCATATGAATGGGTCCCTAATGTAATAAACATAACACGCTGGAGCCTCAGCTAATGTAAATGAGGTTGGTGGTTCTGCTGATTTACACCAGCTGAACATTCACCCATATGTTCAGCAGTAAATATTTGCAAGATCAGCCCATAAATAATATTTTATTTGCAAGGGAACATGGATACAACCATCCAGACTCTAAATGAAGCTTAACACATGAATGCTGAAAAGGTTTCTTCTGCAGAGGCATATTTGAAAATATAGTTTTGGAAACAGGTTGCTGTTACTGCCGTCTTTGCTTCTCTGTCTCCTTCGTTCATGCTGATACATCAATCTATCTTCAGTACAAAAAGAAACTCCTGTAAGTTTATTTTGCCCCCTTTTCCTCTTGTACGTTTTTTAGTAACCTAATGTTTGAGACTGTTAAACTCAGGATTGCTTAGAGTGAATGTGGTCTCCAAAGAACTGATGCTGGATTGTGATGGGAGCGCTGACTTATTATCCATGTCACCTGTCAGATGTTGTAACAGCTCTTGTCTCCCTCTGCTCCATAACTGTGATACAGTAGGATGTGAAAGCAGTGAACAGGTGCGGTCAGGGTTTAACACCAGCTGACAACTAAGCACCATGCAGCCACTCACTCACCTTCCAACCCCCCCAAACCACGGTGCTGTTGAGGAGAATAAAAATATAAATTAGTGAAACTCGTGGGTTGAGATAAAGACAGTTTAAGGGATCAGCAAAAAGGAGGAGAATAATAATGATAATAATAGAACGTAAAAAAAAATGATGTACAATACAATCACCTCCCTATTCCCCTGGCCAGCTCCCCAGTTTATATACCGAGCATGACATTATGGTTTGGAATATCCCTTTGGCGAGTTTGGGTCTGTTGTCCTGGTTGTACTTCCTCCAGCTTCTTGAGCACCTCCCAGCTGGCAGAGCATGGGAAGCTGAAAAATCCTTGACTTTGTATCAACACTACTTAGCAGCGACTGAAAACATCAGCTTGTTATTCTCACATTGAACCCAGAGCAGCGCTATACCACTTAGTAGGAAGAAAATTAGCTCTGTCCCAGCACAAACCAGCACAGACATATATTCACAACAGACTTGTGAGGGTGGGAAATACTCGTGTGCAGGTAGGGAAGTGAGGAACAGAGATTGGTGACCCACGGGCTGCACAGATAAGCAGGGATATTCATTTGGGTCTCATAAGATGTACAAGCCTAGCAGTGCTTTACCATCTCCCATCAAATCTGACCTACATCCTAAACTATCTGTGGATCTTGGCCTGAGTTTTCAGTGCAGTCTGTTTAGTCTCAGTGGATATCTCTCTGAAACAGGTTATGGGCAGTGAGCTTGTCTGGGCCTTGATCTAGTATCTTTTAGGCACACGAGATCCTTCACTTGCTCATCCAGTATCACATCAGATCAGAGAAGAGAGAAATTATCTGAAACTTGGGAATAATAAATCATAGCCTTAACTCTAGAATGTGAAATAATCAAGTTGGCAGCTACTGAAGATGGAAAGTGATGTGCTTATTTCCCATTACTAGCCTTTTCTGTCCTCAAAATTTTGCTGACCCTTATGGTTGCAAAGGGCACAATTACGAATGCAAAGAGTTCAGCACAGTGTTACTGACACTGCAGGGTGTCAGTCGAAGGACAGTTCAGAGATGAAGTGTTGGTGTTTATGATAGCTTAAAAACACTGCAGCAATAGTTGGAATATCAGCTATTTAAATATCCCTTTTCAGCAAAATAGGTTGGCTCTTACAAAATTCTAAATTATGTAAAATTAAAATCAGTGCTGACAAAGAAAATAAAGCACCAAGGAACCTGATAAAAGAGAAGAGAGCACCAGCAAAGATAGTTGTGGGGTAAATGCTCAGGCAAGGCAGATTAGGGGAGCTGAAGCTTCTCCTGAAGCTCCCAATTTTCTCTTCTGCAATTAAATTCTTTAGAGATGCAGTGTCCATTGCATCTCTTGGGATTTCAATTGAGATTGGATACAAAATAGTGTGATGGCATATTGATCTTAACCTCGTTTGTTCAGGAACTTTTGATTCCTGTACTCTGGCCTCCAGAGCTTCTCATTCTTAAATATGTATTTGTTATTTATTTTTTCTTAAATTCTAGGTTTCAAAGGTCTGTGTTCACTGTTCCTGCTTGCTGCATAGACTTTTGTGTATGTGAGAAAGAGGAGGAAAATAAGTGAGCATAGAGTATTTCTATTCATGTCTGATTGTATTGCATTTTTTTCTGTGTGGAGGTAAACTGACTCCGTGGTTTGAAAGGTAATATAATTTTAGAGGGCAATGACACAATTCTCATTTAAATTTGGTTCCTTTATATTGCTTGGACTATAAATTGTGTGTAAATAACTTCTTTGCTTTAAACTATATCGGCATAACCTATATTACAAAAAAAAAGTAAATGACCATGCATCCAAAATATTAAAATACAAATAAAGTTCATCTTCAGCATAATATCTTAGAATGAGAACAATATTTTTCTCTTAGTTTCTTCTCCCTCTCCACAGTCATAATATACCTTCTAAATTTCATATTTGTAGTTATTGATAGAAAAGGAAACATTTTCCCTGTGCAGGACAATGATTGCCAGTGGTGAAACATCTACCAATAGCTTTGGTTCTCATGTTTTGTTTTTTTCAAGTAGATTTATTTTCTCCGTACTCTATATGATATCACGCGGGCAGATGTTAACAGGTTGTGTGCTTTGTTATTTGCTCTGCAAGTAGGAAGTCTGCATTTTCCTTCAGGATACAGTTACTAGGGGAACAACTTTAAAATATGTAGGGATGGATATGCAAACGAGGCGAAGTTGTGTTTGCATAGTCTAAATTGCTAATAATTTGGAAAGCATGTCAGCATGCCCAATATGGAAAGGAAACGCCTCCAGAAATCTGAGCCATCCAAATCAAGATGCTGATAACAAGCATTGTGGTTTTTCTCCTAACTGATGTGGCTCCTGAGTCCTACGTAAACGTTATAGACTCAAGCTGATTTCATTTCTCATGATCCACTGAGCAGCCATCAGGTGGTTACTCGTGCTGTACTTAAAATTTGTAAGTGAACTATTTTCAAAGTGAAAATATCAAAGGGTTTTTCACAGCCTTCAGAGAGATCTAAACTTCAAGTCTGATTTTATTTTTGCTAACCTTGAAGTGGATCCAGCACCTCAGTTGTTAACTTGAAACTGGTTTCCATAGTTCAGAAAAGTTTCTGAAATTTTACATGGTAATAAAAATGTCTAACAACTTCAAATATAAAATAAAACACTTTTTTTCTGTTGCTTTTCTCTCTTTTTTTTCTGCTGGTCTGTTACAAACCCTTCTGCCATATGTTGAAAATACTTTCTTCAGTTTTAGGTGTTATGCTATGCTATTATTTGTAGCATTTAATTAAAATGATTATATGGATTAGAATCAAAGAGGTTAGAGGTAGAAAAACTATTACATCACTAAGCACATCTCCCTGGTAAAGTTGCAAAATTATACAGCAACAAGGTGGTCCAAATTATTCTGTACTACGTCTGCGATGAAAATAAAAAAAATGTAGTGTAACAGTTTATATGTTGATCTGTTGTAAGATTGCTGTGCTTTGGTTACCAACTCGATTAAGGGTTATTTGTTGTTCTTTTCATTTTTTTCTCCCTTTTAACAAACTGCCAAGGCATAAAAAATATAGTTCAGCAAAAAAAAAATACATTTCCTGATGTACATTGTGCAAACATTTGGCTCTGAACAGTATTTTAACAGATATCATCAGAGAACTCTGTTACATACCTCAAAGACGTTCCCAGGCTACAGAATCCATATCAAAAATCAGTCTCTTTTGAAGTATGTGAATTTTTACATCTTTGGCTTTGGTTAGTGTTTCGAACAGCAGTTAAAAAGTTTAAGTAGAGATTCAAATATGTTTAATCAGATAACCTATAAATTTATTGCTTGATAGATCTTTTATTATCAGCAGAACGTATTTGAAATAGAAATCTGTACAATGTTACGTGCTGCATAAGTAAAACATTAATATTGTGATAAACTTTCTTTTATCATATATATTTCTAGAAGTATGCAAATCATTTAAGGCTGAATCCTTTCTTTAGTATTATCACCACCAGAGAAATTTCTCTAACTTACTTCAGTCACTTGAGGTCTGCATGTGTGGAACTGAAAAGGGAATTGGGACCATTTGCAGTTTGCATTTTAATTCTAATTGCTCTTGTAATACAATATATTGCATTACATAAATATTTTCCTTAAACAAACATTTTTTTATGCAGACAAAATACTCCCTCTGTAGAATTAAAACAAATAAGAGTTTGGGAGAAGAGGCCAGCACCCTCCTCTCTACGACCTCCTTTCAGGTAGTTGTAGAGAGCAATGAGGTCTCCCCTCAGCCTCCTCTTCTCCAGGCTGAACACCCCCAGCTCTCTCAGCCGCTCCTCATAAGATTTGTTCTCCAGCCCCTTCATCAGCTTCGTTGCTCTTCTCTGGACTCGCTCCAGAGCCTCAACATCCCTCTTGTGGTGAGAGAAGAATCTTGTTATGGGGACACGTTTTGCCCTAAGCTGTCTCAAGCCCAAAGGACTAGTGTTATATCTGGGAGAGACAGATATATATATATATATATGGGAAGCAGTCATGGTGCCAAGCCTGACAATATGCAAGAATCATTTGGACCCTCACAGACCTGATGCCAATGTTGGGATTGTCTTATGTGGGGACAGGAACTGGACTCAATGATCCTTGTGGGTCCCTTTCAACTCAGGTCATTCTATGACTCCTTATGGGTGTATCGCCTTCAACCATACAAATCCCTTCCCTGTCTTGTCTCATGAAAGTCTAGTCCATTCTGTGGAGGTCTTCTCCTCTAACTGAAGTATTACTGGGGACAAATGGTGATTTATACCTGCCTTGGTGCTACGTTGCTGTAATCTGAACTGCACAAAGAGTATCTTCAGGTTCAAGGTAATTTTGCTTCCTACTCGTATGAGCCACCAGCTGGAAGCATCTCATAGCTGGCAGCCATAAAATGTACACAGTCCTCCATTCAAAAGTAGATGATGATGATGATGATGATGGCTGTGTCAGGGGCTGGCTCTGCACTAGGTGTCCATGGAGATCCCAGGGTGAACTAGTGGCACTCAGTTTAGTACTCCCTGCTTGTTGGTTTGTTTCTTCTCCATTTTGGAGACTCCTGTTTCCCAGCAACTCCTGTGTTCTGCTGCTGGTTATGCAAGATCTGCGAGAGAATCATAGAATAGTTTGGGTTGGAAAGGAACTTAAAGATCATCCAGTTTTAACCATGGGCAGGGACACCTCCCACTGGATCAGGGGCTCCAAGCCCCATCCAACATGACCTTGAACCCCTCCAGGGATGGGGCAGCCACAGCTTCCCTGGGCAACCTGGGCCAGGGCCTCCCCACTCTCATGGTGAAGAAATTCTTCCTAATGTCTCGTCTAAATCTGCCTCTCTCCAGTTTATCCCCATTGCCCCTCGTCCTGTCACCACAAGCCTTTGTAAACAGTCCCTCCCCAGCTTTCTTGTAGCGTCTTCAGGTATTGGAGATGGGACTATGGGAACTGTTTGTAAATTGTGCACACTTCAAGACCCATGGGTCTATGAACACGGTTCTGCTTAGACCATGTAGAAATAACAGTTTAATATTAAAATACCTCCAGTTCACTTATTTTAGGGATAAGCAAAATATTATTTAACCACAACAAGAGTACATAAATATATTTGTGTAGACCTGTGGTGCTTGTTTAGTCAGAGGTCCAAAATAACGATATAGGAGCTAAAGCCTCCTGGAGGGCATAGAGTGTACAGTGAGGTGGCGTTTGAACTCGCTTTTTTATGGTGAAATTTACCTATGTCACACCAGAGAGACCTGAGCAAGGGAGAGATTACACGCAGTGTTTGAAGAAAAGAAAAGGTAATACGTTTTGCAAATAACACCTCTCTGTGGGGGGGTTTAAGTGCGTCCTACATACTGGTTAGATAATATGAACTAAAAGTAACTTTTCTTATCTTTGTGGGTAAGGTGGAAGTGAACTGAAGAGGCTGTGGAAAAAAAAACTGTAAGAAGGGAATAAACATTTTCTGCGAAATTAAACCAAATACAATCGAAGCTGAGGGGAAAATCACCAGTTAAAATATAATAAACAGTCTTGAAGTCTTCAAATTCCCAGAGGAAGGAATTGTTCTGTTACAGGAATCCAGTATTATTAAGTGGAATTCACCCGACAGGGCAGGAAATCCCCTGTAGGACAAGCAGAAGTGTAAAGCTCAAGGCTGTGTGTTGAACTTCCACTCTGTGTTTTTCTGTTAAGGAGAGATTATTAAAGTAAGAGAAAGATAAGGCAACAACGCTTCTCTCGTTTTCCAGGCTTGCTACGCATCCCGCTTCTGCCCCTCATTAGTGGACTTACCCCTTGGTTACCTGCTGTGGAATTGGAAAAATTTCCTTCTTACTGAACAAAATGAAAGAAGAGAGGAAAAAATGTTCCTGCTGAGAAAATGCCATAGGGGTGATTAAGAAGTAGAGCAAGATGAGTTTCTGTGTGAACATACAGATGCAAAGCCAGGGCTGGTCCAACATGTCCATGGTAGTGGCTGAAACACGCATCGTACATGCCTCTCCATACGTGTGACATTTCTTAGCACGTGGGATGGCACTAATACTGGCAGAAGAAGCTGTCGGAGACTTCGAAATGACAGGGTAAAAATGTCCCTGTGGAAGCAAGGGACTGTGCGACAGAAAGAAGCAAAGGCCAGAAAAAAACATCTGTTACAAACAGTGATACAGGGGATGGAGGAAATAACGTGGGAGGCAGAAGCGCATATGCCTTGCTGCCAAGCATGCTGGAAAGGAGCTAACACGTCGCACTCCACCCCCCGCACCCTCAGATAGGAAAGAAAAAACAATGCAATCTGCCACAGCTGTAGAAAGTATCAACAGAAAGAAAACAGGTATAGGAATGGTGCTTCGAATAGCGTACATACAAAAGGCTGAGACAGATACCTGCAGAGGAAGGAAGGGCAGAGTCTGTAAAACACAAATTAAGTCCACGTCTGTAGAAGGGCTTAGGAAGGTTAAGGCAAATCAACTGAAATTGATTCTGCCATGTGGATTATCTCCTTCTGGAGTAAAGCAGCCATAAAACTTAGCTGCATTTCACACAAGGGTGGGAAAACTGTATCTTACGCATACTGACTTCAGACTTTCAGCTGAGCTGCCTTGCCTGAGTGTCCTGTAGTTAGAAATTACAACGTATGAGTAGAGCTTGCACTTTCAAGTCACTCCTGGAGGAGGTGTCACAAGTAGCAGCATGACAGGCATAAAGGGTATGCAAATTGCCCAATTAGACATCACCTGCTATTGAAGTAACAGTTGCAACAGCAACAAAATGCAGCACAAACCCTCATGCAATGTAAGAATGCCAATTCAAAATCTGTCCTACAAATCTGTATATAATATACCTGATTTTTTAATGTTTTTTTTTTGTTTACATTTGGGGGCACTGGAATTCTTCAGGATCTCATGAAAATGCCCTTCTAAAACATTAAGTACCCTCTCTAATAAGATGTGATAGATAGGATCGTAGATAGGAACAGTGTCTTTATTTCCTAGCCCCAGTCGCACACAGCATAGAGCGATTAGCTAGAGAATTTCACCCTGAACTGTAGCTCAGGTCAGTGTCAGTATAGTGGAGACTTATACTGTGCATTGTCTTTTTTCATCAGTGTGGTTTTGAAAGCAATATATAACCACGGGAGTGTATCTGAAAATTAAAAGTCACTGGTCTCTAAATAACATGTGTGAGTGCATTAGACTACAAGCACTCGTCTCCCCAATATTTCCTTCTGATATCAGAAGGAAGAGAAAACACTTGGCATATTTCTGAAGGTGCAGAGCATCGTTCGGTTTCTCTAAATAACATGTGTGAGTGCATTAGACTACAAGCACTCGTCTCCCCAATATTTCCTTCTGATATCAGAAGGAAGAGAAAACACTTGACATATTTCTGAAGGTGCAGAGCATCGTTCGGTTTCTCTAAATAACATGTGTGAGTGCATTAGACTACAAGCACTCGTCTCCCCAATATTTCCTTCTGATATCAGAAGGAAGAGAAAACACTTGACATATTTCTGAAGGTGCAGAGCATCGTTCAGTTTCAGACTGAGCATCTTTATTTGATTCTGTCTAGCAAGTCGCAGCTAGATTTATCTCCTGTGCTCTGGCCATTAGGAGGAGTGTGTGAATGTGTTCCTTCTCTGCCCTCAGAAAAAATCTCACCCACCCACTAGTAAGAGAAGAAAGTTGTTCCTCCTCTTGAGAGCCTTATATCTTATTCACCACTGTGGTGTCTGGACATTTTCTGACAGTGAACTGAGTGTTGCAACTAAAACCAGGGGGATATGGGCGTGGGTCCCCTTGCCTTTTTTCCTCTTCACCTATACCTCTTTAAGAAACAAGTATCTTTTGAATCACCCCACACCAATATGTTGTCAGAGACACAATTCATGCAAAAAGTGTGAACCAGTGTTCCTTTTAGTGTTCAGAAAACTCCCTGACAAGTCTTGCTCACGTCTAAGGGTTAAAATGGTTCCTAGATTTGATATTGAGATTTAATTCTCCTAGAGATCAGACCAGTCAGGGCAAATACAGGAGGTTTGCTGCACTTGGTGTGCTCAATCTCACGAGGTGATGTGCTCGTCCTAAAATCTCCCAGCAGATCCAGCAAGTAGATTCCTTCCTGTCACAGGAATATGGGATGTCTGTTCTCTGAATCTCCTTTCCCTTAGAGTATAATAATTTGCCTCTATTTTTTCGTATTTTAAACTAAAAGTTCCAAATTAGTCATAAGTTTTGAAGAAGTTTGTGATGTGTGGAGGTAGAGTGCTTGTTCCTGGAGCACTTCCAGGCCAAGCTGCTAGTATTCCATGACTGCCTGAGATTTTGGGGGACTATTTGATGATCTGTGTGACCTCTTCTAATCTTATTATAATCATTGTTGCTCTCTGCTTTTCCGTGCTTTCTGATGGTTGCTATGGATACATCCTGCTCTCCCTTCATTCTTAAGTGTGAGAGCGAGCCAAGGCAGCATCTCCGATCTCCTTCTCTTTCTCACCTTTCTCCCTCTCTCACACTTTCTAGTTGTCACTGGGGATCACGTCAGCTCCTTTCCTTGGTCTCCAGAAGAAGCACTGATGCCCTCTTAGCACCACTATGTTCATTCAGCAATTTTCCGCTGTTCCCTGGGGAGGAGTGTGGCAGCACCGACCGCATCCAGAGCCAGTGGGACTCTGCCAAAGCCAACCTTGCCCCTGCTCAAACTTGCAGATTGCCCAGAAGCTGCGCAGCGCGCCTCCAAGAGACACAGTTTGCACCCCAGTAATCCAGTTTAAGTGTGCTCCCACCGAGCACCCCTCACTAGTGGTTCAGCAGCCTGCAGACTGGATGCTCTATTCATTTGCAACACCGATAATAAGGGACTCTGGAGGAGAATAATATTAGGATGTTGATGGTTAATTCAGAACGAGAAAATCAGACGCTTCTAAACACTGCAGATTAAGTGTGAGTTGTTTCCAGGGGATGTGTATGAAATGCATTTAGATTTGGGTTTTATTGTCTATTTCCTAAATTATATTCCTTTACTGGATAAATTGAGTGGATTAGGTGTGGAATCAGCTGTAATTAACTGGGTGCTAGCTGCTTAGGAGGGCACATACAGCTTGTGTTATTAAACAGCATCATGTCAGATTTAATGGATGTCGTTACAGAAGTACCTCGGGGATCTATCCTTGGACCATTGTTATTTATGATCTCTGAAAATGAACTGACAAGCCAGTGCACTGCCTGCAATGTTCATTTTTATTCTGATGACACAGTCATGTCCTGAGCTCCTAGTTGCTAACCGAACTTGAAATTGCATTGTATGTATTTTTGAGAGCTCAGCAATAGTTAATTCTTAAGTGAAGTTGTTCTAAGCAGTGCTAAGGCAGATGTTCTGACTGAAGTAATGCGGTGCCGGGTCAGGCTGCTGTTAGTGGGAAGCAGATCTAAAACTTATACAAAATGGGTTGGAGGGAAAAGAAAAGGAAAAGGAATTTACTAACCCCCTCTTCTATCTAAAGTGGAAAATAATATTCACTTATTGTAAACATAGAAGTTTTTCTAGGTTTTTTTAATAATATCTGATATATTTTATTAATTGTACAAGGCACATATATCTGCTAAATATCAATGTGCAGAAGGATTCTGAAATGAATTAATGCTAGCATATTTCTATTTGTTGCTTTGTAATTTTTCTTGTTTGTTGTTTTTTGGGTTTTTTTTATTTTTTATTTGGTGCTTAGGCTGTTTTTATGCATTCTTTCTCCCTCCATTTTTATCAGAAAGTGTGTTCCCTTTTCAGATATCTTTGTAAATCTCTCTGTGCTGAAAATCTGCTTTTGATAGTGCAAATAGCTTTTTAGTCGGTGACAGAGACATGACTTATATGGATCATCTGCTGATATATCAACTCTTGGGAGAAAAAGCCTGGAGGTTAGACCCAGATTCTGCCCTTGGGTTTGGATTAAGATTACCCTTGGGGGAAGGAGGCGCGTTCCAACAAGTCTTTATTTCCGCCTATAAATTGAACTACACGGCACCAGAGACAAAATGCGGAAGCCGAGCTAACGCTGCTGCTCTGGAAAATTGTGTTAGTAGCTCTGATAAAACTGAGGGTCTGACATGGCACATGGAATTTAGTGTACAATGAAAATGACTGAGGGGAATGGGTCAGAAGGCGATTCATTCAATAGACAGTAATCATCGGAGTATCATCATAAGTTGCCTGTCCATAAGCAAATGAAAAATGACTGGATTTTCTTTTATTGGCTCTGCACTGCCTGATTGTCTGTTACTGGGTCACTGTACCGAGCGCGGGGCTTGAGGAAAGGTAGGATGGAAAGGAGATGCCTTGTCCCTCCTTGGTGTGCATTGGGCTCCGGGAAGCTTCCAGGCTGTGGGAAGCACAGGGGCTGTGGAGCACGGGAGGCAGCTGGCTACACCTTTCCCTACGAGTCTTCTGTATAACTCCTCTCGTCCACCCCTGCCCAGCCGTGAGCGCCTCAACGGAGCTGCAAAAGGCCTTTTAACTGCTCTCCATCTGCTGGCATAACCTTGCCTTTAGCTTTCAGTTGTGTCCAAAACATAATAGTTCTGGGTTTTCCCATTTTTTCACTGGATTTCAGTACTCCAGCTGCCAAGTGAAAAATGAAACTACTAAACTGGAAATACCAGTCCTGTGACAAAGGGTTTCCTCTTCCAGTTTCAGCCAGAGAAAAATATTCTCATCAGTTAGATAACAGTCTTCTCTAGCACTCATTCAGACAGATCCATTCTGCATTTGCATTTAAGTTTCTCAGGCCCTAGATGATGTCACTGTTAAAGGGACATGTTGTCCAGATTCATTTTCCAGTGCTAGTTTAGCATCGGTGTAAGTTACTTTTCAAGCCACCAGTGCAGGCAAGAGTCACACTCCCCTGATAAGATGATTTACTCTTCAATTAACAAAATGCATCATGTTCTTTTGTTGCCAGTAACACACCATTGTATCCTTACGGAAAAAAATAAAAAATGCAGATAAAAAGGATGTTTTAATTCTTTTTGAACTATCAAAGAATTATTGAAGCTCCTTAGATGATTCTGTTGGGCTTTTCTCATGAACTGGCCTTCCAATACCTGCAGGAAAGACAAACTGGATTTGATTTCTTTCTTTTTAGGTGATGGCTGTAGACTTTTTCTTATGCTTAATCATTAAATACTATACTATCTTCCAAATGTGGCTCAGATGGTTATTTAAAGCAGAACTATGGTTGTTTTAATATGGTTATTGTAGCCATACATTTTGGTTTTATGATTTTTTTATACAACACTATTACTTATATGCTAACCTTAAGGATATTGTTATAATTTGTTTTATCTGTTAAGTGTTACAGAGGCAGTTTCTAATATGGGTATAGTTAAGAGTCTTATGGGCATCACATCTGACAAACAATTGCTTGCTGCCACAAGCTCAACAAAATGGTTATACCCAGGGATACAAACCACCTTTTCAGGCATTTTACATACATCTTCAAGCAGGGAAAAACGTATAAAATGCATTGTATAGGAAGTTTTGCAGTTTTCTACATCCGTTTACTTTTGTGCTTGCAAAATTTGCAGGCTACTGGACAGAAGCGCTTCCCTGTTAAGGTGGTCTTAGGTGTATTCTTCACAGTTGCTTTGCCTTGCCTTTTATCAAAGATCTGTGTCATTTGATCCCTTCTTGTACAAGTCCCATGGAAGGGACATGAAACCGTGCATGCTTTAGAGGTTCCTTGGTATTTTTCTGCGTTACGCTCAGTGCTTCATTTTATTTGTCTTGTTTTAAAAGCAAAGTGATACATTTCCTTTGAGAGGGACACTCAGAGGCAGCAGTGACAACTTGCTTTTCTAGACTAACTCCTACAGGGGCATTAATGCCAGCGAGTTCTGTGACAGGAATACATTCCTTATCCTGGACATTAATGACATATGCGCTTTGTCAAGTGTTGTCATTAGGCTCACCAGGGGCCCATATGACAATGACTTCTTAATTTTTGCTTGCTTCTCTGGGAGTGACAAAGTAGATTTCTGCTTTCCCCTGCCACTTGGTGTTCTGTGAGGCAAACGTAAAGGATTTGTCGCTTGCACTGACTGGCTGGGAATTTATTATTGTAAGGCGTGCTGTTGCTGGGTATTTATTTGCAAAGATGGTAAATATTGAGTCCCTATGCAAAAATGAAGGGATCATTTATTGAAATGCCTTGCATTTAGACAGCAAAAGTTTGCAGATGAAAGGCCTGTTTCAAACAGACTGTCTCACCAGCAGAACAGGGAGCAGCTCACTGTCAGTACCCTAATATTAAACTAGTAGGTTTTTCTTTTGTTGAATGAATATTTAAGCCTACGTGTCGAGGAGGCGGTTTCAACACTAGAGGATGTCCACCAGGAAGGGGGCATTCCTTAGGAGAACTGATTCAAATTCCCATGGGTAAATGGACATTAAATCATATCTTCCTATGATAATATTCTGTTCCCTGAATTAATAGTTAAAAAGCACAAAAGGCAAGATGAACACTACTAATTCCACCAGTGGGGTTATATTTTGAAGGCTACCTGACCTAGAAAACGTTTACTGGAACAGGGCAGAGAGCTGACATAGATAGAAAATTGTCCTGGCAGGTTTTACATACGACAGGGACAATCAGACAGGTCTGATTGCCAGACCTGTTATCCCTGGCATGCTTAATAAGTGTTTGCAGTGTTTAATTGTAAAGAATTAAACAGTAAAATTCAGACTTTACAGCTGAGTCTCCTAGTGGGTTGAATTTTGAGCATTATAATTTCATTCTAAGAAATTATCTACAGAAACTGGCGGTTTTGCATTCATACCCCGCTGAAGTCCTCTAGGACACAGTTTTTAGGCACTAGGCACTACGGAGTGTGTGGTTGCTTCAACTAATAGTTTCAGTGATATCAAAACATCTGTGTGTGAATCACTGAAAGGAAATTAAATTGAATTATAATTATCACAGCCATTTATACCCTAAATTAGTTATCTAGCTATTCGCAGAGAGGTCAACAAGTCAATGGACTAAACAGTTACTGGCAGTAAGTGGCTTACCAGGGTAAATGATAATTGCAGACAATGTGGTGGTGCCTGCAATCAAGAGGACAGGGATGCTACAGAGCTGGCATCATTTTTTGTGTAGGAAAGGAGCCGTAAGAATGGTAGAAGTAGTTGATCTGTAATAAGAAAGTTGCAGAGCATAACAGGCCCATTATGGTGCATTTGGGGCTTGAGACAAAACACAGATTCCACTTGCTTTTTAAAGTTAAAATACAAATAAATAGGACAAGATTTTGTTAGAAATTTTGTTGGTCTGCTCTGAAATACTGTCTCACTGAGCCAGACACAAAAGCAAGACAAGGTTTCTATATGAGTATAGCTACTAAGGGAATGGTTTCCCTAGTGATGATCCCCATATGTATTAAGGACCCAGCTCAAATTTATTATACAATCTAGAGAAAGACTGCATGCTGAAGTACCTAGATTAGTACTTTTGGATGCTTTGTAACATTTTTACATCTCTCTGATGAAAATACTTGACAAAAGACAGCTCTACTTTGGAAGAACTATATTAATCCGAAGTAAAATGTGTGCACTTTGCATCTTGGGAAAGCATGAATCTAAAACACTGATTCTATGTAAAACAGCCCTGTCACCCATATGACATGGATGCCACTACATGTTCTCCGTCAATGATTGATGTGACATACTCCATATGTTAATAGGAGGCTGAGGAAAATCTTCCTTTTTCCCCAGATGGAAAAAATATGTAACTGCGGTACACAAACACTCTTTGCAGAGTTTCTCTGTTTCCTCAGCAGTAATAACATATCTAAAAATAAGACTTGGATCTGGAACGAGAAAAATATCATAGCCTACCACCGCCCCAGTTTTCAGCACAAAAGACGTTTAGATGTTTAAGGGTGTCAAGGGAAAGTGGATTTTTATTTATAGTGACCATGCTTATTATTATTCAGCTCAATTATCTGGAGATACAAAACAGAAGAGTGCTTAAGGTGTTGCTTTCTGGGTAATTAACACAAGTATTTCAAACACAGACAAAGACTGGTAGATCATTCATCAGTGCTTACTTAGGGAAACTGCTCCCAGTAGTTTAGCCACATGGGTTTATGATTGCACCTTAAGGGAACCCCATAATTAAACAAAAGGAAAATAATTACAATTGTTAGCTATGAATAATTTATTATTACTGGAAGAACTAATAAAACACAAGATAGATAAAGTGATATCTAGTTGAGAAATCATAGAATCATAGAGTCGTTTGGGTTGGAAGAGAACTCAAAGATCATCCAGTTCCAGCCCTGCCACGGGCAGGGACACCTCCCACTGGATCAGGTGCCCAAGGTCCCATCCAACCTGACCTTGAACCCCTCCAGGGATGGGGCAGCCACAGCTTCCCTGGGCAACCTGGGCCAGGGCCTCCCCAATCCAAAGGTGAAGAAATTCCACTTTATGTCTAGTCTAAATCTGCCCCTCTCCAGTTTATACCCATTGCCCCTCATCCTATCACTATGTTATTTTGGTTTGGGACTTTTTAACTTTTTAAGCTTCCAGAAGAGATTGTACCTGGTGGGGTCACCATTTCTAGATTAAACTGTATCACCGCAAACCAGAGATTTATAAAACTGACTTGTGAATCTTTTATATGAGCTTCCTAAAGCTTATATATAGGCAAAGAAATGTCATTCAGGGGTTGATGGGCTGTGGGTTACTAGATTATGTTATCAGTCTGTAAGATATCGATTTGTAATTGGGCAGAGATGTATAATAATAATCATCATCCTTTAAATCTGAAAAATATTCAACAAAGTGTAAAGAAAGCATTTAAAAATCAATTTTGAGATAGAAATATCAAGATTTAAATGAAATACAAATACCTTAATGCTCATTAACTTATCTCTGTGTGAAGATGATCTGATCAAAGTTCATTTCTTTCCATTTGATTTACTGAATACAGTCAACTCACAATTCACACAATAATGTTATTGTGCAACAAATATCATAAAGAAAGCTTACATTTTTAAAACATTCCAGAGGCTGAAAAAGTTGTTGTTTTTTTTCTTTGAGGAAGACAATATTCCAGAAATACTTTTCAGTTGCAAGCATTCTGCACTGCATTTGAGAATGTAGAATAATTTGAATGAATTTCAAGAATTCTTTGTTATAAACGTAAAATTCTAAGTCTGCAAGAAGAGAACCACTGCTGATATAAAACCCTGGTGACAAACTGATTGACGGTTAACCTTAATTTAATTCTTTATACTGTTTTACGTACTCCTTTTTTCTTCTATAGCATACATGTTTTAATGAATTTGTTTTCTATAAAAAAGGATCATGATCACAACAGCTGCTACTTCTAAAAGAGATGTCTTGCTTTCTTAGAAGTTATTCTTGTTGATAGTTTGCCTGGAGCCAAACTTTTCCTGTTTCACAATCATAATATGTTTATAGTTTGGAGTGAAAGTCCAGTGTCAAGCAGTCCACAGAGGACACAAAGTCTCTGTAGCATATGTACGCATATTCTCTCAAAAGAAATAATGAAGTTTCAAGAACTGAGTAAGCCAGAAAGCTGTTTTCTTCCTTCTTTATAGGAACAGTTGGCAGTAGTAAGTCTGGGGTTTATGGCTATGATTATTTAATACTTTCAGTGTTAGTAATTTCTTAGCAAACACTGGAACTTCTTTGGGAATTTCTTTAATCCTGGGAATTTCTTAATCTTTGTTTCATTAAATAAGTAAGGACAGGCTATTAATACGTAAAATCTATTATCTTCAAGAGATTACAAGCATAAAGTGTAAATAATATTCTCATAATCACACACTAGATCAGGAACATCTTTCACACCAATATGGAGCCCACTTCCACACAAAGAAATGACAAAGTTGATAAAGGAACAACTTGTATGTTAACACACAGGCAAAACTCTAACAGGTCCACAGGAGGCTGCAAATATGATCGCAGGGTTGGAGCACCTCCCATACCAGGACAAGCTGAGAGAGTTGGGGTTGTTCAGCCTGGAGAAGAGAAATCTCCGAGGAGACCTTAGAGTGACCTTCTAGTACCTGAAGGGGCTACAAGAAAGCTGGGGAGGGACTGTTCACAAAGGCTTGTGGTGATAGGATGGGGGACAATGGGAATAAACTGGAGAGGGGCAGATTCAGACTAGACATAAGGAAGAATTTCTTCACTACGAGAGTGGTGAGGCACTGACACAGGTTATCCTTGTCTTCTCCCATTGCTTTTCAGAAATAGTACTACACGTTTGCTCCTTCTTTGCAGTGTTCATTTGCATTGGTTTCAGTCTCTTTCACTCCTTTCCTAACTTATTTTACAGCTTGTGCCTTTCTCACAGCTGGATGACAAGCAGTGTGACATGTAGCCCATGCTGATGAACACTAATTCTATGCATGGATCGTGCAGTGAAGCACAGGAGAAGAAAATTTCAATAACACGCTAATCTTTTAAGTAACCATCACACACAACTGCAACAGGTTTTCAGGTGGATTCAAATCCTGCCCTAGGACTTCCAAAAGGGATAGATGACTTTCAAAGAGATCCAACCCTAGCACATTTCCCTTGTTAATTATGACATTTATGGCTGCATTTTGAAAACAGCTCATTTTCTAAGGAGCTCACAAAATTCCAAGGTCATAATTTAAATGTGGTTTACTTTATAAATGAAAATATGTGTAAATCATAAATTCTGCAGGTAGACTTATTTGTTTGTTACAGAACATGGAACTTTTTTCTAGGCTTTAATGTATAAAACACATTCTTTTGCAGAGCTAAATATTTGGGCTCTGAATTTTCACTCATTGCTTTACGTCTAACTAATGTATGTTACAGATCTCTTAATATATATTAAAAATTGCAGTGTCATATTGGTATTTATGAGTGAATCTGTGAATTATAAACTTCCCACTGCTCAACACAGAGAGAGATAACCATGCCCTGCTACACTTATGTAAGGTGCCAAACTTGCTTGAGTTACAAGGAAGCCAGTACATTTGGGAATAAAGCAGAGGACAGAACAGCTTTTGCCTTCAGGAAAATGAAGCTTGTAGCTGAAGGAAGGCCAATACGGCCCTGATAGCTTGGGATGAATATAACAGGTTGCTAGAGTTCTTACCCTGGGCTTTTTGAGCAGACAGTTCTCCCATACTGTGTTATTCTCTTATATTTCCTTTTAATAAATCTATAAGAGTTGAGAATCGGGGGGTGTTTATGGAAATTATTTCCCGGTGGTTCAATTTCTGTGACCTAAGCAATGCTGACCAGAGTCTATTTGAATGTTCAAGAGCATTTTTGCTTCAGAATTGGCCTGGAGAGAGATTCCCCAGACCCATGTTCATGATTTGTCCTAGCATGCACATGGAACTGTTAGAGGCAGAGACTTGGCTCTCTCCACTTTGAAGGGCTGCGTTTTGGAACTATAGTTCTTTTAACTCAGTTAAATGTAGCTCTTAACAGAGTTCTTTAAAATACAGCTCTTTTATAATTCTTCTGTTTCTTGGTTTAGTTGGGTTAGTATTGTACCCGGTCTGATTGTCAATATACATCAGAATACACGGAGAAGAATTTGATTCTAGACTTTGACAGTTAAGGAAATCTTTGCAGCATCAGTGAGGCTGAGCTTGCAGTTGTTCCACACTAACCCATCACAGCAGTGTTTTTAGGCTCTACATCAGAAATTGTTTTGCTCACTATGTCAGAGTTTCTTAGCGCGAGTATTTATCATTTTGGATGGTCTGCTGTGCAAAATGAGATGAAGAGATACAGTTTCCCAAAAGGGTACAAAAGTCCCCAAGTAGAAACTATCACTGATTGTGTCTGTTGGGAACTTTTCTAATCCTTTTATAGGTGTTTGGTTATGTAAAACGCCTAGGAAAGTCACTGTGTCCTCTGGTTGCCAGCTGTATTGTCATCAGTAGGCATTTCGAGTTTAGCCATGTTTAAATACATGATTTAATCATCCAAATAGTTCAAATGAGAATGTATGCCACTTAAATTAACCTGTTAGTTAATCCACTGTAGTTCTTCTAAATACAATTCACTAGCTATGAGAATCACAGTATATTGCATCAAGATAGTATAGCACCTGCAGTGATGGTAACATCTCTTGCTAATGCCCCTAAAGGTCTAAAAAAGCAGTGAAGTGCAAATCAATTTCAATAACCTAAGAAAGAACTAAAGTCTTTCCTCAAAGCTTGGCTCACAAATGACCTGAAAAAATATAGTGAAGGTGTATAAGGTAATTCGTAATGTTACGTATCTTGCTTTCACATAAGAAGTACTTTAAAATCTTGATCTGGAAGAATTCAGACTAATTTTCAGACTTGAGAGGTTCAAATCAACATCATGTGAAACAAATCACACTCAAATCAGATTTAAATGCTTTAGATAACCACAGTGCTGGTGAAAATAGGCTGAAAACCCTGCTTCTTTAATTTCAACTTGGTGTCCTGGCTTCCTTCAATGGGAGTCTGGAAGAAGCTGCTAATTGGTAGCAAGAGGGTGGTTTCATTTTTCTGTGACTACCAAAGGCAGAAAACATTCCAGACAGCTATTTGCCTAGGGCAGGGCATGATAGCCAGGGTGGGAGCATCAGAAAAATGCTCCTGTTCTGCCAAGTCAAGTGCTGCTGCTGCTGTTGTGGGAAGGGCATGAGGTGGGACAGAGGTTCTTGGCGTCTTGGTTTCCCAACAGTCACTTCTCAGCAGTAAGAACGGCACCTCTGCCTTGCAGACTCTCTTCTAGCTTCTAGAATTTACTTATTTGTGCCATGCTAATGGTCCTGGCTAAACTGAAAATGATTCAATCACTTTTGACTTTAAATTTTTGAGCTGGCATGCACTATTTTTTTTTTCCAGGGTGACTAAAAGAGCAAACCAAATAAAGTGTAACTTACAGTTAGTCTGCTGTTGCGTGAACTTGATGTTAAAAGCAAAATAATTTAAGAGTTGCACAGGATTTTAATTAGAGAAATTAGTTGTTCGGATTCCTCTCTGTACTCAAACCTAAATTCAGAGAGCTGGTACTGAGACAACTTAGCAGAGAGACAGATCAGGTAAAAAAATGTTGTTGGCTTGTGGTGTTTTGGTGTAGCAGAGCATGTGTGCAAATACAGATTTGCCAATCAACACCAGAAAATCCCTTATGGATTCTGAGTACCTGTCCTAGGAGACCGTATTAAAAGTCCTATGAGGGAGGTAGAAAGTGCATCCATTTGATTATATTTGGTGGCACCTGAGAGCAACGGGATTTTTTTTCTCTTAGGACCAATTATGAAGACTTGAAAGATAGTGAGTGTGCTGCATGGAGAAAGAAAAAGGAATGTTTTCTGAATTATGAGTAAAGGAGCTTAAACACTATCAAAATATTTTATCAGTTGTAGGTATACATATATCTAATATAAACAGATATCATTTTTTAAAGCTAGGATCTCTAGATTCATGCAGTGCAACAAAGCTTATTAATATTATAGTGAAGAGAAGGACTGAGGCAGCCACTGAATGGTCCATGAAGTGTCCTAATTTGATATTGGTAGGAAAAGGAATCAGGAGACCAAACACAACCATGCAATGATTCAGATCAATTTGGATGTCACTCATTCCAGCAGATTGTTTTGAAACTTGTCTAGGACTACGCGTGTGTGATGGAGATATGTTGATGATACAGCCTTCATTCAAAATATTTAGTGTTAAGAGACCCTAAAACTCTCACCTATCATGCTCATAATGTTACATGCCTTTATTATCTGTAAAAAAAAAATAAAATAGCAGTTTTAAAGACAACCCACAGCAACTGAAACAACTCACTCTCACATCGGATAGGACTTTTTTCTGTTAATATGACCGTTATACCAAAATTACCCAAATATTTTGCCAAACCAAGAAAGATAAACTTATTTCTGTTAGAAATTCTCTTCAGGCATTAGGCTCCATGTCCTCAGTTTCAAGGAGAAGGCACACTGCTGTTACGGCATTAAGTTGCAGCAGGGGATGTTTAGATTGGATACTAGGAAAAATTTCTTGACTGAGAGAGTGGTGAAACATTGGAACAGGCTGCCCAGGGTAGTGACGGAGTCACCTGGATGGGTTCAAAAAGCGAGTAGGTGCTTCAAAACATGGTTTACTGTGCATGTTGTTGTGGTGGTGGTGGTTGGACTTGACCACAGACATCTTTTCCATCCTTAAAAATTCTATGATCTGACTACATAGACACACCTATATTTTATTTTAGAGTTATATTGAGGGAAGAGGGAGTGTATTTATGATAACTCATTGTGTGAATATCAACATCAGTCCAACTGCTGCAAGGGCTGGCTTCCAAAAGGTTTAAGGCTTAATTTTCTGAAAAATTGAAAAAGGTAGCAAAATCTAAATGGTCAGAGCTGTGATTCCCTTTGTGAAATGATCATTGTTTACATCCAGAGATCAGAATGTGCTGCATTTAATAGGCAGCACTGCTGCTGCCATTACCAAAACTTGTGTGCTTAGAACTTCTTTCTGACCATAAGTGAGGTAAAGGAAGGCCTGAAGATAAAATGGAAAGGAGTGGGGCGATATTCAACATAAAACAATCCAGGCAGCATCAGTGGCGAAGAAGTCTATAATCTTTACTGGGAGCATAAATGATAAAATATGTCATTATGATACAAAATCATAATGCTGGGGTCTTGCCTGTGTGTGGTAAGTTATTGATCTGGCACCTTGTGACATGAAGTTCTTGTTTGTTCTCTCACTAGAGGCTGGAGTACACACAAATGACCTAATGGCTAAACACTCTGTGTTCAGTTATTTTAGCTCAATGAATTATCAGCTGCAAACTCTGTTTCTAATAAAGTATAGATGACGTCTCAGTAGATAGTCAGCTGTGACCATATTGCATCTTTAAATCTATCCAGTCTGTAAAAATACTTGCATACTATCTGGTAATGCATGAAACTAGTTTGATTGGTTACCAACAATTTTCTGCTTTCAGTGCTTCTTCCTCATACTATATTTGTTAATTATGGTTGGTCAGGAAACCTCCAAATCGTTTTCCTCTTCCTTGGCTGAGTAAGTGAGAATTATTTGCCTTGTGAAAATATAAATGCACTGACACACTTCAGTACATTTTTAAAAGCCTCTTTCTGATCCTAATACCTCTGGCTACATCTTTGGAATTTACTTTAGTAAACATTCATGCCAGCAAAACCCAAATGAACAAGGTTTTTCATAAAGCAAATACACAAATGACATTAATGTGGCTTAAGTAAATTCATTTATAAATACAAGCAAATATTCATGGAAAATTTAGCTCCATTAGCAGTCCCCAGAGCTTGTCAGTCTCAGATGGGGTCAAGGACAGGAGGATATAATAGTGTCAAAGAAAAACAGATGCAGGCAGATAACTGCTGTGTGATTCAGAGATATAATTCACCTGAAGTAAGAAATGGGATCTGAAATGCAGCCCCACTCTCTTAAATAGAAGGCACTCAAGCTTGTTTTTGTAGCAGGTTGCAATTTTCTTAAATAGTCTGTTCTACGTGTTCTTTTCCAGCCAAAATATATTATATGTTTCTGTACTTTTTGAAGTGGGTAGTGTAGAGTGGCGTGATTACAGCTTTTAGCAGCCTCTTCTTGGCTGCCTGGGTGTCCTTTGGTAATTGAAAACTTGTTTATTGGCATCATTTGTTGGACTTTATTTAATCACTGTCTCTCCTCTAGGAGCTGCTTTATCCCTTCTGAGGGCTGACTCTTCGCGTAGGCTTTGTCTGTTTTCTGGCACCGGGCGGGCTCCGTTTCACGCAAGCGGATTTGTAATTTAGACACAGTGAGTAGCCACCAGCGATCTTGTGGCGGGGGGGCAGTGGGGATCAGCTCATCCGGGGGCTCTGCGGTGCCGGCCGCGCTGCTGGAGGCTCCGATAAGTACCTGAGCAAGGAGAGATGCGTCTCCCTCGCTCCGGCTGGGTGGCTGCCAGCCGCTGCCGTCCCCGCCAAGGCCACCCTCATCTCCCTGAACACAGCAGCGGGCAGGCTGCCCCCCTTTTTTAATTGGGAAGAGTTTGTTTAACATTCCGCTGTTTATCAAAGTGGACCCTTGTTAACACTGATCACTTAGATTTCGGTTTAATCAAATTACATACAACGTATATGAGGGTTTGGTCTAATTTAAATATTGCTTTTTCACCCTTGTCAGCAGAATACTTTGGCTTTGTTTCTTATTAATCCTGACAGGAAAGAAGAGGGTTGTATCTTAGATTACTGTTTCTTTCTGGGGCCTGACAAAGGGTGTTTCTAGCTGGCACTGAGAAGGATGCTGACACAAGAAATAAAAGGGCTTCTTGGCTGCTAGGAAAGAGATTCAGGGACTGTGTTTGCCCCAGTATAATCACACTAAATTTCTTTTTGACCCCTTAGGAAAAGCTGCGGCCAAGATTCTTCTAATAGGATAGTTACAGGAAGGAGGAAGAGCCATCAAGTATAGAGGCCCAAGTGGTTATTGCAGCTGAATTTTCCACTTATCTGGGTGAGAGGGCTTAGAGATCAATATTGAATTGTTTCTTTTACTGTGGAAATGATACTTAAAAGAGTCACTGAATTACTTTGTTTGTTTTATGGGTTGGCTTGATTAGTGCTTTGTGTGGAGGATTAATTGTGTTGCATTAGTGCTTCATATTCTTCTACTGGCACCCGCATCAGAAGATTTATCTTCATAAATACTTGGTGAGCACACATAGTCTTTCTTTCTACCAGTCAAGGTGGCAGCTCAGAAAATATGAAACTCATTCATTGTGCTGGGGTAACGCGAGCAGGGAGCAACTAGCAGCCAGGTGTACCTGAAACAAGAAAACAGGAAAAAAAGTGGATGCGATGCATATAGTTTATGTTCTTGTGAATAGAATGCAGGCTGTACATTCTGCTGCCTTTGTGTTGCTCAGATATTGCCAAAAATTAATTGTTGGAAAAGCTCAGGAGTGAATTTTAAACGTGCTTGTTTATTTGCACTAGAAAACGAAATACATGGAGACATGCCCATACATATACATACAAGCCTATTTATAGATGTGTGACACAGGAGAGACTTGGCTTTTACTGTTGGATGACAGATTCTTCAGTGCTCTGGCACAGACCCAGTTAAGCAAGCCAGACTAGAGGATAACTGCCTTCCTCTGAGTTTATTACAAGACCACCTACTCAATTAGTTTGTGTTGGTGACAGAAAATTAGAACGCATGGATTGTTATTTATTTATTTTAATCAATGACATTATTCTTAATGCAGCAGGAATAACAAGGTTCTCGATGCTTCTCCCCCCCCAAAAAATCAGGCTTTCAGGGGACCGTGATGTGGGAAGGGAACAGCTTGTGTTGTCCAAAATTATACCCTGTGCAGTGGCTTTTCATTAGTTTATTCTAAGATGACTTTTAAAACCTATTCTATCCTTAGCCAGTCAGTTTTGAAGTTTTCTATCTCTTTTTCATATGAGACAGCCAAAATTTGTTTTTTCATCCCATGGCAGGGTATATAATGATTAAAAAAATACCCGATCCTGTTTACCACCCAAATTTCCTTCAGGTTTGTCTCTCCTAGAGTCTTAAAGTCATGGTTCTTTAAAATAAGTTCAAAACTATAAAAATTTGATTAATATTGTTTATGAAGCGGCCTGATGCTATTTAACTCCTAGTCATTCCGAATGTTTCATGCTGCATATTAACAATTTTTAATAAAACTCAGGCTTTTAATAAAAGAATTATTTTCAAAATAATGAAAGCAGAAGAGTCATTGGCAAAATAGGAAAGCGTTTGTGAAAGCGTGGTCTGCTCACGGTCTATGGAAGCAGGAAAAGAAGCTACATTTGTTGAGTGTGTTCCTGACTATGCTTGTTTTGTGTGGGCTTTTCTTTCCCCACTGTTTTAATATTTATTGACTGTATTAAATCTTCATGAGTTTCTAAGAATTGTGCTATTATTTTTTTGTTGTTATGCAACATTTGCTTTTATCAGCAAGTTGCTGCTTTCCCCTTGCGTGATACCAAAACTTTCTCAGTTTGAAATACTTATTGGAAAAGTATTTTTGCAGAGGTTCTGAATGCTGGCAAAAAAAAAGAAGGGTAAAAGAAAAAAAGAGGCTGGTAAAAAGGTACCTGGTACCTTTTGTAAAATAGATGGAGCAATTAGAAGCACCTAGAGAATCAAGAAGATGAAGGACAAATACATTGAGCAGACAGATTTCTGCCTTTTTATTTCCCATTCTTGGTGTTGGTTTTTTTTTTTTTTATTCTTCTTCTGTCTTTTCCTTTAAGGAATAGCTGGTATTTATTTTGCATTGTACAGTTACTTCTGATAGTAGGTGCACTAGCATCAGCGGGAAGTTGAAAAAACACGCCACCTTTGACGGACACAGAGATACGTATGGGTCTCTATCTATATCTATTTATCCATAGCACATATGTGAATACATTATACTCTGGAAAGCTTATGAATTTCCACCTTCTTGCTTTGTTTCTTTCATTCTCATGGGAAAAAATAACAGTAGCTACCTTTGGTGGTCTGCTGTACTTTAGATAAGATTTTTGATACCTTGGAACTAGAGCTTCTTTACGTACCTTATGAGATCCAGCAGTGTCTCTCTCTTATATCTCTAGACTATATCTAAAAAGCTACTTGGCCAGATGGCTGTAACATTTAAACATATTTTTGGCAGCCCTGTGCATGCATAATGTCCTGGGTGAAATATTTCTGCTTGCCAAGCTAAAAAAGTGTGTAAACTTCAAAATTACATCCAATGACACCTGAATATCTTTCTTTTTTTTCTTGGCTAAGTACCTACAGAGAACTTGGCTTACCCAACTATAAGAAGAATAAGCAGAAGTATTCTTCATCACAGTTGTTATCTGACTCTTACCAAAGAATGTGACAAAAGTAGTGACTTCTAAAAGTCTTGTAGTATTCTGGATTTTTTCAATCAGGAACTGCTGAGAAAAGCTTACCTATAATGTGTCGTTGGTTATTTATAGTTATCGCAGTATCTGGAAGAATTTTTATGCTTCGTGTTATGACTATAACTGTCTGTTACTCCTATATGTGTTTTCCCCATGGTTGTCGCACAGGCAGGCTCCTCTCTACTACATGTGATGAATCGTTTAAGACTTCTGTAAATTGTCTGACCCCTTTATTTAGTTGGGGCACACAATTGACATTATTTACCAAAACCACAACATCTGGTGACTACCAAACTCATGACTGCAACTAAAAATAATAATATTATTAACCCTATGGAAATGCACAAAATAAACATTGGGAATGTAGGAAGCAAACATGTAAAAAAGTGAGAAACACTGACCAAAATTTCAGATCCTAACTAATTCCAGAAGAGACCATATCCTAGTATTGCTTGGCTAGTCTGTAATTAGAGCTAAGAATAGGAGCAGCTTGCAGAATGAGTTACAGTTGAATTTTGATGCCTGTTGTTCTTCAGTAATATTGAATTCTGGAGTCAGTCCTTTGGGTTGTTTCTGTTAACTGAAATTAAATTGTAACCTTACCTACCTTTGAAGTACTTCTAACATCTTCTAGTTTACTTGTGGAATAAGCACACTCAGATTTAAACTTATCCGTAACTTGGCAGTGACTAATAGTTTGCAGACGACACCAAGCTGGGTGGAAGTGTGGATCTGCTGGAGGGTCGGGAGGCTCCAAAGGGACCTGAGCAGGCTGGACCGCTGGGCTGAGACCAACGGCAGGAGGTTTAACGAGGCCAAATGCCGGGTCCTGCACTTGGGGCACAACAACCCTAAGCAGAGGTACAGACTAGGAGAAACCTGGCTGGAAAGCTGCCAGGAGGAGAAGGACCTGGGGGTGCTGGTTGACAGCGACTGAACATGAGCCAGCAGTGGCCCAGGTGGCCAAGAAGGCCAATGGCATCCTGGCTTGTATCAGAAACGGCGTGACCAGCGGGTCCAAGGAGGTTCTTCTCCCTCTGTACTCGGCACTGGTGAGACCGCACCTCGAATCCTGTGTTCAGTTCTGGGCCCCTCACCACAAGAAGGATGTTGTGGCTCTGGAGCGAGTCCAGAGAAGAGCAACGAAGCTGGTGAAGGGGCTGGAGAACAGGCCTTATGAGGAGCGGCTGAGAGAGCTGGGGGTGTTCAGCCTGGAGAAGAGGAGGCTGAGGGGAGACCTCATTGCTCTCTACAACTACCTGAAGGGAGGTTGTAGAGAGGAGGGAGCTGGGCTCTTCTCCCAAGTGGCAGGGGACAGGACGAGAGGGAGCGGCCTCAAGCTCCGCCAGGGGAGGTTTAGGCTTAAGATTAGAAAAAAATTCTTCACGGAGAGGGTGGTTAGGCATTGGAACAGGCTGCCCAGGGAGGTGCTTGAGTCGCCATCCCTGGAGGTGTTTAAGGTTAGGGTGGATGAGGTACTTGGAGACATGGTTTAGAGATTGATGGGAATGGTTGGACTCCGGTAGGTCTCTTCCAACCTAGTGATTCTGTGATTCTATGATTCTATGATTATTCAACTTACAATGAGTACTGAGACATGCACAATAAAAAGCTAAATTCCCTGTGAGTTGTGAGTTTTGCTGTCTGATATTCAGCTGTTAGATGTCCAGTATGAATCCAGAAGTTGAAGCTGGGTGGTGAAACCCCCAGCATTAGTGCATGGTGGAGTTAAAAAGCCTATTCAGAGCTGCCATCATAATTTGGCTTACAGGAGAGAAAAAAACCTGCTCAATTAAGGCCTCGGGGAGTCATTTTTTTTCCCTCCTTGGGTAGGTGCCTGTATTACCATTCTTCTTTCCCTTACAAGTTTCAGGCATTGCTATCTTTTAAAACACACATAAAAGAGGAATAACTCTTCTCTACAACAGTCTAACACTTAGTATGCAGGCTTGCACTCAATTCTTAGTGTCTTCACGGACTTTCCGGTACTTCAGTCCCCTTTTTCTAGTGGAGTAGATTTAAGTAGGTATTTGTACCTCTTGGGAATATGCCTGCAAAACCAGCTAGGCAGCAGTGCAAGCATCCCACTCCTGGTGCAGTTGTACCTCTACGTAGAAAGCTGGCGAGCAGAGAAACATAAAGCCATAACTTTTATCAGGACATTCGCCAGAAGGAGTGGAGTCTCTGGTCCTGGTTTCTCTCTACTTAGTTTGATTTCTGCTTCTGTATTTGATAGTAAGCAGCCTAGTTTTTGGATCAAGCTTGTCCAGCTCTCAAACGTTGTCTAGACTAGTAGATCCTGTTGTTTCCTGAATTTACAATTCTAAATGTTTTGGGAAACTTGCGGTGGATTCAATGAAGTTTTAGCATCTCAGGGACTAAATAGAAACTGAATTGTCATAGTGAGTGTATAAATACCTTATCCACAGCTTAAAAGGATCTTCCAGCCAACAATAACTTCTTCTTTTCAGAGCTACTTTCAGTATCCCTCCAAAAGGTGATTGATCTTGCTACTTTCTCTGCAACACTTCCATAAATACTACTTCAACTAATTAATTTAAGAATCTAAATGAAATTAAAAGATGTCGTTAAGAAAGAGATAAAAATCTTAATCAAAAGCTGGGGAAAAAGAAGAAGGGGGAAAAAACCCAGAAAAATAGAAGAAGCATGAAGAGATATAAAAAACCCCAACTCAAACTCAAAGTATAAGACTGCAGGGAGGGATGAAGAGAAAAAACCAGCAGTAACAAAGACATGAAAGAATTCTCTGGGTATTGTTTGAAGTATGGTTAATTCATAGAGAGGATGGAGCTTAAAAAAATTAATAGAAGTCTTATAGATTAAAAGACTGGAGGAGGACAGTCTTTCAACTACCACCAAACTCAGAATTCCATAGAAATTAAAGCCTAATGTAGCTAGTTTTCACCAAATCAAGGATTGAGTGTTTTACAGTACTTTTGCACTCTCTGCTTAACTTGGACCTCAATAGAAACTGAGAGGCAGGAGTGGCAGAGCCTCTGGTTTCAGGAGAGGATCATGTTTCCCACCTCTTGAGTATATACTGATTTCTGTGCCCGTTTCAGGCACTTGGTGACAGGGAAGCTGTGCCTTGCAAGCATGGTCTCTCACGCTTACGTAGCCCTGAATCTGGGCTATTCCAAGTGAAAACGGCTCTTTCTCTTGCCATGTAGTTTAGAATCAAGGCACAAAAAGAAAGACAATTCTGAGGAAAACATCGTTGCCTGCCAGGTGGATGTGGGGAGATTAGAGGAATGCTGATGAACCAGAGCCTTTGAAAATCTTTCTCCTTCGTGTGACCTCAGCAGTCTTGCTCTTCTTTTGGGAATCCTTAAAGATGTGTTACCTTGTATATATTTTATAAGTTTATTATATAGCTATCACGGTTCCCTTAATATTACTGCAGATTTCTGATTGATCATGGCTTCAAAATCACTATTGCTATTTGGGCCATACTGCTCCACAAATGTATGATCCTGTCTTCTGAGCCCAGATGTTGCAATGATGGTTTCTGACCCTCAGATGTGTTTATTATAAGCCACTCTTTGTAAAGAAACTGCAAATAATGATGAAGATTCAAAGTGGTAGGAATTGCAAGCCACTGAAAACATCATTTCCTCTATTCTGCATTCCACTCAGGCTCTCTAGTGAATATATGCTGTAGATTGTTTTATTCCCTGATATTCAGAGCCCTATATATTTTAAATATACTCCTTGCTATAAGCTCTGACAGCTACATTCCACTGGAATCACAAAGCTGTGACCAGAAGGAGAAATCTCACTAGCACAGAGAGGTGAACTAAGCTTATGAAACTTACCACAGAAATAAATAAAAATGACTCTCAACCTCACAGCATTCAGCAAAATTCAGCTCATTGAATTGGCTATCCCTCATTAAATTTCTCATGCACAGACACATACACACACACAGTTTTTAATCTCATTTTTTCTGATCTCTGGGGAAAAGAGAGGCATTATTTATTTTTAAATTCTTGGCAGAGTCTGGATATTGTGGTGATAATCAACTTGTAAGAAAATAGAAATGCAACAGATAAACAGTACCATCTTATTGCTTATATTAGAGAAAAAATATATCTCCGTGTTTTTTTCAGCTCCCAGTGGAAGAGAACATGAGATTATCATGAGTTCCTTTAGTACTATATTCATAATTGCTGAGAGGGAGCATAAATGCTGGAGAGGGTATGGAAAACAATAAGCAATGTCGGTTTAATCCTGTTTGATTGAACTAGACCTGCATTTTTGAGATCTAGGAAGAGGCACGTCTAGGTCTTTTCAAAGACAGCAAGAGACTAAGCCTTTTTTCACTGTTGGGGAAAACTCTAGATATTTTTTCTCTTTGGCTTGGAAAATTATGAACATTGATTCTCTGACACCGGTGAGCAAAAGAACTCATCTTGAGCTTTTAGTGAGAAACCATTATTGGAAACAAAGAACCGTGTTCCATGGGACTGTGGCATTGAGTTTGTAACTTTTTATTACAATTCGTGATGTGTCACTCAACTAAGATTTCCTTTTTGAAGTGCGGCTACAGACCACTGTCAGAAATTGTTTGGGTTTGTACAGTTTTATTTTAGACTTTTGTGTGCTTGATTGTTTTATTGGTGACTGGTCATAACTGGATACCAGCTGCTACTTAGCATGCATCACTTTTCGTCTCCTTCACAATGTTGGAAAAGATATTATTTGTGGAAAGATATAATGATAGAATATATTGAATATTCACCTTTAGAATACTTCTAGTTGCTGGAATCCATGCAGTGACTTTACATGTTCTTAAAATCCTATAAATAGGGCATGGTAGCATCCTAATCTTTATTGCTTTAGACTTTAGAACCATTCATACAGAAAAAGCATTTAATCTGTGTTAACTGTTCCTGGTTTAAAATGTTTAACCTGTTACGGAAGGTTATACATTATTGTTTGGCTGCAGCTCTGATGATGTGATGTATCTGATTCCAGAGTAGAGGCAGTTTGATGGTCTTAATTCAGCCATATATATATATTCCTAGCCTAAAGAGTGGTGTGGATGATGCAACTATTACATGACATCATGAGCCTGTCATTACTCTACATTTTACTACCCCTAGCCTAAAGAGGCTAGGAATTCTGTAATTGTGGCTTAAATCACACCTAGATAACATTTCTTAGATTTACAGACCTTTATAGATTTTTCTTGTTTTCCTGTCTGGCAGCATAAGAAAATACAAGAGTCGCTTCTCCTCACAAAGGTCTAGGAAACAGGAATGAGAATTACGTTAAGGATAAATTTCTCCACTTGAATGTGTTTGGCACCTCAGTATGTATCTAAATTCCAGAATGTAACCTGACCTTTTGGTTTCATATCTATCTAACTGGATTACATTTCAAAGAAAGGTCTTACTAGTTTTATATCTGAAATAGATTATCTAGAGATGAATCACTTAAAGTTGTACATACAGCTCTGTCAAAAATGAATACAGTTTCCCTTTTTTCTTATCCCTGTGATGCTCATTTGAAGGATCCTTCAGCTGATCATGTTTATGTGTATCTAGGGGTTTTTCTCTCTTTGGCATGTTGTTATTCTAGTGAGAAACATCAGGGAGTAAGACATTTCCTCCAAAATAGTTCAGGATGAAGCCAAACAAGAGATAACTTCTTATTTCACAGCATCCATTCATATGGTTGCAAAGAGTGTTCACTTACGCTTCTTCAAAATACTTTCCAAAATACTATGCCAAAGCGTTAGTTATCAGAGACTGGCATATGAAGGAAGCACCACATTCCATTTTGTTTCTTTTTTAACAAACATGATCATTTTTTTGCAACATTCTATTTCCTATCGGTAACGGAACTTCAGGAGGTTTGAAGATCGAGTCAGATCAGTATCCAAAAAATTGAAATCTTGGTCCATCTGTCATGCTATCGCATTTCACTTATAATACATTAGCTACATTTCATTAACTGCAGTTAGTTCCTGTCCCAGCGCAAGGTACTTGCCTATATGAAAGTAGCCAATAAAATGATTACTGTAGGGAAATGGAAGAGATCCACACTTTTGGCATTTGAAAATCCACATGCAGTACTTGGTTGAATAACCCTGTGTATTTATTGCCAGAATAACTATCTGCTGTCTTATGTGAATATTTGTGAAGATAGAACAAAAGCCTTAGAATTGTATTGAAATGCCTTAGTAAAGTGTGGAGTGTGGAAGGAATGTCTCATGTAACACTTGTTTAAATAAACACACAACCCAAGTCGCGTACATCTCAACAAAACCAAAAGGACCTTGGTCACAATGATAAAAGATAATGCACTTCTGTGGATTTGTCGAAGGCAACATTTTATAACAAAAAAAATCAGAATAGCAGAAAGGAATTGAAATGCCTCTCTAGAATTCACACATTGGTTAAAAGCCTTTGGTTGTGAATCTGAATAATGCTAAATAAATCAAATCTGACAGTTGTTTCCACTAAATACCTTCTGCTGTGATCTGAATACCAGCTGTCTGATACTTCCAAATACGAAGCAGGTTATGGAGTTGGATTAACTTCATCCCACCTAGAAAGGTGAAAATGGTGTTCTCGCTCCCAGTACTGTTAAAGTGATAATTGACTAGAAATAAAGTGGTAAAGATGATGCATCAATTATATGAAATTATAAACCTGTCGTTAGTCTGCACATTCCATTGAAATCAATGGTACTTTAAAGTCAGTAAGGTCAGGGAGATGAAGAATATTCGATTCTTATTACACATTTCCTTATGCTCTTAATCCCTGAGAAACACCTCAAGGATTTCACAAGGATTTCTGGTAAAATAGACCTTGGTTGCTTACTAGGGAAAAATAGACCAATCATAACCTCTGCAATAGGTCTTGAGTCAGAATATGGAAATGTTCTTTGTAGGGCTGAAGGGATATTCAGAAAGACATCTGGATTGTCCAGTTGATATTGCAGGTTGTCGAGAGAAGGTCCATAAATTTCCAGGTTTCCAGGCTTCAGCTGCGTAGCTTCTACGGCTAATTTGTTGTTGGAGAACATTGCTCTCCCTGATGTGTCGCTTTCCCTCTGAGGCCCCTCTGAAGAAGTGCCCTGAGCCAATGCAGGTTTTAAAAAACAGCTCCTAGTTCCTTCCCAGACTACCTCTCCATCTTCCACGCGTGACTCATATAGAAGCATTTTTGAATAATATTTCACCCTAGACAGTAAAGTAGGAGTAATACACAAAATTTTGGGAAACCCCAAAATTATTATGGTAGTATTAGTATATTTATTGTGTACTTATTATATATTGCTTGTAATTTATTTTATTATATTAGTATTGGCCTATTTTTCTTCAAATAGCTGATTATGTTAATAAGTAAAGATGTCAGTTATGAAAGCTAGACTTCATTAAATATTGATTCATAACTCACAAAGCCTGTCCATACTTTATTGCACAAATAAAAGAAAAATTCCAGAAGCTGTTAGTCGGTACAAACCATTCATGATTTTGGTAATAATTTTCAGGAACGCTGCTGCTGACATGCCACCTCGGGGGCAACCGCAGTCATTTATTTACTTTTTGATGTGTTTGGTATAGCATTGTCAGAACAGGAAAGATGCAAACCAGTTAAAAAATCCTCCCTATGCCCAACTGGAGTAATTTACCAACACAGAGCCCCTTTGATGCGTTCAGTTTTATTGTGAAATAAAACACTGTGTATTTCTTACAGCTTTTGACGAGATTCATTTTGAATCTTTGTGTCAGGAGATGTACAAGTGTTATCTGTAAATGAGAAATGTATGCAAGGTACTCAACTACTGCTGAATTTCAATGAACTTTACGGTTCTAATGTCATGAAGCTCTGTCAAATGTTAACAGAAATTAAAGGTAAAATTCATATGGAGCTTTCACAAATCACAGCCTTATCTGTCAACATTTTATAATAACCTAACCGTTATGATCTATCAAGGTATTAAAGTGCAATTCTAAACCCCAAGGGAAACATCATGACATTCTCAGACCAGTAAAATAACAATAAATATTTTTATTGAACAGAATTGTCAAGCTTTCCTTTCAAACTTCTCTCACTAATTGCATTTCAAACAACTTCTATTGCAAATGCTGAGACTAGACAGGGAAAAACCACTGAGACTGCTATAACTTTGAAATACTTTAGATACTACTGGTTTATGTTTATTTAATGGTGCTTCCTTCCTGCATTTTTTAAATCTTGAAAAATGAATTTTTGATAAGGTAGTTTTCTTTACAAGCACCTTAAACTGTGGCACTGCAAGTCTCAGTTAGCAGGGCAGGAGAGACATTAAATACATGAAAGCATTCCATCTTATCTGTCGGCACTTAAATTTCTGTAAAGACTTTTGTAATATGAATCTAGACGCTATATAGAAACGTGGAGCTTTACATTCAACTACTTGGCCCAAGCTTTGAAAAATCTATCAGGCCAATGAAGTTCATTGTGCTTATTCAAAACTATATTAATCTTATTTTCTACTGATGAAAACTTAAAGGCTTAGAGCCAAATTCTGGTCTACATTACAGCCTGGTGTCACTGTTCCAGTGTTCAAAGGGCTAGAAAGCCAATCATAACAGTTAGTAAAGGGTTGGATCAGCTTCATCTGATTCCTCCCTAGCTTTCTGAGGGAAAAGTCATAGAGAATTTCAAGCATTCCCTGGTGTAACAACATCTGCTTGGAATTATCTGAATAAAAAACTATCTCTGAGGATTATATCTTAATTAGTTATCGGTACTGTTGCCTTTTCACTGAATGGTTCAGAAGTACATGTTTGGTTAAGGTGTGGAAAATCAAAGATCAATTCTTTTATATATGTGTGTGTATATATACGTATATTATACCCACATACATGCACATATGTACACATGCACACCAGTCTAGGGGGATTAGAGCTCTCAAACCAAGATTCTGTGATGTTGAAGATGTACACTAACCACCTTCTAACACTGAAACTGGTTTAGAATCATAGAATTTTTCAGGTTGGAAAAGACTTCTAAGATTACGGAGTCCAACCCTTAACCCAGCACTGCCAAGTCCACCACTAAACCACGTCCCAAAGCGCCACATCTTCATGTCTTTTAAACCCCTCCGGGGATGGTGACTCAATCACTTTCCTGGGCAGCCTGTTCCAGCACTGGACAACCCTTTTGGTGAAGAAATTTTTTCTGAATATCCAGTCTAAACCGCCCCTGGAAGAGTGTGTGATTATACAAGCAAGAACGTCTGACTCTTAAATGGATGCCTAGGGATTAGAAATAAAAGTGCATTCGGAAAGGCTTGTCTTTCTCACATCTTAGAAGTGATATATAAAACTTATAGGAGCTGTTTACACTGAGAACCTAAAGTTAAGGCTTATCTTTTAAACTGGTGGTTAGGACATGTGCTTTAGAAACGTAGGTTCATCTCTCTTTGTCTGGAGGTAGATGTTAAAACCATATTTCCCATGTGTCAGGTGGAAGTTGTTATCAACTGGTTTATTTATTAAAAAGAGGTTGTCTTCTGTTATGAGAATCTGTCCTTTCATTTCCTTTGCATTTTTACACAAGAAAAAGAGAGCTTTTTGGTCAGGTTTTTTTTTTTTTTTTCATTTCAACAACAAAAGCCCTGATCGCTTTAAGTTTTGTTTGCTCTGAACTATGTTTTGAGGAACATTTTTTCTCTTTCAGTTTAGCTGCCAAACCACAAATAATCTCTGTCTCCTTATGTTATAAAAACTTAATCTTAGGTTGAAGACAAACTGTAATAGCTATAATAATTTTAGAACCTTTGAAGAGCTGCCTTTTTGCCACTTTTGAGCTGTAGAAATAGCAAGCTAATTTTTCATAGTGTAGTCCATTTAGTATAATTATTGTTTAGTTGTAATTTCCCACAAAGATACCCTCTGCGCCCTGCGTGTAAGTTTTGATGCAGCTCATGTGAATCACTGTTTTGAGAGTTTTCTTATTTAATCTATATGATGCTGTCACCAATCCAGCAGAATTTACTTGCGGTCAAGCATGCTGTCTCGGAGAAAGGAACAAAGTGTTCTGCTTCTCTAGGAAAGAAACTGCTCCGCGGTGTTTTCCTTGGACCTAAAAAGGAGGCTGGCTGGGAGTTTCTTTCTGTACTCCAGTGGGACAAAGATCCCTACGCAGGGATCCTCTTGCATGGGAGGATTTGCGCATTATGGAAAATGTTTTTCATGTGCTGGGATAATTTCACTAATACAAAAGGTGAGCTACAGAATACTTTTGCCACAGGGAGATTTCCTGCCTTCATTATAATCCTCACTAGTCGTAAGCAAACCTCTAGATGTTCACTGCAGTTGCGAACTGGTCCCTCACCTTAGAGCCTTACTGGGTCTGCATTATTGCATTCACCATTTTCCCAGAATATGCTTGCTTTCTAGACCCTGGCACATCATATTTCTGACTGGACTTCACTCCCTTGCTTGGCCTCTTTCCAGTATTCCCCAAATGGACTTTCAGCCCTCTTTAGATCTAGCAAGTGCAGCAATAAAATAAATAATAATAAAAAAAACAACAGTGGAAAACACAGTAAAATGTATTTCCTTACTAATTTTAAGAAGAGTTATGAATCTTTATTTGTAAAGAATAGTGGTCTGTGCTCTCTTCGCTGTATGATCCTTAAAATTATCTCCTGCAAAGATCACATCTCTCCTGTAAAATGAGCACTTGTATTCCATGCACTGACATTCTTGATTTACAGGCATGTATGAAAATAAAAACTACCTGACTACCTGAGAGAAAACCTAAACCTCTCTCTTAAAATAAAAAAAAGCCAGGTTTTCAGCATAAGCTCTGGGTTAAGATTGTTATTGCTCCTAGGCAGGAACACAGGGATAGATAGAATGGGAGTTAAATGATGGGTCTAGGGGCAATGGGTATAAACCGGAGAGGGGCAGATATAGACTAGACATAAGGAGGAATTTCTTCACAATGAGAGACAAGAGACCCTGGAACAGCTTTCCCAGGGAAGTTGTGGCTGCCCCATCCCTGGAGGTGTTCAAGGCCAGGTTGGATGGGGCTTGGAGCCCCTGATCCAGTGGGAGGTGGCCCTGCCCAGGGTAGGGGGTGGAACTGGATGGGCTTTGAGGTCCCTTATGACCCAGAGTATTCTATGATTCTATGACATTCTTCCTTTGTTGAAGAGCTTCTGGTGAAGGAGGGCTGGCAGAAGGAAGGAGATTGCTTTCATGTTGTGATCTCTTCTTTGTCTAAGAATAGCTCAGTAACGTATGAGTATTAAAAACTACAGAAAAAAATGCTATAAATATATTCCAAAGCCTGTTATTTAAATTTTTTTTTTGGAGATATAAATGCCTGCAAATACTCAAGGGTACTATTTTAATAAATACCCTTGGCTGTAACAGATAATATCATATATGAAACACAGGAGAGTATATGTAGATGGCGAACATGAGAGCTCAGTCTCTCTGCTTGTGCTGGATTCTATAGCTTTGGTTTTGGTCACCAGAAATGCAGTTGAAGGACTTGTAATATACAGAGTTTTACTTACAGCTTTTAGATAGCAGTAAAATGGAAAGAGCTCTGGGTTTGTTAATGCAAAATTAGGTGAATATCGGATGTTCCAAAGACTTGGGTTTTGCATAGTTCTCTCTTTTCCTTCTGGACCTGGCAAGTTTGCTGTTTCAGATTCTTTAACTAGTTGCCTGGACTTAGTCTGTATAATGAAACTAGAAAATGAGGCTTGGTGACTGGATTCAACCAAGACTGATTCACTTTGATTTTGATTTATTATTGCCTTTTACAAAATTAGTTTGTTAGGAGCAGTTTCATTTTAATTTCCTGATTCAAGTCACTGCACTCTACTGGATAAGGTTTCAATTAGCTTGAATACAAAAGACAAACAATAAGCATTCCTTTGTTTTCCAATAGCTTTCAAAGCTTGTTTGCTGGTACCAGACCTCGATTTCAGTGAGGTGGCCACTGTGACTGCTAAAGCCTTCAGGGAAAGTGAAAGCAAAAAAAAAAAACAACCAGATAACATGAAGATTGCATTAAAACGTGAGAAATATTTCAGTGCCCAAATTCAGCTAGTGGTGTCAAGGATACATAATGAGGAGACAATAAAGAACTTGAAGGAATACAGAATCAGACAGTGCCTTTTGAACAGATGGGGACATAAATTGTCTAGCATATATCAAAAGTGCTAGTACATTGTGTTTGGGAATGTTACTTTGCTGCGTTCATAAAAACATCATTTAATAGAAATCAAGAAACTTGCTTAATTAAATAGATGTGTGTGTATATATATATATATATAAAGTTTTCATGAAAAAGTTAATATTTGGCATCTTTTGTTTTTCAGCTTAGGTACTGAAAAATGAACCTTCAATGATTTTGGTGCCCTAACTCTCACCAGTATCAGGTACTTTGAGAGAGATTTGATGTATCAGCTTTATGACAGGACAACATTAGAAGCGAAACACTCACTCCTGGAGAAGTTCTAGTACCTGATCATTCCCTGAAGACCCTTCGCTGTCATTAGCTAAGGGCTTTCTCCATGGCAGCCCAACTCTCTCCTTGAAGCAGGGAAACCTCCACCCTCCATAACATCATCCGGTTGCTATGGAAACAAATGCATTGCTACGATTTCTGCAATGGGGGAAACAGGTAAGCCAGTAACCTGGCAATGTGACTGGAATAATTCTGCTGATTCCAGGGATAAATCTGAAATTGTTTGTTTCACTGTAGGATGGAAAAGGTAGGCTGTGAAACAGTAAAGCCTGTTAAGCATAGGTGTCTCCAGTACTTAGTAAACACCTTGTAGGAAACTACACAAAAGAGGGAAGTATTTGGTTTTTCTTCTGTAGGTCTGGTACCTGCTGTGGTTTTGGTTTTTTATCTTTGTTTTTGAATCTCTTAAGCCAAACTAAACCTAGTCCTTATTCCGTGCATATATGATGCACATTTTACTTGTTTCACAGAAAAAAAATTGCAAGGTAAATATATTTGTACAAATCTGGTCTGAGTTCCAGGTTTATGACAAAAGCTGAAATCACATAAAGCTCATTGGGTTCTTTTTTTATTGGTTTTCCCCCAGCCTTCTTGCCCACCATTGGAAACAGCATTTGCTTCAGCACTGTCAGAGATCTAGACTGCCACGAAAAAAGGAATAAGGCGTGGATATTTCAACAATAGATGTGACACCAGACACCAAACCTGTTCATCATCATCACTGAACTACAACCTCACCTTGCACCTTGTGAGGTTTTCCATGTGAGGAATGTGTTGCACATAAAACTAGCACATAAAACTGCTCAATCTGAACCATAAACAGGGAAGACACGTTCAATGGCTTCTATACTCTTTTTTCAAAAGCATGTCTGGTTCATTCTTTTGTAGCCCCTGCTTCATCTTGACATCTTTAAGTAACTTTAAAAGGCAGGTTTCACTGTGGGGTTTTTTTCTAGCACTTGTATTTAGTAATCCCACTTTTAATATTTTTTACTATTCCCTTTAGTTCTTTTCTTGTGGGAATATATAGGATATAGTTCAGTTCTTTCTCAAAAGCTATTCATAGCAGACAGAAATAAAAGGAACATCATGAGTTTATCCTGTATGAGAACCGTCTCCCTGTTGCCTACCCACCTTCTGCCACAGGGATGCTAGCTGATATGTAGTAATATATATATATCTCCTGAGATGCTTCAGTCTTAGAATTGCCCACAGGTTTTTGTTTGCATGCACTGAGTTTCATTTAGGATGTGGGGGCTTTTGCCTCCAAAGAAATAGCGTGTTTTAGACACATTCCCCTGTCATTCCTAATAATAAAGATGAAAACTATGAGGACAAGCTGGTGTTGTTCAGCCTAGAGAAGAGAAGGATCCAGGGAGACCTAAAAGTAGGTTCCAGTACCTGAAGAGGAACCTACAAGAAACCTGGAGAGGGACTTTTTACAAGGGTCTGGAGTGATAGGACAAGGGGGCAGGGGTGGCTTTAATATGGAAGGGAGGAAGTTTAAATTAGAAATTAGGAAGAAATTCTTCACGATGAGCATGGTGAGACCCTGGCTCAGGTTGCCCAGAGCAGGGGTGGCTGCCCCATCCCTGGAGGGGTTCAGGGCCAGGCTGGATGGGGCTGGGAGCCCCTGATCCAGCGGGAGGTGTCCCTGCCCATGGCAGGGGTGGAACTGGATGGGCTTTGAGGTCCCTTCCAATCCAAACCATTCCTTGATTCTATGATTCTAATACTTCTAGCAAAGCATTAAATTATTGTCAACAAATTTGGAAACAAAATTACAAAAGAGAAAATTACATTTAAAAAAAATAATAATCCCAAATTATAGTTAAGAGCCAAGTTGGATTCTAGTCACTTCTTTGCACCTTCTTACTTGAGAAGCTTGTGACTCAGCCACCAATACTCAAAACAGCCTGACTGTGCATGTTTAAACACAATGAAATGTACTTTATATCAAACACCAATTTAAGCCCTTCTTACTTCAGTTCTTCACTAAACCAGTTTCTCTCTGTTTAATTGGGGCACTTTATTTCTCCTGGTCTAGTCTCCATGCTCTCTACCTTCCTTCCATTCAGGCAGCCCTTGTGTAGGCTGCTGTAAATGTTTGAACTGTGAATGCTATTAGGAAACTGCAGTCCCCAGTTGTCCTGGATGAAATTCCTGGAGCAAACTATGTTTGTAGTTCATCATATGTTTTTTTGTAGTCAGTGAGAAAAATAACCAGTCCAAAACTCCCGTACTCCTAACAGACTTGCCTAAATAATATGCTTCGTGGCACCACTGGATGTTCTGGGGAAGCCAACATTGCTTGAATATTTCTCTTTTACTGCTATTGTTGCTTTGACAGCTTTGATTTTATAGCAACTTTAATCATGTGTATCCTATTCCTTCACCTCTGGCATTTTGCAAATATTCTGTTTCTCAGTTTCTGCAACCATAACTACCTTCATCAAATTATAATTCATCAATCTCTTTCTCCCACATCCTCAGGGGGAACCCCAAAAGGAAACCATGTCAGCTAAACAAGGAAATGCTAAATGCATACATGTAAGAAAATCTATTAATTAAAAAAAATTAAATAAGAGAAGAAAAATTAGGTATATAAGTTAATGTGACCGCAAGGCAACATTGGTAGTAACTTATGTGCTGACAGTTATGAGCCTGTTTATTCTGTGCTCAACCATACACGGAAAAAAAAGGTGGCATCAAGTGGAACAACACAATGGACTTGTGTTATCCTAAAGATACAGGGTAGCAATAAATCAAACAAGGAACGCTAACTCTATATTTACATTTTCCCATAAAATAAAAAGTCCCTCTTACAGACTTTTATTTTCCTTATAACGTTTGTTTAGCTCCCCATTTCAGGCGTAGCTGTAGGAGTTTCTGTCTGGATTACAAAAGATGATAGAGGTGTGAATGCTCTCAGGAGCTACGGAGAACTGCGGGGGTCCTAGCAGTTCCCATTTCTTAGCCAGTGTAAGATGGATTCTTCCTATCACCAGTCAGGTTTTAAGATAGATGGATAAGTATAGGGTCACAAGTATACTTGTGTCTTCGAGTTATTTTGTGATGCTGCTGGATCTGACCTCTGAATAAGAGAGGATGTGGACACAGGCAGATTTCTTATACCTTTTATTGCCTTGAGTTTTCTTTTTTATCTGAAAAGAAACTGAATGAAAAGAAACTGAAATCAAACTTTGAATGTGTTTCTGTGGTGCTCCCTGCCCTCCCAATTATTGCTCTAGATGATAATTGATAATAAATGTCGTTGGGGAAGACAGTGCTGCCAGTCAGTCCTGTGGAGGAAACAGCACCTAAGGATCAACAGCAGTTGTGCAGAGTATGGTCCTGAGGCAAAAGCCAGCGAGCAGAACCAGAACAACGCTTTGCAGCACAAAAGTTACCAGAAAAAAAATGAGTAAAAATGAGTATGGCAGAAGCTGCAGCGGTGACACCTACAGAAACAGATGGTTTTGCAGCGAATAAAGGTCCCAAGCTGAAACTTTGATATGTCAGATTCCAAGATGACTCCATAATCATGGGTAACGTAAAAACTCATGAGTTAACATCGAAAAACAGGGGATTGACTTTTAAGTGCAGTAGCAGCTGGATTGATTTTATTCATCTTCTGGCTTCTGATTCAGGCTAGTGCTGCTGATTCTCTTTTCGTATTCTGATTTGCACTCTGATTTTTGTTTAGTCAAAAGGGAGCCTGTTTTGGTCCAAGTTGTTCTTTTTGAAGGTAGGCTTGACGGTATGTTAATGAAGCACACTGCAACAATGAAAGCTGCATTCAAAATGTATCAAAATTACCTTTTGACTCAGGAAGGAGCAGATGCAAAACTACCAAAACTCTGTAAAATCTTCCTTTTAAGATTGTCCCATATGATCAGAAATGAGAGTATATAATTCTATGCATGTAAAGGCATAAAATTTACTTGCTAAATTTGTATCTAAAAATGCAGATCGAGAGCTTCTAAACATTTCTAAATAAGAGAGTTGTGGATCCTGACCCATCAAAAAAGATAACCTATACAGATTACTGCCCACACAGTATCCTCAACAGATGCACAATTTCCAAAGAAAGGAGGAGGGAAACCAACAATTATTGTTTTAAAAGATAACTGAGGTGTAAAATGAACAAGTATTTTTTTAAGCAACATCTGAGTTTCAAACCTGAACTGAGAATACTGAACTAATGCAAAAAAAAAATGTGCTGCTAAGGTTATCACTAGCAAACCACTAACGATGGAGAGCTGTTGAGTGACATACCTTCTACTGAGAATCTCCTGCATCTTACCTCAAGTATAATCAACAGAGAGAAGAGGAGCCATTAAATCCTTAATAATAGACGAAAGCATTAACTGATCTAAGTAGTAATTTAAAATCCACAGAAATTTTAGGAATGTAAAAAAAGAGCGTGACTCCATGTCTTTACCCCAATCTCAGCTTAGAAGTGATGTCACCCTTACATGAAATCCATCGGAGTGACTTGCAATTAGTAAAAGACCTTAAGCAGCTCAACCTGCGATGATGACATTCAAGAGAGCTTGTTCTAATTACACAGTATAGTTAGTTGAACAAAGAGGTAATGGGAGACTTTTGCTATGTAGCAGCACGTCTACTACTGATGCTGCTCCTTATGCTTGACCATTTGGTCTGTTGTATTTTATGTAATTAATTTTTCTTAAGGTGTTGAAAGCTTGTATGTCATTTCCCTGCAGACTTAACTATGATGACACACAAAGCTTAGTGTTTTGTCTGCAGATTCATTTCACAAAATGAGGGGCTATTATGGTTAATTGTAACGCACTTTTGACGTAAAGTAGCTCTTTTGTTTATAATGTAACATGTTCTCCCTACTCAAATGCAAAAATTGCTAAACTAATTTAAATTAACAACTTAGTTTGCACTGATCTAGCTACTATTGGATACCAAAACAAGAACTGACAGCTGATTTTTCTCCTGGCACAGTGTCAAACAAATGAAAAAGATTTTGTTAATAGACAGACTGTATATACTGTGCATCTTTCCCCCTCCCATCTTCTTCATCTCAGCTAAGGGTATTGCTGTCTACTGCTTGCTATATTTTGCCATGATATATATTGCGCAGCGTTAGATAGCAAGACCCCAGCTGAGCATGACGTTGTAGTATGCCCAATAAGCTGAGATCTGGTGAATTTTAACTCTATTAGCTCAAAAGGAATGTTGTGCCATTGCAGATATACAGTTTTAGTACTCACTAGCAAGAATAAAATTGAAGAGACACTACAGAGTGAAGTTACGGAATAGGGCACTATAGATGAGACAAATGTCTTTGGCTCTTGTCAGTGATGAGCTGTGCATCAGATTCTTCCTGGGTTTTGCAGGTAGAAACCTAGAATGTAATTAATGGGCTTAATCATACAGTCATAGAATACCCAGAGCTGGAAGGGAACCCACAAAGAACATTGAGTCCAACTCCTAGCCCTGCATAGGACAATCCAACATTCACACTCTATGCCTGAGGGCGTTGTGCAAAATCTTCTTGAATATTGTTAGACTTGGAGCTGCGATTGCTTCCCTGGACAGCTGTTCCAGTGCTCCACCACCCTCTGAAAGAAGAACCCTTTTATTAGTAACTTACCTAAACCTCAGAGAAAATGTTACCAGGAGTTTCAAAACAATCCTCTTCTTCCCTATGGCCCATGAAGGAAGGACACAAATACAAGGAATAAATGCCATCTCTGATGCTGTTGCCTGTGTTGTTCCTATGAAGGTAACCAGAATCTATAAAAAGCAGTAAAAACTTATTTTTCTACCTCTAAGTAAGTAAATGTTTCTCTGAAATATGCAGGTGATTGATTTTCTGACCAAGACAGCTCCATTATGGACAGGGATTGTTTAATCATTAAGTTAGCAGTTTGGTCCTAAAGACTGTTAGAAAAATTGCATGGCTGTAGGTGACTCCTTACATTTAATTTTCTATTAATGCCCCAAACCAATGTTGAACAGAATCCATTTTAGAGATATTTCAGTCCTTTGCCTGCCAATTTTAATTTGTAATGTTGTTTTGATGGTGAGAACTGCTTTTGTAGGACAGCTATCCAGACTCTGAAGAGGCAGCTTTGCAGACTTTGTTCCTCTTTTTGCTCTTCCTTGTTCTATTTTAGTCTATATTAAAAACCAAAAACACTACACTTTTTTTTTACCCATCAAGTTAAGCATAGGAACAAGTAAATGTAATATCCATTGTATGCGATATAGAATACCCACTCACTGTTGTCTCTTGAGCATCAGAATTCACTGTAAATTATTTGTATTTGTAAGCTGAACAGGGGTCTTCCATTATGTAGAATGCTTTATTGTAAAATTAAAAAAATTAGGCAGCAAATTAATTTTAGTAGCTTTTCTGGACAGGTCTTCATGGTGCAGGTCCTGTTTTTTTCTTAACCATCCTTCTCTCAACCATGGTTGAAAAAAAAAGACAAGCAAAGAAATGAATAGCTGTTCCATCTGCTACAATCTGTTCCCATTCTCTGCTGCTTCCAGATACTGGCACACACAGTCTCTCCACCTTCTGAGATGTGCACTGCCCAGGGTGAGAGACTATATTTCTTTTTCCCTTTGACTTCCCAATACTGCCCTGCAGCTTTCTGTTCTTCCTTCCAGTGATCCAGCCAAATTAAATTCCTACTGCCATTGAGCCCTCTTGAGCTGTGAAAAATTAGATTCCCCCGATTCTTTTCATACGTCTCTGAAATATTATGTACGAGGATGCAATAAGTTCCAGTGTGCAGCATATAGTGGTAGGATTCCACAATAAATCTATGCTAAGTGAGACCCGTTATACAACCCAGTGATCTCATACATTCACTTGTGCTACATCTTGCATCACATCTCAGATCTATCAATACAGAGTAGGTCCTTTTTTAATAAGGTGTTATAGAATTTATTTCTCTGTGTTTGTCCAGAAGGCATGTAAAATATGGGCTGTTTATGCGTTCTCTGCCATTTAAACTGTCTTAGAAGTTCCAGAGAAAAGTTAGAGAAATTCACAAAGACACAGAAGGCAGTATTAATAAATTTTCTGTCAAGCGTGTAAGTGCAACATGAATTTAGGACTGAGGAGTCTCTCAAGACCTCTGAATTTTCTCCCTTGCCTTTTTAAACCACAGATTTAATTTAAAATATAGTGAAAAGATTTACTCAGCTACTGTTAACTTCATAGAATTGTTAAGGTTGGAAAAGGCCTCTAAGATCAAGTCCAACCATCAACACGATACCACCATGCCTAACAAATCATGTCCTAAAGTACCACATCCACACGTTTTTTGAACACCTCCAGGGAAGAACACTCCACCACTTCCCTAGGCAGCCTATTCCAGCACTTCACCACTCCTTCAGTAAAGATTTTATCCTAATATCCAATCTAATCCTCTCCTGGGGCAACTCGAAGCCATTTCCTCTCATCCTGTCACTTGTTACTTGGTTGAAAAGACAAGCACCCACCTCACTACAATCTCCTTTCAGGTAGTTGTAGAGAGCAAGAAGGTCGCTCCTCAGCCTGCTCTTCTCCAGGCTTCCTTTAAGTTACCCTTATATTTCTTTATACTATGCTGGGTTAGATGTCACACTTTTCTCAATTACGTTCTTCCAGAACAAAAAAGGCACAAAATATTTGCAGTCAGTCGTCTGACCAGCGGCGTTTTGTAAAAGTTTGCGTCTGCAAAGAAATTACAAGAAAACGAAAGAAACTGGGGCAAAGATAAATGAAAAGCAACAGCCTCCCCCCCCTCAAATCAAACCAAACACAAACCCACCCCCTCGGCACCAGTCCAATATGCTTTTGGTTTGACCCTAAACACATAAATGAATCAACAAAACAGCTTGCGAGGATTGTTGCTCTAAAAACTGAGGTTTAAGAAACTTGTCCCCTGTGCTGAGAGGAGCAGGATTTTGCAGATGCCTTTGAAGAAATAAGCGTTGCATCAATTTCTTCAGAGAAGGGGAACAGAGAAGAGATTTCTTCTCCCGAAAGAGCCCTGGGTTTGACACTGAATGCTTAGGTCAAGAAGGGGCAGTAATTTTAAAAGCTTATCTTCACTCAGTATCTTCCAGAGTGATTGAAGCAATTTACCTCGTGTATTTCAATAATATCACATATTGTTAAAACACAGACTTTTTGGACAGGATCTTTCATGTAATGCTGCATTTTCTGGACCAGATGCGTTACGTTTCTGTGTTTCTGGGATGTTCCTCCCAATTTTCTCCTAACCACTTTGTTGGAAGGAGTCTGAGCTCCAAATTTTGAGTGACGGAACTTGATATCAAACCTTCTTGCATTCGGAAATATTCAGAACTGTGAATTTTATTTTGGCCCATTTCTCATTGTACTTACTTATATTAAACAATATTGGCCCTGCTGCTGGTCCCTAGGGTATCCCTCTATTAATCTTTCCTATGCTGGGAATGGGCTATTTATTCCTACTTCATGCTTCCTGCCTATTAACCAGCTTTTAATCACTGACAAGAATTTACCTCCTACCCTGTGGTTACTAAATTTCCTTAATAGTCTCTTGTGAGGAACTTTATCAAAAGCCTTTCAAAAGTCATAAGTGTATCATACTCATTGCTGCTTCTGTATCCACTATTTTGTTTACCATTTCAAATAATAGTAGCGGGTTTGAGAAGCATCATTCATCCTAGCCAAATCCAACTTTTCTTTCTTTATCGTGCTAGTCTACATAATACAGTCTGCTTTCTTATAAATTACTGCTTTAATTTCTTTATGCAGCGTGTTCATAAAGTAACAGGACAATGGTGTACTGTCTTCAGTGACAGGACCTTATTTTTCTAGTTCTCAAGAAATATTTTCTGCCCACATTTCTTTTCATGTGCCCACTTTCCTAAAGAAAATCTGTTTTCTTTCTGTTTACACACTGGCTTCAGCAAGGAGATCACAGATTGTATGTTGAATTCTTTGGGAATATGTCATATTACGAATCTGAATAATATAAATATTCTTCTGTAGAATGTAATATAAACCAGTCATCTATGATTCAGTATGGCACCATCTAACTTGGAACAGAACCTGTGTAAAATAGAAATTACTCTTCATTTCAGCTATTAATTCTAAAATTAATTAAGATGATTTCCAGTAATTTAGGCAGATAACTGTGAGACCCTATTTTATGTGTGTGAATTCACGTATCTGTTCATACCGATGGGCAAATAGCCAGAGGGTAGGAAGATGGATGCAGCTTAAAAAAGGGGGTCATGAATTAACTGTTCAGTACCAAAAAACCCAGCGTAACGCAGGCAATTTAGCAGTCTTCATTCTCCTCACTTAGTAAAACTCAACTCTTGAGTCTCATGCACGGGAAAGGATATCCAAATCTGGCATGTGCACCAAAATCCTTGAGTAAACCGTACTTTGTAGAACCCTGTGTGCAGCGTGCTCGGAATTCAGCACAGCACTGATTCTGAGCAGTGGCTGTAATTAAAAGTATATTTTTCTCAGCCTGTCCCTGCCCATGGAAGAGGGCTTGGAATTAGATGATCTTTAAGGTTCCTTCCAACTCGAACCATTCTATGATTCTCATCACGTTTTCATGGCACAGGGCAATAATTACAAAATTAATTAATTAAACAAACTCCCAAATACTATTACACATTACCCTAAACTATCAAAGAACAAATCTACCATACAACACAGCTCTTGTTTTTTCTGGTAGATGAATTGCACATTGCCGGGTAATTAACACAGCATTGAAAACGTACCAAATGAAATTAGATGGTGGCGCTGCCTTTAACGGAAAAGTTTCCAGTGGGCCTGTCACAACAGGGCATTGATCCCTAATTATGGTACTCAGGTACTACCATGTTATGAATAAATGATGATAGGATAAAACTTCCCACTGCTGACTGCAGTACTTCTCAAGCTCTTTCAGCTTTGTTGGCAGCCCCCCTCTCCCCACCCTCCCCTTACCACTTTCCCAGTGCATTTCTCCTCCTTCAGTCAATACCAATGGTTCAAGTGACAAATAAATTTCTGTCTCTCGTTGTTTTTTCTAGACTACAGGTTGAACAAGCGAACCATTAGTCACTTCATGAAATCCTTCTTTGTGAGACCAGCCTGAGAGCAGTTGCACCTTTATGCATATTTTATGCACATTTATGGGCTGCATTTCACAGGGCTGTATTTAGTTCCATTACAGTTTTCCATCATATTGCTCTTTTATTATGACATTAATTATGCATTCTTTTTACTTTATCTTACAGTATATTTTTACATTATTTTCTTAGTTGTGTTTTATAATGCGTATAAAGTTAATTTGTAACAGTAAGGCTAATGTTATCCTGGCACTTTCCATTAGCCAAGATGTTATTTTCTGAACACTTTTGTTTGGGTACCTCTTAAATTCCCTTTTAAAAAAAAAATCAGCATTAAAAAGTCTGAGACTCTAAATAATTCATAGGCAAAGGGAATTTTTATAAAAATACAAGAGCCTTTTTAGGAGGATGAGCTTCCACTGTCACTGTTCCAGGTCATATGAAGTAGCTATGTCGAAAGCCGCAGCCAGCCTGAGGCATGGGCTGAAGCAGTAGCTAAAGTAAGTAACTTAATGAAAATAGCATACAAACTTAAACCCAGAAAGATATAAAGACTTTTCTCACCACAGATAGTTTTGATTCCCCACACGTGATGATGTGCAGCGAGCCTCTGCGTTGGCAACAACTGCACGAATGAGTCAGTTATCACTTGCGGATTTTTCCAAAGGTAACTCGGGGCACTGTGAGGAGAATCCTATTGCCTTTGGATATGAGTCTGTAGCAGAAAACACTGGGTTTTTTTTTAAAGTCCTGATAGTAAGGTTGTGTATGCTGAATAACAGTAACGCAGATAAAAATAAAACATTATCATCATGAGTTCTCAGGACATATCATGATTTCTTGTGAAGATAAAATTGTTAAGCTTGTACAGGAGATGAACTTACACCAATTATTTTCATTGTAGTACCCTTAGGAAAAAAAAAAGTAAAACTGATTTGTGATTGTATTTAGAGACTCTGATGAAGCTTATTTGAGTAACATCACCCTAGACACTGGAATTGCAATTGCGAGTATTTTAATTAACAAATAATGACTGTATTGTCATGGAAGTAATTTCAGTGTTGTTGTTTGTCTTCTACTTAAGGTTACCAGTCCCAGCAGAAACCAGAATCATAGAATCATGGAATGATTTGCGTAGGAAAAGATCTTAAAGATCATCCAGTTCTAACCCCCTGACCTGGGCAGGGACACCTCCCACTGGATCAGGTTGCTCAAAGCCCCATCCAACCTGGCCTGGAGCACCTCTAGGGAGGAAGCATCAATGATCTCCCTGTGTAACCTGTGCCAGGGCCTCCCCACCCTCACAGGAAAACATTTCTTCCTAATACCTCAACTAGATCTCCCCTCTTTCAGCTGAAAACCACTACCCCTCATCCTGTCCCCGCCCTCCCTGAGCAAGAGCCCCTCCCCAGCTTTCCCATAGCCCCTTGAAGTACTGGAAGGGTGGTATAAGGTCTCCTTGGACCCTTCTCCTCTGTAGGCTGGCTCTCTTAGTCTGTCCTCAGAGGGGAGGTGCTCTAGCCCTTGGATCATCTCTGTTGCCTCTTCTGGACTTGCTCTAACACATCCATGTCCTTCCTGTGCTGGGAACTCCAGAACTGAACACAGGTGAGGTCTCTTGAGAGCAGAGTAGAGGGGCAGAATCCCCTCCCTCAGAACTGCAGCACCCTTTGTAGCTGGAATTATTCATACTCAGAGCTTCTTACACTAAATAATTTCTAGGCCATGTGAGAAATGCGAGATACAAAGCATTCTGGTGAAAGTGCTACAACAGCCTGTGTGCTTTTACCCAGAAGAACAAAGTGATTTGACTGTGAGACCATTGCTGCTTCTGAAGGTGGCAAACGTGAGCTGTGCTCACACCTGCTGTGCATCAAATACAGGTGGTGCAGGTGAAGACTAACCCGGCCATGGAAATCACCTGCACCTGTGAGCTCCCCTCTGCTCAAGGAGGGCAGGTCAGCCCTGGCAGTGAGAGCGGCAGAGGCAGCGGTGGTGCCTGGTTTGGTGCTCCTCAGCTCAGAAACGGTGAGGACAGCTTCTTTTGCAAATTCTGAGTATATCTCCCTGTAATTGAGGTTCAATGAAATAACACTCGGAAGTCCCTACCTTCTATTTCACGTGGAGATTTGATTGTGTTTTGTTTAATTTCCTTTCTGGTCACGTACAGTTGTTCTTAATTTTTGGTGGGAAGATTTATTCAAATCAGTCTTGATTTATAAAATACTGAACATGTCTGTATTAAATATGACTGAGAAACTTTACGATATTGATAGAACCAGGAGAAACAAACGTTAATTGACCAAAGCTTTGATTGTGTCTTCCTACATTATTTCTAGAACATAGAACTCTTTGAATTCATTACTTTATAAGTTCTTTTTTAAAAAGTAACATCTGCGTTAACAAAACTGAGTGAGGTTTTTATATGTAATTGCTAAACACCTGCAGATCTCAGAAACTGTGACTGCTGACAGCTTTTGAAAATCAGACCACGCTACATTTCATATTGAACTTTCCAATGTATTTTTTTTTTCTGTTTTCAGTGGACAGAATAAATCTTGTCAATCTGGTGATTGTTTGAGAACAGTGATTTTGAAGTGATTTGCCCATTTGAAACAAAGATTGAAAAAGGGAGGCAAAGGGAAAAGGTTGTTTTGTCCTTTGTTGTTGTTTTGCTGTTTTTAAGAGCACAATAATTCTTTTGCCTCTTTCATACTGCTTTTCTAGCTGCAGGCACAGCTGGAGTTCTAGCTTTCTTTCCTACCTGAGCGCTGGCTTCTCATTCTTATCTAATTGGGGGGGGAGCATGGAAGGAAAAATATCTAAATGTAAACAGAGAAAACAAATATTTAAAGAGAACAGGCAGGGTGATCATGACTGTGCTTTCTCCCTCATTAGATTTGCCATTTGCATCCTCTACTCAATTAAAAGGGTCATGTTGCACATCTATTCGGTTGTTCCTGCTCCAGTGACATTATTCATTCCTGGCATTTCTGTGGCAAAAGAAAAGGTTGTAAATCTTTCTGACAGAAAAATTCTGGCAATTTGTTCTCGGTTACACTGCCTTCTTTTCTACCCGGGTGCTGAGGTACTTGAACCCAACTTATGGCCTGTGGAGAGGCTGGATGAGTTCACTCTCCTTCCGTGCTCTCTTGTCCTCTTGCCTTCTCTGTGTTTTCCTCTCCAGGGCCACAGTGTGGCTGAAGACACGTTGAAGGCAAAGTGAGGGGAGTTGTAGTCTTGGCCTGGGAGTCCATTCTGCTCAGTATGGCACCAGCACATGGACTGCTGGGGTCACTGTATTTGTTGACTCCCTTTGCTCACTGTCCCCATGTGTTGGTACCAGCTGGTGCCTTTCCTCTGAGGAGAACGTGGCTGAGAAGAGGCAGGAGCAAAGCTCAGTTGGTGGAAATGTGTCCTGGGTGGCTTGGAGGAACCCCAGGGGTGCAAGCGAAGTCCAGAGTGTACAAGTGACAGGTAAGAGGGAATGGCCTCAAGTTCCACCATGGGAGGTTTAGACTGGACATTAGGAAAAAAAAATTCACAGAAAGGGTCATTGGGCACTGGCAGAGGCTGCCCAGGGAGGGGGTTGAGTCACCTTCCCTGGAGGGGTTTAAGGTGGTCAAAGTGCTGAGGAACATGGTTTAGTGATTGATGGGAATGGTTGGACTCAATGATCCAGTGGGTCTTCTCCAACCTGGTCATTCTATGATTCCAAAGCGCAGGCACCTTTCTCCAGCTGCCTCACCAGAGCCACTTGGTGATGCTGCTGTCGGTGAAAGCTTTCTTCTTCTCTACCTTCTGCTCTTTCTTTTGGTTCATTTGCTCTTTCTTACGGTTCTTTTGCTCTTTCTTACTTCTGCGTGCAGCGCTTGACAGCTCCGCTGTACAAATCGCACATTAGCAGCTTTCAATGAAGAGCACGCCAGGTATGAGCTGAGTCCAAGGAACACCCCGTATGCCACCGCGGAGCCTCCAGCTCGGCCGAGTGACAACAGCTCCCATCAGTCCTCGTAGCCGTGCTGGAGGCAGAGCACAAATTATGAGTTGTTGCATGAATTCACTAAAAGTAATGGGTATAGGTACTGCAACAATAACGTCTGAAGCTGAAAGCAGTACATTAAGCAGAAATCCTTTTAAAACAGGATCATACAATACGGAGTTAGGTTCGCTTATAATTAGGCAATTATTTAGAACGCGTGTACCTTTAAAAATAATTAATTGCATTCAAAATAGTGGTTTGTAATGCATCATTCTAAATTGCACTTAGGAATATATTTATTTTCATTCTAATAATATATAGAACTTAATTTAATACCTCAAATAAACCTAAGTTATATATTTGTGCATTGTGAATATAAGAGAAAACAAGGAAAAATAATTTCTTATTAAAATATGGGTAACTCCACCGCATTTACTAAAACTAATATTATCGTAGTTAACTTTCGAATATAAAAAAGATCTGGGTAAATAACTCTGTATGAAAGCTGAAGTATAATTTATAATGAATTTGTACTAATGATTTCTAATGTGCCTAGTTAAAATGAAAGCTTTATTGAGAATAAATGTTACTCATTTACTTCAAAGGGAGTTACCAGACACATGTAATTTGATGGTAATTTAAAAAACAGAACAATATTGGCTAACAAAAGCGTGATTTACAAATTTCCTTTATAAAAATGAGATGAGTAGAGTATAAAATTTTATTTAATTGTGCTATATTAAAAAAAAAATCTCCACTTGAGAATATTTTATTAACAAAACAACTTAAAGAAATTCCTGAAAAGCTCTGTCTATGATGAATTCATAAATGATAAGAACTGCTACTTAAATCAAGAGATGAATAATTTTATTGAAATATGCAGTTAGCTATTATACTGGTACTATGACATATAGCTTTCTGAACGTGTTCAAGAATTAGTTTAAGTTCAGTTAATTGATATGACCAAAATATACACTGGTCATGACTTTGTAGAGCATTGTCACATAATACAAGCAAAAGCAGGCTTATATCTCATATATTTTATTGTAATTTTTATATGTAAAACATTAATATTAGCATTAGATATGCTTGAGTTTGTTAAGAGAAGAATGCAGCAGCAAGAACCATGTTTTATAAAACAGTCATTGTTTTTAATGAGTGTATAATTAGTTCTACTGTAAGAAAGTGAAAACCAATCCTGTAGAGAGATTTTCCTCAGAGGCATGAAACTCCTAATTTAGTATGGAATCTTCTAAAACATTTTCCCTGGTATATCTTTTCACATATTACAGAGGAACCATTCAATCATCCTTATGGCTTGTAATATAAATATGTGTGCCGTCATTAACCGACTTGTAGAGACCTTTGCCCATATTACTTGTTCTGTGGGGAATGTTGAGGGTTTGGTTTTGTTTAAAGTGAAGCAACGTGTAGAGTTCCATTTCTATTTAGAATTTTAAAATCCAGAGATGTTGCATTTCCATATGACCACACAGATGTGTACATTTTGTGTGTTCAATGGCAAATCCTCCAGCACTTTTAAAACTATGAGTGCTACAGCCTGGCTTCCCGAGTTATTCAAGCAGCATACTGATGGTTTTGGCTTTTGTAGATTGTGAAGGGACATTTTGGGGTTTGTCTGATTGTGGCTTTTTTTTTTTCATCAGAACGTGTCAAGATTGTTAGGAATCATGTTACATTAACTGTTTTCTTCGGGGACACCTAGAGAAACCCTTACAAGAAAACTTTACTGCACTGAAATTATAATTTGAAACCCTTTTCATAATCTGCTCTGTAGTTGATGTCCTAGGGCTGTACCTTGATTTGATTGCATTTTGCATCATTGAAAACTGATTCCAGTGAATTGGATCCGTTCTGCAGTGAACTGAAGCCTTCAGTGATGCGCAAAGAATGAGAATGAGCTCTTCCAAAGGAGGAACTTTGCTGCTAAAAGGACAATTATGTCACTAAGCACTGGAAAAGGCAAGGCAGCTCTGGCGCCTCGTCCGGTTGACTAACACATTAGGTATAACAAAATATTTTATAAGGATATCTTTTTATTTAGAGAAAATATGGACTTTTGAGGAAAAAAAGTGGTTCCTTAGTTCCTGTCCCCTGCAGTGAGGCCAGCACTACCGTGTAGCTGGCCTGGATCATACCAGAAGGAGAATAATGTTTCCTGTTTACCCGACTGCCACATTTAATACCTACTTTTATGTGGGTTTGTGCCTTGGCATAAGGCCACTTGAGCCACTTGGTCTTAGCGTAGTTGTGCTCGCTCCTTCTTAAAATCTTTGGCAAAGGCTGAAGGAGGTTCTTATTACTATGACTGTATTGCCGTGTCTAAGTCTGATTAACAAAAGCATTTCATCCCTCTCATTGACAGCCCTTCTCCTCTCACTCCTGCTGCTTCCAGTCATTTTGGTTGCAGCAGGTTAGTGGCGTATCAAGGTATCCAAAGGCTCAAGCACCAGGCAGGTCTCCGGAAGAGATGCCACCTGCCTCATCCATACAGTTGTTGTATGACAAGTGCAACAAGCTGCCCTGGGAACCGATGGAGTCTCCTTCCATGGAGATGTTCAGAAAACATGTAGACACAGCACTTTGTGATATTGTCTAGTAGACCTAGTGGTGTTGGGCTGACGGTTGGACTGGGTGATCTTAAAGGTCTTTCCCAACCTTTATGATTCCATGACATGCCGATGAGCTTGGAGAAAGGGAAAGTAAGAGAACACATGAGCGTTTTGTTAGATGAGTTCTGTTTGTGTCCATTTGTAGGGACAAAAACTGCCTTTTTTTTTTTTCATTGATTCCATTTATTCTCTAGATTCCATTTATTCTCTTTAAAAAATGAGAAAAAAAGAAAAATTAAAAAGAAAAAATAGAAAAAAATTAATTCTTTTTATTCTCTATTGCCATTGTTTTCTCTATATTTTTATTCCTTCAGATTTTGTTATTCTTCATTTATTTCTATGTTCTAAGCTAAAGGGGATGTATGATTAGTACCTGTGTGTATCCTGTCAGCTTAGGATGGCTGTAGACCTTTTCATCTAATCAGCACTGATGTGTCAACTAATGCAAGCGTAAGGCTGAACAGGTTCTGATCGTCCCCCGGAGAAATGACATTTCATCTCTAGGTGTACATTGTGAGAAATCCAAAATGTTTTTCTCATTGGACTGAACACTTGGTGAATATCAAGAAAACCAGCTAGATTCAAAAGGTCAAATTAGACAATTCTGAGGTGAACAGATGTGACTATATAAAATTAAAGCTAGGTACTTCATGTGCACTTTTAAGCCTTGTGTGGGGAATTGCATTTCTGAAACAGTCTCTCGGGTGCTCTTATGCAAATTCAAGTGTAAATCACCAAGAGACCAAAAGCCAAGCAAGTCTAAACCCTCAGTAATACATTTATTGCACATTAGATAACTCAAAGTGAAGCCCAAAGATGTCCCCCTACCCTTTAATGGAATAAAGCCTTAATTAGATGACAAATCTGGAATGCTACAGCCAGATAAGTAATCTTGAGGATTTTTTTGAATGAAATTTTTCTTTATTTAATAGCAAATTATCTGAGGAAGAATAATCTTGGGTGCTTGTTCTATGGAGCAAAATATAAGGTTGTTTCTCTAATGAATGCACACGGTTCTCGTAGCTGTTGGCCACAGGTGTCTGTGTACTGCCAAGCCATATCCAGGCCTCTCTACATATCAGGATAAATAAAATCATAGAATCACCGGGTTACAGTAAACAAAATGCAAGGCAAAGTAATGTGTTTTATCGTGGGATTAGGAAAGGATTAGTGTAATTTGATACAGATATTGTCTGACGAAGTGAGAACGTTGTTTAAGTAAAAAAATCCTGAAAGAAGGATTACATTCTCATCCCAACAGCTCAGAACTTCCCAGATAGATACACTATATCTTCACTAATGCTGAAGCTACAAAAATTTCTGGTTATCCATTTTGACTGTACTGATAATAAATGGCACACAAACTTTGCAAGTATCCTTTGGATTAATGGATGCCAATACTTCAGTGTATGAATTCCTGACCTGTAATTCACAAGTCAAAAAGTTGTGGCTCTTCTCACAGCTGCACTTTGCAGTTAACAAGTTCCTTGACTACACAGAATCGATCAGAGATCCCAATAAGAAAAATGTTTTGGGATTTTATTAGTTTATTTCATAGTCCCTGCATTGGAAATAATCTCAGTGTGATAGTCGGTAAAGATAAAAACGCAGAGAATAAAAATTCATGTAAGTAGAAACCTAAATATAACAAATGGTCCCATATTTATATCTCAGTAGTCAGAATACAAATAAACATCCTCAGTGAAAACACATCAGTGCTTCCAATTAAGGTAATATAATTGCATGCTTTGAAGTGGAACAATGGAAAATTCTGACAATCCATTGTATTAATATGAGGCACAGACTTCAGAGATGTATAAAAATAAGATTTAATCTGTATAAAGCATCTGCTACTGTATACTTTTTATATAATATTTGTCTATTTTCTGTAAACATGCACATTAGGCCAATAAATAGACACCTAACTAGATAGCTACATTACATGAAATCTGGCCCAATCTTTCAATGTTTTCCACAGCTCGTAGCTTTAAAAAAGTTAGAAGTTTGTACACATGAAATTTAAGTACATTTTTAGTAGGCACAGCTGTTATAATGAAATTATCTGAGGTTAAGGCCCTTTACCAAAGGAGTCATGACCCTCATGGCCATAGCTGGCAGATTTTTTACAAACTGAAAAGTCAGACTTTATGTACTTTTAGTGATTGTAAATTCTTCCTGGATTACCAGCAAGAGTGAAAATTGTCCCAGTGGGTGTTCTGACATTGATGTTTTTTCATTAGGAGAACAATGAGACCAGCAGTTTGGTCTAGATGCGTATAGATATTGAACTTGCTTGCTTATATATAGGTTTTTCTGTTTGATGTACAGTGCAAAAGTCTTAAGATACTTGTGCAACGCTAGATATGAGGTTGCAAATTGTTGCTGGGCCTAGTTTTGAAATAGCTTCTCAAAAAAGAGAAGCAGAAAGCATATTATATAAATATATTGCCAAAATTCTTGGGTTTAGCCATGGATCAAGACCTTGCCTGTGCTGGATTTTGTGAATCTGAGCATCGTAAAAATTCCCTAAATTCATGGCTGGATCATGTGGCAGAGAAGGAAAACAAAGTAAAATCTTTTCAGTGCTAAACATTTGCTAAGATCCCCTCCTACAGCCATGCCAGCTGGGTACCCCTTGGCAGTAAATGCAACAGGGATCAGCTCGAGTTGCTTTTGAGCAAGGGCCTTGCTTGTGAAAGGATCTGTACAAGGTGGTTCCACGTGTAGGCAGAGGTGGGAAATCTCACATTCTCAGTTTGATCAATCTGGTGATACCCTAGAATGGTGGTGAGGGAGGACAGTGGCTCTGTGATACGGCAGAACCTAGAAAGCCTACAAGAAATTACTAATGGAAGTATTCAGTCATGCATAAAATGAATAAAAAAGATGCATGCACCTTTATTCAACTGAAATTCCCTATTAGCAGTTGTAGCTACTGGTAAATAAAGATTATCGCTGTTTCATCAATTATAGTTGGTTGAACACATAAATAAATTACTGGTGCTCTTTCCTTATCGTATTGTGTACTATTCTTCCTTTATTCTTATTTCAAATGTTGTGGTAGACCATTCTTCAGTCAGAATCTCCAAAATGGGCGTTTATGTTTCAGTCTATGCTCATGGAACTTGATTACCTTGATTATAAAATTGAGATCTTGGAAGTTAAACCTCTCCAAAACCAGCTGCTTTGTCATAAATATTTATTTATGGACTGAGGTTTGCATCAGTCATTTTTAAAACATGTGAGCTACAGTTACCATCTTTGGGTGCACTTCCGTAATCGTGTCCTGTGCAGCTAGTATTGATTTGTTTGCAACGTCTTTCCATGGAAAGCAAAGGCTGCTTCCTAACAAAAATGAGTAATCACTGTTTGCTCTGCCTCTTTAACAGTCTGACCACCAAAACAGTTTGTCTGAAATACTGTTTGGTCACTAGTGGGGAAACCGCGCCAGGATGCAGCTCCAGACATGCAGATTTCACATCAGGAAGGCGGAGGGAAGGCAGTTGGATTCCTAGTTATAAGCCTAGAGCCAGTTTCAAAGCTGAGTCTAGAAAGTCTTTCGTTCGCTTCCATGCTCCTTCATTGAAAAGGATGCAGAATATTTGAGTAAACCAAGGGACTGGTGAATGGGGATACCCGAAATGAGAATACGTAAAGAGTGAGGGATAACAACATCAGTGACTGCTACTGCTGGCTCGAGCACCGCAGAAGCTGCTATTGCACTTGCTGCTATCTCTGCTGCTGCTTTTGTGTGTGACAGTTGTGACAGGCTCCCACAATTGTAAGAGTTGCCTTTGCTTTTCATTCTGGTTTTATTAATGTAAGGGGATTGCTGCTAAAACCTCAATGTATTTTGTTTCTGATGTGTATGCCAGATATATTTTAAAGCATAAAAATCTCTTGTACCATGTGAACTGGCCTGGCCTGAAGCTACAAAACAAAGACGTTGTAATGATATACTTTTAGGAGGAACTGCTCTACATCTCCCTCTGTTTTGTACAAATTACTGTTGCCAGTTAGTTGGCTTTGATAGCTGGCATGAATTTACTCATTGTTCTGCGCATGATCTAATGCCACGGTAGCCGAGGGAAGTTGCAGTTGCACAGTTTGCCTGTAATTTGAGCAATATGTTCTCCTGGCCTGATGGAATCGCAGCGTAGTTCAGCTTGGAAGGGATGTCATGAGGTCTCTAGTCCATCTGCCAGCTCAAAGCGGGGCCACCTGGAGGTCAGGCAAGACTGCTTAGGATTTTGTTCAGCTAGTCCTTGGAAAACTCCAAGGAAGGAGACTGCACAACCTCTGTGGTCCCTGCTCCACCGCTCGGACGGCCTCGTGGTGCCCTCAGTAAGCAACAAACCTACCTCAGTATTAGGCTTTGTGGCAGATCTGTGCCTCTACCTGCAGGAGCAGGTGTCCCACTATGGTTACCCACTGCATTCTGTGGGTGATGCTGCCCCCAGAAGAGGTTTCTTCCAGTAGTTTGCTGCCAGGGAACTGAGCCTATTTTGCAGCTGCAGATCTGCAGGTGAAGAAGGAGCCTTCTCCCTGCTGCCAGAAGCCTTCAGCCCTTCCTATCTTGGAGGTGAAAACTATCTCTTTTTAGTTCTAGGGGCTTCGGTGTATTTTTAAGGAATTCTTAGTGTTTGTGACAAGAACACAATTGAATAACCCAGTAATGAATTCCTGCGGTAATAGTATCTTTACTTTTCCCCATTGCTATTGTATTTCAATCCAGATCTTCAAAAATCATACCTTGTGGGTTAAGGCAGTAAGTTCAGAGTCTTTGGCCCTAGGATATCAACATCGTGACAGACGCTCATCGTATAGTGTGTATATGTCAGACATTCAGAATGCGTTTAAACACGGGCTCCTACTGCATTACATAGAGAATGCCTGGGGGTGATAGTGATTGTTCGCTACTCAGTATTACAATATGGGGTTATTTTTTCAGTAGCTGCTATCTGAAGTAAAAGAGAATACAGAATTCTAACTAGAACATGCTTATAAAGAATTTATTCCTTACAGTATTCTGTCAGTGCAACACTGCAATACCAAACCACGCTGAATTTAAGAAAATGAGAAATGAGGATTTTTTTTCTTCTTTTCTCCTCTGTGTGCTTCTCAGATGCCTAGTAACAACCTTGAGAGCTACAAACTAAGAACTAGACCCTAAGTGTAGTTATGCTTTAAGTTTGGAGTGTCACTACTTAAAGTTAATTATTTCATTTTAAGCGAAATTATAATCTTATTTTTATCAGAAGTAATTATATGGTAATAAGCCTGTAGTTCAGAAGTGAGAATGGGCTTGTGAATATGTAGCAAAATGTTGAAAATGTGGTAAAGTAGATCATTAGTGACAAAGTAATAAGTCTACTGCAAAAAGTCTCCTTAGAAATTTTTTTTATGACCAGGCAAAAGGAATAAATTTGGCTATGAAGGTTTCTTCAGCAGCTATTCCTATGAACACAAGGCAATGATATGAACACAGAGAAGGAATTATTTTAAAGTATCTTTGTAATAACACTTGACAATCTTGTGACTACCAGTATTAGTTTGGAGTTTGTGAAGACCCTTTAAAATGTATGCAAGCAAAGAAGTGCTGGAAATGATAGCCGGAGCTGGTTGTGTTACTGTATAAAAGACTATATAGAATCATAGAATGGTTTGGATTGGAAGGGACCTTAAAGCCCATCCAGTTCCAACCTGGAACCTCCCACTGGATCAGGGGCTCCAAGCCCCATGCAACCATTCCTTGAACCCCTCCAGGGATGGGGCAGCCACCCCTGCTCTGGGCAACCTGGGCCAGGGCCTCCCCACCCTCACAGTGAAAAATTGCTTCCCAGTATCTCATCTCAATCTCCCCTCTTCCAGCTTAAAACCTTTCTCCCTCATTCCGTCCCTGCATTCCTTGATCAAGAGCCCCTCCCCGGCTTTCCCATGGGCATCCTTAAATTATGAGAAGGCTGCTGTAAAATCTCCTTAAATATCATGTTGTTGTTGAATTTGGGTCATCAGGCATCTTAATGTTGTTACGAAACCAAAAATACTCGGTGTTCAAAGATCTGTATTTACACTTTTTTCATAGCTTTTGAGCCATGTTTGTATTTATAGATTACTCACAGTGTATTTTTGTGTTCTTTGTCCAATATCACTTCAATTAACTGTAGTTAAATTCACCTGGAAACTCTACTTTCTGCTAACTAAGCTGCTGTCCTTCAGACGAAAGGGAACCTTTTTTTTTTTCAACTGTCATTTGATCCGTTAGTGAGAGTGAACAAAGTCCTGTTTCTCAGTGCAGCTGCATAGCAAGGTCTTTTCACAAATCACTCATCTTACTAGGAAAATTATCTGTTAAAAATACTTAGGGAAATGAATGCATAATGGAAATGGCCTGTGTTTGAAGAGGAGTATGGAAGAAAGCATTGTTTGTTAAAGAGGAGTTACTAGATATTAATTAGAAACAAAATGATGGGGCTTCCAAAAATAAATATTGAAGTACTTGACATTTCGTTTCTTGTCCCCTCCTAAGGTATTTTTGTACCACTTCCTGTCCTTCTTAAATAATATAATCTTTGTTTCCTTTGCAAAATACTTTCATTGTTTTCCACTGTATTTAATTTTCAGAATGGAAACATGACCTAAGAAGAGTATTGTTGTCTGTCAAGATAAAACACAATGCATTCCTGTCCTATCTTTCCTTCATTCTTTCCTTATTTCTAGGCAGTTGTTTGGGCTCTTTCTCAGCCCAGCAAGTAGTAAGGCATTGGAGGAAGAGCAAAAAAAAATAATTTATTTAGCTGCCGGGATTAAATACCTCGCATATGGTCACAAGTGAGACCAGAAGTGGCAAAAGTTTCACCATCTACAATTAAAGGGACAGAAAGGAAGAGAGAAATACACCAAATGAACCAAGTGGACCAGAAAACGGATGGAGAAAATTCCAACTCTTTCTCTCTCTAGTACTAAGGTTGAGCAGATAAACGTGTGTTTTAATACCCCATTTTGTCTTAGTCAGAACTTGCTCTACCTACCACAATTAGGCACCGGTTAAGTTCATTCTCTGTTTTATTAACTTGTCCTTATCGTAAACCACTCAGCTTGGAACTTTTCCGTGAACCCTGAGAAAGTTCAGGGCCTGAAGTCAGAGGTATCTTTTATTCCTTTCCACGGGCTATCCCTACACATTGCAGGGTGTGCTTAGGGGAAGTCTGTCAGCAGTAATCTCATATTACCTCCTCTAGATGTTTTTTCATTTCCTCGCTGTCTTTACTTTTCTTTGTGGTCGGTCCACACGTGTCTGTAGCAGCGTTTTTCAGGACCTGCTAAGTGGGTGGCTGGGCTGGGCGCATCCTGATGAATGCGCGAGGGGTACCCGGAGGTCACCCACAGGCAGGTTTTGCAGTGCAAGCAGCACAGGGACAGATTGCTTTGCAGACAGAGGATTAACTAAGTGAAAACACAATTCAGACAAGACCCTTGACAAATTTTGTGAACGTGATCTGCAGTGAGGAATTTGAGGAGGCACTCGGTGCTGCAGTCAGCACTAAATCCCTTGTATTTTACAACCCAATAATCAACCTGCTGCTGTGATTATCAGAGTGGAAGAGGATGAGTGGTGAGAGTAAGTGGCTGTTGGTGTGATGCCCGGACCTACCAAGGCCCTGAAGTAGCTCCAGCAGGTAACTATCCCCATTTGACATCCTTGCAGTTAAGATTTGGGGAAGAAGAAATGCACATAGAAGGTCTTAATTCAGTTGCCTTTGTCCTATATTTCTTCTGATAAGAATCCTTTTTTCCCTTTTTTCTCGGCTGTCCCAAAGCCAGTGAAAAGATGATAACGCCAAGAAACACAGTAGAACATTGTCACTTGAGAAAAATGTCATCCAACAGCTTGCAGCTTTAGTAGCATTGATTTATTCTCCCAGACACAGTAGTCACCGACTTCCAGGGCTGCCAACATATTCAGTAAAATATCTTTAAGAAAATGCCTTAGTTTTTCTTTTCTTTTTCCCTCCCTTTTCTTTACTTTAGGAAAAGTCCCATTTCTCCCCAGCAGGAGACAAAGTTTTCTGACAGACTAAAAGGCCTGTGTCTGTAAAATCAGCAACAATAGCAAACTTGGGTGAAAATATAATCGAACTAGCTTTTTCACTTTTAGTTAACAAATTTTTTTCAGTCTCTCTTTAGTTTGTGGGAGGATTTTGGCATTTTTAATAAACCAGGTACTCCTGGGGAGGTATGAAATCCCGTGGGTGGGAAATCATCCATTAAGAAGTGCGTGCGTAATCACTACACCAAAACCATGTATGAAATCTGAGACCTGCCCAGACTTCCCCATTCTTTTTGGCTCTATCCTGCCTGAGTAGCTGTGGTGTCATGAGCCCTTATCAACTTCAGACCTGAAAAGAGAGCAGGCAGTGCCCTGGAGAGCTGGCCATCACACAGCAGTGGCATGAGCAGCTTCCAACCCAAACAGGATATTAAGTAATACAGCTATTGAGTGAGTTCAGTCACTTCTTAACTGCAAAAAGAGAGAGAGAATTGGAAATGTTCCTTGTCCTGTAACTGTCGGGTCACCCTCCAAAAGTGGTGTAGTGTATGATGAAGAGGTACTGCTGAGGCTAACCTGCTTTTAAGTTCTTGACTGTCTCCCTAAAATGAGACTGAAGATAGCAACCCAAGTCCAACCTCCACTCTATCCTCAACTCTGTCTTCATTTCCTACTTACAGGCTTTAGTAAGCCCAGCTCAGATGGACTGGGGGGTCCAGTTTGAACATGTCGTTCTTGTTGATACACGTTGCTTTCATCTTTATCTATTGAGCTCTTTACTCCAAGATAGCACTGATCACAAATTATTGAAAAAGAGCCCCCAGAAAATCACATTCCATATGGATTAGACAAGGTTATTACTGTAGGCAACCTTCAAGGTCATAAAGGTTAGATGTACTCTTTCATCAGCGCAGAAGTAAGGGAGTGGAGTGGATGGAAGAAATAAATATGTTCAAAGGACAAGCTGCTCTGTACACAATGTGGAATTCCAGTGCTTCCTTTTGAATTATCTAACGCAATCTTTCAGCAGCAGGCAAGTGGTTCCCTTGGAATGAAATTCAGCTTCTCAGATTCTGGAGGAAGTTGAACTCTTGCTGTTCAGTGACTTCGAAAAGATTTAAGGATCACTGATCAATTGCCATGCTTTCGTGTATGTGAGGGGGAGGATGTCTGATTAATGACCTATGACACAAGCTTCACCTGTCCACAGGAATGTGCATACCAGCTGAATACAAAGATGATGAATTAACCAAGCATTTTGCAAAGCCTTTATTGAAAAAGCCTATGTGGTCTGGAGATCAGTTTAGCAAGTGCAAATACATGGTTATTTTTAATTAAACATCAGGTTTTCTTATCTGAAATAGCAGACAGGATTGAGAAGTATTTTTGGATCAAGTCTGGAGCATGGACACACTTATTGTTTTGGGTTTTTTTATTTTTTTTTTATTGGTCTGGAGACCAATGTTAACCCTTTAAGAACTCTACAGTGCTTTTTTTCCCCCTCCTTTTTCATTTTTTTTAAATGACTGTGCTACAATTGACCCCCTGTTTATAAGGCTGAATCTAGTCTTTTGTTTAGTGAGGATATACAGATTAGACACACATGTGAATGACCCATTATGCATCGTAAGGGCTGTGTTTAATCTGAGGGGGGAAAAAATGAAAACAGCTGTTTAATTCATCGATATGCACAACAGGACAAACAGTTTCAACATGGCAAGCAGAACACTCATCATTCATAGAGCTGGCATCCTTTTCTCAGGCGTCGCAGTTGCAGTAGGAATCTCTTCTTGAGTTAATTTAGTGCTTTTTGGAAGGTGCTGGGTGGTAACTCCAGAGACTGCAATCCTGCACCCGAATGCTCCGGAATGAGTGTGGAGGAGGCAGCAGCTGGGCAGCCTCTGCTCCAGCACTAACTTGCTCACCACACCAGGAGGGAAAAGCCTTCAAAAATGAAGGTGCTAGTGCCCCGTGGTCTGTGTTCTGAGATTTTCTGCAGTGCTGTTGGTTTGGAGATAGACATCTATCTACCAGGAACTGGGCTTTTCTCAGAAAGATGAAAGTGAACCTTTGGTAGATAGTAACTGACACTTTTGTCACGACACTGGAACTTCTCATTCATGAGGAGTTTGCTTATTAAAGGAATAATGTCTCTTTTGCCACGTTTTATGTGTGCTGGAATTAAAATAACTAAATTACTAGAAATGTGACTATACAGGGCTAGGTAGTCCGTGCTGTAAGTTCTATACAGGCGTTGTGCCGTACTCATTAATATTTTTGCAAGTGCCCTTCAATAGATTATTAGCAAACATCTGTTTAATTTTTATTATTTTATTTCCTTATTAAATTTTCTTTTTTTATTCTCACAATATTCCCCTTAGGGGTAAGAAAGCATGTGTAGTGGAAGCTATGATTTTGATGGTATTGTTGTTGATGTTGATCTCTTTTCTCTTTCCTTTTTCTTCCTTTTTTTATTTGATAACTATGTGCTTTGCAAAGACTTACAAGATCACAAGAAGGCACATTTAACTGATTTCTGTTTTCCATCTTTGGGGATGTCCTGTTTTCTAGGTAGACAAGTCACAACTCTTTCTGGGCGACATATTACTGAAAGGATGAAGTTGTATTTTGAGGTTGTAGATCCCAGAACTTTTTTTAGTCTTCTAAAAATCTGGAAACTAGGCTATTCTCTATCTTAAAAGTAGTAATTGAGAATTTCCCTTGATTTAAGTGTCAATAAGAAGTCACAGTAAGTGAGGTTAGATTTGCTCAGGGCAGCTCATGTATTACAGAATGTTGTACTAATTGGAGTTTCCTAAGGTGTGATGGCTCCATGCCCAGGAACTGTATGGCTGTGATCCAGCTGAGGTGACACATGTAAATAACCAAAGGCTGGGCTTCATCTGCCAAGATGGAATGGAGCCTTGTAGCAATCGGGGACAAGAGAAACTGCTACTTATAGAGAGGTCTATGCATCTTACCTATACCGAGAAATCCAAATATCTCCAAGCTATGACCTGGCTACTTTGGGACCAAAGTTTTCATTCAAAGAATACACTTATCTTCATATTCTTTGTAAAGTCTTCCTTTGCCCCTCAGCATGCTGGTTTTTTTATGTTCATATACCGATGTGTGTTTTTACAAATTAACCTTATCTAAGTACTTTGTATACTGGAGATGTGTTAGAACGCAGGAAGCACTGAATATCATCATAATTTTGTTGGCATATAAATTGAGATAATCTGACAAATTCACCCTGTTGATGGGGAGTAATATGGAAAATTACTGTCGAGAAATCATTTTTGTGGGATGCTACAACTAACTGAGGTAAACGGGTTACCCGGTGAAATGGTGAACACGCCATCCCTGGAGGTGCTCAAAGCCAGATCTGAATGAAGCTTTGAGCGACTTGATCCACTGGGATGTGTCCCTGCCCATGGTAAGGGGATGGAACTGGATGATCTTTAAGGTCCCTTCCAGCCCAACCCATTCTATAATTCTCATCATTTCAGATCTGAAATCCAACTATTCCTATCTCCCTTTTCAAAAGATACCAAGACATTTTCTGATAAACTGTTGTATGCTTTTGTGCAATAAGGATGAATGTTTTCCATTTATTCATTTAAAGATCCATTAATTATCTGTCTGCCACTCCTTGGTGTGCAATATGGTTCCTGAGCCTCTTTGACCCATCAGTCCTGCTGCCATTGCACTGCTTGAAATCTTCATAGCTAGACTATGTAATAGTCCTTGTTATAATGATGCAGTGATTACTTCAGTTAGGAATGTCCCAAGGTTGGGCCTTTCTGTTTTTCTTAAGCTAAGAAATATGCAGGCTGAGTTTAGAAGTGTTATGATGCACGATGTGACAACTGTGATGAAATGCCAGGGCTGAAGCTGTGCTCTTATTCAGTAGCCCTGGGTAGAGCAGCCCGTGGGGTTTGAGAAGGCTTTTCAGTGGATGTCATCTTTAAGCATAACAAGGTGATAAGCCTGACCCAAGCCTTTGCCGTTGATGAGTTGTCTGTTTCAAAACAAATCTTTGCTGTAATCAATAATGTCTGAATAATAGGATCCGGTATTGCAGAATTTGAAGGCTGTCTTGTCAGTTTAGGAAATGAACATCAGCCATGGATCTAATTAAATAAGCCATTCTCTTGGTACATCTCATCTGGGTAGGAGGAGAAAGTACTGAGTATTTTTTTAAAAGCATGGTCTTACAAGATTTCCAGCTTTGTTGGAGAGGTCCATTAAGTATTTAAAAGTTAAGGAAGTTATGGAGCCTCCCAGCCCTCTGAGGCTGACTCTTCATCAGCAACAGAGACCATTAAATATCTGTAACGTATCTAGTATTTTATGAGAAAACAGCTGAAGGTTTTTTTTAATTAGGCTGCCAAAGCAGTATACACTTTCTTTTCCAGTCTTTAATTTTCAGAAAAAGCCTATATATCTGCTATTCCAGATCAGTGCGTGTATTATCGTTAGAAGTCCTAGGAGTCATTGAGGTGAACTGCAAAACTTCCTTTGATTTCAGTAGTAGATCCCCTTTGTATTTAGAAGGACACAGTAGGCTAAAACTCATAAAAAGAATTAATCAAATTTCCTGTGTTGTTAATTTTACTCTAAATTATTAAATTGATGGAATTTCCTGAATGCAATTTATTTTTCATGACCTATTGCTGCTAGTCAACTTCCTCTTCAGTTTAGACAAAGAACAAGGACTAATTTTTTTATTTTCTGAACTACATAATATTTTACCCTTTTGGTTCACGAATGATGCAAGGGAACGTTAAAAGCCTAAAAAATATTGCCTTAACTGGTTTCATCGCCTGCAAACTATATTGATTAGCGTGAAAAACATAAGCTTGATCTTTCTGTTGGAAACTGTCTATTACAGAGTGCACAGCACTACCTGTTAACATGCAAGTATTCTGCTTGCCCTACCCTTAGAAGTGAATGTCTATTTTTTAGGAGGAATAGTGCTGTGAAATATGCTCTCTACCTTCATCAGAAGGGAAAAAATAATTAAAAATGTATCTTAGCTGGATGCAGATCTGATTACGATCTTTGAACATAATCTGTTGGGAGTTTTTCATTATTACTTTGTAAAGTTGGAAAAAAGAAAAATTTAAAATATGGTAAGGGAAGGGTAAGACAGGACTTGCCCTTGAACAATGCAGTTCTAATTCCATGTTAAATGTTCAGGTTTTACCCACAAAATTTTGTTTTCTAAACCTTGAGCCAAATAGTCTCTACTTTTCAAAGCGCAAAGATATTCTTCCTAGTCCCAGCAAAGATGATCCTTGCCTTCTTTTATTTTTTAAATGAAGAGGAGCACCTTCCATAGAATTGAAAGTAATCGATGCTATCAGAAATTGCATGTGAAAAACACATTTTAAATTTTGATGGGTATCTTGAAGACAATCTTGGAATTAAAACATCAGAATGGTTTCAGTCTTCCACCAGTAACATTCCTCTGTTTCATCTAAATTCTTTTATAAACCTAAAGGCTTTTTGATGATGTTCTAACAAACATGTAGTTTGTGTTTTTTGAGGGATCCGGAGCAGACGACTGGTCTGGTTACTGTCTTGAGGTCCCATACACGCTGTGGATGTGTTGTTGGCTCTAGTTCACTGCTTGAAGGATGTTCTGGGTAGCCTCTTATCTTCAGTAACTCTGGCAATCAGATGTGTGGAGGCACATAATCAGCCACTGAGTCTGCTAGACTTAGAGAGACTTGGAAAACCATCACAGGGTTTGTTATATGGGGGAAGGGTTTCTACTCATCAAAGGGAAATGGAAGTTCCTTATTCCAGCCAGGAGATCTAGTAAAGATATCTGTTCTGTATGATGTAGGATTTTTCACTTGATGGTGTCTCTTTAACAGCTTTTGTTCAAACAAAATCTTTCCTTGAAGTGATGGGAGTTATTTTTAACCTTTAAAGCCAAAAGAATGTCTTCCTGCTAAAACAACAAACACACTACACAATTTTGTAAAGCCTTCACAAACAGTAAAGCTACTAAATTTGTTCTAATATGTCCTTTTTTTCCTTCCATTTTCCTTCTGCAATTTGTCTTTTTGCTAAAGAGGAAGAAAAAACCTTGAGAAAAATACAAGGCAACTTTGTTTTCTGTAAGTGGTTTTAATTCATTAGATTTCTTTATCCGTTGCTCACCCCCTCCCTCCCCTATTACAAGAGCTTCTATCTTATGCCACAAGCAAATATAATTTCTGTTGTTGCTTCTTTGCAAAATCCAATTTGTTATGATGTTTTATGCATGCCGGTATAATTGCAGAGGAGGAGTTAAACTGAATGACAGTTTAAAGAGGTGCATTCCTTTGGCTGTGTCACTCACAGAGAGCAGCAAAAAGGAAAGTGGGACAAATTGATGCCCTGATGAAAGTATTAATCTGCTAAGATTTCAGATGAAACAATGGGGCTGCCCTAATCAAGCCTTTTCCTCTAGGGATCAAACTGATGGCAGGGACTTTTGATAGAGAGAAGATTACTATAGCCTGTGTAACAATATCAATGATAAGATCTACCGTATTCTTTGCGTGTACATTACTAGCAATTAAAAATGTGCTTGTCAGTACCAATCTTAGCAGAAAACATTCTTCCCAAGATATGTGAGAGTTTTATGAGATCCTGTATAATGAGTTAGTGTTTTGCCATTTATTTTCCTAGAAAGGAAAGAATAAAATATGTAATAATAATAAATAAGAGCAAAACAGCAAAGTAGGTAAGTATTCCAAGCGAAATGTCTTTAAAGAAAATGTATAAGATGTTCACTGCAAATGAGGCAGAGGTTGCAACAAATTACACCTTTGGAATTCTGATGCTGGGGAACATGATGTATCCATTAATGATGGCAAAGTGTTCTGTACTTTTATTTTCTTCAAAAAAATTGTGGTGGTTAAAAACCAGCTTTTAAAGTCAAACTTTTTTTTTTACTCTTTACACCACCGAACTACAATTCCTTTGTAATATTTTAGAGAGAACCTTTCTGAATATGCTTTTGTCACTTGTTTCTGCTCTATTTCCTGAGTCTGCCTCAGACAGCCAGATCAGACGGCAACTGTTTTGTGGGGCAGGAAGATTTAAGCAGTAACCTTTGATGCACTGGAGACTTCATGCTTGAAACTTTCACAGTTCCTCACAGGTGCCTGTTGTGGGAAAGGACCCTGCAAACCAGGATGATTCTTCTGCCTCATGGCCTTGCATATCCTGCCTTGGGTCTTCAAAAACATAGAGCTCTTCGTGGTCCTTGAGCAGAGGAATGATTTTATTGTTGCTCTAAACTAGTTACAACAGGAATGTTAGGAATCTAATTAGACAAGTCAGCTCTTCAAATGAACAAACAAAAAGTTATGATGGTTGAGTTGAGTGGGAATGGGCAGCAGAGTCAAACTGGCCAGTTGTAGCTCTTGTCAGCTCTCTTGTTCAGGGACATTTCATTTCAGAATAAAACATCACTTCTATTTCTATTGAACATCATGAGCTGGGCACTGGAAATGTGCCTGTGACTCCTGGAGCCTCTGCTCATTAAGTAGCTCTATATATATGTATCTGCAAATCACTAATTTGCTCATTCAATTGTGTTAACCTATTATTTTTGCAAGCTGGGCTTCCTGGAGTTACGAAAATCACTCCCTTGAAGATTCCACAGTGTCTCAGTGTATAAAATCTAGAGTCCTTATTAAGGACGATATGAAATCTGAGAGAAGAAAGTATGCCTGGTCTTCATTCCTTGATAAACAGATAAGGTGTGATTACTTCCAGATGAGAAACCAGTTTGGCATTGTAGGTGTAATGAGATCTTCCTAAGAATCCTGAGATGGAACAAACAGTAACTTGTTGATTTGTTTAATTTATATTTTTAATGGAAATGTCAGCATACTGCCATCACCTTCTCTTCCAAGAAACATCCATTTTTTTCTCCTTAGAACTGGGTTCAGACAGAATCGAGTCCCTGCATACTTGTGGATTGAACAGGACCCTATGAAAATGTTTTTATCCCAGTGAAGATCAAGAGATCTTTTACCTCACGCCTAAAAGCCTTTTCTGAGTGCTAGTTACCAAGTCCATTATAAATAGATCCTGTTTATTATTTCCTCAGATTTGTCTTATCAAATCCTCATAGAAATGAGATCTATCTAAAAGCATCTTTAGAAATCAGAAGCAGACGTACAAATTGAAGCAAAGCATTGCTATTCATGAAAATAATCTTTTTGCAGGATACTTTTGTACAAAGAGAAATATTATGTTTGGTAATTTCTTTTCAAAGAGACACTTTAGGCTTCTGTAATAAATAGTATTGTTATCAACGCGCGCACACACAAAAGTCAAGTGACTACAAATTCTTGTAGAAGAGTCATGTACTTTGGTAACAAGTATTTCTTACAGTCAGAGTTGCATGGTCCTGAATAGAATAGAAGTACTCAGCAAAGAAAACAAACCAAAACTCTTTCAAGTTTGAAGTCTTTTTTTGTTCTGGCTACCCCAGCTGGTATGAAAGTAATGTACCAGTACAAGTATTGTGTATGTTGTCAAAGCTGATGACCTAAATTTTCCGAATATTCATTTTTCCCCACTGTGTTCAGTGGGTATGAGGGTGCCAAGTGCTTGGGACAGCCAAGCCACCAGCTCACGTAAGTCAATCTAGCCCAAGGACTCTCACAAAAAGCAGGACTCCCAAAGACAAGGTGAAAAAAATCAGAATATTGATACATTTCAGAAATATTCTTCATTTGAAGTATTTTGTCCAGTTCTAGAAACATCAACATAAACAAATGAAGCTGTTGGAAGGAGTCCAGAGGAGACTAGAAAGATAGTTAGAGGGCTAGAGCACCTCCCATACGAGGACAGGCTGAGAGAGTTGGGGTTGTTCAGCCTGGAGAAAAGACTCCAACGAGACCTTTATATTGACCTTCCAGTACCTGAAGGGGCTACAAGAAAGCTGGTCATCTGAAAATAGCTGTTGGTGGTGTGTTTTCATCTGCTACTTGGGTGGATAGGCGAGTTTGAAAAATCTTCCTCCTCTGTTTTTTAAATGTAAGGTACAAGTGTAGTATCAATCCTCTTTGTAATCCTTTTATCTATATCATATTGTGATACATTTATGAGTGCGCATGATTGTAAATAGGATCTTGAGATAAATTAATCACCGGTTTAAAGAAAACTGTGTCATAAGTTATGGAATTTAGTTTGGCGTATTTGATACTGAAAATGTTTGTCTTGTTTTAGAAGGAGCTGGTAGAGCTCTTAATGTTTTTAAGTCCCAGAAGTTACCAAACAAGTTCTGTTTATGTCATCTTGTACCATACGCTATAAATGCCCATGGAAATAGTTACTACAGATTTCAAATGACCTCTTTGGTCATTAAGACAGCCCCCTTTCACTGAAAAGTCTGTTGCTTCCTGCAGAATGTGTACTAATGCCTCACCATGAGAGAATTCTGAAACAGGTAGTGCCCTAATGTAGAAGAAAACAGATTAAATATGAGAATAAATACCTGGCCTCTGCACTATCTAGATGCATAATCCCTGGATGTGTTGAAGGCCAGGTAGGAGAAGGCTGTGAGCAACCTGACCCTGTGGGAGGTGTCCCTGCCCATGGCAGGGGGGTTGGAACCCAGTGGGCTTTAAGGTCCCTTCTGACCCAAATCATTCTATTATTCTGTAAAAGAATCACCCTGCATACGTAGCAACTTCTCCAGAAATGCACCTCCTCTTTGTGCAGTGTATATTTTACTGGCAAGGTTTCATCTCCATCTGCTGTGACATTAATGTGGTTTCACAGAACGGCCTTGGCAACAATACATTAAAGACTTTTAGAAATCCAGTGTGGGTTTCAGTGAACCAGAACTCCTTGCTTAGACTTTGATCTGGGGTCACCTCACATGAAGTCAAGAGCAGGCAAGGACAGAGTTGTTGCCTTGCTCCCGCTCGCAGCCCAAACCATTCTATGAGTCTATGATGTTATGATTGTGCCGTGGAAGTAAATGGGTATCCAAGCCATCTATCACTGGCAGCGCGGTTAAGGCAAAAGAGCAAGTCTTTTAAAGAAGCCGAAGCTTCAGTGATGACTGCAGAATCTTAGCAGTCAGAAGGCATTTGAGATGTGACTGTTTGGTAAGCTCAGAGCAGAGATTTGATCTCTAATTTGATTAAATTTCCTTTGAAAGAAAAGACTTCTTTCTAACTTTTTTTTTTTTTTTTTAGGTATAGGAAAATCTCGCGAGTTGGTCACGCTTGGCTTGAAGAATGAGGTGCTTAGCTGCAGTTTTGCTGTAGCTGTTGCTCTCTGTGCAACTTCGAGTAGTCTTGAATGTGCTGTGAATTCCATACAGGCCTTTAGATCATTTTCTGGCCAGTGTAATCCCAAGCAAAGAGGGAGAGCCAAGGCTGGGCAGCCCTGGATGGCAGACGGCACAGCAGCTCGTGCAGAATTTGCTCGTGCTCTTGACCCAGTGTTAGCACTCTGAGCATCAAGGAGCCTAAGTTCATAAGAACCTCTCTGAGGCAGTGGTTCAGTAGGAAGATTAAACATGAATCCAACTCGAAGCTCTGCCATATGTAATTGGGGCCTCATTCAAGACTAAAGACTTTCTTCTATTTTCTGTGCCTTTATGATTCACCTGAGTTTGTTTCTTTGTTCTGGAATTTATTAGAAGAAAAAAGCGCATATCAAAAGAGAAACAGTTCTCACAGTGCCAGCTTTGAAGCCTGTAATCTCCCACAGAAACCCGACTGAAACTTCCAACATGGTTTGCCCATACCAAGAGCAGGCGAAAACATGATTTGGAACAGCATGACAATGGCTCTCGGCTCCAAATACATCAATTAAAAAGAAAATCCTTCTGCTCACAATTTCTGCCTGCGTTCAATTAGAATGAAAATGTAATAGAAAACTAGATGGATTAAAGAGTGCTTGTTTTTCTTTTCCTCCAGTAGCCTAAATTCAATATAACGCAACTTTGTTGTTCTGTTTGTACAGATCTAGTTGCTTGCTTGGTCAGGCATTTCCATCCCAGCCTTCTTTAACTACTGAAGCTGCTAGTGCCGCTTGCATTCTTTTCATATTGTGTATACAATGAATTTGTATTATCTATTGTTTGTTCTAAACTTCTGACTTCATTTTGCCAAGGCTATCTGTTTTTAAATTAGTAATTTTCACTCCCTCACGCAATTCTTCTAAATTACTTTTTAGAGTACTGGCTATTAATATTTTAGGTAGCTTTGATGTTTTACTTTATAGTCTTCAATTTTATTTTACATTTCACAGGTTCCTGGTTGCAAATAATCCTAGAGGCAATTTTCTCACATTGCAACTATTCCTTGAAAGATATGCTAATGTAGCAAGGCACTTGCAATACTGGGGGTTAAGTTAATCACCCAAAATGAGCTGTATTACTGTCAGTGGTGTATAAAGACATCCCATAGTGAATTACTAGGCAGACTAGCATTAAAGCTCCTTTAAAAAATATCATATTGTGAAGGTGTGCAGAAATAACCTTTATTCAGAATCTATTGAGCTAAGGAATCTGGCTTTGGTTATTTCTGGACTTGAAGGCACCAAACAAATAGAATGTTTGTGTTTCCTTTCAAAAATCTTCAGTACTGTTTGAAAAGGTTTTGTGAATCCAAAAGAAAACTAACAAGCAATTACTGTCATTATATTAATATATTTGTACAGAAAAAGTAGTAACTCTCTGTTCAAGCTAAGAAGTATGAAATTCAAGGCTACCAAATAATAAGTTGATAGATTAGGTTACATCATTCAAAATGCAAATTGGAACAATTCTCCTAGCCTTACACTTACTTGCAGGCACCTAGAAGATATATGCAATAGGCATAAATGTTTGTTTATTCCTTAATTAGTATAATTCACAATATGTGTTTAAACAGTTCTTCAAAGAAAGACCATGTTTTAGACTCCTCCATAGTGTTTGTCAGATGTTTCTCCATCTCCACTGGAATTCTCAATGAAGTATACTTCAGCTGAGATGCTTTGGGATCTGAGTGACAAGCCTTTCATCCAGTCTAACTGAACATTGTGCTAGAAATGCACCCCCCCGGTACCTAGAACTAACCAGATGGTATGAGAGGAGGTTTTCCTCTGCTCTGGCTGAGCACAAAGAAACACTCAGCTCCGCGTGCTGAAGAACATAGTTAGCATCTTCTGCCAGGCCTGATTTTTGTTGGTTGCATCTCACTCAATGCCACAGCGCTGTTATCTGTGGACAGTAGGATTCTGTCTCAGCAGCCTGACTGCTTAGAGGGAGGCAGAGGTACGGTGCAGGGCTGTGTTTTAAAAGAGCAGTGCAGCAGTGCTTCTAACGATCTAGATTTTTGTTTCTTGCCTGGAAAAAAAATTGTAATAACATTTAGTTACTTAGTGATGATATGCATTTTTATGAGAACAAATATATTTCGAAGGAGAAAAGATAGGGAGTGTGTGGGAATGGTTTACGTGGAACACAGTATTTATTTGCCATGCATATTTGATATGCGTTCATTAAATACGCAATAGAAATGTCAACATAAAGTGCTGTTTAGATCCTCCTATAAAAACAAACTGCACCAGTATTAAAATTGGAATGCACTAATCTTTGGTTAAATACAAGCCTTATTTGCGATCCGACAAATAAATGTTTGGTTGAGTGTTGTTAAATAACCATATATTTAACCTAATTTAATTTGCCCTTCATTTATAAAGTCTGATAGAGTGATATCATGTCAGTGTAACCAGCACTTTCACATCATCTGCCATTGCATGGGTTTCTCACTTTCACCCATTGACATTCAATCACTAACAATTATCACCAGCCCGTGCCCAATTCAAAAGTATTTTTGCAGTCACAGTGAACCACGGCCAAACCTTCTTACAAAGAGGGAAAAGCAGACATCTCTTCAAGGATTATTTTTGTATCGCATATAGTCATCTGGTAGAAAAGTAGCGTTTCAGATAGATGGCTGCATTTGTGAGCCAGGATTTAGAACTAAATGGTAAACACACCTAGTTAGGGCGGGTTGGGTTGTTTTTTTTCTTTTTTTTTTTTGCTGGTATATCCACATTGACTTCAGAAGTTATTCCTTTCCCCAGATTGGACTTGGGCCTTTAAATGGCATTTATAACTGTGGTTTACGTACACTGAAAAAATTCTTCTGCAGCAATCACTGAAAGGTACTTTTAATCAGGATATCCAATTACAAATACAAAATACACCATACGGGATTATCATCCAGCCCTACCAGGACCAGCAGTTTATAGGGAGCTTTAAATTGGGGTTTATGCTCTGCAGCATAATAGTATCTCTTCCCTATAGCCTTGCAATTATTTCATTCTCCATAAAGTAGCTGCAAGTGTTCTAACTGCCTATGTATAGCGTATTTTGGGAGGAGACTTCCTGTACTATATTGACTTAATAATATTTTTAGAAGGTGTTACATAGGTGTACAATTTATCTAAAAACTGCCTTTCTACAAGACTTTGGGTAGGTTTACCCAGCAACCGCTCAAGTGCCTGCAGCGTAATGCAGAGAAGCCTGAGCTAGATTTAAATTCAAACCCTGGTTAACGATCTACCCAAGGCAGCCCTGAGCCCAGCATGGCCAATTTACTTTGCTGAGGAGCTGGGTGAATTAGCTCATGCTGAGCTCTGTGCTGCCCTAGGTGACTACTGGCAGTGCCCGTGCTCACTCGTTTAAGACTAGCGTGGCTATCTCTCTGGTGTATTGCTGATGTACTCTCATAGTACAGCGTGCGCATACCCTTAAATCATTGCATTTCTGTTTCAGTGGGTGGCTTTTTGCTGGGTATGCTCCATGCAAGAATTTCCTAATGTTCTTGCTCTGCTGTTACAGTTTTATTTTTTTTCATCGTATTCCCTTTTCTGTCTTTCGTGCAGTGACAGGGTGAAGGGGTAACAGTTTCAAGCTGAAAGAGGGGGGAAATCTAGATTAGATATTAAGAACAACTATTTTCCTGTGAGAGTGGCGAGTCACTGGCTCAGGTTGCCCAGAGAAGCTGTGGCTGCCCCATCCCTGGAGGTGTTCGAGGCCAGGTTGGATGGGGCTTGGAGCAACCTGATCCAGCAGGTGGTGTCCCTGCCCATGGCAGAGGAGTTGGAACTGGATGGGCTTTAAGGTCCCTTCCAACCCAAATCGTTCTATGATTCAATTTTTTAATTATTTTCCTTGCCAAGTGTTTTGTGTCGGAGCGACCAGTGTAAGAAGGAGATCTTCCATGTGCTTCATCCTGCTGTCTATATCTGCCATGTGACTGTATCCTTTTGAAAATAAATGAAAATATGGTGCCCCCAAAGACTTCAGAGAATCTTGCTTTAACATAACATCATTGTGATTTCTTCCTCTCCCCTGTGTCTGGGCCCAGTGTCCTGAGAATGAAGGATACCCATACTACCCACGTTCTAGAGTTACAAAAGAGTTAGTGTGCACAAGATATGCTGCCAAAAATTAAATTGATGAGGGTAATGAAAAATAAGTTTTGAAAACATTAAAAATTCCAAGAACAAATATATTCAATCATTTTTATAGTCCCTCTACAAATGTTGGTATGACTTTTTTTCTCTCTTCTTCCTGTTCCCATTTCTTTTTACTTTTCTACTCCATCCATGGCGATTCCGGTTCTTTAAAATACGCTTTTGTTGATACAACATCCTCTTAGCTCATTAAAAGTAAAGGGGGTTATTTATTGCTTCTGATAGAATAATTCAGCACATACCTTCACACTTGAGAAAAACAAAGGAAAAGTAACAGAAGCTTTGTCTCATTCAACAGGTTTATTGCAGTTATTTATATTTTTTTAAATAGCTGGTGAAATAGATGCGACCATGATGAGACCCAGGCAGGTAGAAGGAGATGCAAGTAGTCTTTGTACTTTATTGTTTTGGAGGATTGATGAAAAATTACCATCTTTAGCAAAAATTCTAGACTTATTAGAAGAAAAGGCTAGAGAGAAAAAAAGGCAGTTCTGTATTTAGGGATTTCATTGCATCCTTTATTAAAGGTCAGAATGAAAAAAACAGGATTTTAATAATGAGATATAATTCAAATTAATGAGACAATTTGAAAAAAATGCCTTGCAAAATAATGAGTTTCCTGTGTTGTATAATGATGCTTGGGTTTCCCTCACTCCAAAATATGGAAGTTTTGGTCAATGTTGAACTCCCAGAACTGCTGTTCTACCAAGGATGCATTTTCTCATAGCCCAGAGCAAGGACCAGCCCGGTCTGTGTGACCCTGATGAGCTCTCTGAGCTCTCACCACTCAGAGGAACACGGCACGTCCTTCAGAGCAGATCAGCAGGGACCCTACACCTTAGCTGTCCTGAATGGCTTTTGGAAATAACGATGTGAATTTTCTCACTTTAAAAATTATCTTTTTGGGGAAATAGCTGACGGTAAAATGGGTGTTGGAATGACAGGAACATCCTGCCCTCAAGGCTTTTTCATGAAAGAAAAGTGTTTCATTGCCATTTGAAACCACCAAGAGACATATATTTGTTTGCGTTCTCCTATCGCAAACACCTAATCAAAATGGTATGAGGAGACAGGGAAAGCCATTACCAACCTGAGCCCAAATATGCCAGTTTTCAGCCTGAGAGAAATTTGTAGCCTGGAGTTATAAGCCACTGAAAATAGGTGTTTATAATGGAAGTGCCATCTTAACCTTATCTGTAGTGGCACTACTGCTTTGCTGTAATATCTCCTCTCCTAGCATCTGTGAAATTGTAATCTGTCCTGTGGCTGGTAACTGAGGAGATGATGAAACCCGGGGATATACTCTGAACTACCTTAATTTATCTGTACTAGTTTTTTACTGACACATAAAAAGTGAAGGTGAGCAGGGGGTGAGGGACTGATGTCAGAGAGCTGAGTGCCTCAGACGTGCTTGGGAGAAAGGGGATCAAGGCACCAGATGACTGTCTGCATCAGTCACCCAATTACCTTTTTGTACCTCTATATTTTTTCCTCTCTCTGCAGGAAACATGGAACAAAATTGTTCATGATGTTTGAAGGTTTCATCCGTAATATTTGGTTTTCAGCCTACTGGACCTAGAAACAAGCCAGCATAGGACATCGTAGTCGTGCTAATGAAGATGTTATCTCTGGAAACTTTCTGCTGTACTTGGTATTTATGCCATCCAGCTGCCAAATACTGGTATGTGCTACACTGATTCTTTGTAATTAAAATAGCTCTTCTGTTACTACCTCTATCATGAAGAAACGAAGAGAGAGACCTGTAATGTTATCTTAAAAAAAGTCATGGTAAATATTTCTGCTGTATAACAACTAAGTTACAGTTGTCTTCTAAATCTTTTGTTGTCTTACCTGATTTCTTTGTAAATTGGCCAATTGTATCTTTATTCACACAAATTATCTTTAACGGTTCAACAGATTGACTTGGTTTTGAGACTGCTATGTTGCTACTCCTTGGCTCACAGTGATATTAAAGAATATAGGATTAGGAAGAAAAGTATTCCTGTGAGGGTGGGCCCAGATTGCCCAGAGCAGTGGTGGCTGCCCCATCCCTGGAGGGGTTCAAGGCCAGGTTGGATGGAGCTTGGAGCCCCTGATCCAGTGGGAGGTGTCCCTGCCCGTGGCAGCAGGGGTGGGACTGGATGGGCTTTGAGGTCCCTTCCAACTCAAACCATTCTATGATTTGAATCTTTAGGAGTTTTCTTACAAAATAAATCATTTACTTACTTCAACGAGAACACTTTAATATTGGTGTAGAAGTGATGAGTCCTGAAAGAGTCAGGATTTTAACCTTTGGCAGAGAAACCTTTGCTTATAACTCAAGTTATATCTCATGTCTGGACCTGAAGTGTGGACAAAACAAGGTCAGTCCTGCTACCAGTCTGCAGGGCTGTTCAGGCAAATCTGGGGGAGCTTTGGATTTGATTCTCTACAGACAGAAGGAATTGGCAGGAATTTCTGTTATCCAGAAACACTAAGCTTGGCCTCCTCCTCTCACCCTACCTTTCTGTAGCCAGTTCTCATTTATTTCACATGCATAACACAGACCTGCTGGAATGACGAGCCAGAGGGGGGTGTGTTTTGGGCACTATGCTATGTAGCATGTATCTAGCCCTCTGGCCTCATTCTCTCAGAAGTTACCCTTGTTGATAATCTGTTTTATCCTTGCATTACCTTCTAATTCTCTCACAGCTGTGTGAGTGCTCGTATTCTGGCTTGCACAGATACACAACGGTCATTAATGATTTCTCTGTACTTCACATTATTCAGACTTCTGCTGAGTCTGGGAACTATTTGAATATAAGAGACTAAATTTGCCTATGGGCATATAGTTTGTAAGTGACTCCAGGGACAGTCAGGGTAGGAAGAGTTGGAGAGGCAGTTCGTGTGTGTGCACATGTGTTCAAGGCTTGGAATAGGGAGCACTCAGCCTGTGTGGAAAGAGCAGTCGTATCTCCCATGTATAGATGACATTTGTAATATTTTCAAATATGTCATTGCCACGTATTTTTTTTTCCTGAAGTAAGAATATAGAAGGTTATGAAGAGCAATACAAAATAGTATTTTGGAAAATAGGGAAAATTCTAAAACAAAGAGGGACATAAACTCTACCCTCTCTCAGTTTAAAACTATTATTTAGAGTGGCTATAAGGAAGCATTTTTTTACTATGAAGGTGGTAAAACACTGGCACAGGTTGACCAGGGAGCTAGCAGAGGCCCCATCCCTGGAAACATTCAAGGTCAGGCTGGATGGGGCTTGGAGCAACCTGATTGAGTTGAAGATGTCCCTCCTCCTGCAGGGGAGTCGGACTGGATAAGCTGTAAAGGTCCCTTCCAACCTAAAATATTCTATGATGCTATGATTCTGTGACACAGATATAAAATGCTATCATCTTTAGGCCAAATCTAGTTGTCAGGAACATTCAGCAGAGAGGCTAAAATGCATTATTTTGATTCTTTACCATGTTGCATTTTGTAACAGTGTTTTCCTATTCATCAGGAGACTATTTCAAAGCGTTTTGTTTTTCTTCCTAGTAGTGAAATATATATATTTTTTAAATTGATATTACAATTTCAGATGTCTTCCTGCCGTAACATGATCACCACGTAAATAATGTTTAGATAAATACGTTTCTTACCTGAAATGTTTTTTCTAGTACTGGTTAGGACAATTCAGAGTAGTTCCAATCCAAAATTGCCATACCTCTTTTCCGATCCTGTTTTCTACATATCCTGACCCTCTTATTCTGTCCGTTATCCAAATGTCTGTCATTACCAAGATTACCCTGAACAGCTGCAACAGTGCTGAGAAATGCCACCTGAAACTGGAAGACAAGATCAGATTTTGAGAGGCGATCATTATTTATTTTATTAGCTACAATAAGGTGTTCAGCCCTTTGGCTGGCATGTGTTTGCATGCGTAGTTTTGAAATCAGGATCGTGCTTCCTGATCGGTAAGTACGGAGCCAGAAGTGAACACGAACCTGCTCTCAGGGTGCACTCTTCAACATACTTGCTGCATTTGGGTGAAACAGACTTTTAAAGTATACTAAAATAAAGAAATCTCTCAGTAGCGGTGCTATCTATAAAACAGCAATAGACACATTAACGGTGCTAATTATGTGCAGACTAAGTGACGAAATATCCTGCTAAATGAACAAGTAGGTGTCCAGCTCACTGACTGAGCAGTTAACTGATTTTGTCACAGAGTGATTGCACACATGTATTTGTGTAGAGCTGTAAGAGCATGTTTCACACATAATAAATGGGCTTGACTATCTTCCTTTCAGAGATCTTGATACAGACTGAAGCAACATCCAGCAGCACTGGGTAAGTTCTCTAATTGTAGCCCCTGTATCTCTTACACATTTAAGTGACTTCACAGTAGTTTTTATCCAGGTTCCTATCACTTGCCACGCAGTCTCATGTATCATAATCTTGAGGTACTAATTAAGAAGATGCCAGAGCTAGAGGTCTGCTACAGCAAAAATATAATGAATTCACCTCAGTTGATTTCTGTCTGAAACAAAGAAATAAATGCAACAGAGATTCAAGCAAAACAATCCTAAGAGCCTTCAGGCTGCCCAGGGAGGTGGTTGAGTCACCTTCCCTGTAGGTGTTTAAGGCACAGGTGGATGAGGTGCTGAGGGCCATGGTTTAGTATTTGATAGGAATCGTTGGACTCAATGATCCAGTGGGTCTATTCCAACCTGGTTATTCTATGATTCTATGATCTGGATAAACACAAAAATGCCTGAGAAATGCAGTCTGGGTTTCTGATTAGATTCTGTAGTATTTCATAAAATAAATATATCCTTTTATAGTTAGAGTATATACGTGTATAAAATTACATGTAAATAAAATAATTTTGCCTTAGTCAAGATAAGTTAAAAACATTCTCAAGAAGCTTAACCCCTAGGAACATAAACTGAAAAAAAGCAGTTATTGAAATCCATGCCTCTGGAATTTACACATTTATATAACTAGTACGTTGTGGTCTTTCAAACCGGTGACCTAAAGTCTTTGCTTTGTAAAGATGATCCACTGCCTCCTCCTCCCCTCACTTACAACCCTTAATTCTGAGTAAAAACCATATGCTTCTCTCTAGTGGTTACTTTTTAATTACCTTCAGTGCCCTAATTTTGCTGATAAAAAAAATTTGAGGTTTCCATGTCCAGTTGCACACTGAAAAATTGCTGGTTTGTGAGCTTGAACTGAAGTCAGAACCTGGGTGGAGATAAAAAAATAGTGAGGAGTTGTAGGAGGACAAGAAAGACAAAAAAGAATGAGTTTTAAGGCCTCTAAAGATGTCAAATTCTTTCAGTTCCATGCGTTAGTGCCAATCAGTGTGGGTTGTTAAGGTGCAGTAGAAGTAAGCGCTGAACGTCACGAAACTCTTTCAACCTTTCCTCTCTAACTGTATAAATCTGAAAGTAACAATAAGTCTTGTTGACAATTACTTCCACATCTATTGGCAGTCAGTCAGCTGCAATGTGAACAGCATCGCGCACAATATGTGCAGCGCAGCCAACACCCATTAACTATCTCCCTAGTTTCTCCTGTGACTTAGAGAACATGTTATTTTTCCCCAGTGAGCAGCCCTTTCAAATGTTGAATTAGTAATATTAGCACCAAATACTACTAATTTGTCAGACAGCCTGTGTTTTTCCAAAGTGTTCACAATGGGGTCTGATAACTGCTTTGTAGCGCAGCAGAACAAAGATGAAAATTCAAAAACTTTTGTAAATCATTTTTATAAGACATGAAGAAGTGGTGTAAAATTCATTTTTTTTTACCATTAAAATAGTCATCTGTTCTCAAAATCTAAAAGAAGACAATTGAAATTTCAGCCTCCTTCAGAATAAAATTTAAATGCATGCTGATCTGGAAGAATATAAGTAAGTTCTTTGAAGAAAGAGCTAGAAATGTTTTTAATAGTATGAAATACTCATTCGAAGAGGGCATTATCAGGATCTCTGTGTTTTCAGATTTTAGTGACTAGCTTAAATAATATTTATGAAGAAGTAAAGAAACCTCTCTACTACAAATAACAAACTGCTATTGTATCTCACGAATTCATTGCTTGCATACAGTTTTTACTGACATTGGTATGAAATCTGAGCAAATAATTGAGTAGTATATGGAACCCAAACGAAATTGGGCTTGATGGTCTTATTTTTCTAATCAGTTTTCCTATACAACTCTTAGAGGCAAATGCACGTACACGCTTATATGTGGAAACACACATAGATAGATAGATAGATAGACCTGTATCTAATTTTCATAAATACATAGCTATATCATCTGTAAAAACATGACATTCAATAGACAAGAGGGATTTGCTGTGGACATCTGAAAAGCTAATTCAGCTTCTTTCCTTTCATGAAATTGTTTATTTTCAATTCATGCTCAGTCAAATGTAGCATATGAATGATGTATAAGTAGAGGTGGTTATAGCTAAAGCCATCCATGGTTTTCCCAGCTGCAAGATTCACAGCACTAAGCTGAGTGGTTTAGTACAAGGAGGGAAAGGGAATCACCTCAGTGGCTACGGGAAACCTATAGGAAGCCTTTGCCAAAATGGTCCAGAAGTTGGAAGGAAGCTTGTGAGTACGTGATTATCCAAGAAGCGTTGTCCACATGCGTCTAGCACATATTTTTAAAGAGAAAGGATGTAATCTTGCTGAAGACTCATGGTGTTATAGGAACACTGGCTGCAGGGAGAGCATATTTTACTGAGTGGCTTTGTTATCTTGTGATCCCTGAACGTTTCCTCACTTCTAGGACTGGAAAGCTGGCTGCCAGGCACCGGGAAGGGGCACAGCATGGGAAACTGGATGCTGTCTTCTCATCCATGCTGGCCATTTCTCAATAGGTCTAATGAATTCTAGTTTCCAAAGGAGTTGGAGAAGTCCGCGTTATCTCTCTTGTCTGTGACTCAAACATCCTCCCTAGGTTTTCAGCTGAATAACTTGTGGATTTTGATACCATTTTAGAAAGACTCTGTGTTGTTTTTTCTGTGCTCTGAAAGCTGTATTAGAGAAAAAAAACATATAATGGAGGTGTTTTGTTCCTGGTGTACCACCGCTGAATGAGAAAAATCCTCCCAGAACGAAAAAACCCACTAGGAGGTAAGGGCTATGAGGGAAGTTCTGTTCTGGGAGTTATCACTGATTTACTTGACTCTGGGCCAGTCATTGGTGAACAGTTTCAGTGCTTTATAAAATGGATGTTTAAATCCATTTTAGACAACTGGCCTGATTAACACCCCCAGGTCTCCCTAAAACAGTGACTCAGGCAGTTCCTTACAGATTTGATAATTTGGAGAGAAGAACATTGCGCAGGGATTCTGGAAATAAAACGGTTTTCATTACTCTCTAAAATGTGCTCTGAGGTGCATAACATCTAGTTCCTAGTTTTGTCATTAACCTTCGTGGACCCATTGTGTACCTTGTGGAACTAACACAATTTTGATTTACAGCTTTTTGGCTTAGTTAGCCAACATTTTTAAAACCCTATTAGATACTTCCATGGAAAATTCTACAGAAAAAAAAAATATATATTAAACGTACTGCCCTTTAGCTACTAACTCATTCTTTATTTTACTTGAATTTGGATAAAAAGAGTTAATGGAATTATCCAGCACTAGCAGAGCTGAAGCGATGATATTGGTTGTAAAAACTGCCCCTGTGTAAGAATGTGTTTGTTTTTTTTTATTGAAGTGTGTCTCCTGTTTTATGCTCAGCAATTGCCCTGTGTTTTTAATTCCCTCATAAGGATCACTAAAAAAAAAGAGGAAAAAAGGAAAATATGAGAGTACACACTATAAATGTTATGTTCGCATATTTTTTTCCCCGCAAAGAAAAGGAAACTGCTAGAAATGTTGATTTGTTTTAAACCTTTCAACAATTGGAGATTATTGAAATACTAAATTACTGGCACACAAGAGAACTAGATGATTGTCGTTGCACATTTGCAACACAAACCAAATAATGGCTTGCAAAAAAACCAGCAGCAGCAAATATTTTGAATCTTAATTATCAGGCTGAAAAAGGCTGATGAACCAAAGAGAGAAAGGAGGGAATGAGCGGAATAGTGAACGGAAGGACAAACGCATAAAAAAAAAAAAATTTAAAGCCTTTGTCAGGCTCAAACAGACTTAATTATTATTTTCTCTTCTATCCATTTTGGGAGCTTTATCTGAAACTATAACTTACAAAGAGCAATTATAAACAAATGGCACCCAGCATGAATCCTTCTCTGAGGTTTGATCGTCTCATCCTTGGCTCTTACATCAGCACAATGATGTGTTGCCCACTGGAAACCAGCGTGACTAGGAGTGTAGAAGAGAAGCCATGCAGTGATTTAAACCTATAGTTTCATTTATCTGCTCCATATGGAATTGCAACCTGGACAACAGCATCAATCCATTAAAATCAAGGGCTTATTCCAATGGAACCTAGCTGGATTAGTTAAAGTATTCTGCAATTCATGGAGAACAGCAGAGAACACTGAAATAATTTCCTAGAATAATCCAGAGAATTACTTTATGCTTCTGATATAGATCGCTGGGGAAATAATTTAAAAGCATTTTTAAATATCTTCCATTTTCTATTATGAGCCTTTGGATTTCCACAGTTTGAGAGAAGTGAGATATTGTGGCTTAGAAAACTAATTACGAAACATAAAAATGCTCAAGTATAATGGAACAAATCAGACAGAAAAAAAGATTTCCATACCGAAAGATCAGTGTTGGAATGGAAGCTACAGCTTTTACGTGTCTTCCTCTCAGCATCTTTGTTATACATTCTCTTTGTTCCTGTTAGCTTACTAATTAGCTGTGATTTTTTTTAATGCCCCTTACACTGGGTTAATTTTGTCTAACTCAACAGCAGGGGTTTGTGTAATAATAACTCACATCGCAATGTCAATGATTAAAATCCTTTCATTAACGTGGTACCTTAAAGATAATGAATGTGAAGCTTTTAGCTAACCCAATCTCTAGGCTCAGAAAGGCAGGTTTTTTGCAGAAAATAATATAGAAATCCTTGTACAGATTAGCTTTTGCCAGCAGAACAAATGAGATCTTTGTTTGAGTGTATTACAAACACAAAGTCATACAAATCAAAGAGCATTTATTATGAATACAATGATATAGCATGCTTTTTTTGACAAAAGAATTCTAATAATGTACTTGAAGAATGCAAAACAGGCATTCAGAAGTGCTAATTTTTCAGCATTTTTTGTAGACGGCACTGTCAAAGCGCAGATAATCAACTGAGGGGTCAGGGTGCCTTGAGCTGAATGTTGTCAGAGATGTGGCGGAAGGTGCTTTGGGCTGGATACGTCATTTCTCTTCAGCTTCTTCAGGAATTTTAAACAGGTTTATCTGTCAGGATACAAGAAATGTGGTTCGGTAATTAGGGACGCAAGATGAAATACCATTTTGGAAACTTTTAATAAGTGCTAGAACAACTGTTCTACTGAACTTGCTGTCTTTTCTAAAAAAAAAAAAAAATACCTTTCCACTTACATTCTAATGATTCTTAGATTTCATTTTTCCTAAGTGCAAAAGATGCTTGCTGAATGAATTCATCCACGTACAAATAGTATACCTAATAAAGCAAGCTGCCTTAGCAACAGCAGCAGGGTAACAACATTGAGAGGAACTCTCATTCACATCAGTCACAGCATTCTCCCCTTAATATACTCTGCTTTCACTTCTATAAGTCAAATGTTGGTTTTGAAAACTAATAATTAGGGTATCTGTATTTTCTACCATCCCATTGTACTGCGTATCTGGAGTTTTTTCTAATGTCAACGAACACTTGCACAATAGCCAACTAATTTAAATTGGTAAATTCTAGCTTTAATAGTTCTACTTAAAAACTACATCTCATTTTTAACACTGGATTTTTGTGCATTTTCAAATTATTTTTTTTCCCCAGTGCAATGGAGACTTCTGCATCTCAAGTTATGGGACGATGCTGCAAAGACTCAAATCTGTGCCTTTGTTTTTGTAGATGTTGTCATTGAAGTCAGCTGTGTGCTTGCTAAGCCTTTGCTCTGTTAAGGTTTTTTAGCGATTGATCAACATGAACAGAATTCCTCAACAAATGAGCTCAGCTGATTTTTCAGTGGGTGATAGCCAAATGGGCCTTTCAGATTGCCTCTCTGCTGCGTCATTCACTCAAGTAACTCAAGAAGGAGGTCAGTGAATGGGTAGTTAGTGGGAACACTTACTGCAGCTGTAGCTTCTCTGTAATTTTCCTGTGGATAATTTCATATATTTTTGTCTTTAGTGCATTGCTGTTCCCATTGCTCTCATGAGCACAAATAATTGCTTCCATTTTTTAAAGGAAAGAAAGCAGAAGATAGGCCTCTAGAAAGCTGAGTCACTCAGCTGGCTACTAGAATTAATATAAATATGACTCTGTAAATATTTCAGCTGATAAAGGCGTTAGCATGAAAGCGGCAATAAATGCTTTTGTGTAAGAGACTATTGAGACAAAGCTTCAGGGTTTGATTTGCCCAGCAAGATGCAGAATCTGTGAAAATTCTTAATTTCATGTACATAAACCGAAACAGACTATATATCATCTTTCCCCCCCCCCCTTTTTTTGGCTTACAGGCAATAACAGCCTGGTATCTTTGGGAGAACACGGAGCAGATTTCTATGCACTAATTTTCCTTATAGCTCTTCTCCACAAAAAACCTGAACTGATCTGTATGGGTCCTTACTTCTCACGATGCCTTGCAGCCTGCGAAAATTAGAAGACGAAGCTTGTTCTCCAGTAAAACCGTGCTGCAAAATATGGACTGGCCATGGTTTCTTTGAGCGCCACTGGTGAGCTCTGTTGCCAAACTGACACTTGCTTGTCTATGACAGAATGTTTTAAGCACCTGAGGACTAAAAAGGGAACGTGGTACATAGAGCATTCACAGTTTTAGGGCATTTACACCCAGCGATTTCAGATAAATTGGAGAATATCCCTTTCTACTCGCTTAGCATATAGACAGGGCACACAAGACCAGCTTTCCCTCCTGCCGCTCTTTCATCTTCACTCTTGATACGTCTCTGTGTTCCACATCAGAACATAGTTTATCCCCTGTTACACAATGCAAATAACAATTTTGTATGATTCTTTGGATTTTATTGGCAAAATTCCTTGAGTTTTTCCTGAAGAAGTAGCATATTGAGCACATGATTATAATTATTTGTTCTCTTACAGCAAATGCTTCCTAGACTCCTAATAACATCATTAAATACCACAAAAGGAATTCAGTGGCCTCGATATACTCAAATCAGTATTTCTGTTTTGGCAGAAACAATGAGAAGGCTGACACAAGGCCCTCAGGAATTCTCCTGGGGGTGTACTTTTAAAATGCCAATTTGTGTCTCTTTAGTATTGAAGCTGTGTTTTCTGATTGAGTATTGAAGTAATATATTTTCAGTTGGTTTGGTTTTACGTTTAGTATTTTTGAAGAGGCATAGAAAAAAAGTGCTCGATAGGCTTTTCACTCCTTTCTAGACTTATCCTCTCAGCTCTGTATTTCACTAATTTCCTCTCCTTTTTTTCCACTCTGACATACAAGTCTCCCCTCACTCTTCCAAGTAATAATAAGCTGTTTATTTTCAATAAAGCTGTTCCTGAATGAATAGGCTCATATGGACCGATACCCTGACCTCCACCTCTCTGTCCTATATGAGTTGTTCTCAACAGAGACGCAAATTGTTACCTATCAGGAGATACCTGCTTCAGCCTCGCTTTTATATTATGCTTTGCCAATCATATCTTATTGAATTGAATTGAAAAATGCATATCTTTAAGAGCTATCATTCTCTTCTCAGCCTGCAGATGTATGAGAGTTTATCTCCAGTTAAGATGACTAATAAAGGAACCAAACCTATTTTTCCTATATATATTTTGCTGTGTTCTGATAGACACTTCAACTTCTATGGTAGGTAAAACAGCATACATGATAAAAGAGAGAGGAAATCAAGTGAAACTGAATATATACAATTGCACCACTGATAAAGGAATTATTTTCCCCCTCGAAAATATTTTGAAGCAGGTTATACTTGTATGAATGGGGACCATTCTTCAGTTTCTCGAACAGGACTAGAACAACTTGACATTTTTAATTTTTATCTCGTTGACTGCATAACAAAAAAATAGTGAAGTAAATAAAAACAGCTGCAGAGATTGAAATAATTGCTAGGGATTTTTGTTTAATTCTGAAATGTCTCGCTGGGGTGTTGGGGCTTTGAAGTGTATTTGGACTTTTGTGGCTCTGTCTCATTGTAAAGTTTATAAGAGACGCTATTGCAACTAGCATAGCACAGTCTGGGCTGGAATTTAATTCTGGTACGTCACTTGCAACCAAGACAACCTTGGCACTGTAGTTTGTCACACTTGTTTATAAGCTCTCTCCCCACAGCCAGAGCCTACTAGTCTGGAACAAAATTCTTGCACGTAATGAGAAAAGTAAAATCATACCAGAGAAAATTAATGGGCAGTCCTTTCTACTGCCTTTGTACAGACTACGACCTGGGTCAGTGTTCATGCTAGTACTTGTGCCTTGAACTGTACAAGATTTCATACATCTCTAAATTTGGTCCAGGGGAAACATATGCAGCCAAAAGGCAATAGATGGGTAGGTCAAGATGTGGTCTTGTAGGTCTAAAGAATAACAGTATTTTCTTAGCCTGTGTGTTGATAAAAGTAAGTGTTCTGCCAACTATGGTTTGTATTTTGTCCTTCTGGTAGAGCTTGCTCCCAGTGAATCTTGTTGGCTTCTTCCACCTCTGCTATGACAGTTGTGGCTCAGCTTGTGATCTTGATCTACCGTAAGTCCAAAGAGAGATTGCTGTCCCGTTCTGACAGGATTTGGAATAGTTAAAATCAAATACTGAGAGGGAAATAAGGGAGAGATTTATAATAGATATTGATACAGTTAAGGTAAAAATTTTCTTGGTTGCCTAACCCAAAGGTCGTGAGACTTTTTGTTTTGTGGAACAGAACCATAGGGCTGACTATCATTTCTTGGAGCCCCCATTCTGACATGTTGACTCTTTCTCAAATATAACTCTGAAACAGCCCCAGTCTCCACTGGGGACAATGGTTGCATATGAGAGAAAGGTCAGATTCTAAGAAATTTCTAAGGAAGAAAACTCTGAATATATTTTGGGAGAGCTGTTTTGTTTCTGTGGTTTTACTTTTAAGAGAAAATATCAAATGTATGGAATTCCTCTCAAAAAAAGAGTTTCTGTTGCAAGTGCTAGCTGTCACTTCCATGATTACTTGAAAATGGCATTGCCTTACTAGTTTTGACAGTTCAGATTGTGTCTGCAACCTATTTGTACAGTAGGTGTTGTTTTACTGTCCATTATTCAGAAAATGAAGGAATTGGAAGCAGAGACGACTGGCAAAATTTAATAAAGAGTCAACGCAGCCTTATGCTGCAACCTGTGCTCCTTTCCATACCATTCCTGAAATAATGAGATACTTAAGGTATATCTGAGTATGGTTTAAATCGTAGTAACGTGCTCCCCTGATTGTAAGGTGATGATTTTATGTCTTCGTTTTGGACTGGAACCTAAACAGGAGTCCGTAATTAACTGATCATTGCAGAATTAGATGGCATTAAATGGAATTTATTTTAATAACCTCTACTCCTTGCCCAAATCAAAGGCTCAGTGCTCTGAAAGACCTCGCGAAAAGAACAGGGAATAAGCTCTGTACGACCAATATCTTCTGTATTAATATAAGTTATTGATGTAATTATCTGTAGTTAAAGAATGAGAAAAATGTAACTGAGTCAAATATGTCTTTAGAAACATATAATAATAGTAATTGCTGCATATCCTTATATCAGAATAGGGAAATGGAGAAGGAAAGATAAACATATGCTATAGGAAAGAAGTTACAAAGAAAAAGAGAGTATAAACACACTTATTAAAATTTCTTAGGTTTAAAAGCTTAATGGAATGTGAAATTCACGTTTTCGAACACTAGAAATGCATGTGTTAATATTTTAACAGATTGGTGAGAGAGGATTTAGCCTGCAGTGTCTTGAATTCACTGCCACTCCCATTCTCTATCTCTCCTCTTCCTCCCCAATTAATATCTGTTTTGATTTCACATTTGTAGAGTAATTTTTGGGGTACATACATGCTGCTTTTAGTTTGGCTTGCTGGGTCACCGCTGAATGACATCAGCCACGTGTTTCTGCCTTTTTCAGCACTTCCAGCTCTTCATAGTCCCGTATCATGACGAACCCTAATTTAACTTAAGTCTCTCCCACAAAACTTTGCAGAAAATTAATCCACCGTTAACTCAGAAACCACTTTAAGCAAAGGAACAAACTCTGAAGCAGTTAAGTTATGGTACTTGAACTCAGAATTGCATAGATTACTCACAGTGACACTCATGAGTACAAAATGGGCTCGTACATTTGTGCAAGTGAGGTGGAAGAAGGGAAAGGAAAGAGATAAATAGGATATGATCTGCTTTTAGCATGCACCCTGCTTTATTGGTTCTGCACCTCTCAGTAATTTTCAACATCAGAGGGTCAAATTCAGTAAAAGTGTTTCAATTATATGATGGTAAATGATGCTACAATAAACCTTAGGGACTGCCCTAGAAGAAAGTTAAAAAATATCAGCTGAGAACTCTTTCTAAGTGTATTTAGATTCATTTCTAGAATGCATGTTATCTGTGTTCCTGTCAATCCAGGTCGCAGTAGATTATTTTCTAGCCGAACACGCTGAAATGAAATTGTGTGATATTCACTGGGTGGTATCAGAGTGGGCTTTGCTCTGCTTTGCTGCAATTAGAAGGTGGTGATGGTGCGATGACTGGCATCAAGTGACAGAAAAAAGGGACACATAAGTCATCCGGACTGTAATAAATGCTTGAGAATTTGACAATAACAATTTGAGAGTCAACAGGGAAGCTTGGCACAATGAAGTGCGGTGAATCAGGATGATCAAATGATTTTATTAGTTTGCTTTTATTAGTCAGATCTATTTCCATTTTTTTTTCATATGACCAGGGAAAAAAGAAGTAATTGTAATCAGTTTATCAAATACAGCCCTGGCAGAGAGTATGCCAGTGGTAACTTGATTTTCTTCTAACTGAACACAGTGTGTTTTGACTAATCTTCAGCATCCAAGATGATTCCTCTTAAAATGTCAGGAATATGAGTCAGAGTAACAGTTTATTTGTTTTATTTTGGTGTTTTATTTAAGATAACACTGAAATATATTTCACAGCCAGCCTTGTTTCTGGCAGACATGGGACAGATGAAGCTTTAAAAACTGAGAAACACTTCAGTTTGTCTTCAGACCACAGGCTGAGCATCTACCATGGGAAGTCACAGTAAAAGCCTTGCCGGTGTCCCTGCCCTCTCACCCTGTCACGGGAGCTTCACCTAAAATAATCACGTATTCAGTGGGAGAGAAAGGATTCTGTAACTGTAATAGCTATTGCCCAAGGCTCCTCTAAGCCATGATGAACAATTATTATAAACTATTTCAAATTATAGGCAGTAGGCACTGTGGTGAAGACTTTTGTAGACTGGACTGAGACAATTACCAAATGAAGGAAAATATTATTATTTTAGGAAATGTAACATTTTAATACATTGTGAAAAATGATGAGGGAATAATAAATGGAGGGCATAAAAAGAGCTAATAATAAAAAGGATCTTGGTGAGAAATCCCGCTGTCATATTTGCATTTACCCTGAAACTAATGCCGTGCACATTTTTGAATGCAAATAATTCACAAGAGGAAGCAAAATGAGGATGTTAATAATCATTTTTCCCTTAATGAGAAGCTGTACTTTGATTGAAAGGAGCTTTAAGGTGGCCTAAAGTAGGCCTAACAAAGGAGCTTTTTTTTTCTTTCGGAGACGTTATAGGAAAGAGTTAGAATAATATTCTGTGACTTAAAATCCCCAGCATTAACATTGTTATCACAAATCTTAGTTTAAATTAAAAAAGACGTGTTAGGAAAATTATTCATTCCATATGGGACTTCATTTTTCACTTTGGCCATTAACTTAAAATGCTTATTCTTTTGGGAACAGCTTAAGTTTTTAGGTTTAGGGGTTTTTAAATCTCTTTCACCAAATAGATTGTTTTATCAGCCCTTTATCTCAGGACTTCCAGACCAGGGCTGTAGGTTGCCTTCCTCTTTCTTTAATGTAGTGGAGGCTTGGTAGTCCTGGGGGGGCTTAAACGGAAACTGGCCTCCAGAATTGACTGGAGTGTCCGTATTCTTACTGCTACTTAGAAACACTCCCATACTTCTTATGAAATACTTTAGTGAAGTAAAACTAGGTTAATTCAGGTTTGAAAATGTCATTTACCAAACATGAAGAATATAGAAATTACATTGGATTAGACTGGGAACACCCTGGCAGTGTTGGCCAGAACCTTTTTATCCACTCAAGGCAAATCCTAAATGGATATAATTCTATTAAATTATACACACCTTCTATTAAAAGGAGGTGAACCGGACTGATTCGTCCCCATATGGCCTGAATCCTACTTCTCTCTCCGGCAGAGGAGTTACAGCATCATCCTCTGAGTCATCAACACGCTGGAGAGCTGAGCAAACGTCCTCCACTGCCATCCCGTGTATGCTGGAAGAGAGTGGTCATGTTTTCTGTGGGGAATTCCAGCAAATGGGATTTGATTTCTTTTCATGTTTGTTTTCAGTAGCTGTTTTGAAAACAGCCTGTGGCTTATGTACGCTCCGCTCTGCGTGTGGCACGGGGCTGCTCGCTGATGTGCCAGGTGATGCGCTTTCTCCTTGATTGCACCTGTTTCAAACAGGAAAAAAAAAATTAAATAAACACAATGAAGAAATAATAAGAGTTGTAGAAGGGCTCTGATCTTCAAAACAAGACACAAGAGGTGCCCTGCTCCCTATAGGTAGTTGCGTGAGCTTTCTGCACCAGAAACCCTGCCCCTTTTCTGTGTATGGACCCAGAAGTCCCTCCCCACCACATACGTGGGAGAAGCCGTTTTCTTTTCCTTTAAGATGAACCATCTTTCTTATTTTGCCCTTAATGACTTTGATTTGATGCTCCTCATTACTCATCAGCTGGTAACGTCACATCAGGAGAGATGTGTTCTTAAACTCAAATGGTGACTTAGGGATTGTTGTCAGGTTTTTATAGAATTAGGTTCTTTGTGAGGTGAGCTTGGTAATTGGGTTGGCCTCTGCCAGACTGAAATTAAGCAGAAACAAAGTTCAGTAAATAAGATTAATTTTGCTCTGCGTGCCAACCTTCCACACTTAAGTAATTTTCTGATCTGTGTTTATAGGTTTTTAAGAGATTATGATACCTCCAATATTGGCTTGGTTAATTCTCCCAAACAATGCATAAAAATAATTTGATGATAATAATGACTAAAGATTTTAACATATTTTTTAATTAAAGAACCGTTTCTTTGATTCTTTCCCCTGAGTTTTTTTCAGGCTTCTCATTAATGTTGCAGCATGATTATACCTTCAGGTTGATCAACCCAAAATTGTCATCTCTAATGGTGCAACGCTGCCATTTTTCTCAGGTTGTGTAGCATTAACTCCAAAAGTAATCAAATTCAAACGCGCTCACTTGGATTACTCAATTAAATCTTAGCCAGCATAGAGGATGGCTGAGTATCAATCCCAGGAACGGCTTCCCAGTCTTCTGAGCAAGTTGCTATTTAGGATCTAATCCTGTAAGAGCTTGAACTACACGCATAAGATTTATCCATGAGATTTTTTTTGTGTGCAGATCTCTTTGCTTAAGGAAGACCTTGCATGGTGTAACTAATGAAATGAAATGGTTTGTCCTCTCCTAGAGTCATGGGTATTTATTTCTCTTAACAACTATGTGTGATTTTTATGGGCTAGTTTCTGATTATGCGTTAGACTTAGCAAAATATTATTTCATGTGGCTGTGAAACTGTGCCCAGCAACTCTTTTCAGTTTTATTTTCTTAATGATGGAATAAGAGTTCTTATATTTGTGGAATGCCTTCCCCAGCACTTGCCAAATTTTGGCTCAGGTTTAATAGGTTACAGGTTTAATAGTTTAATTAAATTTTCTAATATGTTCACAATGTTGCTTATGTATGTACTGAGATATCCATGCAAAACTATAGAAACAATCATTGCACACAGAGAAGAGTGTCCTTTAAGTACATATATAGATAAACTTGGAAACTATTCTGCCTGAAAAGGCAATCATATGCAATTCCTGGATTTCATTTTGAGGAAAAAATGCATGTGGATACTGTTTGCCTTTTCTGAACTTAATTAGTTGTAGCAGGTACACTTTAATGATGACAAGAATAGAATTTTAGGTGTATATTTACGTATTTGCATATGTATATATGTTTTTTAATTGAATTGAAATATTGGTGCTATGAAATGTACCACAGCACTCTGCACTGCTGATGTTATTTAAAACAAAGTCTTTTAAAACAGGCTAAAATAACCCTTGGATTCCTACTACACAAAAGTTAAAATTGATTTGAACCTCAACCAACTGCACCCAAAAGAGTCTTTGGCAGATGCTACGTACGTGTATGTGTTCAATATTTTGTTATTGGTGACAATTCACTCTCTTCTTGTATTAGTGTTTATACTCACACTAATATATTGGCTTGTCTGTTCCCATGCGTGCATGTGTGCACCTATTTTCAATTCTTTCCATCAATGATAATTTCAACGGAAATATGCCTAGAAATCTATGATACTTGGTACTCGTGTTTGAGTTTTACTTTTTGCCCTTTTCCACAACTTGTGACCTTTTATCCAGGCTATTTTTCTCTCTCTCACCCCCTGAGCTTTGTCCCCATAAGATTTTTGAAGTTTTATATCTTCAGATTTCTAGCAAAGGATAACAGGGGAGACAGAAACAATTGGATGAAATGTCACGGATATAATCTAGTTCCACAGAACTCTGATTTGTGTTTACCTAGTCTTAGTTTTGAAGTATATATGACTGTTTACATCTTGTCCTTTATCTTCAGCAAATGCTGGAGAGATCTAGAGCACATTTGCTAATTGAAAGTTTTGTGGCAGGTTTTGCCATCCGATCACTGATGGAAGCTTCACATTCTGAGCCAAAAGCAGATGCACGCGAAAACCAGAGGTGCACATGGTAATGCCGTAAACTGATATTTACAGTCACCTTCTGTTATTCCTCTGAGATTGACTGAAGAGCAACTATTCTGTATTCTCTTAGAATATTATATATTTATTTATATACTTTTAGAACATGATAGTATTTTTTGTGGAAATGAGGATTTGCAAGTGCTGAGTGCAGTGGAGAGACCAATGAATTCTTTCAATCATGTTGCCTGTTTTTACAGAGATTATATATATATGTGAGTATGCAAAGAGAAATCTGGTTTCTTTTCAAATAATGTATAGCTATATTTTAACTAGTGTTAGACCTAAAATTCTTTCAAGCTAAAAATACCAAGAATATATTAGAAGAGTAAACTTCATCACCAAGTATTCCTAAGGCAGCCCCCTGGCTCACAATAAATGTTTTTATGGCTGCAAAAGCTAACAAAAACTGTCTTGACATCTCTAAGATTAAAGTTTTTTCAAGGAAGGAAAACTTTTAATATATTAAAAAGGGTAATATATTTTATTCTGCTACATAAAGTTATGTTTTAGCATATACTTTACACTACATTTTCATTCTCAATACAGGATTTCCCACCTAGACAGTTTTTTATCAGCTTATATTAGCATTTTTGTTTTCCCCTTGCCAGCTGTCATCAGCAGAGACATCAATGGACTCTTGAGCAAGGTAACAAGAGAAGAGACCAGATAGTTACGGTTTTGCTTAAGAAGAGGAAATGGAATTACATGCATTAACTGTACTTGGAATGTTTTTTCTTCTAGCATCGGAGGCTGAAGACTGAATTTAGATAAGTACTGATGTAGCTTCTAGATCTCGATTTCACCCCATGAGACACCATGCTGAACACTTTGCGCTGGATCCCTATTGGGAGTGGCATAAATCTTACCTTTCATGCTATTTATGGTAGCTGCAAGATAATGACTCGGGAAGAGTCACTGATATGGTCTGGGGAGCTTTGGTGATTTTCTTATTGTTCTTTGCACAGCAGGTGTTAGGGCAAATGTTTATCAGGAGAAAAACCTGAGGGTGAATGAGCTAGAGAGAAATTCAAGCATATATAAGAGTTTTCTACCAGGCATTGTTCCAGTTTTTTATTTGAATACCTCTACCGAAATTAAAGAGAGTTTTAAAGTTATCCCTTATTTAATCCTTAGCTCCGGACTTGAAAATATTAGTTTTACAGAGTTAGCCAACTAGTAAATGGGAAAGATGTTTAAGAAGTCTTTACCCTTACTGAAATCATTTCAGATAGTTAAAGGTACAAAACCTATGCTAATATTAGAATACTGCTAGTGGAGCTACCCAGTGAAGAATAAGAATACTAAATATAATACCAATTAAAATGAGATATAAAAAGGGATCTAATACTAATTGGTTTTATCTCTAAGTTACTAAATAGCTATAGTCTAGAGAAACAAGAATCCTATTGTTCCTAATTTATTCTGTAACAGATAACTGCAATGGTTTAGAGACAGACAGAGGAATTAAGTTTTAGGATTGGTAAATCCTTGCTGGTATTTTGGATTAGCTGCCAGTGAGGAAATATAGAATTGAAAGTGACTTGACCTAACAGAATTAAAGGTGTTTAACTCAAATAATAGGATGAATATCAGTGGGGTTTGCTTCTTAGACCTTTCTATAAAGTGTGTTAAATGAATGAATACTGGAGATGTCAAATCAGAGTTAAATTCTGGTTCTCTGTTCATACATTTATAGTCTTCCCAGACTGCCCAATAGAAAGTACAATTTGAATTTGGAGTGACTTGTTACTACTTTAACTACTGGTATGACTTTCAAAATCCTATTTATTGATTATAAAGACTGACTAAATCTAATCTTTTGGCAGATCTTTTGCCAGTAGCATCTCACCAATGACGTTGAAACTAAATTGCAGAAACAATGGTTGGTTTGTTTGGTTTTTTTTCATGGTACTTCAATGCAGCTTCCTTTTCACCTTTAGCAGTTTAGCAGGAATAAGGTGAAAGTGTAAAAATGTGGAGTGGCATCTCATTTCAGACAGAGGTATATTAAGCCCTTGCAGATTTCCTTGATCTCTTTTTCTTTCTTGGCACAGAGAAAGACTTCTTTCAGGCATTCAGGGAGTCACTCCTTCATGAGTGTAACATGCTGTGGTGGTAACATCTCATTTGATGATCATGCAGTCTCCCAGCATGTTACAACAGTGCTGTAGTTGTCGAGCCCCAGAACGTTTGGGCTTCATTGAGAGATTTCTCTAAAACTTGTTATTTAATTAAATTCATGAGGTAGAGCTCCTTTTCGATCATAAGTTATCAGTCTGTTCCAAACTGATCTAAACCACACATCATGTCTTTGCCTGAGTCTCCATATGTAAATGAACATTAGTCACTAAGTAGAGTCTTAAGTTTTTCTAAAGCTGATTTTAACTTTCTGAGTTTGTAAAGGAGACTAGCAAAACAGTTCCCTAGTTACTTAAATAATAAAATTATTATATATTCAAAGAGATTAATATATCAGTAGCCATTGATTTTATGGTCAATAGATTCTCCGCTCATGGAAAGAATGTCAGATTATTTTTATAATAATACATAATGTGAGAGAAGATTGGAGACCATTTTCAAGAGGCAGCTAATCCACTAACATGAATTCTTAGTCTCCCAGGGCAGTTCTGGCATGTAAGCCATGAGCTTTCAATGCTCTAGTACCACACCGACCACCACATTTTTCCCTAGAGACTTAAAAAATATGCTGGCTAGTATGTCCTTACAATGACATGGCAGATAATTCTGTAAGCTTCAGGACAAATTAACCATAGTTTTCTATGCATTGGTGTCTTTTGATTGATGATAAGCTCAATACGAGCCAGCAATGTGTGCTCGCAGCCCAGAAAGCAGATCTTGGGCTGCATCAAAAGCAGCGCGGCCAGCAGGGCGAGGGAGGGGATTCTGACCCTCTATTCCTCTCTTGTGAGACCTCATCTAGAGTATTGTGTCCAGTTATGGAATCCTTAACATAAGAAGGATATGGAGCTGTTGGCATGGGTCCAGAGGAGGCCACAAGGATGATCAGAGGGCTGGAGCACCTCCCATACCAGGACAAGCTGAGAGAGTTGGAGGTTTTCAGCCTGGAGAACAGAAGGCTCTGAGGAGACCTTATAGTGACCTTCCAGTGCCTGAAAGGGGCTATGAGAAAGCTGGGGAGGGACTGTTTACAAAGGCTTGTGGCGACAGGATGAGGATCAATGGGTATAAACTGGAGAGGGGCAGATTTAGACTAAACATAAGGAGGAATTTCTTCACTATGAGGGTTGGGAGGCCCTGGCCCAGGTTGCCCAGGGAAGCTGTGGCTGCCCCTTCCCTGGAGGGGTTCAAGGCCAGGTTAGATGGGGCTTGGAGCCCCTGATCCAGTGGGAGGTGTCCCTGCCCATCACAAGGGGGTTGAAACCGAATGATCTTTAAGGTCTCTTCCGAGTAAAACTATTCTATGATTCTAGTTTTTTGACAGTTATGTTTAGAAAAGCACAAGACGTGAAATATTGCTCACTGATGAGCTTTTGTAAGTCTTTCTCCCATCTGGTGTCATTTGTGGTCATGCTGTAACTTTTATAGACGCTCCTTTACTGCTTGGCCTGGCTGTTTTCATAAAATTTAAGTGCAACTGATCAGCTGAGTGCAGCTCATCCACTTAACAACTCCACCCTTCTGTCAAATTTGTTTAAGACATTCAAAAACTTTCTAGGGACCCAGGTACAAGCAGACAGCATGTACGTGCAAGTTTATTTGGATAAGAAAGATCTTCAGGGAAAGTATTTCTTGCCCAAATATTTGTAATTTCATCCTGGTTTTCAACTTTACCCTTCATGGAGGGAAGGAGGCTTCTTGTCTTCTTTGGGAAGGGGAGCGGGGATGAGAGGGAAGATTTTTCTTTAACTGTGCGCTAATTGCAACTTATTGTTCCGTATTTTTATAGTTGTGGGTTTCTCCAGAGCAGAGAAAATACAGAGGAACAGATTTTACAATTGTATATTTTCAGCCTTCCCGTGTGGGGGCCATACATTCCAGCTGGCAACACATTAGCTTCTGATTTGAAAGCCATGAGGTTTGTTCCGGTTCAGTTCTTAATTAACTGCATGTCCTGAGGTTAGTTTTCTCATTCATATTCTCAGATTTCATTCATATCCTCTAATGCAATAGAAAGTAATTTCTGATATCACTAAATTTGGGGCTAGATCTCTTACAGCTCTATTTCTGGATTCTACCTGAATTTAAAGTAGGAATTTTTTTAATGAGAATTGTATTTATGTAAAGTAGGATTATAATTTTTTGGTTTTCACGTGAAGAATCTTCTAAGTGCTAAGGGTGTATAATGATTAATCAAAGGACTAGAGAGGTGCCATCTGTTTTGTGAACTGGAATTCCATCTGATCTTGGGTTTCATGCAACAGGTATGTTTGATGCCTGTGTAACTGCATGTGTCCTCAGTGGAGATGCCAAAGTTTTGCTTGTGGAGATCTACCGTAAGGAATTCAGCAGGAGTCTTGGGTATGTCCTATACCTGGCTGGCCTAAAACCATTCCATTAGTTTTTCACACATGAAAGCAATTAATTCAAGGCTTTACAAAACCCTGTTAATATTTTGAAGTAATATATATGTGGACCTAATACTTTTAAAGAGTTCCAAATGAAACATTTAGAAAATATTATCCCAGAAGTGTGCCAAGACAAAGCAACCTCACGTTTTCTACTGCATAAGGAGCTGACTGTGTGAATTAGGACTTGCCACAGTGCCTAATCTGCACAGCTTATATCTGAGATAAGTTCCCAAGTTAAAATTAATCTGAAGTTGCTTTGGGTAGTTGGTTTGTAGTGTAGTTGGTTTTGCCCAAATTATTCAAATTGCAAATTTTGTTCTTTTAAAATTTAATCTTTTGGAATTAGTCTTGGAAGTTTTCAAAAAATGTTTTTAACAGCTATAATTGGTTTGAGATCAAGTCACTTCTTATATAGTACCTTGGAGGTTGTTACGAACTCCTGCATTTCCATTAAATGATCCTGTACTTTCTTCAGTAAATGCTATTTAAGTATTCCAGTAATTAATAAAAGCAAAGAATGGTTCCTACTGTGAGTCTTGCCTATACGCTTTTAAGTCAGTGTATCATAGGTGAGGATATGCTTGAAAAGTCTGACATTTAATTAAGTTGTTTTGATCTTTTGTTCTCCCTTTTACACATAGCACTGTACCTAAGAAGGCTAATTCAATTGTTTGATGTGTGTTGATGTTTTCCTAATATCACGAGGCTTTGTTTCTTGCACACACTAGAGTTCTTGTGTAACTGTGATCACAGGATACCCAGAGCTTTGTAACATACTAGAAAAATATGCTTATGACCCTAGTTTACAATAGTGATTATTTTCCTTGTAGGGTAACTGTCAGTAATTTGAAAACATCGATTGATTTCCATTCTGATGGGTACATTTGATATAAAGGGACTAAGCTCAAAGCTTAGAGAAGGAAACACTTTTCAAAGCTAGAAAGTGAGGAGTCCTACTTTTTACTGTATGTGATTTTTAAAAATGAGTTTGTCCAATTCATTTCAGCAGGATTCAGTGGAGCTCATATATGAATGTGAAAGAATGTCCATATACTCCTATAAATAAATCTGCATCTGAAACCTCTTTCCTACAAAGAAAGTTAATGCACTGAGTGCAATTGTAAGTTGAATCTCCTGGTAGGTCTTTTTTATTTTTTTTTCCACTTCCCTAGGCTGGACCTGATCCCTCCTGCCAGCTGTTAGTGAACCTGTTTGGAATGAATGACAGCAAACAGTATAAAGATCTTATTCTGATGGATGTCCCTGAAAGGGACCACAGAAAGGAAGTCTCTTATGAAATGAGACTTTATCCAAATTGCTTGAAGGAAAATATTGTCACATTAAGGAGCGATTGCAGTGAATTTGAAAGTGAATTCTTACTTCCTTAAACTAGCCACTGTTCACAATCAATGGATGTTTTGCTGAATACTTTGTAAGGTGGAACCTTCTCTTGGTGGCCTTTTATCGTCCTTTAACAGTCTATGTTATGGACTAATTAGGAAAGTAGAGCAAGAGGTCGTAATTCATCCTGTGAGAACCATGTTATGTGTTCACTGTTATGTGTTTAGTATACCTGTATACATCTGTATGTGCACAGCTCTGATCTTATCTCCTAAAGCTGAAAGGAAGGACAAAAGCAGGTACACAACAGATCTGAAATACCTATAAACCTAAAGTCCAAAGTTTGAAGCCCCGTCTAAATTTTATGGAGTTTGTTCTGTTTCTTTCACAATCTCTTGCCTATAAAACCAAAGAATTTGCTTTTATCTTTGTCCACTAAAGCAGTTAGCTCCTCCTGTCACTCAGTATGAAACACTATCCTCTTACCTTTGCTTTGTGTGTGTTACTTAGTGATGCACTAGGAATGAAAGTCGTCATATGATACGTACTATTATTAATTTAGATTATACTGTTGGTTAAATTCTCCCTGATCCAAATGCATGTGAAGAGTATTTCAAAGTGACTAACAGAATGCATTTTATTTTTGTCAAATATCTAGTAGGTCTTAGACAATAGGGGCTTCTCCATTGTTTCAGACATCTGTTTACATAAGCTGGAGAATGAATGATTTTGAGAGCTAAAATTTTGGTTTCTCGGCCATTTGCTTTGATGTTTAACAATAATTTTTAGTCCAGGTGAAGCAGTCGGTTACATTTGCTAGAACTCTCGGGTCGTTCTAGTAAACTACCCTAAGTTCTTAATATTTTAGAAGGAATAAGTACTCCAGAAAATAATTTCTAAGGTGGTCCTCGTGAACTCTTTGCAGACTTTAAGATGTTAAGGGTTATAATCTTCATTAGAGTTGTTGTTCTTGAAAAAAAAGGAACAGTTCACAATATCTAAGATCTCCAGAGCTTCACAGGCATCCTGAAAGATTCTCCAAGGAAATAATTCTGCGAGTGGAAATCTCTGTATTCTTCGATAATACATCCTGTATATACACAGTGCTGCTGCTGATTCCCTTATGTATGTGGTGCCCTTCATGCTTCAGATAAGCGCCCTAGAAAAGAGAGGGTATATTTTTCCATTATATAGGTAAAAATTAGTACTGACAAGGATTATTGTCTTTCTAACTTCATTAGAGTTTTAGGTGATAGTGTGTGTATGAGTTTTTTGTTGATATTGTTATGCTAGTATGCTTTGAATCAAAAGTCTTCTGGAAGGCATTGTACATGCTGGTGTCTTTATATGTTATATCTTGCTCCTTTTTATGAATACAGGCAGCAAAACCACTGTAAAATCTCAGTGGAAACCCTTCTTGGGACCCAGTAATTAATAGTACAGTTCTACAGAGGCAGATGTCCATTCCTACTACCTTTGTCTACTGTGCCTCAAATACAGAGTGCTCAAGGAGATAAAAACTTTGATTAGAAATATATTTGCTTTTGATTTTTTTCTATTAGTGAGGTTTTGTATCGCTTGCCCAGAAAAAAAAACCTGATTGTGTGAGTACTGAGAAAGTAAGTAATCATCTAGACAACTGATAATTGTTCTTCTTATCTGAAAAAAGAGGAGTGAAAGAATAGCAAAAGTCTTGTCACCAAAAACACAGTCACGAGGTAATTTTTCAATATTGAAAATATGATCTAATCCAAGCCACAAAAGCTAAATTCCAACACAATGAGCAACGGTTAGATTGGCAATTTTTCATAATGACGGAACAAATTGTTAAAAACAAAGAAAGCAAAGATCTGTAAATTGATCTTGTATGAACGAATCAATCACGTAAATGGTAAAAAACTTGGAACCTTCATTCTAAGGCAATAAAAGATTAGTTATTCAGTTGCATAAAACTAAACTGGAATTAATCTTTGGATATGCAAAGCTACTCAGTGATGCTTCATTAATATTTAAAATCACTGTGGACAATGTTCAGATCTTGATATCTTCTCTGAAAACCTGTCTGGAGACATTCAGGTCTGTCTTACCTATCCGGAGAGTCCTTGTTAATACAATCTGGTGGATTTTCATGCCACTAAGACTGCTTAATTTTCAGTTCTGTTAATTCCACAATATATCCCTGTTTATACAATAGCTATGGGAGAAATTTTTTAATTGAAGGAATTTATTGCAGGTTTAAAGATGAAACATGAATAAATCTGAGAATTTAATAATTTTTTAATTATACCTCCCATTTTGTACAAAGATGCAGCTTATCCAGAAGGTCTCCCCTTCTCACCTACCAGCACAAGGGAGCATGGTGCACACTCCTGCATCCTAGGAGCTGACTGCAATTGCCTGTATAGCTTTTTTCCCCATCCATTTCAATCAGAACTCTGCTCCAGAGGATGATCCAACCATTGTGCTTCTCTGAGATCTGCAGCAGCTGTACCTGACACCCATTGCCATGTTTCTGTAGCTGAGCTCTGTGGTGCTTCTACAAATCTGTTTCCCTCAGATTGGCTTTAGCCGCTCTGTTCAGTGCTCCTGCAGACTCTTTTCATTACAAACAGTGGGGTTGTGGGGAGAAAGAGAATAAAGAAGAAACAAATGGATTGATACGAGTGATTGGAGGAAGGAGAAAAAAATCTGCACAGCAGAGCTTTTTTAAGCTCATGTTATTGCAAATTTGTTTTCCCACTTTGTCAAGAGGGGAGCGTCAAGCTTTAATAACAACATGACAGGCTTAAGGAAAGGGAAGACAGGATTTTCTTGTCTTCTCCTCAGCAGGCGTAAGCAACTATCAGTCCATACTGGCCAGCCAGAACCTGAACAGAGTTTGGGATGGAATTGGAACAATGCAGCTGTGGTAGATAATAAATGAAGCAGACCATGGAATTAACTGAAGTTTTGAATGTGACTCAGCCTACTTAAAATAAAGATGCTTGTCAAGACTATCATCAAAACTTCCTAATGACAATAAATAGGTGCATATGGTGATGTCTAAGAAAAAAAAAATCAATAAAGATTGAGTGTGTTCTTTTTGGACAAAAAAATAATGAAGGTAATTGTGAATTAAATCCAGCTGCACAGGGAAGGTAAATGAGAATCAACTCCAGCTGTGTCTGATTTCCATAAGTATCCAGGATTGCAGCTTAGGCTACAGGCCTGGATATAACACAATTTACTGGATGCTTCTTATTGCCCTTGACAAAAAAAACCCAAACCTTCATTTATTCTGATATCAGTTCAACAATATGTTATTGGCATGCTAACGCTGTGTGACAGAGCTAAGCTAATCACATGCAAAATATTAAGATAGATGCTGAACAAATGTGTTTGCTTCCCAAAATGTAATGACTTTATGATGTTTTAAGTGGGTCTGATTGTGTTGCCATTAAGGTTGCTTTAGATTTTCCACTGGTGTACTGTGTTCTGTTGTTATATCCATGCCAAACAACAACCCTTTCACTGATTAAGACAAAAACAAGTCATAGGGTACGTAATCCAACCAACAAAGCAATATCATCTCCATCATAAGGGTATGTACAGTGTGCATAGTTCAGTACCGTCATCATCATTCCATCAGTGTCTTTATGTATCTGCAATTTTAAGTGTTATGATTGTCTTCTTTGCATATTGTCATTTACATATCCCCTCCTACTCATTAATGGTATTTATGTAGTCAATTAATGCATTTTTCTAAATAAAAAGCTATTTTATAACTAAAGCTATGAGGAGAACAACAAGAAAACCTAGGAGTGGAGCAAAATGAGACCTTTTTGTGAGTAAAGGGCCTTGGAATGCCAGAGGATCCCAAATGCCTATTGTCTGGGGGAGAAATAGATTTATAATGCATGCTGGATGAATTCAGGGTTTGAAAATGAGCAAGGGGATGAGGTTGATTGTTCCAGAACTGCTTCTATTAAGAAATCTGGCATTGTGCTATACACAAGGTCCCTATTTGTCATGTAACTGGCATAGTCTCACAATGCCAGAGTGTTTTGATGAAGCAGTGGCAGCTGAGGAGTAACAGACAGATAGTTGTCATCTAGATCAACTGTTCCACCACAGAGTTCTATTTACATTTAACCAGACTTGGAAAAGATATCTTTTTGCTAACAGATTTAGGTGAATGAAGTAGTATAACGTAATGATAACAATCTACATTCTTTTCATTTAAAAAAAAAACCCAAAAAGCTAACCAAAACCAAAGCCTCTTTCTGTCATCAAATTACAGTCACACCAACCATTAAGCTGAAACCATTAGTTGCATGAGGAGGGCTAAATCTAAGTTCTAACAAGTAAGTTAAATATGAACCATAACCATCCCTTTGGCTCTGCATTTTAGGTATCTAATTTCTGGACTTCTAATCTCTTCCATGTTACCTGACTAGAATATGGTGGAATTACGAGCTAAGAAAAGTTATCTAAACACCTGCATGTGAAGTGGAAGCATGTGAAGCTATGTGATAAGCTGTTTCAAGAAATCTACTTTAAATTCCTCCTCCGTCTAGGGCTAAGTTTCCTGGTCTAGAGATTTGAAGTTGAACTCTGTCAGCTTGGGATCTGCAGTCCCAAAGCTCCATAGGTTATAACCTAGAACAGTTTGTTGTAGACCAGAACAACATTAGTAGTTTTCTTTGCAAATGCACCTGTGGAGAAGAAACCTGAAGTGTGGGGGGTTTTTTTGCTGTGAGATATGCATGTAAACCCTCTTAGGATGATTAAGGAATTTAACACATTTCCTATTCATAGTAAGTGCTCTCCCTCCTAGGTTATTACTCCATCCTTTTCTTGCATTCATTATGAAAGAACAGTTAGCTATGCTTTCATTTAGAGTAAATTCTGTGTATTCATTATGTATATCTTCTGCCACCACCACCTCATCCCCCCCAGCTTGCACCCTTCAGGATTTAAGGAATCCTCTGTGTAATTTTTGGATTCCTATCAGGCTTAAGAAAAACTAAATGAACTGCTAAAACTGGAAGAGTTTTGAACATGCTCTGAAACAGGCTCCTAGATCCTAGAGGAATTAGGCTAAGTCAAACAAAGAAATGCCTCTGTGGTTAGATAGTAGCGAGGCAGTGAGGCTGGAGCTTTTTCAATCAGTTTTAGGCTTTTCCTCAACTGCAGTTGAATTTAGGGGAGAATAGGTGGGGCTTTTTTTTAAAAAAATAATCTCTAACCTTTAGTGTTTTTCACATCAACAACACAGAAATTGAGAGACAGAACTCGACTGCAAAAACACTGGTGTTAGAAAAGATGGATCAAGAACCTGAAACATATATTTATCCAGAAAGGAAATAAGAAAACAGCTTGCATTTTTTCCTCTTTGAGACTTTCTCCCCCTCCCCCTTCCTCTGAAAAACAGACAATTTTAGCTGTTTCTGTTCTCCTATTTATCTCAAATGTATTAGAGGGAGAAAGGCAGAATACATCATCTTTTGTCAAGGAAATTACAGATAACAGTTTCAGTCTTGGAGTAATCTTTTAAAATTGTCCGTGGCCAAATTCAACAATGCAACCCATCCCAGCCAAGTACTTCAGTATGCACATAATTTTACTCACTTACTTAAATCCCTCTGACTTCAAGAGGATTTAAGCAGTGCTTAAGTGCTTTGCTGCAACAGTGCCTCGAATTGGTAGATGGCAAATTTCAGACAGAGAAAGGAAGGCCACCGTTTTTGCAGTCTCTGCTGGCAGGTGCCTAAAAAAATTGGTTTGATTTTTTCAGATCATCCTGTAATTCCTACTGCTTCCAATTTCCTTTTATTCTTCGGATGCTTTTTTTTTTTTTTAAAGCTATTTTGTTCTATTTCGTTTAGGATCCTCAGTTACACAGTACTCGCAGTCTTATTTCAAGCCTAAATGAAGAGTTGTTCTGGTCTGGTTTGGGCTAGCAATGCTTCAGCAAGTGCATGACGGAGAGAATTTCAAGACAAATCAGACATACCCTAAATCAAAACAGATGGATCTTGCAAGAATGCACTTCCAATGTTTAACAAGGTAAAAAGAGACAACATGTAATGAGTTCTTTTCAAAATCTGTTAGGTGCTAACCCTAGTGAAAGTAAGTTATGATGACTGTGTCATTTTTACATTTGTTTTTTGTTTGGTTTAGCTCACGTAGATTCTTAATGCGATGACTAATCTTTAATATGATCAATTGTCATTCCACTTTACTGGCAAAAAGATTGCAAAGTGTTAAGATGATTGATGTAACTGTCAGGTGAAACATTAATAAATTTAGTTGACCAACCTCATGTAAAAATTGATAATATATACCAGGGTTTATCTGCTTCACTCGCTTTGGAAAACACAACCTCTGGCTTGAGTAAATGCATGTGAAATTTTAAATATAAAGAGAAATGAAAAGAGAAAAAAAGCACACTTGGGGTTTGGTTTTTTTACGTTTTGTTTCAAATCAATGTTTAGAATCAGATCCTTTCACCATATTTTTGCTCAAACCATAGTCCTCACCCTGATTTGAAGTTTTGGACTGCATGGAAGTTGTTAATTAAAAAGTTAATAATTAAAATGATTCCTGCGTAAAGCAAATCCGTGGCTCAAGAGAGAGGGAGAGGTGATATTGCAGTGTCCTGTGAGCAAACCTAAGCTCCGCGTTGTTACTCTTTTTCCTCATTGAACAGAACAAAGTTTCAGCGCAAAAGCTGGATTTGTTGCTCAGATAAGAAGTGGAACGTGTGTAGGAGGTACTTGATGGGGTTTCACTGAGGGCCAAACTCTGCTTGTTGGAACCTCTTCTCAGCAGTATCTTCTGGGAGAACACTCGTGCGTTAAGTGGAGGCCTCACTAGCTGTATCGAGCAAATAAACACTGCATTTCATAGAATCGTAGAAGAGTTTGTATTGGAAGAGGCCTTAAAGATCATCAAGTCCAGCCATAAACTTAACACTGCCAAGTACACCACTAAAGCCACTTTTTCTTGTTTTATTTTTGCTGCTTTTTTGAATGTTATTAATAGTGTGGAACAGTTCTAAGCACTTGTTTGAGTGCTGTGCTAAAGCTTTTTGTTTCCAGTGTGAACTGATGGAGATCAACACTTTTTTTGACACTCCTAGTACCAAGTGCTTATAAAGTGTTTATATCTATAATTATGTCAAATTATGTTAATTAAACGCTGAAAGACACTAGTTAGTTGAAGTGCTCAAAAAGTGCATTACTCTGAGTGTCACCCAGGGGCTCTTCACATCAGACACTTGGGGGACAATTTCTTCCTTCCAAGCACCTTTAGAGTACTATGTCTTGGAGTGTCTTTCTAGCATTAATTAAATTAAAAAAGCAAGTGCCATTTAAGTGCACGATTTACTCTAAACTTTTGAAATGCAAATGTATTTTAGACTAAAATGCCCTTCCTTTTTTACAATTCACCATTTTCCTCCTCAGTTGTCCCCCACACCTTTTCTTATTGAGTATTCAGCTGCTGAAAACAGCCATGGGAAAGGCTGGGAATTAATTCCACTGTGAATTACTAGGCAGAAAAAAAAAGAACTATTCAAAGTATAAAATACCCAAATTAGAACATCTCATAGCCTTATAAAGAAAAATTATATTAGCTTAAGAGAAATGTTGTGTAGACTTGGGCCACTCTGAGTTTGTTGTTACGCCCCTGCCCTCCTGGGTTACTCATGAAATTTATGCCACAGGTTTCTTGCATGGCTGCAGTAGACAAGAGTTATAGTTTTCTTCCAGTCAACTTAAATCATTTGTTGTTCATTAGCCATATGTTAGTCTTGTACATGAGCTCCCAAAGGCTAAATGGTTTGGTCAGGATGATCTAGTAGAATGTAAGCTTAAGACCACATTAGATGATTGATCTCCGCTGCTGCTGTGAAGATGGAAGAGCTTTGTTTGGCACTACAGATATTATTAGGAGGACAGAAGAATGAAAATACTGTTTCTGAAGGAGAACAGTTTGAAGATAGAGACAGTGGTATGAGGACACTGAAATATAATACATTTCCCTGAAGAGTAAAAAATAACAACAAACCCAAAATATTCTGAAGTCTGATCAAAATAAATAAGTAGATACTTTTTGGAATGTTATCATTGCCTATCCTACTTCAAGGGCTGTTCTTTTTCAGGATAAGAATATTCTTCGAGGTAGCAGTCTGCACATTACCTAATTCTGTCTAGACTCTATTGAAATGATTTCTTCACTTCTTTAAGAAACTGTGCTTAATCCCTATGTCAATGTGCTGAGAAAGATAGTCAAGATATATCTGAAACTTAAACATCTTTAATCTTTCTCTTTAGCTTTCATTGTTGTTGCACACCCTCAGCAATCTGATTTCAGCACTCCATTCCTCAGAAAAACTTATAGATTTAGAAACCATAGCGAGATAAGATTGTCCTTTGACCAAAAGACACATTCTATTGTATCTTTGGAAGGTCTTTTAAGTAGCAATGTCTATTGAAATATTCTATATGCATGGAATTTTATTTGGCAATAACTAGAAGGTAATAAACAGGTGGCAGTAGTCCACAGGGATTCAAAGGTGAGTTGTGTATTCCAGGTAAAGAGACATCCCAGTCAGTTCTCACTGAAAGCATTATCTGAAAGGTCCTTTTTAGCCTTGAGTTTGTAAACGGAACTGTTCTTAACTTCATTCCCTTGGGAAAGATATGTATTTCATAAGTGTCACTCCCAATGCAGGAGCAGGGAAGAAGCCAAGAGCTGGGTAAACACTGAGCTTGTTTTACCAGTTCAAGATAAAATATATTGTCGGGGCACCTGGAGCCTTTCTCAGCAATTGCTTGCACTGTGTATGTATTGGAGCAGCTTTCGCTGCTGCATAAAGCAGAGGGCTTCATGCTCTACAGATTTCAATCCAGCTCTTACCTGCAGGTTGATCCAGTTATCAGGGAAGTCAATTACCAAGGGACTGATTTAGAGTGAGCTGAATAAAGTCTCCAGAGTATCAATTAAATGTAGAGAAGAAAATTTGAATTGTGATTAGTTTGAACTGTTATTGTCTGCTGTTTGGAAGGAAAGGAATCAGTGCTCTGATTGTCTTCTGTGAGGTTCCCCATTATACACCTTATCCCTCTTTTCTGTCCTCCTTGCTACTTGATTGCCTGTTTATTTGTAATAGTCTTTGGAGGTAATGAACAGATTAAATTTAGATAGATGGCTTAGATTCACTGTTGGCGCACCATTGCTGAAATAAGTGGAATTAGCCAGAAGAGTCAAAATACCTTGTGTTCAGCAACCATAAGCTGTCTGGCCTGTTGATGACTTCCAAAGTCCCTCCTGTGGATGCTAGTGTTCAGTTGTACGGTGTAATTTTAAAGGGCAATACATACAAATCTGAAAATGAGAAGGCATTGAATGCATTATGATACCTAGATTAAATAATCGTTACAGTAAATAAAACTAAGCATTTGGAGGAGGGACAAATGAGAGAATTGGTTTTGCTTTTCGAACATTTCATTTGGTTAGGTGCTTTATTTATTTTTTTTTTTTATCTTGGGTAAAAGAAAGCTGGACTGGTTTGAATCCAGGTCTTTTTAAAATGAGGTACATACCATCCACCAAATGTTGTGAATATTTAGACAAATGGTATTGGTTGCTGTTTCACAAATGACTTTGTAATCAAAGCAACAGGCAACAGATAACTTCCAGCATTGTCATTGCTGTACATGCCACCAGTGCTCACTAATTCCAGGGTACAACAAGTCTCAAAAGTCCTGAATTATCTGGCAGACTTTGGGATATCTGCTGTTTTCCTGTCTAGGAAGAGAAAGATTGATGAGCATACAAAATCAGAATTAAGGGCCAGATTTAAAGCCACAACCATGTAACGAGCAAGACGGAAAGCAGCACTAATGCAGTGAGGTTAAATAGAGAAGCTTATAGGACACAGGTGAGAAGCAAACCCTGGGAGCAAAAAGAACACTCAGTTAACTGAAAAGATATGCCATGATATCATGGCAGAGCATGCCCCTTCTTACCGCTGGCCATTAGTGTTTCTGGAGCATGACTACAAAACTGTGGTGTACCAGAAGTGCCACAAAGCTTCTCGATGTTCAGCTCATGAAGGCAGAAATTATGAGTCTCTGCTTTTTACTTTCCCATGTCCCACTTGCATGATGTAATGAAAATGTGGCCTTCAAAAAAAAAATGTCTTATTTGATGAACACTTCATGCTATGGAGACGTTTTAATAAAATGTTCGTACATGACATACTTGGCAATTATTTCCCATTGCTCTAAACTTGTATATATCTTCCTTAGGCAGTCATTTAGTACGTAATTCCAATGATCGGTTTTCCCTTTACACCTACAGAACAGTAGTTTTCATAAGGATGAGAAAGTGCTCCCTGAGACAACATAGCGCATAGGAGAATTAGAAGACCAAAGGTAACAGATCTTTTAATTTAAGATACAGCCACTTGCCATTTCTGTTGCTTTAAAAAGTAGTCAGTTCTAATTATAGAGATTTATCTTGGATTAGGGAAGAAAAATACTAAAGTAAGCACTGCTTCTTCTACTCTACCTCTAGGGTTAAGGCTTTTTAAAATGGGAATTATGCATAGTGAGGACAGTAAAGTGACTGCCATCAAATTCTGAATTAACTGTTCATATGATGGAAATTTGTTCTGAAAATATTTTCCTTTTAACTTTACACTTAAAAAGTGGGAGGAAATGGGCATTACTGGCAATTATCAATCCTGGGGAAGAAAAAAAACTAACTGAGAGAGAGGCTTTTTGAAATGAGGAAAGCATTTCTAATGGTTCTTGTAAGGTAATATTCAATTTCATCCAGAGACTACCAGAATTCCATTGGAAGAAAAACATTTGTGATCCATCTTAACTCAAATATTTTCAGAGCCCAACACAAATAGTGAAGGTTTTAATGACAGCTACAGGCACCCTGTTTGAAAAAGATTAACAAGGAAAGAATCACTGTCAGTGCAGTTTCAAAGACAACCGTTGCATTTCCTCATCTTCCCCTTTTGCCTCATGTCCCTGAAATGGTTTTGATTTTATTATATCTTCCTCTTTTTCTGAGAGCATTTGTTCTCCACATGGAGATTTTTTAGTACTCATCAAGATATCTGGTATCCTTCCCTGAGATATCATTTATCATGGGAATGTTTATCACTTTCTTTGTCTGGGCCACAGATGTGCCGACCTATATTTGGAGATGTCATTCTTTTCTGACCTATCAAAAAAATCTGTGGAAAGGGATGGGACAACAAAAAGCAAACCACTCTGACAAATAAGGATTTGCAGGGTTTAAACCTTAAAAAATATTTCACAGAATCACAGAATAACAGAATAACCAGGTTGGAAGAGACCCACTGGATCGTCGAGCCCAACCATTCCCACCAATCCCTAAATCATGCTCCTAAGTTCCTCATCCACCCTCACCTTAAACACCTCCAGGGACGGCGACTCAACCACCTCCCTGGGCAGACCATTCCAATGCCTAACCACCCTCTCCGTGAAGAATTTTTTTATAATCTCAAGCCTAAATCTCCCCTGGCGGAGCTTGAGGCCATTCCCTCTCGTCCTGTCCCCTGTCACTTGGGAGAAGAGCCCAGCTCCCTCCTCTCCACAACCTCCCTTCAGGTACTTGTAGAGAGTAATAAGGTCTCCCCTCAGCCTCCTCTTCTCCAGGCTAAACACCTCCAGCTCTCTCAGTCGCTCCTCATAAGATCTGTTCTCCAGCCCCTTCACCAGCTTCGTTGCTCTTCTCTGGACTCGCTCCAGAGCCTCAACATCCTTCTTGTGGTGAGGGGCCCAGAACTGAACACAGGATTCGAGGTGCGGTCTCACCAGTGCCGAGTACAGAGGGAGAAGAACCTCCCTGGACCTGCTGGTCACGCCGTTTCTGATACAAGCCAAGATGCCATTGGCCTTCTTGGCCACCTGGGCCACTGCTGGCTCATGTTCAGTCACTGTCAACCAGCACCCCCAGGTCCTTCTCCTCCTGGCAGCTTTCCAGCCAGGCTTCTCCTAGTTTGTACCTCTGCTTAGGGTTGTTGTGCCCCAAGTGCAGGACCGGACATTTGGCCTTGTTAACTCTTTCTTTGTCCTTGTCACCTTCTTGCTGTAGGAAACATGATCTGGCTTTATTTGGCCAGTAGAAGGTAAGATTTGTGCCAAACTTCCTGGTATTCCATTGATGCCCACATGGGGAGAGTGGTAGAAATGTTGTGCGAACTCTCCAAAATCTTGATAATGATATTGCACAGCTTGCAATATTTAGCCTTCAGTCTGTTTCTGAGGCAGAACTAAGGAGTTGGAGTATGTTTTCAGTATGTTTTATTGTGGATATCCATGATCTTACCATGAAAACTATAAGCCTCTCTTAAAGCATATGGTCATAAAATATGAAGAGAGAGAGAATTTTAACATCCTCTGTTAAAACAAAACCCTATATATACTCCTAAAGTAAGTATTTTCTGTAAGCAACTTTGATAGAGTATCAACATATGGCCAATACAAGAATTTGGAATTAAAATGAATATGAAGAACTGAACAATATTTTGTGTTTCCACATTATATTAACTCAGTGCTCCCAAACTAATTTACTACTGGGTGATGAGAAGTTGTGCTCTTTCAATTGCATTATGCTTTTGTATTCATCACTGTATTCTTGTAGTTCTTAATACAAATATGCCTGGAGCTAAAATTCCTTAACAAAAGGCATAAGATGAGAAGTTACTGAGGAGGAACTCTTGAAGGGTATATGCACAAAAGGAAGTGATAAATATGTATGAAATATAAGTGCAAAATTATAAAAATTATGTCCAAAGTTATCACAATACGATCTAAATCAGCTTCAAAGGAAAAGCTGGCTAACTCCAATTGTAGTGATTATTTGGTGTAGTATATGCTGAACATAGATGGCAGCTGAAAATCTGTTCATATATTGATGAACTCAAGAAGAGACAGAACAAACAAAACGAATAACACACCCTGACAGTGCAAACATCCATTTGGATTTTGACTATTGTGCTTTTTCAGTATGTTATTTTTCTGAGTAATGAATGGAAGCATATGCTGTACTCCAACTTACCCATGCACAGCCAGAGGATGCACTAAAGATGTACACTGGGTTCAGAGCCTTTGCCTAATCACAGAAACTTCAGTAGAGTGGACTCTCTTATTCTGTTAAACCTCCTCCAAATTATAAGGACAGTGTGGAAAAGAGAGGCTCGGCAGGTAATGAAAATGTTGCAGAAGACTTCAGGATCTAAATGAATTGTCCTGAGATCTCTCTTTCTGCAGCACCAACAGACTGGATGAGTGCCAGGACTTATTTTGCTGCTGCAGCAGGAATTGAGCGTCTGTGGATGCCCCAGGAAACACCTACACAGCATCACAAGAAACCCTCACAGTAGCTACAGAGGTGTTGAGGCCAGGCTGACCCCATGCACACGTGACATTTTAGCTAGAGAGATCACCCAGCAGGAGAAAACTGGGCAGTAGTGCTTTCTCCTGCAGCCTGGAGAGGAGCCTGTCCAAATCTTTGGAGTACTACCAGCATTCAGTTGTCCTAGACCCCGTCTGGGGGTATTTTACTCATTTTTAAAAGGTTTCACATTCCGCACTGTTGCTGTGCTTTCCTAAACTAATGCTGTGCTTCAGTCCCATTCAATGAATCTCTTTGTTTTGTAGCAAAAGTGGGAATGTATTGTCCAGTGAGTGATCTCAGCAAAATATTTGTTCCTCCTGGGATCTAGGGGGTGTAGGTGGGTGGGTATTGAACAGGTTTTAATTACATTTTTAAGTACTTCAAATTCTGAACTTTGCACTTGCTGCTATCGAAAACTCCTGACAGAGCACTCAAAACACTCTATGCTTTAGGAAAAAAATATCTTCAGTAAATAAAGTGGTAGTTACTCAATAGCGTAGTCATTAGTAATCTAATTAGAAATCATTAGAAATCTAAAAGAGTAAGTTTTTCAGCAAACCTGAAGATGGCTTCTAGAGTTAATGAATGACTCAATCCATAACTGGCTTAAAGGAAGAGTATCGAATATGTTTGTGTAACACATGAGTACCAGGCTTTGGCCACAAAGAAAATCTAATAGATATTCTGCTTTTTAACTTTTAAATGTCTGTGCAAGAAGTCTGTGCGGAGTATAAAGCTTCTGGTAACACCTTTGTGAGCCCTCTTACCATTTACAATTGAATGCTATTCGTACATATGGCTAAACATTTCTGAACTTTTGGGAGGTGAGTTGTGGGGTTCAGAATGTTTCCCTCACAACAAAGTTAACTGGTTTAACTTTCAGATTTGAAATTAACGCACGTGATCAAACACAAGTTTATTAATTCTTCTTACAGAGTACAAATGAGAAATTGTTACGGTTCCAGTGTAAAAAAGAAAACAAAACCTGGCCAAATCCATGGGTTTATCCAGCTATTAAAATGTGACTTCAGTAGTGGTGTATTTTCGGCTGGAGTTGACATGCTTCTTTAAAAGAGCTCAAATTTTCTTTGCAAATGGAACAGCCTAAGGATCTTCAGCAAGCATCCAATATTCTGTTATTCAGCTGTAGTGATGCCAAGAGTAAGAGGGGAGGAACTTATTTAAAAGTCTGTGGAGAAAGTACTAGGTTATTTTCTTTAACTCGGAGATGAATATGCTTTTAATATACATGGAGGACAAAGCAGTTCAGACTATCGCCCTTCCTAAACAGAATGTGTGAAGAGAGGCAGTTCCTCGTGCGCTTGAATGAGGTGCTTGTAGGCAGTACTTATCTAGCACACCAGCTCTTCAGCTTGCAACCCCTGCATTGTAAACAACTCCAAATACCCTTCACACTGAAGAACAGTTTCCTCATCAGTGAGGAGATGACTGGCTATTCACTTTTTTTTAATAAAATTCTTCATGGTCTAGGCAAGTGGTGAGTTAATCACAATGTAAATTATATAAGATTAAAGATTAAAGGCTCCTTGGTATGTATAGTTGTCCCTTTTGCCCATCTAAAACCCTCATCTAGCTGTGCTTGAGTGGTGTGGAGTGCTGGCATGAGCACAGATGGTACATAATTCCTCCCGTGCTGCATTTTCCTGGATGGGGCAGTCGCATTTTGAAAAATTATCATCAAAAATAAGGGGAGAAAGTCCTTTTACAGCAAATTCGTCTGCAGTGTTTCATAGAATCACAGAATGGTTTGCGATATTAAAGATCATCCAGTTCCAACTTCCCTGCTGTGGGCAGACATCTTCCAGTGGATCAGGTTGCTCAAGACCTCATCCAGCCTGGCCTTGAATGCTTCTAGGGGTGGGATTTTATAGCTTGTCCTCACCTCTGACACGTCATAGTGATGCTGATCTGCAGGACCCATGCGTAGGTTCCGATCTGCTGGAGGGTCGGGAGGCTCTGCAAAGGGACCTGAACAGGCTGGGCCGCTGGGCTGAGACCAACGGCAGGAGGTTTAACGAGGCCAAATGCCGGGTCCTGCACTTGGGGCACAACAACCCTAAGCAGAGGTACAAACTAGGAGAAGCCTGGCTGGAAAGCTGCCAGGAGGAGAAGGACCTGGGGGTGTTGGTTGACAGCGACTGAACATGAGCCAGCAGTGGCCCAGGTGGCCAAGAAGGCCAATGGCATCTTGGCTTGGATCAGAAACGGTGTGACCAGCAGGTCCAGGGAGGTTCTTCTCCCCCTGTACTCGGCACTGGTGAGACCGCACCTCGAGTCCTGTGTTCAGTTCTGGGCCCCTCACCACAAGAAGGATGTTGTGGCTCTGGAGCGAGTCCAGAGAAGAGCAACGAAGCTGGTGAAGGGGCTGGAGAACAGGCCTTATGAGGAGCGTCTGAGAGAGCTGGGGGTGTTTATGCTGGAGAAGAGGAGGCTGAGGGGAGACCTCGTTGCTCTCTACAACTACCTGAAGGGAGGTTGTGGAGAGGAGGGAGCTGGGCTCTTCTCCCAAGTGACAGGGGACAGGACGAGAGGGAATGGCCTCAAGCTCCGCCAGGGGAGATTTAGGCTTAAGATTAGAAAAAAGTTCTTCACGGAGAGGGTGGTTAGGCATTGGAACAGGCTGCCCAGGGAGGTGGTTGAGTCGCCGGAGCATGATTTAGGGATTGGTGGGAATGGTTGGACTCGATGATCCAGTGGGTCTCTTCCAACCTGGTTATTCTGTGATTCTGTGATTCTGTTCTCTCTTTGCTGTGTGTCTGAATTCAGTAGTTTAGATATGACTTTGAATGATATTTATTGCATGAGTAATGTGGGGTTTTTTTCTTCTTTGTTTTCTCCAAAAGGTCAAAGACAGTAGGCAACCCATCTGCCTCTCAGGTTGGGTTGCACCCATCTAGCCAAGTGCCTGATTTTATCTGATCACGCACTAGTCTTGAGAGTCCATTGGGAATGTAGGAGTCCTGGCTTCAGTTTCTGTCTGTGCTTGATGACTGAATCCCCACCCTCAGATGGCTAGGAGGTATTTAGGATGGAGATTTTCCAGATATTAATTGAATGCAGAAACTGGAAGCCAGAATTCCCTTCTCCCAGGTGAATGCTGATTTAAGGTAGGTGCTGGACTGATATTTGTTTGTATTTTCTCTCTTTTATCTATGTCATCATAGTTAAGATGTAAGAGGAAACTATACACATCTGATTTGTCCATTTATTTGAGGAAACAAATAGCTTCTGTTCAGTGGAAAATTTTTATGATCATTTTCACGGAATTGACCAATACTGAGATTTTTATCAGGCTGTTCACTATCTACAAATATATTACCAACATGCATCACAGGCCAAGATCACTGCAGCATTTCTCATCTTTATAGTCTGACAGTGCACATTAAGAGAGAAAGTGCATCTGTGATTTTTTAACTCTTTCACAAAATGCATTCTGCAAAAGATGTGATTACATCAGTAGCAAAGGTGGTAAGTATTAAAATTGAACAAAACCCATTTAAGCTGAATGTTTCTGTCTGAAACTTTGTTTTTGTTTTTTTTCTGTAACAAGCAAATTCCTACTTTTGGTCATTATTTCATAAATAATAACTAGATTTAATCATGTCGCTACCATTTTGGTGTGTTCCAGTATTGCTCTTTGCTTTGAGTCTTGTTACCAGTTTGCTGTTCAGTATTAGACAAGACATATTCATAATTTAATGTATATTTATATTTGCCATTCAGAGCTGGTAAATATACATTCTTTCATAAATGTAGTTATGTTCACATTTGCAGAAGTAAGGGATATAAGTAAGAATAAAGTAAGAGATTCGCTATGGAACTGAAATTACAATAAATTTTTAGGCAATTATACTGCAATTATTCGATGTGTAACTTGATGTTAGCATCTGTGCTGTGCTTTATGTTTATTTTCGACTTCCTAACATGAATTTTGCCTTGACTAAAAGCACTCATAGTACAAATAATATTTCTACTAAAACTATCAAATAGGCATTATCCAAAGGCTCCATAGACCCAGCATCTCGGAGGTGTTAAAGCATCTTTGTCTGTTAAACAGGGTTAACATTCCCCCTGTGCCTGCTTCCTCACATACAATAAGGACCCATTCTCAGCACTTATATGGCTTTATTGGTAGCATTTAATGCCAAAATTATGTATATTATTTCTGATGCTTGAATAAAATTGATATGTTTTTTATTGCAAATTAGGACAACGGCTTCCAGGCACCTGAGCTTTATCAATGTGTTGCTCTGTCTCACTTGAGGAAAGCTGCCTTCAGTACATGATCAGCAATGAAATTCCAGGGATGTGGAGACAGGTTTGAATAAACTCGTTTCTATGACATAAGGAAGATATGATCAGAAGTTCAAAGGTCAGAGCTCCCTGTTTAATTTTTAATGATTTTCAATTCTTGCTGAGGTTCCCAGTATCAACATTCTGCTCAGTTACTTGCCCAGCAGTCATCCTATCCATATTTGATACTGGATAATTAGCAACTGGCCTTGAGAAGCACAGTTCTTTCTACCATCTGCACAATCAATGTTAGAAAGTGTTCTACTTCCTAGGGATAGCCATGTATTTTCTGATCAGATCTTGATTTATTAAAAGGGATGTCATGATCATGAAAACTGTTAAACTTACAGCCTTCTATTGACAATAGTTCTCTTTAGCTTCATTAGATGTGATCCTATCAGCTGTCTGATGAGATGGAGGCCACCTGCTCACTTTATGTAAGTTCTAATAATCATCCATTGTTAAAGACCCGTATATTCAGCATATTAAGCGGGACCGATGATAAAAACAAAAGTATTTGTAGTTCCTTACCAGCTTTACAATTTCATCTTCTATTCACCATATTTTATGAGCTGGCACAATGGTATTTTTAAAATCAACTACTACTTCTTTCTTTCATGACCACTAATACCCTCTTCCATTCTTCTAAGGGAGTTTATACTACGATGAATAAAAAGGGAGTGATAAATGCCATTAAAGCTATGTCAACAACAGCTAAACAAGTAGCTTTATCAAAAATACAGACTATTCCTGAAATCTTAAAGGAATGTTCTTATTCACAAGGTAACTCTAACATTAAAGTCCTTGAAAACTCTCCTGCTTCAATTAGTACATCCACTCAGCACACATGCATACCCAAACAGGAATTTCTGCTGTGTTAGACAATAATGCACTTACACAATTTTTAGCTTAATAGAAACAACGACCTTAATAAGCATATTAAATTGGAAGACGCTATCTGATGATGCACATTTTATTTTGCTACTAACAAAGTGAATTACATGCTAAAGGTTTGCTGCCAAATTGAAACCTAGTCAGTCCATAAAAATGATTTAATAACAGGTTCCTGTAGTGCAGTTCCCTTTAACTACTGCAGTTTTCAAATCCATTTCTTCTCATCTCATTTCTGAAAATATTTCTCTCTCTCTTTCGAGCATTCTGAAAAGTGAAAAGGGGGGTACAAGCATGTAGGAGAGATGGTGAAACCTGGCACGTGTGATGATGATGCCAGGAGAAGAGAAGGCTCTGAGCAGAGCTTATAGCAGCCTTCCAGCACTTAAAGGGGTTACTGGAAAGATGGGGAAAGACACTTTTCAGGGAGTGCAGAGATAGGATGAGGGGGAATGGTTTTAAGCTGAAGAGGGAGATGTAGATGAGGTGTTTTCCTGTGATGGTGGTGAGGCTCTGGGTGCACACAGAAGTCATGGCTGTCCCATCCCTGGAGGTGTTCAAGGCCAGGTTGGATGGGACCTTGGGCAGCCTGGTCCAGTGGAAGGTGTCCCAGCCCGTTGCAGGGTGTTGGAACTGGGTTATTTCTAAGGTCCCTTCCAACCCAAACCATTGTACGATCATCCGATGTGAAAGCTGGCCGTAGCAAAGTCAGTAGGAAACCATTAGTGAGCAAAATTGTCACAAAAATTACAGCTGCAAACACAATAAAGGCATTGGAAATAGGGAATAGCATTGTTACCACTCTGTATCTCTCAGACTGAATAAAATAAGCATTTTCAGAGGGAAGTTAGTGTTTTTTAAATAGAAGATTAATCTCTGATTACTTTAAAAATAGTGTTTATTATCACTCAAAATTTGTTGAAGTGGGATCGCTTACTACTGAGAAGCTTCTGAAAAAAACCCCAAATGTTACTTCTTAACTTTTTTCCCTCAAAGGATTCTCTATGACTAACTTGCCTGTTTTTTCCTTGCATTTAATCATTGTATTATCTGATTCCTGCTCCACCTTTCTTTCTCTAGGTGAAATATAATCTTGGAACCTAGCTCCATAATTTCGATATGCATATAATTTGACGTAGTGGATGAATCCCGCATGCAATGGTAAACAGCAGGGAGGGGCTCAATGGAAAGTCATTTGTTAGTTTTCCCACTCGGAGGCTGTTATTTTTATAAATTACTGATATTGGACACTGTAGGAGTGCCCTTTTTCATATACGCTGAAGTACTTCACTGGCCCCAGGAGCCACTAGGACTAGTGGATTTTAATAGTTATAGATCTTAAATGGAGGGTTAGAAATTGTTTCTTTTCATTACAATTACAACAAGGAATTAACCCCAAGGGTATCCACTTAATTTCATAATATATAGACTGGAACGCTAATAATGTGGCTCTTCTAAAATGTAATAAAGAAGCAACTGCCCCTTGGCTCCCTGGGGTAGATTTTTGTGGAACGTATTGTAAAAAAAATGTAACACAAAGAAGATTTTACATTAACAAGCTTCGTAATGTCACTAGCTCCAGTGCTCAAAGTGCTGTGAAGCTCATAGACACCAAGTATTGGCACTGGTTTTACAGCAGGAATTTAGTACCAGGACTTTTGTGTCGCTTCACTGGTACAAGGAAAAGCTGAAAGAGGGATAGAAGGAGTGGAGGGTAATTTACAATTAAGCACATAAAGAAGGGAAAAAGCAGAGGGAGGAAGAGGGAGTAGAGTAAAGTAATTACTTCCTTCAAGGTCCACTTGGACCTATCCTCTAGCCAAGTTTTCTGTGTTATTTTAATCTTCCATGCCCTATTGCAAAACAAGCCTTGGCCTTAACAATTGGCAGTAAGTGAACTCCAGTACATTTGCTATTCCATTTGCACTTGTGAGCAGCAAAGTAGCCTCTGACCTCTCAGTCATTATGGATGGTGACTGTGGAACACATTCCTGGCCAAGATCTCAACTACTGGATCAAGCTGTGGCTTTAAATCTAGGTTGAAGACATTTCTATTTGCTGATTATTTTAATGTGGTCTGACTAGGTACAGCATCCTGGGAAAGCTTTGCACTAACTACGGCAAGAAAAGAAGTACACTAGCTGTGTCTTTTCTATGCTGAAAGAAAAAAACCATGCAGTTAGAAGAAAAATCTGTTTTGTTTTGGTTTGATTTTTAATGGTAATGCTTCCAGGCATTTCTAACAGAGGTTCTAGAATTGTTGCATCTTAGGGAAAATTCATTAGGGAGGAAACCTTTGGCCAATGTTTTTTAATTATGCATGATATACCCAGAATTCTCTGTGCCTACTTATGTTGAATATTCTGTTTGTAGCAGCATATTTAAATAACTTGCCTGAAAAATCATGTGTGTGCGAGTGCAAATGATCAGCTGATGTGTTTGTACCCATAACCTAAACTTGGATTACCCTAGAGTTACTCAGTTGAGAATTTTACCTGTAATTTGTGGCTTTTACACACTTATTGGACCCCTACTTCCAAATGCTGGGAATCCAGAATTGTAATATTGGAGACCGCTTTTCTAGATAAACTGATAGTTCCCCTTTAATTCATGTACAGTTTTCTGTAAAGATGCAGAAGCACCTGTCTAACCAAAGTTACTATTGCTAACTGTCAGGAATATGCCAAGGCAAGAGAAAATGGATGTCTAGAAGGCTGCCAAGAGAAAGAATGGAAATGGAAAGAGTGAGGTAGCACTTAATTCATGTGGCAATACATCCAGCAATGCATTACAAGCAGTTGTGCCTATGCTAAGCGCCACAGATGCCTAGGATTCCGACTCTATGGAACAGGCAAGAGAAGGCATAGCAAGGACTTCTGAAAGGTTGGGCGAGCAGATCAGAAAGATCACAGAACCACAGAATGGCTGAGGTTTGAATGAACCTCCAGGAGTCATCTTGTCTAAGCCCTATGCTGAAGCAGGCCTTACAGTGAAGTACTGTAGGTTGCTTTCTACTGAGGTACCTTTGTACAGTTTCACCTCTTTCTTCACTTTTTGGGGGGCAGTGGTGTTCATTTTCCATGGATAGTAACCTCAAAAGTTTGGCTGATAAACTTCATATTTAAGAATTTTTAAAAAATCACAAAATAAGCTAAAAAAATGTCTAAATTCACAAGTCTTGCAAGCTGATTTTGGTTAATTTTATTTTACTGATATTAGATTTGGTGTTTGAGGGTCTTTATGTTTTTTTTCATTGGCATTAACTTAAAATGAGAATAAAAGAATTACAGAAAAGAATTTACATTTTAACAACTTTCACCACCTTCTCCAGGTTGCAATGTTAATGTTCTTAAACATATCCTGAAGCCAGTTTACTCAATAAGAACATCAACAAGAGTAAAAATGACAAGGAAGAACAGGAGAGGCAGAATAGAAGATCAGCATGTAACCAGGTCAGAAGCCAAAGGCTGAAAGAGTCTCTGAAGAGAAAAGTTTCAGGATTAAAGGAAATGCTTGCAGTCATTTCTCCTACTCGTGAGTAATTACTCATATGCCACTGAGTAATAATTGTAATTGAATTTATATGAGTGATTTCAGCAGTCAGCATTATGATCTTGGATCCTAATCTGGATTTTAATCAAGGACAAATTAAAGAATAATAGTAATAATCTCTTCAAGGACAACGTCTGTAAATGACAAGTCAGAGTTGTTTCACTTACTAGGTGAAGTCAAGTTGAACTTGTATGTATGTTAAGAATTAAACCAGAGATCTTGCTGTAAGGGCACCCATTTCTTTTCTTCATATGAGAGGACCCATGCTAAATTTCTTCCATTTCTTCCATCTATTCACCAGTGATACAAAAGTCGTTTCAAGGGAGATCCGTGTTATAGCAAGATAACAAATGTGATGTACTTCACAAACAGTGTTATCTCTTTCAACCAGATACAAACATAGATCTCATAGGTTAGGTGCCAATTTGTTTCACACAAATGACATGCTGTAAATCACTCTTGTTGGATTGTCGTGTATCTAGTCATATTGCATCCAGCCTCTGCGACCCTAGAATAAATTCATCTGTAGTGTAAGAAATGTGTGGTAAAACATATACTATAAAAAAATAGAAGTATCATGCTTGAGAGTACCAACTATTCCTTTTGCAGAAGTATTGTAATTTTTGCCCTTTTCATACTACCTCCTTGTAGTGATAGGTAAGTATGTGCTTTGTTTTCCAGGAAAGCTGAATTCTGTGATAGACACCAGACATTCCGTAGCCCTTATTCTAAAAAACCATTCTTTTTAGATAAAATAGGGATGGATACCCTTTATTATAGCATGAAAGTACGTTCTTGTCCATTTTGAGAAAGGTTTTTGAGAAGGCAGAAAACCATCAAGTTCATGTAAGTGCTAAGGGCATTTTAATGTAAAGAATTGTTTTTGAGAAACTGGCTATAAAGGGTTTTCATTTTTGAGATAATAATGCCAACTGTGCACAGACCAAATTGTACTGAATCTCTTTGTATTGTGCAGAGTATCAGGCAGGTGTAGACTCCCACCTGCAGAAAGACCAGTATACAGACCTTGAAAAACAAAACTGCTTTGGACTCTTAAAAAAAGCAAGGAAGGGAAGAGTGATTAGATTACTAGATCTTGTGTGGTGCCTTTCAACAAGTTAAGTCTTGAAAATGCCTCATCCTAAACTCCTATAGGGAGCTCATGGCAAAGTAATAGAATAAAATGCCACAGAGTTTACAGTCAACATGAGGGTGACTCTAAATACGTAGCTGGAGGGGTGATGCGCAGGCTGAAGACAGGGAGATAGAAAAGCATGTTTGGGATGCTGAAATCACCTTTCCTTTGCACTGGAGAGCAGGAGCTAGGCAAACTGGTTGCAATTAGTAGCTATAGCAGTGCTTCATTTATTTAAATTCCAGATCTTTCAAGACTCTATTGCCCCACCTTTTTATCTTTTCTTTTTCTTTTTTTTCTACAATATATGAACAGTTCCAGCTGGAAACTTGGCATCTCTATCTTCTATGCACGTAGACAATCACTTTGAGGGGATTAGAAGGGAAATTTCTTTGCATTTTTCAGTGTAATAGAGTTGAAAGCAGTTAAGACCCAGCAAATTTAATATTAGAAAACATGAACATGTTATTTCATAATATCTTGTGGCCGATATTTACTGTGGGTAAAGGCTGAAAAGAGCAGCTTCAAGGGAGTACATGAGAACAAGGATTCTACTAATGGACTTCGTGTTCTCAGGAGAAGAAAAACCTTGGTTTCGTCTCAGCTGAGGCCTTTGAAAATATCTATTGTCCTTGATCAAAAGTGTAGTAGATAAAGGAAGCTTAGAAGTGGAAGGAGTCCAAGAGGTAGGCTCTGGAAATTCTACCCTAGGTTGCTTTTATTATAAGAACTCCGGACTTGCATTGGATTCAGTTAAAAGCCTGGAGTGTGAACATAAGGTAAATGTCTGGTAGGTATTAGTTTACATATATTTATATACCAGTTCCCCTCAAACTCCTCATCTGCTGTGGATATCAGCCCTTCTCTTACTGCTCAAAACGTTGCCTGTGGTAGAGATGAAACTGCAAAGCTCAGATGTGTTATTGATATTTCTCAGGTAGTTTCCTGCATTCTTTTTAAAAAAAAAATTATCAAATATCTATCAAACTGAAATACTTTAACCAAGAGTTAAGTACCTCTTTTCTTCCACTTCATGGTTTTGTAAAGAGGGAAGTAGGAGGTTGGACACGTGAGCTTAAGTCTCTCTAAGGCAGAGAATTATTCAGGTTTTACATGTGATGAATGAGCACTCCGGTTCTATGAGAAGCCTGATCTATTTGATTATATTTACTAGACATGTCTAGATGATGAGAAGATAGGATAAGTGTCTAAATTATGGACTTTGGGAATTTGGTACCTACATCATTCAGAGTTATTTGTATATATGATTTGTGATACATGAAGAAGTTGCTGTGTACTAAGAAGTGAAAATAATGTTGTTTCTTACACGCTGAATATGCAAGCGAACTTATCTTTCACTGTTAGAGGAGGTATTTTTCATCAATGTTCAAAATCATAAAAGCGTGTCCAAAATTGTAAAGTGACGCATGAAGTTTCCCGTTTGTGGGTTCTGGACTAAGAAGCAGTAGGGAGACATTCGCTGGTGGAGAACTTGAATGTGTGTGGCATCCAAATGCTTTCGAGGTTGGAGAGCTCTTGGGTTGGGTAGGTGGGTTGCAGTGTTGTGTGAACGGGTTGGTAGGAGCTAACCAGTCATGACTGTGCTGTCAGGAACTGATAATCAGAGAGTTGTGCTTTTCTGCTAAAAACTAAACTACCTAATAGCCTCTACTGCAACACATTGTGGACATGCTCTTGAATATTTTTGTATCTAGTTCTGGATATCTGCCTCTAATTAATTTCCCTTTAGAAACCTTTCTTTAAAATTTAGACGTTTAAATACCCTAAATTACCTTGCTATCAGTGAATCAAAATCAGATAGACAGGAGGCATGTTTATGGCAAACAAGCTAATATTATCATTGTGTGTGAACAGGAGGCCAACATCATAATGTGTTGACTGTGACACTAAATGTGCTACACAACCTCTTGTGTCTTTGTTCAGTAGTCCACAAAATTATGATTATGATACCTATTATAGAAAATTGTTGAAAGAATTAATTCATTAATGTTTGTAAAGGACTTTTAGATCGTCTAGCAGAAGGTACTACACAGTCGCGAAATGTTAATTTATTATTCTTTATTTTCAGATTCAATGGGACATGTAGCATAAATCTTTAAAAAAGCAAACAAAAAAGTCTCTTATTCAGACCGTCAAAGCTGGTAATGACCAAATCGTCTTGTTTGTGGAAGCACACAAAAAAATAGCCCATGCTACTTGGTATGTTGAAGCAGCAATTAGCACACATTGTAGGGAGAAGAAGTGGAACTAGACCAGGAATGAGCCTTGATGAGCCTAATTGCCTTTAATTATGTCTAAACATTTTCTTGTTGTCTGTCTTATGAAGGCAGAAGAAACCCTGTAGCTCTAAAAGGAAATAAGGCTTGGTTTTGTTTTCATCTTTTAAAGAGGGACATAATAGCCACCATGGAAACATGTTCTTAATCAACGACATTAAACTCCTGGCTGCTCTGCTTCTCTTGAAATTGCCTAGCTTCATTATTATCAGGGGGAAGGAGGAGGGGAAGGGTTTTAATCACTATTTAGCTTTTCTCAGCAAATTAAAATATTAATTACAATACACGTTATTTTATCTTTGCTTGAGCTATTTGTAAGTATTGGTGAATGAGAGCTCACTTCATGTTGGAGTAATTTATTCTCAAACTATTCAGACTTACTTTTCCAATTCCTTTTAAAAAACCATCAGGGCATGAAATGCTGCCTTCCGAGAGCCAAGAAAATCTTTTTTTTCTTTTTTCCTTTGTCTTGAAGATAACTGCATAATTAAAGGTATGTTTTCTAAAAACTAAAATGTGATGACTTCAGCACAGCCAAATGCTACGGAAAGCTGAGCAATGGAAGGCCAGACACCTCCAGACTAATGGACAGATGTTTCTCTTTTGTTCATATTTACACAACGCAGTGCAGTAATCAACCCGATATTTTTCAGCTCACAGAACAATAAAAAAGAGGGGAGGGAGCTTTTGGTAAAAGGAACTATTGGAGGAAATACCATGCCCCCTGCAAACCTGCCCCCTCAAAGCTCAAGTAATATTAATGATATTAGATTGATTGATGGAATACGGAAACATAATGGGATTAGAAATGTGATTTGTAAAATAAGTGAGATCAACATTATTATGCACCTTTTGTAAGTATCATACACCTTTTCTTTGTGCATCCATTCCAATTTTAATTTTTCACTGTGAACCTTCTGCTGTTGCATTTCATAGGGAAGAAAATATGCAGAAAGGGAACAAATTAAACAATGTCTGCATCAAACTGCGGCTCAGCAAACTTTTTTTAATTAAAATATATGCTGGTATAAATCAGTATCATTGTATTAACTGCAAGGAAGCTACGTTGATTTATACCAACTGCAGATATGATTAATTCAACTATTGAAGTAGTTTGTGGGGAATTATATGGGAGGCTGTAGGAAACAGCACTATGTCAAACAGATGTAGCTCTGCACACATTGCTGGCATTGCTGTAGGTCACTGAACAATAGACGGGAAAAAACCAAAAGCATATTACTGTTTTTCACTAAACAGCAGTCTGGGAGTTCTGCATTCCTTATGGTTGTGTAACAAAGGTTATGTATATTGCTGGAAAAAGCAGGGTACGACTGTAAGCAGCTGTAAGATCATTTAGCTTCTATTGAGAGAGAGCCCTAGTAGACATTGGATCTGCTTTCTGAACATTCAAAGGTGTTTAAGCTTAAGCTGATTTAATTAAATCAAATGAGCAAAATTAGATCTATTGATAAACAGAAAGGAAAATACAATATGAATCTGGCCTTGAAAGCAAATCTTTTTTTGCTTTTCTTTTCTTTTTTTTAAACAGTCAAGTTAGCAATTAAGAAATAAAGGTGAAGTGAAATTTGCTAGCGGCAACTTCCATTTCAGTTATGTTCGAGACCCGACCTCTTTTACCATCATGATCTCTTCCTTTCACCTTAAAGAACAAATACTTTAAAAGCTCAGGGTGTATGTGCAGAGAGGTTCAACCAACTCAAACAACATTTTTAATTGTAGCCATGGGATATTCATCTCTGCAGACATGCTATGGGGTCAAAGGATTTTCTTCTCTTAATTGCAGAAGTCATCCACAGGCTTACTCCTAGACATGCTCGCTGACCTACAATATTGATGTGGTCTGACTCGCTGGTCCTTATTTATTTTGTATGGCACCTGGGTCTCCTGCCCCATTGCTGTGTTTTCTGAGTCTTTCCTCGTTGTTCTCTTTATTTGTTGCTGTTGTTCTTATGCTACAAGGAAAGCTGAAAAAATACATTATGAAGCCTGGCTATGGAACCTCTGGTGGCAAAGAGACAAAGAATATGACCATTTCTCCTTCCTTTTCTCCTACCTAAGCATAACCAATGACAACATTTAATTATTCCTGCAGGCCTGAATATATACAACCTCTCACCATGTACAAATTTCTTTTTTCATATGTAGCTGCTCTTGGCCTACACAGGACAGAAAGAATTTCTCCCCAGGACCCAGACCTTTGCAATACCATCCTTTCCTTGCAACTTTCTAATAAATTCGTGACCCAGGAGATGAAGTTGGCTCTGTGTCCCAAAAAAAAATCATTATTCAGAGTGGTAGAATGCTAAATACTGCCCATCTCAGAGGCTTCAAGGGTTTGGCTCATCCTTTAGAACCATTAAGCTGCTTTCTGAATTATTTTCTCTTCCCGCATTCAATGAATTTTCCTTATTGCATACAAGAAAGAAATTTTCACTACATTTTCACCCTGCCAAAGCGTTCAGTTTAATTTTCATTTGCCATAGAGAATATCTACTAAGAGCAGCATCCTGTGGGCTTGGTCTAAGCACTGCTCTTCCCTGTACTTGGGTTGTCACTTTAAAGAGTTCGTTGTGCTACACCTTCTCATAGACCAGATGCTCTTTATCATAGTTGCTTTTGCCTTGCCTTCAGTCTGTATCGCTCTGCGCGGAGATTTACAGAAGTGGTTTAAACGCATACACCTTCTGCTCTTGCCTTCATAATTCCCTTCCCTCTAGGTTTCCTGGAGCAACTCATACAAATTCTGAGCCAAAATAAGAAATTAAATCCTTAATAGTAAAATATCTGTATTATCTGCTTGAGGACGGTGGACTGGTGGTTTTGTGTGGAATTACGTACATCTTGTGCACAGATGCTTGACCTTTCCTTTAGACATGCGTTACTTATGTATTTAGCGAGGAGCGGCATTGGCTTTCCAGCAAGATTGGATCAGGCCCTTTGAAGGCTTTTTTTATGCTTCTCTGGCAGAATCAATGCAAGAGAGCAAATGATTACCCCTATTCTCCCCTTTAACTGTGTCAGCGCAACTCCCTACAAGCTGAGAGGAATCCAGGACTTAGAAGGCTTTTTAGGGGTAGAAGGGAGAGAAGTTAATAGGAACCATATTAGTACAACTGCTAGGTTTGTAACCTTTTATTTGCTCTGTGATCTTTGCTTGCTGTGTACGAGGCAGTAGTTGAAAGGAGAGTTTAGTCCTGAGATCAGGTTTAGCAGCTGGGCTACCAGAGTTGAGCTGGGATTGGAAGTCAGAAGCAGTCGGTTTTACGAAGGTGAAATCCTGCATCAGTCTCTTGCTGGCCTTGTTGCTTTCACAGCTTCTCGTAAAGCTCTTAGTTCCTCTTCTTCTCAGCGGTGCAACCGATCCTCCTGAGGATCTTGACTTTGAAGACTGGGAGTTATTATGATCCCAGATCAGGTGAAACTTGATTTCCCAGCTCCTAGTAAGCTTAAAGAGAGCCTGAGCTAGGATCCAGTAACCTGTTCTAGGAATGCAGAAATGTGAAGAAAGCAGCAGCTTCTGCTGGGTTCCTCATAAGGGTTGCTAAGCCCATCAAGTACCCAGCAGTATGGCTATAGAGCTCCCACAAACTACGAACTTATTTCAGAGGTAGCAATTATTCATGGAAATGCAGTGTTCAAGGTATACTTATCCTGGGAACATCCTCCTCATGTGGTAAAGTGACATGAATCATCTTAGTTCCTTTAGGATCTGCAACAGTGCAACTGTTCCGGTGCCCCTTAGGAATAAGCACGGAGAATGGAAAATCTTCTCGGATGTAAGTAGTTAAATTGAGAGTTTTTAAAGAAGCTTGACTCAAAACAAAGCTGTGGTATATGTCAGTGAATGTTTTTCCACTAATATAATTTTTCAATTTTTCATAGTTTTAATTTGCGTTTTCAGTGCTACCAACCATGGAAGCTTCTGTCTCAGGCAGGATCAAATTGGAAACTGTAGCGCTCAGCCAAACAGCAGCTCAGTAGTGAAAGCAGAAGCCTTGACTCTGGAGACTATTGAGCTGGTATCTTAAAGTGTAAAATTGTATTTCTGAAACTGGTAATAAACCACCACCACGGTCTCCAAAGGGCAATTTTGTCTTATACAGTATGCTATACTTTTGCTTATATTAATTAGAACTGTCCTCATTTCTGATCTTTGCTGTATTTTATTCCTTCACCTCTTCCATTACACAGCAGCAAGCTTGTATTTTATTTGCAGAATAATGCTAGTCCTGTGTAAACAGCCTACACGTGGTTTATGTATCACCGAATTTCACTTAATTGTATTGCACTGAAGGTGAGTTGAAAGCTGCCACCATGTATATCAGTGATCATTATGGGATGGACATCACCTCTTAGGCAATGTCATATGGCCTGTTGTGGCTAAGAATCACAGGGTACCGCTGTTATGAAACGGATTCTCAGACCATAACATTTTCTGCCATAGCAGCTCCAGACGAGCTGGTATCACCTGAGTAATTTGGAAACTCGTGGACTTTGGAATTGAAACCCATCTTATGCTGTTGCAGTAGATTTACTTTTATCCTGGCAAAAATGGTAAATTCAAAGGTGATATATATATACATATATACACACACACACACACACACAGAGTAGTGTAGACCCCCCTGGTAATTCAGCAGAACTCAGTAAAAGAAAAACAGGACGTATTTTTACATATTAAAGTGTTGTATTAAACACAGACAGCATGGTTCCTATCACAAAATGATTATAGCATGAGTGGACACGTTTCTTTAGAAACGGAATAGCCCTATTGAAAGATCTTCCTGAAGTTTTAAGTCCAGCCTCCTTTCGTCTCATTGGCAATGAATTTTCAGTTCCTACCACCTGTAAAACTGAAGGATCAGCTTTTATCTGGCTGCACAGTTACCTGCGGAAAAAAGGAATCTTCAATTACAGCTGAAAGTAGATTTATTTCTAGCATTTGACACAGGTTCAAGAAATCCAGTGGCAATACAGTATCAAATATAGTCCAACCTCTTACAGTTGCATTTGACATTGCAGGATTTTATTTTATTTTTAATAACCTTAGTAACAATGCTTTCAAGATAGGTTTTCATCTTCCTCACCTATTTGACACTGTCAAGAATGAACTCTTCAGTAATCAATAGTCCTGACCTAGGATTTATTTTGCAGTCCAAGACTAACTTTAGAATCTGTTAGGTTGCATTTTCCCAACTTTTCCCCTCTCCTCTCCAATGGATAAAATTATAGGATAGAAGATGAAGATGCAAAGTGAGACTCTCAAGATATTAGCAGAATTAAAGATCATCTTTTTCTATTTCATCCCTAAATATAGTGAAAAGTGGCACTAGCACACTCGGCTAATCTTTCTTAGGGTAACATCCCCCTTCATGCTTGAGATAAATCCAATATTTCCAGCTTGTTCCCTTAGTGATACGGGAAGCAGTTCCTGTGCCATAGTTTCAAAGCACTAGAGAGCAAGCGCATAGGTCTTGCTACCATCTTCCAAATCTTCTGGTTTTAGAGTGCATGATTGGAATAGAAAACCTCAAATGCTTGCTTGTGATTGAGGAGAACACAGCTGACAATTAGACGTAACTTGAGCCTGCATGGAAAAGCAGGCAAACTTAGGAAGATGCAGCTTCTGAGAAGAGGAACAATGTCTATATTCTTTCACAGCTACTTTTGAACTCTAGACGTACAAGCGAGCACATTCATGGAGGTTTATTTTTCATCCCCAAACTCTGCAAATGAAAAGGCTTGTTACAAGACTGGAATGATCTGGGACTTATTTTTGAGCAGGTAAGGAATAAGATTTTGAGTCACTCTAAAACACTCCTTTTCCATTTCTACAGAGAGTAATCGTTCCCTTTGTACCACTTTTTACACCTTCTCCGTCACCCTCCTTTAAATTCCCATTTCTGTGTGTACTTAGATGACAGTGGCTGAGGATACGAACATTAAAAGAGCTGCTGATGTTTTGAGAGTAAAGGCTGGGTAAAAGAGATACGAGAAGTGCATTTATATGTTTTATTTAGTTTTGACATTGAACTGTAATACCGCACCACGTTTGTTTGTTATGGTATGGCATTTTTATGGTAATTATTTTATGCCTTTAAAAATATGTATGTGGTTGAAACAAAGCTGAAGACTCATAATTGACTGTATTGTGGAGAGGAGGGAGCTGGGCTCTTCTCCCAAGTGACAGGGGACAGGACGAGAGGGAATGGCCACAGGCTCCTCCAGGGGAGATTTAGGCCGGACATCAGGAAAAAATTTTTCACGGAGAGGGTCATTGGAACAGGCTGCCCAGGGAGGCGGTTGAGTCACCTTCCCTGGAGGTGTTTAAGGCACGGGTGGACGAGGTTCTAAGGGTTTAGTGATTGATAGGAATGGTTGGACTCGATGATCTGGTGCGTCTCTTCCAACCTGGTTATTCTATGATTCTATGATTTCCAATTTAAACGGCAAAATTAAATACAAACATAAAAGGATTTCTATGATTATCTCCTTGCTTGGTAGAATGATAATATATCTCAGTGGAATGATAATATATTTGAATATAAAATAGCAAAGGTTGTATTATCTCACTTTTTTCTGCTAAACCTCTTCATAAGGTTGTGTATCTCTTAGAGAAATATGTCTGAGAGGCAAGAAGTTCTAAGATGAGGTTAAATGAGTGAAAGTCTTGTGGATTTTCTGAAAACTGAGCTTCACAAGCACGATTATGTATTTTTACTAATGCCTTCAAATCAACTGAATCAAGAGCCCTGATCTTTGCATAATTTTGCCGTGATTAATATTAAATATTGTGTAATGTTTTAAGGATCATGGCCTCAACTAACAAATACAGAGACATTGTGAAGGTCTGTTTTGTGTTTAAAGGAATTAGATGTGTAACAGCAATTGCTCTATCTCTTAGAATGGTCCCCTGAAGTCCCATCTGGGATGCTCTCTGGGCAGATGTCTCCACTCAGCGTCTAAAATGACACTAGACACTGTTGTTTAAGTACAGAATTATTTTCGTTATTTATTGCTTGGCTGCTCCTTGTGTCTTACAGGAGCAGAGAAGTCTCAGTTGTAATTAGAAAGCCCAGGAGATTTGCCCTGTGAGTGCAGATCTAAGTTGTGGCTCTTTCCCTGCTGTTCTTGAATCTGAAGCTTGCAAAGGGCTTTGTGGAAAGCAACTACTTTAAAATCTTGTTTTAAAAGGAATCTGCACCAGAAGACTCTTCCCTAGCTTGCTCTTGGTGCTTGTGCTGGAATATCCTCTTTGTGCAAAAAGGTTTTGCCCCATAGTCTTTGATCTAGAACGTGTTGCAAGAGACCGGCTCATCCAAGACTTTCTTTGGGCAAATTAGTGAGGGACTGGCCCAGGTTGCCCAGTGCAGTGGTGGCTGCTCCATCCCTGGAGGGGTTCAAGGCCAGGTTGGATGGGGCTGGAAGCCCCTGATCCAGTGGGAGGTGGCCCTGCCCATGGCAGGGGTGGAACTGGATGGGTTTAAGGTCCCTTCCCATTCTAGGATTGTACGAAATTACTCCAGGAAGGAGCAAATGCATGGTAAAACAAAGAAAACATTAGTAAAGGTGTCTGTCTCATAATTCTGGAAATGAAAATCTTCAAGGAGATTTTTACAGTGTTTTAGCACTTTGTTCTCCCAAATTTCTTAACTTCTGAGTTACACCACCAAGTGCACATTAAATTTATCTGTATTCTGTGGATTAATACTGATTTTGAATGTCCACACAAGTTTGAAGAGGTATATGAGCAGAGAGCCTGGCTCATCTCTCAATAAAGATAAGTAAAACAAGAATTCAAAATCAGGTTTGAAAGTGAAAATAGAACTGCAGCTCAGCTGTTTTCCTTCTGTTTTGAACAGGAACTCCAGAACTTAGACAATTTTCAGCAAAGAAATGCTAGGATAGCAAAAAAAAAAAATGTATAAATGTAAAAATATAAATGTATTTATAGAATATAAATGTAAAAATATAAATGTATAACTGTAAAAAATGCACTAAATTCATGTTTTTATTTTATTGTTTATTTATTTTAGTATCGAAGTAATCATTAAAAAGCTCTATAAGGCTAATGTTAGATCATTGTCTGACTATCTTCTTAAACTGGAGATGAGTTATTATAATTTTTAATTAATAGTATTACAATATTGTAGCAGGACTATAATAACAAGTCAGGCAGCAGTTTGGCCAATAGCTTCTAATTGCTGTAAATATTTAAAAAATATTTAGCTACCTGAAGGCACCTTTTAGAATCCACCTCTTTTGTTTTGGCATTCTACCAAGAACTCGGAGAGATTCCTTTTGCAGCCTGTCAGAAGGTCACCAAATTCAGTTTATGTTAGAATAAAGAACAGCTAGACAATCTTTGTATTAGTCTCTAGGTATAGAATGACAATTTAGGGGACTTTTTAAAAAGGTTTCCAGGAAAGAACTTGGTTTGTAGTTAGCATTGTCAGGAGTATAGCTCTAACACACTTTAGAAATGCATATAATAATTTTGCAACTTCATCTCACAAGTATTAGCCTCAGAAAGAAATACGAATATTAGCTTCATGCAGCTGTCATGAAACCTCTTCTCAACAGCATCAATATAACAAATGTTCCTAGGTTGTCCCTTTTCAAAGCTGAACGAGAATTTAGATTCAGAGAGGTAAACAGGACGTTTTGTGATACTGACACTAATGGACTATTTTTATTAGCGATCTGGCAGGATTGGTTTATTTTAAAACATACCAAATTAGCTACAATATAAATACTTCCACCAGCCCTTTGTTACTCGCACCACAGAAGGAGGATCTATTTTGAGCCTCTCCTTCAGTGCCTTTACGTCTTTGTGCTTAAATCCCTCAGTGGACAAATATTTGTGCTGATTTATGTGTGTCATTAAAATTCTCACCCTCCTTGGCCAACACCCTCTGATTCTTTAATTTTTTCCTTTCTTTTCTTTTTTCATTTTTCTCTTTCTTTCCCTTCTTCTGCAATTCTTGTTTCTCCTTCCTGTTGGGCAACTTCAGCTTTCCGGGGGCTCACCTTATGTTCAACGTGTTCACTTGTTTTTCCTCATGTAATGTTGCAGCCGCAGTGAATAATACTTTAAAGGACAGACCTCTGAGATTCCTACCCTTTCCTCATCTTAATTTCAAGCTAGCCTAGGAAAAAAAATAAGGCATCTGTTGGTTTTACCTTTATTTATTTTTTAAATAAGTGCTGCAGAAGTAAGTGTATGAAAATGAACAAACAGATTCTCTGTCCTTCACTATGGTTTGTGCTATCTCACTCTTTATTGAATTAAATGTGTTAATAAGGGACTTATGTAGCAGCTAAGAAGGAGTTGGCTGTCATTTATCAATTAATTACCCATGAAAACTGACATTACATGGTAGCTGTAATCGTACCCATGGTGTTAGGCGTATGCCACATAAAAATGCATTCACCTTGAAATAATATGGGAAAATCAACTTGTAACCTACAGATTCTATTAATAATGTAGTCTGCAGGAGTAGTGCTACAGGACTGAAATCTGTCTCTGCACGGTCTATGGATAGATTGCGGAATATTTTCTTTTTCGTTCAAGTTTTGGCTGATATTGCTTGAGCTATAATACCTTTAATTCTGAAATCAGGGATTTCTCTCATACCAGATCATACATGCATGGAGTAATTTTAATATTTCTTTGGGGATGGCAGGGAGGAGAGAGTTTGTGGCAGGCAGGTGACTGAAAACCTATTTATAAGGGAAATTAAAGATACATTGGTAAAACTTGTATTGACTTCAGTGGTTAATTTCTGCAGCAGTAGAATGAAGGTCTTGGTACGATACTGCTCTCATTGCTATTCTCTTTTAAAACCAGGCTAATACCAGGTCAGCTGCAGCCGTTTTATTTCTAGGAGAGAAAAAAAGGGTCTATGTGGCTGCTAGGCTACAAGTAGTATTACGTGCTTCAAGTCATTTGTGCTGCACTAGATACTGCTACTGCAGAAAACTGTACAAATCAACAGTATGTTCCTGGTAATTCCTATCTAGTTCTGGAGTGAATGAGAAAAATGGAAAGGAAGGCAACTATGACATACAGGTATGGCAATCTAGCTTAGGGGCTACATAAACTATGTCGATGTGCCTGCCCTCTCTTCTTCTGGAGTGTCAGAAAATGAATGCAAATTATGATAGCACATCATTGTTTGTCTTTAGCTTGTCAACATCTATTGCCTTTTCTCTTCCTGCAGAGACAGATGTAGTCGCTGCCCAGAAAGCTTTCGGCTGACACTCATAGATGGGGTTTAACGAGTAAGGAGCAACTAAGAACACAAAGAGGTTGAAGCTGTAGCAGCAGCATGATGACCTATAGCCTGTTTAAATCAAAAGCAATATGCTTATTAACTGCAATTGTCTTTGGAGCCTAGAAAGATGATGCAAGAGAAAAGACCTGATGATGCTTCAGTTTTTATATATCCACTTATCTAATCTTTCAAGAGGGTCTGAGGAGAAAATGGAGTGAGCGACTTGGGAAGGCAGTTGACTTTTGGTTTGGTTTACTTAGCTTTTTATGCAGAGTTATTCATGGTGTCTGACACGCATAGATAAAAGTTTCTCACTACCCTCCTCCCCCATACACAGTAAAAAAACCCCCTTAATATGAATGTAATAGTATAAGCCACAATATATTTGCAGTTTAAAATGTTCCGCTCTTCAGCTTTAACCCATCGCTTAGTAAATGAAAAATAATTCGTACCAAATTGTAAAAATTAAGCACAGGCACTCATTTCAGAGTCAGAGAGAATTGGATGCAGCTATAAATGTACTAGTTGTGCCAATAACTAAACAATACATTTATTCTTGCTGTATTATTGGAGCGTTTTACACTTCAAGTATATTATATGCTGCTGATCATATGCTGTGCACCGTGTACTCTTTGTAATTATGGCAATCTGACTAGTTGCTAAGGTTGAAAAAAGTAACTTCACAAGAAATCTGGAAAACTGAATTAATTAATACATTTCGTTATGTAAGAGAGCACTGTCAAAAGTCCCATTTTATGTCAAGTTCAGAGACATGCAAAAATGCTGCCCTTTGAAAAAAATATTCTTATTCCAGCTGCATTGACAAAGATTCACTTCAGAGTTTATTCCAAAGTCATCTCTGTGTCTCATGTCAAAATCTGGGCTGTAAATGTTGCTACCTCTGTGCAGCAGAAGAGAGGTTAGTAGCCTCTGGGAGAAAAATCAGCGTAAAGAGAAATGAGAGCAGGGTACAGGTAAATATTATGGTGTCTAGAATATGAAATAAGACACTGTTACCCTTCTTGTGAATAAACTATAACAGATAAATCCCCAGATGGGATGCCTGTTGCATGAAGCTAAAGGAAACGGCTCAGTTGCGAGACTCGGTCTCAAACCAGGCATCCTGGAGGTCATTTCCCATCAGGGCCCAGGAGGGAGGGCACTGGCAGTGTGTACTGGGCACCCAGTGTCACTGTAATTGGTTTATTCCTCCAGGAGCTGAGGGATTTGTTATTAAATCCTTTCCAGCTGATTCAAACCAGGGACTTCAACCCCAAGGTGCCAAAAGGGTGACAGCCTTAATTTTCTTGCTGTAGCTCCATCCCTGTAAGAAGCTTTCAGTTGGGCTGGAAGAAGTGAACAACTGCATTTTTGTTCCAGATACTGCTTTAAGAATACAGGTTTTTAAGTCCCTACTGACAGTGAACATGGTTTATCTGTTTTTCAGACAGCCGGACGGACACACGAGCTCCTCGAAAGACAAATGGCATGTCAGCAGCCAATTGCAGGAAAGATAAAGGGTTCCAAAAGGTGTGAATATTGCAGTCAACTATCCAGGGCTTATTTAATATCCTTTCATTCACAATTCTTTCTTCATTTTAGTCTCTGTTAGTCAGAATATAAGTGGATCAGTTGAATTCACAGAGTATGATACAGTAACTTCTGCCCTATCCCCATACAGAATGCGTTACCTACATGTCTTACTTGCATTTCTTCTCTTCTATTTCTATAAAACAAGTTTCCCAGTCAGTCTTCCCCATTTCCTATTTTGATCATCATCTTCTTGTCTCCTTTAAGCTACCATGATCAGGAACTGAAGATAAAATTTGTGTTCATAGGCAGCTATTTAAAACAGCTGCGATTTCACTGCTGGACCTACTCTCTGATTAGACAAGTGGGAAAGCTGTGATGTATACTCTATAATAAATGTCTGAGCAACAAATTGCAAAAAAGAAAAAAACATCCTATTAGAGAGGAGCAGTAGCCAGGAAGTAAAAGAAGAGGCTGTGCCAAAAAGAAAGAAAAGAAAAAAAAAGAAAAAATCAAGAGCAGAACAGAAGTTCAAGGGTGACAAAGAAAAGGATCACAGCCCTTTTTGTGAGTAAATACTTTTAGACAGGTATTGATCTAGTGGGGGAAAATCAGTGTATGCTCTCCATTGTGAAATAGTACTTATTGGGGGTGATGCACGTAGGAACAAAGTTACAAATAGTGAAGCGAAACAAAGCATTTTTCCGTGGTTGGAAAGCATTTCAAAAAATTGACGGCCTTTTTGATTTTATTTTTAACATCTACTCTAAGAATCAACAAACTGAAATACGAAAAGATCCCCTTAGGGATTCAGAAGAGAAATTGTGATCTCACGGAAGTCAGCGAAAGCTTTTGTCATCAGTTTAACTGGGGCCAGGGCTTCACTACCGGCTTTACTGCCATGAACAGTAATCTGGTGCTGATGGCACACCAAAACATGGTGACAAGAAATACACTGCAGGAGCTCCTGTCTGCTGTTCTGCTCTCTTTTCCTCCTGTTGAAGTCACTACCGTAGCCCTGTGCTTGGCTTAGAGTACACGATACTTGCTATTTTCTACTAAGTGGACTTGTTGACTGGATTCCTTTACTCAAAGGGTCATTTTGCTAATGGAAGAAGCTGAATATGCACAAATATTATTGTCTCATTTCCTAAGAGGGAGTAATGCACTAAATCTTGTCTTTCCCCACCCTCCAACTGTTCAGTTATGCCTTATCTGTTCAGAGAAAAGTGATTAAGTTGTGAGTGTTAAATTTACCAGTGATGCTACAAGAAACAGAGCATGGATGTAGAACAGCACTGGCTCTGCGATAAGGTAAGAAAACAGAGGGGATGAGAAACAGAGAGAAATGGCAGAAAATAGACAGTACCAGACAGCAAACCTCACTGTTCCCAGTAACCAGTGCAGGTCAGGAATAATCTCACGGACCTCAATCGAAATATGTTGGTTTTCTATTAACTTAAATTGAGTCAAAACTTATTTGGGCAGATCCTGCGTGCTCTGCCACTCCCTGTTGTAACAGAACTCCTGCTTGCGTACTGCCTTATACCTATGATGAAACAATTCTGATAATCTTTCAGTATGTCAGGAAAAAATATTCACAGAAAGTTGTGTAAGAAGGCCAGAGTATTTTTTTCCTCGATTCACCAAAGCCAAACTCAATCTCTCAAATGGAAGAGTTAAATTTCATTCCTTATACTAACTCTTTTTCAGCTGGATGCTTTCAGTAAGTCTTGCTGCCTGTAGCACCCAAGCAGGGCTCACAAGTCCCAGTATACAGAGCAGCTTCACTGTTGTTAAGGCATTGTTTGTCTGGAGCTACCACTTTTTTCTCACTAAGCGTATAACTTGTTGTACTTTGTTTTGTGGCACCTCATAGGCAGCAGCATGCTGAGCCACTGTTTCGCATGGAGATACTCTAGATCACTCCATTGTCCTGTTTTAGAGGATAACTTAAAGAATTTTAGTGGGTAACTCTAGGCTTGCTTTATTTACAATTCAGAATTGGGCTATCACCTCAGTGAGCGGCAAAGGCCCATGCAAAATCATCAAGTATTTATCTATTTTGAAATAGTATTATACAATAGGTATTTTCTTTGAAAAGTTCTTGGTGTTCTTCCATGTGCTCCTAGTTCTTTATTCTTCATTAACCAAAAAGTCCACAGAAGTCCACCTTGATTCATCTCTGCTGTCTCGTTTTGGTTCTCCCTCAGAAACGATGCGTCAACAGGTCATGTTCCTTCTCCAGTCATAAAAGTCACTTATCTTCTGTCTTGAGACACACCCATTCACCTTTAAACTTCAAAGAAATACCTCAAGGTTCCATTAACATATACCTATGTCTAGTCTCTGCCTATACTCAAAAATAGGTTGACCTCTTAATCATCAGTTGTCATCAAATCTAATCCCTGTGTTCTAAGTCTGACATTCCTTACAGAATCACTTGATTCAGCTGCACTGGGGCTGTACATGGGACAATTGAACAGTGTTCTTGTAGTTGTCATAAAGATTAATTTCCAACGCCTGTTGTTATTATATTCTCAATACTCTATCACAATCAACTGTCAATAATATCTAAGTCCTACATGGATATATTTAACATATTTTCTCATTTCCCTTAACAATAACCAAATACTAAATGTTTGACACGTAGAAACTCGTCCGCTTACCTGCTTAAGCACCTTCACCATTCAGTCAGAAGAAACGCAGCTCTTCTGTAAGCAAGTGATGCTGAGGGTTTGCAGACAGGTAGATTTGCGAGGCTGAATGCAAGTTTGTGCCATCCATGAAGTACATAAGTCAATGGAAAAAAGGTTCTTTTCCTTTCAGTGTTTGCTAACGGATACCTTCTTAACCCTGTTCCCTACTGGTGTTGCTGACTCTTTCACGAAGTGTTGCTGGCTCTCACATACACTGGCTCGTATGCAGACAGCTTCGAGAGCAGCTTGTCTGTCTTTGTAGTGAACAGAGACCTTGAAAACTGTTCTATTCCTGATATATTTTATCAGAAAAAAATGTGAAGCAGATACATTTCTCCGTACCACGTTATGAAAAAGCACTTTGTTTATCGAAATAATAAGCAAGTTAGAGCTTTTAGAACCTCACTAGGTGCAACTAGTTGCTGGAAGATGCCGTTCAAATTACAGAAACTTGTCAATCAGTGTGTAAAAAAAGCAAACCAAGCAAGTGGGTTTTGAGCAGTTGTCGAGATCCTAATTCTTCTCATTCAAGGAAATATATTCTATGTTTCCTTTTTTCTGATGAATGCAAAGCAAATATTAACCAATTACATTTCAATGTAACCATCATATTATAGGGAAGAGTTGAGGAGCAGACAGAAAGGAGTTGTTTGTTTTTACCAGGGCAACCAAGAGCTTTCCTGTGTCTATGTTTAATGAATAAATCAGCCTACTTTAGCACACAATTGCTTAGATCAATAATTATTCAGGAAGCAACGCTGCCTTGGGAAAATCTATAGTAATAAAAAAGAAATCTGGATGGGCTGAATAACCTTTTCAGGCAGATATTTATCTCTAAATGAAGTTACTTTTTGTAAAGTTTCTATTGTTTAGAAAATGCATCATTGGATGGTTAAAAAATAATCAGATTGTTAGTGTTTAGAGCCTGGAGTTCAGGGGGGCAGTGAAATAAAGCATTAATAGATGGTATTCTCAGATGGATAGCTGGGAAGATTGTTAGGTTTTAAGTATAAAGTCAAAGTGGCACTATGAGCTGAATCTATGCATCTGTACTCTAGTGACAACTGTTACCATTATCAATATGAACAGATAGCAGGTTCTAATTAAAGTTACAAGCCAGTGGGAATAGGCATTAAGAAAGAAAAGAATAATTCACTGAATAAATTGCACTTGATTTACTAGTTCACAAAAAAGGTCTAAAAATGAGTATCTGAAATTACTTTAAATACAGCATCTATCAAACCACAGAACAATAATCAAGTCGACCTAATTAGAACACTTATAACTCTAAGCAGCATGTAGCATGTTCTTATCTTGACGTGAGGAGACCAAGTAGTCCCCTAAGTGCCAGTTAATCTACAACAAACTTTTGCTGAGACCTGGAAGAAACCCCTTGCAGCAGCTACCTGCTTAGTTTAGATGTCACACTATCCAGCGTGTAGATTCTTGTACTCTCTGCGTCTGCATTAAGAGGAACTTCTGTGTGCACACCAAGAGCTGGATTGTGAAAGGTCCTCAGCAAATTGCACAGCACTTTGTAGTAGTTTTGTTAATAAATGCATGTTACATATCGATGTCACTTCTACTTCCACTTGCTTACTTATTCTTTAGGATTCATTCTCCAAATATGAAAGAACCATCGTCTTTGGAGGTATACAGTTTTTAAGAACGGTCATAGACCAGATTCCTTAAAAGATGCTGGGGAGTTTGATGCTGCCTGTATTACCAACACCTCTGGATACTTAACACTAACTTGCTGAGCCTTCTTTGCAGGTAAGGGTCTATTCATAGCTTTAGAAAATTGGGCTAAACAATTTATGGGAAGCCTATTCTAAGGCAAATGCCTAAGTGTCAGTCTCTTGCTATTGACTGTCTGCATTTTCAATGGTGAGTGGTGGAATTTTCATAGAATCGCTAAGTTGGAAAAGACCTCTAAGATCATCAAGTCCACTTGAAATAAGTTGTTTTGGTTAAAATCAGTTTTGAAAGTGCTCTTTGAAAATTTCAAGACGAGCCTGGAATGATAAATCTCTAGATTGTTTTCTGTAAGCGCGTTTTGATATGGCATCGCTAGGCTGCAAACATGAATTAATGAGTTTGAAGAGTTAGAAATGCTTCGCTAAACCACAGTATTTTGTCAAACTACCCCAATGAGTGGACACCAGTAATATTTTTCTCTCTTGCCTTGAAGGGGTAGCAGCCAGCGGTGCTGGAAAAGAAAGAAATGGGAAAAGGCAAAATTAATTCTGTACTCTGATTCACGTTGTCCTTTCATTTTCTTCTCTGTCTGCACTCCCTTCTCTGCCCCAGCTTTTGGGAAAGAAACAAAAATCCAGTCTCAGGCTCTTCCAGCAGCTCAAAATGCAATTGAAAACATTCACTGTTTCATATAAACTTGCATGTGTTTGTGCCTTTTTTATGGAGACCACCCTGTCACCAGCCATTTCAGCTACGGTTGTTGCTCTCCTCAAGAAGGTTTTTAGCTGTGGCTTCACATTAAACTACTCCTGCCTGGGAGAAACAGATTGCTGAGTGCTCAGGTCAGCGTTTGCAGCCCCAGGATGACTGTAGCTCAGTGCAGATACTGAAAGAAGCAGGCTGCTGCGAGCAGGTCTTCGGTGGCACGCCGAGAGGCTAACTGCTCCGGCCAACCCAATTTTGAGTCTTTGAGTTTCTTAGCTAGAAGCTGTATATGGGAACTGGAGGGCACCTCAGTGGTGTGGTGCTCATCTTTGCTTGGAAAGCAGCTTCCCACTGCCCCCCAGGCACGGCTGACACCACAAACAGGGTGTCACTTGGCCTTTCAGCAGCTCTGCACAGCCCCTCCTGTGTGATGCGCATTACAGTAAAACCCATGGAGTTTATGGATCTGCACAGGGTAGAATCTGTGACCCTTTCACAACATGGACAGTAAACCCAGTGTGCTCACAGCCAGGAGGTGAAAAATAAGAGCTGGGAGAAATTTTACAGCTCGTTTTCCATAGCAAAGGGATCCGCCTGGACTTGCAAAGGTTTGGAAAGTTTCGCAGATGTGCTGCAATATGAGCAGATCAGCAGGTGATGCGGAGCTTTGATGGTGGTGTTCACGCTGCAAAGTTACACAGGCTTACAGGGCTTATCTCTCACCTCCAGACAAATTGTAATTATTGTCAGAACAGGGGAAGGGAAGGAGCCGTATTGTAAGCGAATTTCTGGATGGTGGCATTCAGAGGCTGCACTGGCACACGTGACGAGGCAGTGACGCTGCCTGGCTTGCTTTGGCTCCCCTCCGCCGGGATGACACGGCTGCACACACGCAGCAGCAGAACTTGCAATGATGGAATGTCCTTAGTGACAAAAATCTGTGTTTCTACAAAGCTAGAGTTACTTCTACCCTTGAAGTGATGACGGTTTCACCTGTGGATGATGTACCTTGGGATTTCTGTGCCAAATTCCACCTAAAAGCTACACTTTGAGCAGTTAAGTGCTTTTTGGGTGTGAAATCTAGCTAAGCATATAGTGCAAAGGGAATGTTGAAAGACATCTAAGTGCTTTGGGCAAGAAAATCATACCTCTCTGACACACTAAAATTAAGTCAATTGTGCAGCTGCTGAGAGTGGAGGGAGTGATCGATGAAATTTATTTAGATTTTAAAAAGAAAAAAAAATATCCTTGTAAAAATATCCTTACTAAAAACCCATGAAAGCCAACCAGTCTCAAGGAAGTGAAAGCCAAAGTAGTTGTGCATTAGAAACTAAGAGGTAGAGCAAGATTAAATGGTCAGTCTTTATCGTGGCAAAAGGCTAATGGTATAGTGCCCCAATGCTCTGTATTCAAAGTGGAGCTGTCTAAAACGGGATGAACGAGCTATCTGAGAGGTGCACTGTTTGCTGTTAACAGAGAACTATTTTGGTTAATCAGAACTAGGGAAGACTGTGGATGACCTGGGTTAACAAAGTTGAATAAATGGGCAGCGTGATGCGTATCAAGTGCAATGCTGACAAATACAAGGTTGGGCACATATTCAGGGCAATAATTGGAACTCTTTGTAGGCTTTGCGGGGTTCTAAATTAACCATAACTATTTAGGTCATTACTTACTATGATCAGCTTAGTGGAAAATATGTGTTGTGAAGGGATACTATGAAAACAAGAGAGGATGTGAGACCAGATGGGAGGGTGGGGAGCACAGACTAGAAAATACAATTCCATCCATAAATTCCATCCATAAATCAACGCTAACAGTTGATGCATAATTTTCTTCTTGCCCTACTTCATAAAGCATACTGCCAAAAAGTAATCCTGTGGGCTGGCAACTAAATGATTAGAGAAATGGAAGAGGCTGAAAACAAGGATTTGTTTAGAAAGGAGTCATGTAATAGAAGGTGGAAGGGAAGTATTTAAAACAATGAGTGGTGTAAAGAATACAATTAAAAAGTCGCTATTTAACCTCCTAATGCAAAAAAAGAAGCAAAGTGGTATATTTAAATTGACTGAAAAATGAGTTATTTTCATGCAAACCTCGTTAACCTTTGGGACTCATTGTCTTAAGTAATCACAGAGGCTGAAAGTTCAGCAGGATTATGCTGTTTTAAAGCAATTCTTATACTATGACAAGATTGCAAGAGTTATTCCTGATAGTTATCCAGTGCTGGTTATTCAGAGATCCTGCTTCTCCGTTACAAAAGCCCATGCAGACACTAACTTGCTGCTTCCTATCAGATTTTAATGTGCATAGATGTTCTTGTGCTCAGCTTTGCCATCTCTAAACTGTCAACTGCTTAGCAAGGCTGAGCCTCTGTTGTGCCAAAGCTCCAAGGCTCAGAAGGAGGCACCCAAGGAAGGAGGCACCCAGGGAAGGAATGCTTCAGAACTGCATGGACTTTGCTGTAGAAGAATTTTCTTGTAAAAACTACTCATTCTGAATGTTATTTCTGCAACCATGACTTCCCCCGTCTGGGCTCCTGGACTGATGACTTCAGCAGCTGGTGCATTATATGGAATGGTCCTTTAAAAACCTTCTTGCTGCTGTGTTGAAGCTTGTCTGATTTTCAGTAGCGTTTAGAACCACTCAGGCTGCGCCATGCTGTGAGCCGTTTCACATGCCAGAAACTTTGATGGGGAGCAGTTGAGATTAATGATGACATAATACAGTAAGAAGCGATATTAATGCTCTTAGGCATGAATTAATGAAATACCATTGAGAATTTATCCTGCATGAATAAAAGGATTTGGAAGTTGTCGTTCTAAAAACCACATGAAGGATTTTACTGAAAAAACCCCCACCCAAATGCTCTGTTGAAAAGAGGCAGGGTCCTAATGAACCTTTACTCTAGATTTTTGTCAGAGCTGGATTCATTAACTGAATTCCTACTAATTTACAAAGTGTTTTTATAAATGAGAGGCATGGATCTCTTGCTTCCAGGGCTGTGGCAGTGCTAATTTTTATCCCCAACTCAATGCAAAGCTAAGGTTGGCTTCACTATGACCTCTCTGGCATAAGGGTCTTTGCAGGGCTAGAGCTAAGGTGGAACTGAAGACTTGCTGCTGAATCCCATCTCCTTGCATTCTCTTTTGTCCCCTAGAATTAGGGAGTTAAAACCCCAGTGAAGATGTTCATACATATATATAAAATTGTCTACCTGTAGCTCCTTTAAACAATAATTTTTATTCAGGGCTATAACTTTACAGTGGCAGATGTTGCCGTATAATCTAGTCTAGAAAACAAGTTTTTGTTAGTTTTGAAGCAAAGTGGGATCACAACAGCACACAGGGACTGCTCACTTTTTGTTGTTGTTTCATTAATGACTCTTCTGAGTACTTCATGAAAAAATTTCCTTAAATATTAGGACATAAAATATGACACGTATTTTATCCATAACTTCTGTCAATTTGAAACACCTTTTATTGCCTACATAAGTGAATATATGTAAACTTTATTAGTAATTTCATTTCCAATTTAAAAGAAGCAAAGGTGTATCGTAGAATTCACAGATAAAGGTTAATTTTAACTATAAAGGTATTACCAGTGTCGCATTTCTTCATGTTATGGTTCACTTATGTAGAATTGAGATGTATTTTATATTAAACAATGCATAGCACCATTATACAACAGTTCACTAAATGCACATCCCATTTAATCTTTTGTAGGAATTAATATAACTGGACTGAAGTTACAAGGAAGAATTGAACTGAGCCAGGAGGGTTAACACTGCTACTAACAGGAGATTACTAGCCATAAGAAAATTACAGCTCTTCTGAAAGACAGTGCCTAAAATAGCAGCATATCCCTGGCACCATCATAGGAACTGGTTAACTGATGACCCTGAAGAAACACTCGCTTCCATTAATTCTGCTGTCATTATTTCGCTAGCCTCGAACTCTTCCTCGGAATTCTTCCGTCCTTCGGATCCCAGGACAAAGATGGCAGGAACGTGAGAGAGAGAACATAAATTACAAGAAGCTGTTGGCTATATAATTATATTGTAACCTACTACACTGAGAAGTTACACCAACCGAAATCTGGCAAGGTATCGGCTGCTCGCTGCTCGCTAAACACAGGACACTCACTAGCGTTACCAGTAAAAAAAACCCAGGCTCACTAAAAAGCAACATCTACATTACAAAGAAGCCAACAAAAGATTCCCCTTATGGTACTCAGGTTGAGTTGGTTCATCTTAGGTTCACCAGCTACAGTTTCTCGTGTTATGATTACGTGTTACATTTGCAATTGAATATGGATTTAAGATCACAGCGCTACAAACCTTTCTCCAGCATGTCGTTTTGCCACCCTTGGTTAGACACAAAGGAGGACTTGCCTGAACTAGGGTTGAAGATTCTGCTGAAAGTTGGAGACGTTATTAGGATGCGTGTACTGCAATTACTTGAGCACCACTATTCTTAAATCCCTAAGACGTGATTTCCTAGGTAGAAGGCAGCAAGTATGCTTTTAAATTGCCGGACAGATCAAGGAAATCATTTTTGCAGCAAAGAGTCTGCTGTGTACCCTGAATGAGAACGAATTCTTAGTTTGTAGAGACTTCAGGTTTTGAAAGCATCTCTCCTAAACAGAAGTTTCTGAATAAACTTTAATGTCCCAGTAGTGACTCTGCTGTAAACATAGTAATTTCTAAGCGTTAAGGAACATCCTGGCAAGACTTGCCAGTGGGGTCGATGATGAAGATGCCTTCCTCTTCAAAAGCAATTGTTATGGATTTGCAGTCCTGGTTACAGATATTTTGAGGTTACCTGAACCTCACAGGTCCCTCTCATTCTGGATTTTCCATTTGTTTGGTTGGTTTTTTTAAGTTTGAATAGTCTAAACAGCAGGAAGTCTCGCCCAAAATATTCTTCAGAAACCCAAACTTTTTCAAAAATGCATCTCTCTGTTCTCCAAATGGACTTTATCTGTTCCAATGCATTCAAAGCTAACAGAATTGACGCGGCTTTCAAATGAACTTTTTCGCCGTTATCATACACCCGAAGTGGCCACACATAAAACTGTGGCCTCTGTGATGACAGGACACTGATTTTAGAATTATTTGCAAAAATACATATTTGGAAGTGGCAATAAATGAAGCGTTATCTTGTTGAGAAGAACAGAAGACACTTGGGAATGAAGACAACAAAGACTTCCAATTTTGCCACTGATGAGTAGGTAACACCTTGGGCATCAGCTGCCTTTTGCAGTTCTCTAGTCTGATAAAAATGGGGACAGTCACGCTTATTTATCTAACTCCAAACAGCGCTGTGATGGATTAATTATTTAGATAGCACTTGGAGTGCTATCCAAATGCTGCTTATTCATGTTTTCCCCACTGCAACAATGCATCTTCATCACTAATAATTAACTGCTAATTACTGTTGCCGAGAATATGATAGTGGTGTTTACCACCTTGTTTTTTATTTCAGTACAGATGCCTACTTAGAAGTTATATAAATACATGAAATTACAGTACATTTTCCTAATGACCCTGCTACGTCTGAGTTTGATCCTATTCAGTTGTGACTAGAGTAATGAATAGTAAAGACGACCTCTCTTTTGCAGAGCTAGACAGACAATTTCTATTGTATTCGCGACACTTAAATCATGAAATGGAAAAAAAGCCATTCTAAGCAGGATACAGCTGGGTTGAAGGACTGCTGATGCCAATTATGCTTCGTACATAATAATCCACATTTTACCTATTTGGAAAAAAATTCACATTTATTTACTGCCAGCAGGTGTTAAAACTTTACACTGGATATTAGTGATGGGCTCATTATTAACAGGTTTACACAAAGGGATGAAAAAAGCAGAATTTTGTTGAAACAATTTACATTTCATTAGCTTTTTATCATAAAATAAATTAATTACTAAATATAGGCAGAAGGAATATGGAAGAGTAATAGTTACGTTTTATTTATTTTTTTTTTTAAAAGGACAGGCACCTTTATTCACGAGAAAGCTTGTGAGAAGTGTCCAGTGTCCCCCTTACCACCCAACCCTGATTAAAGAATGAACAGGGAATTGAGTTACAATCTTTGTTAGCTCTACCAAATTTGTGCAAGGCTTGGCATAATTGGCTTCTAAAACAATTTTCTCCCCAAATTGTGGGGGTTTTTTTGGCAATAAAAAAATCCAAAACTTAAGAATAAACTAACTTGTCAAAGCAGAACACTGTTTACAGTGAAAAATAAGTGAAAACGGGTAGAACTTGCATTTTAAACATACTACTGTACTATGAACAGAGTGTAAGAAAAACAGCTTATAACATATGTGCAACCAAGAGCTTTTCACAATATTTTCTCCAAACTCTTTAAAATTATTTTTTTTAACGACAATTATATTTCAGTTGGACACAAATGTATTTATTTTTACCCTAGCAATAGAACAAAATATAATTTCTTTAGCCATTTTCTTTTTCATGAGAACGGTTCATTGTACAGCTGAGGAAATATATGAAATAAGGCCTGTGGCTTGATTGCTAGTGGTTAGACATGTATTCAATCTTTGCCCTAATGGAAAAGATTTGCAGTGAACTGCAAACTGATGCAGAATATCTCTCCTGCTTTTGCAAGTCTTGTCAGGAATAGTAAGGTACAGTAAATTTGTCCCACAGGATTTTAGAGCCTACGCCTTGTATATAATACAATGTAGGCCTAGAAAAAAAAACATGGTGCAGCCATATTTACAAATTTAGTTCACAAACTGCTGCAGTAAAATGGCTGGAAAGTGTTTATTTCTCTTTTTTTCTTTTTTTTTCACAATTTTGTTAAATTCAGCAGCAGAAGATATCTTAAAATACCTTGTTGGTATTTCTTTTCTTTGTAACAAATAATTCATTTTAGTATACTCTGTGTATATACAAAGTTTTTGCTTTATAAAAATTCACAGAACTGCGAGGTCCAGTCATCCCCGTTACCGGAGAACCACAGGGTCAACAGAATTGTCTCTTCAAGCAGATATGAGGGAGCCTGCATGGGGCCAATTAAGTCTTTTTAATACTTGTACGTGGCCTTTAATATTTCTTTGCTACATTATTAAAGGCTTGTCACTAGTTGCATTTGTCCTTCTCTAACATCTCCTTCTGGAATACATCCTTCCTTGTTAATGGGAATTATATAGCCGTCGCTATTACCCCGGCTGATTTGATAGTACATCTGAAGCTGATGGCCAGCTCCGAGGTTTGGCATGCTCTTGTAGTAAATGTCCTCATTTTCGCTCCTCCTGGAGGGAGAGAGATCTTCTTCAACGTCAGGGCTGCTCTCTGGGTACGGAGAGTCTCTGAGATTGGGCATGCTCGTGTAAAGAGAGTCTCTGTTGGGGGACTGGAGGTGGTCGTCAGCCTCAGCTGTCAGCTGCGAGACGTAGCTGTCGGTTCCCTCGGTCTTCACTTTCTTCTGGGGCTGGTACAGAAGGGAGTGAGTCCGCTGAGGAATGAGCGGGGCCTCGAGCTCTTTGTGGTGGAGCTCCAGCCCGGGGGTGTCGCTGTGCATCAAAGATGAGGCGTCGGCCACGATGGCGTCATCTTCGCTACTGCTCCCGCCGATCACAGCTTTGGCCGGTAGCGTGCGCTCCAGGTTGTGGTTCTTGCTGCTGCCCCGCAGGTTGTTGTGCACTAACTCCGAAATGATCATTTTCTCAAAAGCGGTATCATTCAGGCTTAGTCCACAGTCTACAACTTGCACACTGTCGTTATAGTCTCCGTTGCGCAACGAGTAACTGTTGTTGAAATTACCATTTAGCGGTAGAGTATCCATGGCACTTGTATCCCTGGCATTGTTCAGTGAATGTCCTGAAACGGAAAAGGACAGCTCTGGTTATCTCCTGACGTGCTTTTTATCACCTCGTTACTCTTTTTTTTTAACAAAATTCTTTAATGCAGTTCAGGACAAAGTTGTACTTGGAAGTAAAGACTCGAGAAAAGGTAGGTTATTGAACATTCCCAAATGTAAACAGTTGCACACCTTATAGGAAAGATGTCTTTTCGAAATAGTAACGTGTATTTCCTGGGGGGAATAGTGGCATTTAAATTTCTTAATTTAGTGTCAATTCTGTGACTCTTCCACAAGGAACTGTTCACTCCATGCCCTTGCATATGTAATGCAAAGCAATTCATTTGGAAACAGCTGCGTTTTGAAGTACACCACCATGATTTTGAAAAAGAAAATTAACAGAATTTGTCCTAAACGACACTAAATTAAAAAGGAATTAGATCAAGACATAACTGAAGGTAAATGTACAACATAAACCCACGTAACTGGCAAGCAACTACTTTAACAACATTTCTAACATTTTTTTTTCCTTTTTATTTTTGAGATGAAGGAAAGAAAAGAATGAAAAAAAAATGGATAAATACAAAGAATTCATGTTAAACAAGGACAGCCATCTTTCACACTACAGGGACCAGGGCCCACAAGCACCATCCAACAACACGATAGACAGCAGGTGGAATGACTCACTTTGGACAACTCACATCATGTCTGTCTGCTCAGGCTATCTGGCCTAAGAGTAGCTGATATATAAAAGAAAGTAAAATGATTTATTGTAACATGATGAAGAATTACTGAGCTTCTCAGCAACTTAGTCAGAGCAAGGGTTCAGCAAATAAGATTACTAAGCAATAACAGCTTTTCTTTTCCCACTTAATGTAATTTTTTTTTTTTTTTTGCACTAGTATTCTGTCTGCCAACAACGTCCCCAGACTTCTAAAGGTCAAAGTTTGCCTGCAGTCTGCATCAGTCACAGTGACAGCACTGAATGAACCAGAATAGTTAATTAAGAGTTAGGCCCACAGTTACCATGGGCATGGAAGTCAAATGCAGAAATGTTAGGAATTTCTGTAAGTATGGGTCACAGAAATTAAACCAAAGAATAAATATTAGTTGTGGAATGGGAAGAGGAAATCAGCCGTGGCTGATATCTTATAGCTGCTGGAGGAATGACAGATTGGGTAAGTCCTGGAAACATGAAAAGAAGTTTAAGGGGGTGGGGAGGGGGGAAATGAAGTCTTGTGATGATTAAGGTCTTAATGTTTTTGGTTTGGGGTTTGGTTTGGTTTTTTTTTTTTTTTTTGGTAACACAATAAAGAAAAGATTTTCCTACAGACACAAAGACATGTAAACTATGACAGCACAGCGCTTCCCAAGCAAAGGAGAAAGAAAAAAGGAAAAAAATAAACTTTGAAAGAAATTAAACAGTTTGAACCATGGAAAGTCAGATGGTGAGAGCATTCCTAGAAAATCACTTTATCTACAGATATGTCTGGAAATAAAGCAAGAATGGAGTGACTTGACTGAAATGAGACTGACCACTGTGAGGCTGCTGCATTATATGCAAGGCTTGGAGGAGCATAAGGAAAAAGTCATTTTGGAGAAGATTATATGTTTTCCCATTTTGGGTTTTTTTTTCATAATTAAAGCTGCAGCTTATCCTAGAAAATTCAATCTTCTCTGGAAAATATTGTTTTCAATTAAAAAGTAATTGCGTTTTCTCATGAAAAGAGTTTTGTCTTCAACTTTAAAAAATAGAGTAATAATTTCCAAATAAATCCTGGGTAATTTGCAAATGATTTTGTATTTGCGTTATTGTTAACTCCTCTCCATGTGTACTGATTTAAGCAGCGATGAGGGTTGTTTGAAAGGTCTCTTTAAGCTTTGATTAAACAACTTTGTAGTTTTGCAATTTCATATATGTTCCAAGATTTTTCTTGCAAAGGATTTAGCTACACAGAACATATGGCATTTATAAAAGTAGACAACACATGGACCACATGCTGGCATTCATTTCCCTCATGAAAGTGATTTAATTCTATAATTTTAATTCTCTTTTCTTCTGCTAAACAGATATACCAAAATATATCTGATAATCCAAAATGAGTTTTCTATGATATACTGCAGAGTTAAGCGTGCTAGAATATATTCAAATTGGTTTGATGAGGCAAATTTTGTTGCCCATGATCAGGTAATTCATTTGAAATCTTTCCATAGCCTGTAGCAAGATTACTGTGGGAATGTAAAAATATAAGTAAATTGTTAAACATTTTTGCTTGACGCCGCTTTGGGTTTAAATGGCAAATTATTTCAGCATTGCATAACTTGGGTAACCAATAGCGTTTGCTACAGACCTCATGTTGTTTCCCAAAAAGCAGTACGCGAGTACTTTTTGAATGTGGAAACATTTCATTTGCAAATTGTGAACCACTTGCCCGCTGAGTCTACTTCATGACTGCTAGTTATGTTTTAATTGTGCCCATTAAAAATCATGCTGAAAAAATTTACATTTGATAGGCAAAGTTAAGTTTTACTCCCATACTTGTCTCTCTGTAGGTTGCTAGAGGAAAGCATAAGGAAAGTAAGAAAACAAGAGAATGAAAATAGAAACTACAGTTCAGTTTAAAAGGAAACTTGAAATAAAAACTGGAAACAATGTTTTATGAGATCTTTATCAAAGGTTTATCGTTCCAGTTATACTAAAGTGATCTTATCACTGATCAAACAGTTACTGCTAGATATTTACTGATGAATTGCACCGTAGTTAAACAAAGCAACTAGGTAATGTAACAACAGAGCGTTTGCTTAAGCGATGACACCCCTTATTCCTACAGAACTAAACTATTCTAACTGTTTATCTCCAGATTTTTCCCTACAGGAAAATTATCTACCATAAAGCTGCACTATACTATAGTTCAGATCTGTTTGATGCTGGATACAGTTTTCTGCACTGGGGTATCCAAAGGTGTCAAGATGCCTTGCGCTGCTTTAGTATCTAATCCGTTTCATAACCAGTTTGTTTTTTTTTTCAGCAACCTTCAGATTCAACCTTATATTGCATAGACATGATACCTCTAAGTGATATATATCTTGAAGATGGGCTCTCGGACCATGTGGTGTCAGTCCTGTAATAGTATATTAAGATTTATGCCACCTGTGTTAAAAACATGGATAATTATTGGTAAATACTGTTATGGCAAAGGCATTACTATAATATAGTGCAGTTTTACAAGCTGACATTGGCAATAGTGTATTTCTCAAACTGACAGAAATTCAGAATGTACGGCTAGGGCATCGCAACTTGAGTTTCTATCTAGGGAAAAGAAGGGATTTGGAGCAAGCCAAGAAAAGCGGTTTTATTCAGGAAGTATAAGCACACCTGGTGAGTTAAACACAGGAGCTGAAGGGGCATTACATACAACTGTTTCAGCGAGCAATGTGTTATAGGGGTTGTTAGTGCCGTGTGGTCGAAGAAGAGGGTTTGTTAGTAGGTAATTGCCAGTCATTCCTAAAGCGAAAGAAACAGAAAAAAAAAAAAATGTCAGTTCTTTAATTTTAGGCTGACAGTTTCAATAAAGAATATTTCTTATTCATCATGACTCATGTAGGCCTTGTCAAATGTAATTCAGCTAAAAATTCCTGATTGTGTTTGAGCTACGTATTTGAAATGGGAGGAGGAGAACACAGTCAAGATTCCAGTAATTCACAGGTGCTGTCCAAATCCCCAAAGTAAACATCTAGCGAGAGTGACATTTACTAATGTACACAAAATCACTGTTACACAAGAATAGCAATTAAATGTGTAGAGATCAAGGTACTACATAAAGCTTCTATAACTTTAAAAATTATTGTCTTGAACACTTCTGTCCAGAACCGAGAGAACTGAATTTTTCAAATTGAAAGGTATTGAAAAATCTCTTATGACAGGATCAGAGCTGTTATTCACTTTATTAAAAACACACGGAGAGGGGAAGGGAATTTCTGTTTTCAAACGGACAGTGCATGACAAACTGCAAGAAGCATATCTTAGTATATGCAAAAGTATGCATGCTGAGGGGAAAGAAAAATATTTGCTCTAAGAAATCAGAGCGTTCACATTTTCTCCTGGGACATTCATGCTGCAAACTTATCTGCCAGGTTTTGAAAAAGAATTCCTCGAGTAACAAATTTTCTTTAACCAATCAGTTTACAAACAATGAAAGACAAAGCAAAATACTGCACAAACAGTTTTCTTTTAAACCCATTTTATATCTTAATGCAACACCATTTAAAGAACTCTTGAAATAATTAAGAAAAAAAGCCCAGTATTTTTGAGAAATTATTAAAAATTGAATTAATCTCTAATTTTTAGCTACTAGAAGAAAAATGAGTTGGAATAGTGACACCCCCCTCAGGTGCTGTGATTTAAAACTTACTCTAAACACTTCACTAGGGTAAAATCCCACTTTTCCATTGTATTGCACAGCAGGATCACCATATTACCGACCCAAGGACAACTGAAGAGGCAGCTAAATTTCTTTCTACAGGATGGCTATTTTCCTTTGGCAAAGAAAAAATAGTATATATTCCAAATACTAACGCTGCTGTGTTATCGTAGATGCTTGGTAGCAGAAACGAGCAAAAAACTCTCAGATTCAGAAAATTATTACCTAATAATATGCTAATCTGATTTGAAAGTTTCTATCAGTGAACAACTGAAAGGGTTTTATCATACCTTTTTCAGCTGTAATGTACTTACTACTAGAAATACTAACTAATATATTTTGCTGTTTGTGGTTTTTCTGTTTTGTACTATCTTCAGTCTCAGTTAAATTTATAGTTAAGAGAATCTGGTTTTTCGATTCAAATTTTTTTGCCATCTTTAAAAGTTTTATTTTAAAGGAAAAATGACATTTGCCGTTCATTGTTAAACTACTCTTGTATGTATATATCACTGAGATAGTGACAATATTGCAATTGAATAAAGATGATGGCTATTTTTCTTGTCATGGCAGAACATCTCCAGTGACTTGAGACTGGAGCTCTGAAACAGGCAGAAGCTTCCAAGACCTCTGTTCAACTATAAAATAACTGAGGGTGCAGCAAGGTTAGAGCAACCCCAGCATCAAATTAGGGTGAAATCCCAGCCCTTTATCTACAGCGTATTTATGGGATTTTAATAAAGCACTAGAAGGGAATGTGCTTCTTTCTTGGCCATGAAAAATATGTATTTTATACTTAGGAGAAGTTACTTAATTTTGATTGTTCTAGAGGAACATACAAGATTCAGATGGGGGAGCTGTGAGACACACGGATCTTCTCCACTTTTATAAGCAAACAGTAAATACAGAATCATGCTTTCTGAAATATTTTCTTTTGCAAAACACTACACTTTTAACATCCAAAATAAATGTGATTTAAGTACATGTCCCTGCTAGCAGAAAGCAAGAGGGGTGAATTCGCTAGTTGTGATTGATGAGGGCTTTACAGCAGCCCTGACAGTGGTGAATTTTCTGTTCGAAACCGAGTTGAGTAGGAACTGGTCGCAATGAGATCAGGGCTACACGTTGTTCTCCAAGGGACGTGGGTGGAAGAACAGGCTTTGAACTTGGCTTGCTTTGAACTTGGCTTGTACAGAGCAGTCTCCCCTCCACTGATAGCTCAAACTGCCTTTAAAAACACAGAGGGAAGGGGAGAAAGGAAGGGACATTCTGCCTTGGTTAATAACCCTGTCTTCTAACTGGACACGAGAATGAGCTTACAGAGTTCAAAGTCTGTTTGAGCTGAGAAATTTGGAGTTTTGGCTTCTCTGTGCCTGAAAATCTGGATTCTATCCCATGTGACAGATATGATGCTCTTTGAAATAGAAAAGATAAATGCTTTACAGACATCTTTTGCATAGAAATTATATCAATTAGATTTCACTGGGAAAATTTCTGCTCCTAAAAATCAGTCAAATATGCATTAAAATGTTACTGCACTCATATATTTCTGTCCAGATTTAACCTATAAAGGTTAGGAAAGATTTAAAATTACGATCTTGCTTTTAAGTTAGATTATTGATGAAAAATTATTTAAATACATTCCCGTGAATGGAGGAATTCAACTTATATAGCAGGGGGCCAGCTGAGGGAACACATTTTGAAAAAGGTGCTGGTGGTTGACTTTAAAGCTGTTTTTAGAGAATATTTGTTCCAGAATTTTTTTTCAAAACATTCTTTTCAATTCTTCTGTGTTAAATGATATAAAATCTATATTAATTTTTTATATATATATATAGGCTTCTAAAACGGAAATGTTCCCAGTGACTGACCTTGATTAAGAGTTGAAGTGCTGTTGATGTCACCTGAGATAAAAGACGATTCAGATTGTTTTCTCACAGTGTCATTCCACATCCTCCTTATACGACTCTGTTAACATCAAGCAGTGACATAAAAGCACAGAAAGTTATAAAAATATATTTTTCCACTTATGTGCTATTATGTAGAATATTTGTGTTTATTTTGGCCTAAAGCAAGCCATTCTTCGAGCAGGGAGTGAAACGCCTTCTTTTGTTATTAAAACTCTAATATACTAAATTTCATTTAGATGAAAAAGAGTGGTATAAACCTTCCTAAAAACTAGCCCCTAATTACAAGAAAAATAAGGCGTTTGCATTAGACCAAAGTAAACGGAAATGTTTAAAAAGAATCAGTTCTAGTACGCAGACGTGTGTTATTTGCCATCTAAACGATAATACTGAGAAGACAATTAGTGCTTCTGATCAGAACTCATCTCAGTAGGCTTTTTATAAATAAGGTTAATTAAAAGACGCTGTCAAAATCTTTGCTACCTGAGTGCCAGAGGAATAGCGAGCGCTAGTTCTCGTCGTTGATGCCTTCACTGAACTGTGGGGACTCTCAGTTGGCAGCCCACCACAGCAGTAAGAATGTCGGAAGCATTTGCCATATTCCTTACGTACCTAAGGGGCGGGAAAGAAAAATTACTAGGCACAAAAAAAAGCGTCAAATATCTCTGCTGGCAAAAAGACATGAACCTTGTATTGAAACTCCTGACATATTTTTCAAGCAAACAGGTAATTCTTGTCTGTTGAATTGTTGGCCTTTAACAAAATGAAGAATTTTTCCCTACTTTGTGGCAGCATTACCTGCTATCCAGGATTTTTGAACATTTTCAAGGTGTATACGCGCAGCATTTAGATGTGCCTGAATAATTGCTACTGAGTTATTTATGGGCTTATTTTTACTTCATCTTCACACGGTAGATTAATATAGTGAAGTTCACCTGAACTGAATGCTGGCTGAAAATAGTCCTTTTTATCTGAGCTTTTGGTGCAGAAATCACAGAAAGCCTATCTTCCCATCGTGAACATCCAAGAAGGGCTGAGATAACTAACCTCTGCACTGCTTGCTAGTGCCCATTAAGTTATCCCTTCCAAGTGTAAAACCTGCGATGTGACTATAGAGGTTGATTTGATCACACTTGTTTCAGGATTGTATAAAGCTCATGAACGCCGTCGCTCCCCTCCACGCAGGCAGCCAGCAGTGTGGTACTGCCAGCGTTTGACAATTTGGAACCGTAAACGAAGCATCTTTCCCTTTCAGGAACAAACTCTAAAATTTTCATTGTTGTCTTTGTTGAACCTGGAAATCTGAATTCGCCTATGTATATGAGATTTCTGACAGAGCAACAAAACTCATCGGGGGTTCCAGCATTTGGCCTGCATTTATTCACCTTCTCTTTCCAGTGACCTACTGGAAACTTTACTTTTGTGATTTGTGTGTGTGTTAACATTTGTCATGGAAGTAATCGGGATTAATTTACAGAGCAGTTAATTCGCTCTTATTTGGTGACTGATACATTGACTACTACTTTCAGAAGAGTCTCAGCGTAAGTGAAAGGACATAATTTTTATAAGCGGATAAAATTTTTAAAGATGTATAAGTCTAAATTTGCAAATCTTCCACCAGATGCCTGGTGTCACTTCTACGTTGACAAGATTCCTAAATTTCTGGGAAAAGGGGGATTCAGCTAATCTGGAAATTCAGATTTATCTGTGACAGAAATAATAACTATGGGTGTATAAAAAAGGAAAAGGGGGAGAAGGCAAAGAGCTAATAATGTGGATTTACACACGCCATGTGCTGTTCAATATTACAATACTTTCATTGATGGAATACATGCAGGGATGTTTCTATAAACCACAAGGCTGATGAAAATATGAGTAGTCTGTGCCTTAGCTTCACGCTAGGGACAAGAACTCATCTTTTTATAAAAGTATATGGTACATATTTTGAGTGAATCCCTATTTATATGAGCACAAAAGACACACACAAAAAGACAACAGAAATGGCATGGACATAGAATTATCATCTTTAACTCTGTAGTCTGGAAAAACGTAAGTCTACATATATCATCTTTAGATGGTGTAACACCTAAGAAAATGCATTCCTGAACAGTAATGGATATTAAATGCTCCAAACCACTACACAGTGGAGACAATAGCAATCAAAACTGTATTTTTACCCAAATACCACCCTCCAGGGCTGGTTTTGCCTAATGCCTATATTGCAGTGAATGTACATTATCTGTCAGTACTGCACATTCCACTGTCATTATTTCTAAATTATAGCTTGTTGGAAACTGATGGAAGCAACAGCACTATCATCCTGTCAGAGCTGGAAACATAATAGTTTTCACTTTCACAATTCTATTTCTCTGTTCAATTTAGTGACCAACTAGTAATAACAGAATAAAAAGACATTAGCTATGCAGACAGAGGATAAGATGATATCCAGTCAAAGGCACTGAAACTTAAAAAAATTAAATGGCAGCTTTAACATTCTTTCAGGTATAACTCTTATTGCTCTAGGTTATGCTTTTTCACACTTGACTAGTATTTTAATATTGCTTTTTGCTGACTCCACTTAATATAAAAACAATGCACAGCTGTAAAAAGAAATAAAAAAGGAATCTGTTTTTGATTTTCAAGTCCAATCCAACCGGTAGAAAGGGCAACATTATATGAAACCCTAATCTAGAAACTAGTTGCATTTTGAGAATGTTTGCATTTTCACCCCTGTCGTCTTTCCTTAGGCTCAATCTCCCCTCTAAGTGTGCTTTTGTTCTCTCAAAATAAGAGGAGTGCCGTGTTTATCTAGAGAAAATTCTTTCTGTCTACCACATTTTTTCCTAAAACATGGCTGATTGCCATTGTCTACACCAAATTTAGAGACGCTGATACTGTTAGAGCTGGTACAGTTGAGAACACGCAAGAACGTGATTTTTGTATTTACACAGCAATGCTTTATCCAATAGTCTCGAACCATTTTATAAATATCAGTTAACTATGTCTCTGGTGAGCTAATTATAATGGAAGTTAATAAGTGCTAGGTCTCCAGCCTAAAACCAGTAAAATATATAGAATCTAAATACTGCAAATTGGGTGTTTCCAAGTGCAGGATGTAGTGCACTTTAGATTTTTTGGGGGGTGAGGGTTTTTTGACATTTACCCTTCCTCTCAGCTCTTGTTACTTTCATTTGCTACACCTCCTAATGCAGCCTATGAGTTGTTTTCTTTTTTTCCCCCCTCATCAAAGCACGTTTAAGGCATCCTTGGAAGCAGTCATCACCCTCAGTCTAGGGAACTCAAATAGAAGCCCACCCAGCTGCGTCCTTCACCTCCTTCTCCCCTGTTTGCTTCTCTCTCCCATGCTAGATTTCTCTTTCCCTGGCAGATCTGCTCCTTCTAGACCCCTCTGCTCCCACCAGGCGAAGGGGAGCAGAACTAATTTAACACAACCGGCTCACGAGGAAAGGTTCCTGCCAGAGGATTCCGGTTGTTCTGGTTAAGAGCACAAAGCTCTTGGGATTGCTGGGGAGACAAGCAGTCAGGCTGGTATCTTTGGAAAACTCTCCTCATTAGCGGTTGTCTCGCATTAATTACTACTTTTTTTCTAAGGTGCGTTGAAGTTCACAACAAAATTAATTATTGTATCTCACTGAATTTCTTAATGAATGAGCACTGATAGCACTATCTCTGCCTATCACTCATAGCTTCGTGTGGCAGCTTAGCAGCATCTCAGGAGAGGTCCTCTGCCTTGATCTGAGGAAAAGAGAGAGTTTCCAGGCTGAGGTGGGCTGAGACTGTAAACGATCCTTTGTTTGCAGCGCTGCAGCACAAGCACTGTTTGCTTCATGTGCACATGGAGGACTTTTGCCAGGGGAGGTTTAGGCTGAACATTAGGAAAAATTTTACAGAGAAAGGGTCATTGGGCACTGGCAGAGGCTGCCCAGGGAGGGGGTTGAGTCACCTCCCTGGAGGGGTTTAAGGGACGGGTGGACGAGGTGCTGAGTGACATGAGTTAGTGATTGATGGGAATGGTTGGACTCGATGATGCGGTGGGTCTCTTCCAAGCTGGTGATTCTATGATTCTAATACATATCACATTATCAACATTAACCAGTCCATTTTTTTAACTAATTTTCTCCCCTAAAGCTTCAAAACTTTTCAAGCCCAGGCTGGACTTGCTGGATCCACTTTAAACCTACCCAGGCCACAGACCAGTACGCAGAGCAAGATTTGCTTTTGAAGCCTAGTCCCCTCCTCAAACTACTTCAAAAGACTCCAGTTCTTGATGCTGCTATTTTTGATACCTTTTTCTTTTAAGAAATATATGTGGTATTAAGGAGTTAGAGAAGACAAATCTGTGTTTTTAGTAACTTACTTTCTTTTGAAGGGCACAATGGAAGATGAAAATAAACATTCCTTGGAAAGCATTAAATACTGTGAAGAGATACGTCATCACAACAGTCCCCTCATTGATAAAGAGCAGGCCAAATGACCATGTTAGGCCAAGAAGACACAGGAGAGCAAATGCACCCAGGACCCAGGATCTGTAAAAGAAAATTGATTTTAGTAACATTAATTTTAGTAACATTATTTGTAGTAACATGTTTAATAAGAGAATGCATATCGCCAAATCCAATATTAACATTTCAGTTCCTGCCGTTGACTTTTACTAGGTTCATATTCAAATGTAAAAATTCCTTGGGTTTAACCTTTCATCTATTAAAGAAAGAACAATTCCATTTGGTAATCTTAGTCTCCAGTGAAAACAGCAAGAGTAGATGTGACCTTTTTCTTTCTCAAGAACTGATAGGATGTCAAAACTATTTTGAAATGTAGAAGTATAGTGCAAGCCCCAGCTACTCCATTGCTTTATCTGCTTTTACAGAAGAGATTGATAAATCTGGCTTAGCCACTAATCACACCATAGATTTTAAACAGTGGTGCTGCCATATGACACCAAATAATGTAACACAAATGCACAAAGGTTAAACAGCAGATTAAAAGCCTAGAGCCCAAATCTTTAATGCTCCGATAAACTCAGCTAAACTGAAGCTAGATGATCTAACTTCTGCATGAAGAAACCCTGCTGAAATGTGACAAAAATATGGATATTGCTCTACAGAATAGTCTAAAAAAGATTCCATCATGAGTAGGTTAAGGAAAAGGAATTGTAGAGAACGGCACGGAATGAAAGGGAAAGGGAATTTAGTCAGTGAATTCCACATCTAACTAATGATCTTACTTGATAAATGGCTTATTATCTTCATAGCTAGAAAGCATTATAAGCAGAAAAGAGAAACAAAATTATTAGACAGAATTGAAACAGAAATTAATAAGAGCATTTTAAAATGTCTATAAAAATTAATCAAAATTAGGAAATTCAAAATGCAGAGGCAAGCAATTTAAAAGTATAAAGGCATTTAATAGTTAAAAGTTCTTTAGCAAATTAGGTATCTCAAGAGTAGTTAATTAAAATTAAGGGATATCCACAATATTGACCGAGTTTGTAAAGTTAAAAATCATGCCAGAAATTTGTTAATGTAGGGTTCTATCTTACCCAGGTAAGTCCGTATTATAGTAGCCATCACAAACACGGTAATTACTGGTGTGGATGAGAAGACAGAAAGAGGAAAAGGAAGAAAAGAGAGAGATGCTAAAGATTAGCTCTCTCCCTCATCATGCATCATGCAATGAAGCTGATACTGACCTATCTAGAACATCTAGTTCACAATTTTAGCCTTACTGGAAATCTCCCCTTGCCATTTTCAACATTCAAAGCAAATCTCTAAGACCCTTTCGCATCCAACCCTCAGTGTTAGAATGTTGCACCATCCCTTCAGTGTGGATAACAAAAACCTTGAGTACAATGTAAAGCTATAGAGAGTACAGTAAAAGACTAGAGCTGCCAAAGCCTCGTTAATAATATAACACTTCTATTACTCTGCAAAAGGGATACTGCAGTACAGCACCATGATAAAGCAAACACTTGTTAAATTAGCATGAAAACAGCAGATAATCTTCAAGTTAACAATAATAATAGAGTCAATTCTCTTGGGAGAACAGGATTACGAGTAGAAACTGCTCAGAATCCCTAAATCAAAAAGTCATTTAACAAAACAAACTTAATATAATCATATCAGCCATGCAAACAGGAACATCATTTTTGAACTGCATTTTAAATGCAAATGGAATTCCTACAGTGTTGTGGCATTTCCGTGAAACAGTTTCCTGGCACTAGTTCCAGGCTGAAATTATCTAATTTTGACCGGCGTGTGTGACATTACAGCAACAATGTGACGAAAGCAGGATTGGCTCTGCTTGCTTCTAATTGACATCTGCAGTTGCTGGGAGACAATGGCATGTGCTCCTAATGGAGAGTAGCTTTCAATCAGTTCAGCAATCAGAAAATAATCATAGTTCTCATACTTGAACACAAAGCACTTACTTAATGTTTTCCAACCTGCTAGAGTCTGGTTTCAAAGTGTTTGAGTGCTTCACCATTTTGCACAATGTGATCACCAGGAAGATAAGATTCAGCTGTCAAAACAGATAAGAATGAAATTAAACTACTTCAAGTAATAGGTTGAATAATGATGATGTTATAGACTAAACAGTCCCCATGGTTTATTTTCAAATATGTAGTGAAACTGGGTAGCTGCATCAGACAGTCTGTAAAAGGCAACTGTAAATACGGATGGGGGGGAAAAAAAAACATTAGAAGCCAGTGTTTCACTTAATTTTCCAAATTCACCTCATCATCACGAAGCACTGTATTTAGCCCATGTTCAACACTTGTCATTGTCAGTCTAGCTCTGTCTTCCAGCGAGTCGTGCTCGGCCCCTGTTCACCTTTGCCCGTCACCTCTGGCCCCTTCTCCATCTCACTGACTTCCTCCGAGGGCTGCGGTTACCCCTTTATTGTATTATACCAGTTGTCCGTTTTTATCACCCCATCCTGCTTCTGGAATGTTTTTTTGCCTTTGCTGGTTTCTCCCTTTCTGTTTTTTTTTTTTTCTTTTTTCAATTCCCTTTTGTTCTCAGAAATACCACTGGGGTCTTGAAACAGCTTAAGTGTAACTGAAGAGAAAGAAAAAGGAAGGGAAAAAGAAACACCAAGATGCAGCAAATGCATCAAACCTAACGGTGCCGTAGACACGTGCTGGCTGTGCACCCTCCCACTGCCCTCATTCCCTTTGTAGTCTGGATTCAGTCGAAGCGACACCGCACACCACTTGAGGGAAAGGACTCTGCTGTCTTATTCTTGTCGTGTCATTCATATAGCTAACGCCAGGGAAGATACTGAACGTAATTTTTCATAGTTTGCCTTTTGTGAAAGAGAATCACAGATATCAAAGGTACTCGGTGCCTTTCTCCTATTGATTTCAAAGTATGTGAAGAGCACAGGTAAGCCAGGTACAAAGATGCCTGTAGAACATGGGTTGAAAAGGGGTATACAGATGATTTGAGTAATTAGTATGCACTGTCCTATATCATGCAGACAATTCAAATAAATGAAAGTAATAAGAGCTATGCCCTTTCAGGGAGAAGACAAACATCCTTATCCAGACAACACGGCTGAACCAATAGCTAAGAGGAGATGGGAAAGCATCCTTGCCATCCTTATTACACATGTATTAGATAGATTATAATCCCATTCTTACAAACTCCTGTATGTATCTGCAACTGGTTACTGATGGTCAATCCCAGACTCTCATTTTGGGAAGCCTTTGGTCTGAGAAAGCACGAAAATCCTCACAACTTTTATAACATGCCAGTTCATGCCAGATGTGTTCCTACAGCTGTATCCCAGTGGTCAGAAAAGTCACTCAAATCCTAATAAAAAGTGTATCTTAACAATCTAGAAAAGAGTATTTTGAAGGCTCTGATCAGAGTCTGTTAATAAAGGTATTTATAAATATATTTCCTACTGCTAAGGGCAATCAAGTTATCATTGCTGCTGCTTTCTCAAAATCAGGGTGGACAATATGAACTATAATGCAGTTCTCGACAGCAGAACGGTATGTAGCAGCTTCTGATCTCATCGGTGCTGATTCAAAGTAAAACACTTTTACAATTCTATCTTGAGAAGAATACAAAAAGTGTACATGCTACAAACAACAAAAATAAGCTTTTGTAATTTATTTCAGTCTCTGTTTCAAGAACTGACAAAAAATCCTTGACCTTTAAGTGGAGAAATACACAGGGTGTAGGTTAAGCACGATTTCCACAGCTGCAAAATGTAATGGAAGTGTCAATAGCTCATCACCCTGCTTATTACCTTCTATGATTCTTACAGCTAATGATGAACCAGTTGAGAAACACTTTATTATATCATTGTGATCTTTCTGTTCCTCTTATCTAAGTTTCCACTGTACTGCGTAAGTTCCTTGGGTAAGAACAAGTTGCTCCTCTCACTGCCCTGTGCACCAGACAGAGGTTGGGAGGCTCTGCACGTGACCTGTCCCTCAGGTCCATGCCTTTGCAGGCAGACTTTCTTCTTCTGTACTTGAAAATCTTGCACATTTTGGTAGCCGGTAGAATGTAAACTTCTCCAGCCTGATTAAAAAAAAAATGTAACTTCAATTTGCTTTTTGCGCAAGCAAACCCATCTAGCACTGAGACATGCCTCATGCCAATCCTAAAATGTAAATCAACTTTGGCTGCAACCTATGCAACCAGGAGCGCTCAATCCAGTTCAGGACAGCATTTACAGCACAGCTGGAAGCTAATCCTTGCCTAAGTAGCAAGTACTGCGTTGTACTAGGGACATCATTCTTGGATCAAAACCTCATAGACATGGCTTACTTATAACTGACTTATGAAACGAGAGGTTTTTATCCTCTCATTCGTTGTGTACGACTGAAATGCTAGCTTGACACAGGAAAACCAAAATCTTGCATTCACATACTAACATTCCTTTAATGGCACGCAAGCAGACATGGCCCTGCTCCAGAGCCTGAGTCAACCTCCAGTGTATTAAGCAGGTTTTATGTAGTATGCAGCTCTGTCTGTTTATATCTGCTTGCTGGACTAAGGAATAAATGTACACAGCAGTTTCTTAACAGACGCTGTAACTCTAATTTAGGTACAGAACCCCAATAGCAGCTCACAGAAATAATAATAATGCTGCATCCCAGTAGACGATGAAGTCCTTGCAAGAAAAAAAAAAAAAAAAAAGCAAAATATTGTACTTCGAAGACAAAGTAACTATGACAACAGAGCATATGATACTTGTTTCTCCATCACTGTGAAATACTGCATAGATTACAGTTTCAGCAGTCAAAAGACCATGGTTTGCCACTTGTTCAAACATGCTGGCATCTCTGTTACACATTCTATCATTATCAAAAGCCTATTTTGCTGGCTTACAAATACTATAACCAAACCTTTCTATAGATTTGCTTTTGGCTCCCTTATTACTCTTCATCTAGAAATGGATTGCCTTGGAGGAAGTCGTAAGTTAAAGACTTCTGGGCATCCTGCCATTTTATTACATGAGACACTGAGCAGTGAAGGAAGGGAACCTGTTGGCGAATAATTGCTTTTATAAAGGAGTGGCTGAATTACTTTTCTTGATGAGAAATACGTAGGGGGGGAGAAGGAAACATAGTGCTTTTGCACTCCTTTGTTACAACTTTGTATAAGGAAAGCTTTTTCAGCCCTGAGGAACCCAGTCTGAGCTCAGAGCTGAGCCTGTTTTGAGCAGTGGTTTGGACCACAGCTCTCCTGAAGTCCCTTCCAACCTGAAATTTTTGACTCTGTGAGGACTGAACCATTACTGACCTAAGCAAATGAAGCTGCAGATGTTTTCCAAGCCTGAAAGACGGTTAGAATAGACCATATTTCTTTAAGAACAACGCTCACCACAAACACGAAGTACTCTGGGGTCTCCTAAAGGTCCACATAAATGCAACTGAACCCAAACTTGTAAGGGAAAAAAAATGGCCTCTGACAATGAAGACTTTCTCATCACTTCATATAACATACAGGAATAGTGACTGGAGGGGCCTCATCCTACCAGCTGGGCTGCATCCATCCCAGTGAACCACAATGTGCCCCTGAACGGGACTTCTCTCCTTCAAGGATAATAAAAAATATAAATACAACATATAAACACACACAGAGCCATGGAGCATCCACCTCAAACAGTCAAGAAATTATATCCTTGATAAAATCAGTAAAATCTCTTTCATGCTGGACTACTGAAAATCAGACCAACATTCCTTTGAAAGCTTAAAATAAGAATTTAGAAGTCTGGTCAAGGATCATGTTCATATTTGAAGGCTCAGTTGTGATATCAAAAGTGATAAAACACACAGTTTCAGTAGGTGGAGCTATAATATGAGATGTCTTAAAACATCAGCTGATGAGAATAAGCAAAAATTTGGACTGTATTATATTAATGTTTATACTAGTTTTAGCTGTAGTTTCTAAAATGTACTATGCGCTAAGAGACAGGATACTGGATTACATCGAGAACTGGCTTAATATATGCTTTGATTTTGGAAATGTATGTGACAGTGAAAAAAATACAGTAAGAGTACATTTTAAAATACCAATTGCTACTCATCTCTTGATATGAAAAATACAATTGGATAGAACGGACTGAAAGAAAGACAACTAGATATATATTAAAAAAATTAAAACTAACTACTTTAAAATACAAAATTTTAACAATTTTTATGGTAGTAATCAAATGCAGCACCGCGGAAGATCATGCTCCTTTCACAGGCAACACACACATGAAAGCCATTTCTGTTTTGGAAATCAGAAGGTGCTGGACATGAAAAATGGTATAAGTAGGAATTTTCTCTTTCCAACACCTGAAATTTTGAAAGAGGGAGTGTTTTCAAGTCAAATTAACATTTTAAAAAAAGTGGATCTAACAACCTGCACAGAAAACTAATGGATTGGAATTAATTGCAGGTACAATGAATTAGTAGCCAAATAAAGCTAGAGTTTGCAATAATTATAATAAATTTCCTCCTGTTAGCAATACCTAAATACCATTTATCAAGTCTCGACTGTAGTATTATTTTATTATTATATTATTATTACAATTATTGCCTACTATATGTATTATTTAGATACATAAGCTTACAAATACAGCCCATTTTCATATGAAGAGCTGGACTACGTGTGCAACCGTATGCTCACATCCTCTGATTTTGGTGAACTAGTGCCTCAAACTGAGTGAAAAACAAAACTATCTTTCTTATGTTAATCAAACATCCTAGGAAATTTCCTTAAATAACTTCCAGCAGCCTAATTCATTGGCCTCATCTGGAAGAAGAAGAAACTCTAGTGGTTTTGGCTGAATTAAAGTCAAAGCAACATCACCCATTCCTTGGATATGAATGAATACCGATCTACATAAAAGTCAAAATACTCAGCTTTTCTGACCACAGATTACAGGAGTGCACTGTTTGTTTTATAGCCATCAACCTGCTCAATTGAATCGTGTCCGCCTGAGCTTAGCAGCTTAAAATTCATTCCACACAGCCTGCAGTGCTGACATGGATATGATAAGACAGAAGAACAGAAACACCACTCTGAAGTAACCTAGCTGAACTGCACATGTTCTGACCCTTTTTGAACTCCCCGGAGCTTTTGTTACCTGGCAAATGCAGCTCTAAAACTGCTCTTGTATCTCCAGATCTTTGCTCTTAGCCATGCAGAAGCCTATTTCTCTCTGGGACTGGCAGAGAGAGAGGTGCTCTCTGAAGAAGGCTTCTAAATGAGTGTGCACACTGAACTCTTACTGAACTGAATTAATTATTAAAGATGCAGATGGAGCTGTCCAAATGATAAGAACAGCTCCTGACGTATCATGATCCAAGCTTTCATTAAACCATTTCAGGCATACTAATGGTTTCCCACCGCTCATTACTTACATGCTCTTTTCTCATAGATATAATAACCCTGGTGCCCAAAGGCACGACAGGCTATGGAAATGGTGAAGTTGAAAGCTCCTCAGAAGACGTACTAAGGAACTTCATACTTCCCCCCTGTACCTCCCATCCTCATTTCGTGCAAACCTATGTACAGATACAGGTGTAAATGCTTCTAAACTAAATTAGTAAGCAATTCTGTTAGAAAGAGTTTCACCGAATCAGAGAGCACCAGGTCAGAAGGGATCGTCTCGCGAGGATCACCTGGTCCAACCCTTCACAAAAGCCTAGACAAGACAGCCCAGTGCCCTGTCCAGCTGAATCTGGGAAGAGTGCAGTGTTGAGGAGTCCACCCCTGGGGAGATTATTCCAATGGTTTTCATTCTCATTGTGACAAATTTTCCTCTAGTGTCCAATCAGAATCTCCTCAGGAGTAACTTGTATCCATTACCCCTCATTTTTTCCATGTGACCACTTTTAAAAAGGGACCAAAACTGAACACAACATTCCAAGTGTGGCCTGACAAGCTCTGTGTAGAGTGGGACAACAACTTTATCTCTGCTGGTGATGACCTTGTTGATGCAACCCAGTGTCTTTTTGGCTTTCATTCCCATAGTAGCACACGGGTCGCTCAAACTGAGCTAGTTGTCCTCCAGGACCCCCAGGTCCCTTTCCGCAGAGCTGTTCCCCAGCCGCACAGATCCCAGCCTGTGCTGCACTCCTGGATTACGTTTTCCCAGGTGCGAGACTTTATACTCATCCTTTATATGCGTTGTGCATTTATGGGCATTGAGAATCATAAAAGTGATTTGATTACATGTTAAATAGCTTATCAAAGGGAAATTCACACATGCTGCTGATATCAAGTAAGCTACACTACAAATACGGCTCCTTCTTTGGTAACACGGCACACGACATTATTTTTCAGCCATTATAGTTCTCACACTTGTTCCTCCAGTCTCTCTCACTTTCTCAGTTGGGACGATTAGAGGGCAAAGCAATTGCTAGAGAAGAATTACTCCCAGGAACTGTGCTGTGATTGCTACCTGCTGTTTCATATTTTTGAAGTTGGGAATACTACTCCCAAAGGCCGTTTGCGTCTCAGCCTAAATGATTTGCTGGAGGATAATAATGTCATGGCCAGTAAATAACAGTGAACTATGTCTGTACATGGTCAATATGATTAAATGTCCTTCACCTCTATTCTCACTCTGACCTGGTTATGAGGAAGTGAAAAAGCCGCCAGCAATGCCCAAAGCTTCCCATCTGAAATGTTATTTTAAAGCGAGGGAGAAAAATAGAGGTGACTTAGCGAAATACTCCCAGTAACAATAAAATAAAAAGCTAGGCACAAAAAGCAAAATTATCACCACATAATCAGACTCCAGGTAACTGAACTAGAGTGGCATGAAACTTGGAACAATTTTCTAGAAATGATTATAGCATCTACACGGAACAACTCTGTGTTGCAAAGTGTTGTCTATCATATTGAAAATACTAAATCTATTTTTCAACTGTAATTGCAGATTAAATGAAAGAGAATATCTTCCTGAGATTTGATTCAATTTATATGTATTCAGAATAAACTGTGCAATTATTAGAGTTAATACTTAAAGCTTACAAACACTATAATTTTTCGAAGGCAACTCATACACACGTGAGTTTTGGCATCTACATCTATTTCTTTGAAAATATGCCAATGAACTCAAACAACTTCTACACTGCACAACTATCTTTTCTTAAGTGGCTGCTCAACAACTGAAAAAGCTTTTGGTATAAACAGAGAGTAAAACCAACCTAAATATAAATAAGCTTATTTCAATATTGAAGATACCAGGAAGGATTAAAGTGCCTACAAAAGAGTAGCCCAGCACATTTTTTATAAAAGCTCCATAATCAAAGTATTAGTTTACTTTTACATAAAGAAGTAACGTAAGCTACAAAAAATGCTGAAATAGTACATCTGGCACACAGATCTAGAAAAGTCAGAAATTTCAAAATAATACCTGATGCATGGGATTCAGGCTGAAAAAATAATAATGACGAAATACATTCCCTGATTTTGGAAATTCAAGGGAAGAGAACTTCTGTTAATATTTCATAACTCCGTTGTTGTAGAAAACACAGGCAGGAAAACAGGTAGCTATTTAGACTTTCAAAATCATAAAAACAAACTAATTCATCCTTCCAAACCATCAGAAGTTACAAGAAAAGCTCTCTATGTACGTAGGCTCTATGTCCCCAGCCTTCTAGAATATCCAAGCTTTACAAACATTGAAGTAGCAAAGAAAAACAAGCTAAAGCAAAATGCACTTCTTGCATTCGCTTTCCTCCCAAAGCCCTGTGCTGGGCAGTGTTGGTGTTATTAGTCTGAAATAACAGGGAGATTGTTTTGCCCAGGGTTGACAGATGACTACAGGCTTTTTACCTGAAAGCACCCAGAGAACGGATAATTGATGTGTGAATTCAATCTTAAAAGGAGAACGGGGCACACACCTGGGGTGTACAGATGGGTGTACATGCACTCGGTGACTTTACTCAACCAATTGCAAGAACGTCCACCTGCTTTCTTCTGGTTAGACAATATCCTATTATTTATACTAAATCAGATGAACTCGTATGTCTGACACACATTACACGTAGAACAAATACACACAGAAGTAGTCATGGAAAAACATATTTATGCAAATACACATAGAAATACCGCCTAAGTGTAATGAAATATAAGATTTACTTAATTATCCAATTCGTTTGAACACCCTTTTGAGATAATTACGTTGGATAATTAGCAGTTAAATTCTGGAACGTGTACAATAGTGACTCAATTGAAAGCGATAATAATGGTTCCTTTAAAAAAAAATCCTGCGTTTAGTACTTCATTGATTTTTCATATGACTGCACATGTCAATACGACCTTCAGAGTTCAAGCCATTAGGAGAAAATGGCTATGCTCTAGTGCCACCACAGCTTTGACAATTAATCATTTGGTCAGCACTCTTCAGAGATTTCTAAACATTTATATAACCATTGGTCACATTACAAATTGTTTATAAGAATTTTCATGAAACATCTTGTGAATAACAATGGTATTGACTGACGTTCAAACTTTTAAACTTTGCTGTCAGCCAACCTAAAAGGAAAGGAAAAACCTAAGTTCTTACCAGAATAATAAAGGTAACGGGTCCAATGAAACTCCAGATAAAATAGTTATCTACATGGAGCCAGCATCTAGCATGGAAAAAGAGAATGGAAAATGAACGTTAGCGCCTCAGTCCAATAAATGGTAAGTGCAAAAATTCTTCTTAAGCTAACATTTTATCAGTAAATAATGATAACCATTGCACAGTACCACTTACTCCATGGACAGTTTTTCTTAACCTGAAACTCTTGTGATGAATCCTGTTTACTAACACCCTTAAACTTGAAAATACATCATCGGGAATAGCTAACATATAATAAGAACCAAAACCAGTCAAAAGGTTTGGTCACAGGTGCTATCATGGACAAATGAATCTCACATCAGTAAATATTTTTCATGGGCTTTTAATATAACCTTCAAAATCTGCCTTTAACTTTATATCATGGGCGAAGTGCTTACTCCAGAGGAATACAAGACTGAAAATGTTCAGATGCCGTGGGTTGCTGAAACACAATATGGTATAAATAAAATGCCCCAACTGGGATTTGAACAGTAGAGAAGAAATACATTTGATACCAGACTAAATGACGTGTAAACCTATTAGGGCTGGCTTCACTTAGCGATTCGTTTCTCATACAGCCCAGTTCCCTGCAGAATTGCTCTTATTTGTCTTTCACCAGTAGGAAAATCAAGCAGCTTTCTTGTAGTCAACAGTATCTTCCCATTCTGTAACTAATTTCATCAAAGGACAAAGTAAACACTATTGGAAGGCAAATTCATGCCTCCAGCAACTTCTGTCCTCAGATATGTTTTCTGTCTACCTTCTGTCACTTTCGATATATATCTGGATTTTTGTAAATAAAAGGCAGGGGCTAATTTTAATCCTGCTCTACCCCCCTGATAAAATATTATCAAAGTGAAACACATGGGTTAGAATATTGTACTGTCATAATTCAGGACTAGAGCTAGCTAGAGGGGCAGTTGGAACAAAGAGATCTAATGAAGCATCAGCTTAAAACTGGGCGGCTAGACCTGTCAGCTACTTGAAGTTGAGAATTTTTACTTAATATACATTCGAGGCCAAAAAGTTATTTACTTTTTCAATTTGTTTCAGGTCAATCTTTTGTGTTAAAAGAAAGACCATAATTTAGAATTGGTCTCTCTAGAGTACAAATCCTCTGAACCTAGAGAATTACAAAAGACTTGATTGTAATTTGTGTGCAGCATTGCCATTCTCTTACCAATAAAGCTTTCAGATGGTATTTTAGTCTGTCAGGGACCCTCTGACAGCTAATAGGCTTTAAAAAAATTATTCACTTGAAAAACACTCAGGTCACTTGCAATTACTTACGCTTTCTCTGTTCCGTAGCTCTTATAGTCAATAGCTGCTGAGACACCAACCACTGTAGCAGGGAAGAGGTAGCCAGCAACGTAATAGTACTTCTTCCTAGAATATTCACTTTCAAATACTTCTACTAACATTAGATAAAGCTGCACTCCTTCTAGACACATCCAGGCAAAGGCTGCCAGGAAGAAAAAGTGTAAGAGACCTGCGAATATTGGACATGCAATCTGCAAAGGAAAAGAAAGATGGAAATATAAACCACAAAATCTTCACATTACATCTTCACTAAAGTAGTGTGTGACACAAAACCCATACTTCTAGCTGAGATCTTCCACAAAAGCAGGAGCATTTTCCCCTCCTGAATACATATGCTGAACATTTTCAAATACTAACGTGCTCACAGTAGCTGCAGAAAATAAGTTCAGCTGAACAGCATGAATGAAGATAAGGAAATTGTGCCCTCACCCTCAGTCTTCAATTACAGAGTGGACTTCTCAATTTTATAAGCAATCCTTGAATTTTGAAATCGATATGGGCTTGCAGTTTAGCTAATCTGAGACATGAACAGTTGGTTCTAGATGCATAATGTAATATCGCTTATTTAAAATCATGCAGCAGCCATCAAGCCATTTTTATCTGCTGTAATTTGGAAGTTTCCACTATCGTAACAGAAATCAATTTGAATTATTACATTTAAACCCGATGGATTGCTTCTGAAGGATAGAATTAATTTCACCGGTACTGCCAAAAAAACTGCATGAATGTGCAGAGTAAAAAATGAGTAAATATACAAATAAAGCTCTGCACTAATATATGTATGAAAAAGTAATCAATAGCTGTTGAGACATAAGAGTACAGAGAAAGAACATACATATATTCCTAGTGTGTCAACACTTAATTTCATATCCCCTTTCAAAGTTTAAGCCACCTGCTTCGTTAATAGCTCATGTTTCTCAACTGAAAATGAAAACTATCGCTGTAAGTGGGAAATTAAGGCCGTGGTGACATTTTTGGTGGATGTAAATACTATTTATGGACATGCCTATCTTATTTTCACATCGAGCTTTTATTTCGGCCTTGCTGCGTCAGAAAGCTGAACACTTGGCAAGGTTGTCATGTTTTATTTCAAACCCATTTCAGTCGTTTTATAGAACAAGATCGGTGCACACAGAGAAAACTTACCTTGTACTCTGTCTTATCAATGCCTATTAGGAAAATGAACTCGGCAATGAATAGGTTGATACAAAGGTTCTTGTGAATAGTGTTACGATCACTTTGTAGGCCACGGAAAAAACAGAATGTGAAGATGCAGATGGCCAGGCAAACAAGGGAGATGACAATTCCCACCCAGGTGATGACAGTGAGGAGCAATTCGTGTACTCCATCTTTGTACTAGAAATAACCAAGAATGGATAAAATTAATATGACTCTTTATCAGTGTAAACAAAAAAACCTGTTTTCACAGGTAGCATCAAGAAAAGTCACTTGTTCATTACATAAGATGGGCAACACGTACTCAGTAATTTCTCAGTCTCAGGTCAGCTTCCCAGAAGAGTAAGATTAGGGTAAGTAAAGATGGGCAGGTCTGAGAGAAAAATGTGACTATTTTAGCCAGATCAAATAGCATTTTTATTTTACTTATGACTCACTGTAAACTTGTCAGACAAGAACAAGCAGAGGAATCATAACATCTGGAAAGTTCCACTAGGCTTTGAAGCAAACAAAGAGGAGAGGTTTCTCTGAGACCTCTTATAAGGATACATGCCCTTTCCTACAGATCTGGAGCTCCGCAGCAGAGAAAAAAGCAACGATATACACACTAATTAGAACAAAATGAAGAATATGTGACATGAGTAATTCCATCTCTAATTTCATGTTTAGCTAAAGAAGGCTCCTTTTTTCAGTTGCAACAGAATCACTTCTGTCATGCTGGTTATCTTTTTAGCACACTTTCCAGATACAATAGGTCTATGGGAAGTCTCGCCAGCTCTGGGCCCCGTGACTTACTCCTTGGTCTTCCTGCTCTAAAGGAGAACTTGGTACTTCTGCTCCTAGGGAGCAGCCAGCACAGCTGCCCCTACAGATGCTCCTCAGCTGTACTGAGGGGAAGTCTGTAAAACGATTGTACAGACTGGTCAGTAACTTTAAAATATGAATTCAAGAAAATTCTTGTCCTTCCTTGGTGTTCTTTCCTGTTGTTTTGCTTGGAACTTTATGGGTGAGGAAGAAAAGTGCTACAGAAAGCAAATTGCTTTGGAAAGAGTGGGTAGAGGCTATACATATGTAAGAAACTTCACCGATTTTACATCTTGCTAAAAATTTAAAGCTCAATCTTCAGAAGCTTGTTCCCTGCCGATGGCTAGAAACATCATTACCTACCACAATTTCCCGATGAGCCATAAGAATTGCAAAGTTGGTTAGGTGACTGCAAGCACATGTTGTATGAGTTTTATTTGTGTCAACCAGTTTGCAGCCTTGAGTTGACCAGTATCCCATCATAGTCCTCTCTGAGTAGTTCCAAAAGGAACAATTTGCATTGAAATAATTGTCAGGCTGGGAGACAAAAGGATAACATAAAATGAGGATTTTACACACTAAGATGGCAATAACAATTGTTTAATATGTGTAAAGGGTAATTTAGATTAAACTTTGCATGTTTCGGACAATAAAGTTTTTCATCAGAAAACTGTGGACTATGTTAGACAAGGAAGATGCCTAGTTTAAAAGGGACTTTATAGTCCGAAACACTCTAAAGTGTAGTCTCAATTACTGTAGACCCAATCTTAAACAATTACAATTTCCATCTTACGATTTTATGCACTGATGGTACATTATAGCCATTTTTGCCTTCTGCAAAATTAGGACTGGAAATTTATTCTAGTGATATTTTCCCTATAATTGAGAATTTGAAATTATGACCTTTTTCCTTTGCTTCTCAACTTCAGTCATGCCAAAGTCATGTGAGCAGACATCAGGAAAAAGTTCATTCCACAATGCCTGTCTATTTTGATGAAGAACAATCAAAATAGACTTTAACAAAGAGGCAAAATCAAAGGAAAATCCAAACATGTTTTCTTCATTATGGTATTATTTACTTTCCCTATGTGAGACATGAAAACACAAAGGACCAAACTAACAAGCAAAGAAACACATCAAATAAGTTATCGTGAAGAAAATACGTACAAATTGAAATTGCAAGAAACCGAGATATGATACTTTATTCTTCACTGAATAAAAACATTTCAACAATTCATATAGGCTTTCAGAAATTGATCCAAATTTAATGTAAAAAGTTAAAATGTCATTAAAATTTCCTACATAGATCATCAAGAATCTTAACAGTTATTTTCTATCCCGCTACTAAGGTAAGAGTTAATTTGCAGTTGGAAGCAAATTAGTCATTTACATTTTCATGTTGATTACTGAATTAGCTTTCATTAAGAATACACTTAAGTTCTAATAATCACTGAACCAGGCTCATTTAATTTTATGTTCACAGACTTAACTAAGCTCGTGTCTCTGACCTAGTCAAACATTTAAAATTCAAATGGAAAAAGGGGTTATTTTTCCGCGTTGCTTTTCTCTCTTGCTGATTTTATGACCTTCCCATTAATTCATTAGCATAACTCACATCAATGTGTTCCAGTGTAAAATGCACTGGATCAGTCAGGTACACCCGGCTGGACTCCTTGTTGATAGAGGCTGCGATGACGTGGGAGTTGACTGCGATCGTGCTGTTCCGCCCAGCAAAGTCGCTGCCCAGCTTTATGGTTGCATTTTCAGTACTGAGAAAACGCCCTAAACTTTTGTAAATGATGAAAACCAGTTTTGCTAATCCTACAAAAGAAAATGAACTCTAATGAACTTAAAGCATCCGTCAACAGAAAGGCATTTTCAGGCTATGGATTTGAAGAATAACACCCAGGTATCCAAGATCTTTGAGAACAAGCCACAGAGCAGTTTTGTTGTGTTCTGTTTTGATATTTTAAGCAGGGGAGGTAATGTAGGGTTTATAAAAGTTAATGGGGTTTCAGTGCTCTGTGCCCAAGACTCACCGTTCCTGCTGTTCTGTTTCACAGTGCTTGCAGAAAGCTGAATCGAGTTGCCTCCTTTACTGCCCTGAGGAAATTTCAAGTCTTGCACCTGGCCCTCAGTAATGAGCACAGCAACATCCAAAACTAAGCAGACCAGAGAAGAAAAAAAATAAATGATAAAAAAAGAGAATGCAGAGAAAGTCTCTTGGCTAGACTGCAATATGCCTGATGACAGCACTTCCCCCATTTTTTATTTATCTTTCTCATTTGCCACCCTAAGACAGATCTGTATGGTATGTTTCGAGTACAGGTAATTTCTTGAAGTAAACCTACTGCACAATACTAAATTAACAGCGCTTTAGTAGTGGTAACATGAAATCAAACCTTGACTTTTAATTTCTGCCCTGAAAACATCCACTTAAAAATGTAACACACACGTAGGGAAATGTTAATTTTGAAGCTACTAACGTCTATGCAGTATCCACTGCTAACAAATTTAGTGTTTTAAGTATTGATTTACATATATGGAGTATTTAAAACAGTCAGCAAATGAATACATAAGTATACTTCTGCCATTTATATAGCTACGTCAGTATTCCTAACTCAAAATTTATAACTTTTTTCTTAAATCTAATTGTGTATAAAGCTTTATAGGAAACCATTTTATTGGTTCTGCTGAAAATACCTAAATGGAAATCTTAGATGACATTCAGCCTTGGTTAAGTTTTAATTTTATAGCGCATTGCGTATTTGAAGACTGGGTTGCCTTGGCTATGGAAAATCACACAGGTCAGGGTGGCCTGTTGACAATACAAAACATTGTACTCATCTGGTCTGACTGTACGGCTAAACTATGGAACAACAAAAGGCATGAAATTAGGGAACAACTACTCTTTCTCTAAGCCACATGTATGTACACACGCTGGGAATTCAGTCTGGTACGGCATCAGTAATGTGTTACTAACTATGACTTGCAGACAGCTTATGACAAGAAGTGATGTTCAGACAGTCTTCTGACCTCCGTGGATTTGCTTGTGTACACCCAGAGACTTTCTGTGGTTCTACCCACATTCCTTTAGAAGCAACTGGTACAAGTTACTTTGATAACAGACTGTAACACCTTTCCCCACCTTCTCCCAGTACCTTCCTCCTCAAATTAAAAACCACGCATAATCATCTTCTATGATTACAAACATGCAGACACTGAAACGTGAAAAGTCTTGTTTCTGTGGTCTATCTCAGATCTCCACCTTGGTACCCCTCAAATTAGCAGGCTTGTAGCTTCCTTGTACCTCACTGAGACTAATTTCATCCCTGCAACACGATGAAGTAATTTTAATTTTATCCATAGCAGTGATTTTTGTTTTGACACATCCTGTGTACCAATACTTGCACATAGCTAATACCAAACCCCCTCATTTCTCTGTCACAACTTAAATTCCAAATTATGATCCAACTGTCTGCAGTTATTTTTCAGTCTCTGGAGCGCAGCTATTCTGCATTATGGGAGATGTAGTTCACTGAGCACATTTTTACCTGAAGGCAGTCAGGTTTAATATAAACATTTGGCCTATGTTCTGAGTGCCTAAAATATTTAACTGGCAGAGTACTTTGGGGAAAAAAAAGTAATTTAAATTCATTAGGAACAGATTATATACAACAGGAACGCATTTTGCAGCTCTACAGAAAGCAGTTACCTCAAAAAATCCATACTCTGCCATTTAAGCACTCTCTGTATCCATACATTCTGCTAATGATTTTTCAGCTGTAAATCAACTTCGCAACATTAACTACTTTCCATTTTACACTGTATTAATGACATTAAAGAGGAATGCTAATTTTGAAGAACTAAACAAGAAAAGCCTGCCCCCCTGGCTTACGAGATTTTACTTCGCAACCTGATCCAGTGGGAGGTGTCCCTGCCCACAGCAGGGGGGTTGGAGCTGGATGGGCTTTAATGTCCCTTCCAACCCAAACCATTCTATGAATCTATGAAATGCTGTGGAGCTCCATGCTATCTGGAAGCTAATTTTTCCCGATTGTGCATAAAGCAACGCACAGCACTTCAAATTTTGCTTGAAAAGAAATTCGCTTACCGATGTTTTCTGTGGGCATTGAGACTCTAGTTGGTTCTAAGAGATTATCAGCCAAGACAAAAGCCCCTTCTTCTAATGTATCAAGTAGCATTGTGGCTGCATGGGCTTGTTCTGAAGAATTCATGTCCTTCCAGGACTCCAGAGCTTCAGGCCTGAGCAGGTTGTCCACTGTATCCACAATCGCCTGCATTCATTAGAAAACTATCATTAGGTCTGATCGCCCCAGGCAGCTGGGGAAAATTTCCAACGTTCTCTGGTGACAATTATAATACTTAACTGTCAGAGTGATTTACCGTGATTTAATGGCACTAGAAAACTATTCTCAACATAAAACTATTTTCCACCCTCTTGCTGGATTAGCATTAATAGTGCAGTTAGCCACTAGCATTGTGTGGTCTCCAAGTGGTAAACATGCAGGTTTGACTGGTCTCGTGTCAGACAGAAAGACAGCCTTATTAATGTGCTGCAGAAAGTAAAAATAAATGCCAGAAAACTCGCCTGCAGCTTTCATCTTAAAGTTAACGTCAAAATGTGTAACTTCTATTTAAAAACACTAACACCACAATGGGCATTCTGCAGTTTAGGCAAAAATGACGATAATCCTCCTCTGGAAACTTAGCCCAACTCATGCTGCCATAGCTCTGGAAACTACTTGTCGATGACAAACTGCCTTCTTTATTAGAGGAGGCATGAAATGAAGCTGACTCAGTGGATATAAATTAGCCTGGGCCACTCTCACTCCCCCTCCTATTCCTGTACCTGCTCACAGATACTTAAAAAGATTACTAACTCCCGTTCCTGCACAAAGGTCAGCTAAAAAAGGAAATCAATGCACCAAACAAGATGTCCACTGACTGTCCCTGTTATCAGTGAAGGCAAAACTGTAAAAACTGAATAAAGCTGCCCTTTTAACAAGTCTTTCTCGGAACAACTCTATCACCATGCTTTAAGGTTCATTAAGCTGCATGTAAAATAACAATAAATAACGAAGACGAAGAATTCAGTGACATGATTACATAATTTTTACAAAATAATCCAATCAATCAGAGTAATCAGTTAATCAATTGAAGGCAAGCTCTTACAATAATGCATAATGTAGCTGCGCATTGAGTATGCTGTGCGTTGAGTACACCATGCATTGCTGAAACACCCTGGTTACTCTGTCCCATTTCCCTAGTCCTAATGTGTCATTAAGCATACATACAATTTGTTTGATCGATTTAAAAGCACTGGGAATGGAAATAACAGTACATTGTACAAACAGAAAGATGCTGGTCCGGAATACTGTATTGTGCCAATAAACGAATAGGAAAAGTTGGTCAAGACTATTGTCAGAGTGAGATTAATTAGCCTAATCCATTTTAATATCCTCTTTCTGTCTGCACTGTGAGCCACCACGACCTTCCTGGCAGGTGGAAGATACTTCGAGGTGGCATTAAAGCCTTTTTTTCTTTCTCTAATGGGAGACAGAATAGTCAAAATGCTCGCGCTGATACTGCTGCAGCCATTAACTAGAGTGGAACAGAAATTGGTCTGCAGAGGCCAGATTCATTAGTCACCAAGAAATACAGATTGGAGCCTCTAATCTGAGGTACAAATGAATCCTCTGTCACAAAGTGGGAACTTGCTTCATTTGCATAGTGTAAGTCAGCTTTTGATTTGTAATTTCAAGAGGTTTATTAGTCTTATCTAAGCAAAGAAGCCCATTTGAGACCTACAGAAAACGACACTGGCTGGAAATCAAGGTTGTGAAGCAGTTTCTTGTGTATCGCCATGCGGTGCTGACGGTGTGCATCCATTAATATCAAACACTTCTTATTTACTGTGGGATGATCTAACTCTGCATTTTTCCTGTGGAAAACTACCACCTGCGCACTAGTATTTTTTAGGTGTTCTCTCCTCTCTGATAGAGGTGAGCAGGTGGTGGGAAGACCATGGGTTCCCTGCGATGCCACCATCAGAGCAACCCCATTAGTGCTCTTCTCAAATTAAAGTCTGAAAACTCAGTCTACTCATATCATTTCCCTTTACTATCAAATAAATATTCTCTAATAATAAACTGCTACAATTATTATTATTTGAGAAATTAATTTCTCTCCAGATCTTTGTCTCTTAGAGTCACATTTTGGCATAACTGGACATCTCCCATCCACTCTCTGGGATGCAGGATAAAAGATAGATGCACACAGAACAGAGAGAAGTCTCTTTGCTAAGAGTTTGAATCACTATATTATGCGGCAAAGTAATTTGAAGTCCTTTTCAAAAATTGTTCCTACATTTTATCTCAGAGATTACAAGTGAAAAAATCAGTATTTTAAAAGAAACGTTGAAAAAGCGTGTATTAAAATGCTTCAGAGCCACATATGATCTGTCCTAGGGCTTTTTTCTCTTCTTCACAGGCATGAGGTGGCATTACTGGCATTGTATTGCAGAGCAGCAGTTGGCCCCTATGGACAATCGTTCTATAGCAGATGAAAGAACCTGAAAATTGGGTAGCAATGTGTTACATGCCTTCCATATAGCCTGGTTAATGGGACACGTAGCACGCATTTTACTAATGAAGTTAGAGAAATGTCTGTCTGTACATTTTATCCTGAAGTCACTGAATCTGGCCTTTGTCACAACTCTTTAAAACTGTAAGAAAGAGTGATTTTACTAGGTACAAGAATACACAAAGAAAGCAAGCTATATAACATACATTTTTCATGCAAGCAAATTAACTCTAAACAGTCTTTGATATGAAATACTACCAAGCTAAAGTAATTTCTGTGAAGTTGCCAGCTTTTTCCTCTATCCAAAGTCATATTATGAGATACACGCTATTTCCAATTGAGGTAGAAACCATTTCTGCTCTTTTAGTTTGAACAAGTTGAGGTAAACCAGGTATAAACTCTGATCTTTAATTTTTTTTTTTTTCCGAGTGTTGTACCTGTGCAAAGCCAACATTTGTAAAGTTGATATGGGGCACAATAGACATTTATCAAAGACTGAAATACATAGGATCATGCAGCAAGATGATAAAGCGTGGCAGGTTGCTGAAGCAGGGAGAAAGCAGGGTGACAGCACAGGAGAGATACCTTAAGGTAAGCCCTGCATGTCTTCTCTCGTTTTTGGAGCTTTTTAGTAAGAAAAAAGAAAATCATAAGTTAGATACATTCTGGAAAACTTCAGAAATATCAAAAAATTAGCCTGGTGTTTCAAATCCCAAGTTTCAGCTGTAGACTGGACATTAATCTAGTTTTTGTCCAGTGATGACTACAAAAAACCATCACACAGGAATTTTTTTTCCCTAGCATTTATACAGGTGTCCAGGTATCTTTGCCCAAACAGTGGGAAACGGTGGAACTTGTGTGAAAAGGTCAAAGGAGAAAATCCCTGCGCGGCCACTTGATCTGTCTCTGGGAAAAGTTTTTTAAGGGCAGCTAGGGATTGCAAATAAAACTATTGCCAAAATAACACAGGAGTGCATGGAGCTCTGTCTGTAAAGGAGGCTGAAAAAAACATTTCATTTGTAGGTTGTTGACTAAGCTGACACAAGGAAGAGGCCAAGAAATACAGCAAAAAATACAGAAGAAGAGGGATGGCAATAACACTTGTGATTTGAATTGAAACTACAAAGATACACGTTCTCTCTGAAACGTTGCTCTGAACATCATTCCAGAGAAAACAATTATTCGTTTTTTAGATGTGCATATTAAAGTATTTTTATAAAGTTCAATTACAAGTGACATTGGTGTCATTAAAAGGCTGAAAAAGTGCTATTATTCTGCAGGAAGTCAGATTAAAAGTAAACCCTGAACCTTTGCAGAATCCCACTGATTTTATTACATGTTCAGGGTTAAGACGATCACTAGGTAAATACGCTGATTTGCTACTGAATTTCTGAGAGCTAAAGCCCATTCCCCTCACTCTAGTTATAATACATTCCAGATTTTAATAAGGGACATAGCTATGCATTTTAGGACCAGCCAGCTACCATGAATTGTATCTTACACCCTAAAGAAGGTAATTGCAACTTTCTGCTGTGTATTTACTGCTGTTTTCTCTTACATGTTTATTCCAGAACTGTAAGCATGAAGGAACAAAGTATAGATTAATATTTGCGAAACGAAAAAAACAAAAAAAACCAAAACACCCAAGGGCAATGGTTATCCCAGCAGGAGGAGGCGACAGCAGCTGCGTACCTTGTTATAACTCCTTCCAGCAGAGTCTTTTTCACTGGGCCGAAGTTCCTGCAGCTGAGCATCCAAAATGTCCACGAGCTGCTCCATCAGCCTCACTGATGAACTAACATCGCCAGCGAAGACGGGTCCTTTGGTGTGTTTAGCCAGTTCATTGGCCAGACTAGCAGCATTTTCTCCACTTCTGATCTGAAATGACAATTTATATTATCTCAGCAGGGTCCCTTGTTCTGCTTGCGGCTCCTAATTCCAATTCCCCGAGTACCTTTGTTGTGGTGAAATAACCATTTGCACATACATTGAAATCTGCAACTAATTGAGACCAATAACGGTCTCTTTATCTCAGAAGATTAAAGGTTCTTAGATCCATGACACACAAAAGCAGTTCTTAACAGCCATCAAAACCAGAAATCAGACTGGGACTTTTGGGTTAGATCTTCTATTCATCCTCACTTTTATTCTACTGCCATTATCAGACAGTAAGAAATCTATTTGTTCATACTAGTGCTTGAGGCATTTGAAAGTCAAGTAGCCTGGTACTGACAACAAATTATCCAGTTTTCATAAACTTAGTGAATCTCAGTAGGGAGGGAAAACACACAAAGTGGCTTTGCGCTCTAATCATACTGTTATTAATGCACTCAGACAAAAATCTATTTATTACAGTATAATTTTTCCTGAACTAAAAAACCTTGCTGTATACAACAGGTTTTGCTGCATTATTTATAATACTTGATTTACTAAGCAAACGTAACTTTTGGGGTTGTTTGAGGCCCAGCAAAGCTACTTGGCTTTAAGTAGTAATGAAAACAATCACAGGTTCAATACAAGAACTTAGAGCACAGCAAAACACAGATAAAACCTACCAGCTGGGCAATGCTCTGCACACAAAGTACACATAACTACTTCTACTTTAAATGAACACAGAGTAATAAAGACGGCTTCAACAAACTTAATTATTAATGCTCGGCGTTAAAGTCCTTAATCACCAGAGCAAGCCAGATTAAAAGGTTTCAACTAACCTTCTGAGCCAGCTGATTTACCCAGTGTGAGGTGCAGTTGCTAAGATCAGGGCCTTTGGGGTTCCACGTTCCCGTTAGGACCATGCAGAGATACGAGGCAGTTCCTACAACAGATGGAGAAAACTTACAGTGAAATGCAAGCCATTTTTCTGCAGGCATTCAGGAAATCGGCTCCGCTGTGCTCCTAAGCAATGTTAAATTCTGAATGCTGCCAATGGCAGCATTTGACAATAATTGACAGCAGCGTAAGGAAATAACGCAGATTACAAAGAGCAATAGAAAAAGTCAGTGAAAAGTACCAGACATTTTCTGCAAACAAACAAAAAGCCCTTGATTTTTCCTGGAGCCAATCCAGAGGGGAGCTCATAATCAGAAAGGCAGCTGTAAGCATATTTCACAATAGTCCTCAAGCAAAGCCCTAAAATTTGACCTGGATTGCCAAAAGCGCATGTGCAAGATAATTCTGCGTCTACACTCAAATGCTGTTTGCAGATTAAAACTTGACCGTTGCTTGCAGATACTACATTCTTCCAGTAACAAAAAAACTGTGTAACAGCTTGACATTAAAAAAAATTCACCATGAGAGAGTGGCACATTGCTTTTGAAACGTCTGCTGGAAATCAAGATATATCTTTAAAGGCAATACCTCGTGTTCCTTTGGGGCAAGGGCGTTCAACCATCATTCCTCTTTGTGTCTGAGGCCAACTAATTCCCCTGGCCTCAGTCGGTTCACAGAATCTCTCTGGCAAAGGGAAAAAACTTGTCACAGGAGGAATTTTGGTTGTGGAAATGGGTGGCAGTGGCTTGGGTCCTCTGCTTCCTTCCTTTGTTCCTCCGGCTACTGTTGTGCTTGTGGGACCTTTCTGTGATGTTGTGCTAGTGGTTGACACTGTGGTTTTGTACAGCTCTGCAGAAGAAGTTATTGTCACTGCTGTGGTAGGCACTGCACAGAGAAAATCAGAGTAATAATAAAGTAAATAACTTCAGAATTATAAAGGAAAAAAGTTCTTGAAATATTATTTATAGTTTAAAAGGATTCTCTGGTGTCTCCTGTCCTTTATCTTAACAGTACTCTTCTCTTAGTGCTATTCTGGGTTTTTAAGACGTAACTTTGACTGATATTTTCTTTACTCCTAGCTCATCTCAGTATGATGCTTCAGCGCAATCTCCAAATAATCTCTTCCATAATAAAAATTGATACTTACATTTCTAATGGCTGAAAGGCAGTAGCAATGAGTTATCAGTTCATAGCAAACACGCTCCAAGCAATTAAAGATTACTTAATCACTTCTGCAGAAGGAATAACTCGACAGACAGAATCACCTGAATCAGCGTGCCGTAAACAATGCCGTCCAGCTTTAACAACAAAGGCAGCGGGCTGTAACTAACAAGACCACTTTAAAAAAGCAGACCCCAAAACTTCAAGTCACCCAGTCTACACCTCCCAGGAAAATAATTACAATAACATCTTCCTCCCAGGCAGTCATTCTGCTCGAGAGAGCTGCAGCACGCCCGATTAGCTCCAAACAGAAGCATGGACGCGGTGTTCTTGGGTTTGAACACTGCAAGCCTTAACATCCCTTTTTGATAAAGCAGGTAAGAAGATGCAACGCACAAAAATTACCTAGCGGAATCTTTAATGAAGAACTAAGATGGGCTTAGGCCAAATCACTCCTGCGTGGGACTGGCCACCGCGTACTCCCCTGCCCCACGTCGGGAACGCAGCTGGAGTCGCTGCGGTAAAGCCTGAGCTGGGCTCTCAGGCTTTGGGAGGATAATACTGGTTAATGCTACTGGAGAGAACAGTCCGGAATTCCATCACTTCTAAATGTCGATTGAGCAACAGCTGAAACAATGCAAGTGAGCGAAGTCACCCAAACAGTTCGCATTAATTATTTCCAAATCTTCATTAGTGTTCACAGTGCTTTATAGGCAAATAAAAGCCCAGATCCTTGTGCCGAGAATAAATAAGCTCACAGTAAGTATTTTTAAAATCCTAACTGACACAGAAATAAACAAAGCTAATTTTAGGATTAACTTCAGCAGATAAAGTGGCTTTTCTTCTGCTTCTGCTGCGCTCTAAAACTTGGACTAACTGGACAATGCATCTTCTCCAAATCAAATCATAAACAAAACAAAAATCCGAAAGAAGAGCTGCCTCGCTTCCTTTCAGCAGATGCTCAAGTTAAGTGTTAAGATCAGCTTTCAGCAGTTACTGCTGGAATACAGCCTGTAATTGTACCGAACTCATGGCGTAGCCAGCTACTCTGAAACCTTTTGAAATCCTTGGATCTGTTCTGCAAGGGCTTGCCTGACATCTTGTGAAACTGCTGTAATTTTCTTTTGATTACAATGCATCCAGCCTTCTAGTGCTTTCCCAATTAACATTTGCCAAAAGAATCTGCAATCATTTGCAGAAGCGTCAGGCAACGCCTGCTGAATCAGGTCCTGGGGAAGGGGGAACCTGTGGGGATG